>JALPQD010000131.1:2812375-3414875 GCA_023101885.1 Typhlomys cinereus
TTGATGAGAAATCCATTGCACCATGAATTATGTGACTGTGGATACCCACCTTTAAGAGACCATGAATACCAGCCACTCCTTGCAGCTCCCTGAATTCATGGTTGTCCTTTTGCCCCTTGGAAACCAGCCATCATCAGCACCAGAATGGTCCTACCGGATCTCTTGGACAAGCACTTTGCCCTGCTCCCAACAGTCCCTGGTACACTCCTGGCTTATGCGTCTGTAGTTGCCATTGGACGAAGGGGGTTCTTCAGTTAGGAAAACTGCAGAGGAAGTGATCCGATCTTCAGAGCCTGGCAGTACTGTTGCCAGAGATTAATAATGGGATCAAATCATTCCAGGTGAGTTCTTGGGCCCCCCAAGTGAGCAGAGTAGAGATCTCCTCAACTTTGTCATCCAGGAAAGCATCACTGAACTAACAGGAAGCAAGCTGGAGCATCGCCTGAGTGTTTTATCCTTTGCTGACCGTGAGGGACCACAGCGTTTTGTCTCCGGCTGCTGGGAGGTAGCTGTGTCTATGCACTGCTTTAGAATATGGTTAATTGTGGGACAAGAGAGCTTTGATGTTTGCCCCAGTGAGAAACACTTTGGTACAGCACGGACGGTACAGATGAATGCAGTCATCAGTGAGGATCCCATACTGCAGAGATCTGTTTTGATGACAGCAGCACTTATGGCCTTGTTAGTGACACTGCTGTATAATATTGGGCACTGCAGGTTTTGTGAACACTATAGGAAATCTTATTTAACTATCGTATCTTGGTGGGTTTTTCTTTGGGTTGTGGGTTTGCTGTCACCTCTAGCTGGAATTTAGTAATCCGATGCCAGTAGCATTTACTTAACTATTCTGATGCTGCTATTATGCTTGCTGTATTTCTGCAGTTTCTGCTACTTCATACGTTGCACTTAAGAACAGGTAAACTAAGCTAATGATAATATTAAAGGGTGAACTTTGTAAAGCTAATGGGATTTATTGTTCTGTTATCCAAAAGGGAAAGATATTAAGATGTATCATTTAGATGCTATCAGAGAGTAAGGAGTATTTTGTTTGGAAAATGGCAGCTACATATGTATATTATCTTAAAATGCAACAATGATGCTCTAGTTGCATCATGTGCAGTTTGTGTCACATTTTAATTGTATATCTGAAATTCACATGAAATATATACATTTTAGAATTGTATAACTCACTCCTTAATGTATAGCAGAGTTAATTCAGAAATTATGCCTTTTCTGACCGGTCAGATACAGTGTGCTTTTGCTGTTTACTGAATATGAAGGAAGATTTCACATCTTGATATTAAAAATAAACATAAGAGTTTTACATTGACTGTTTTTTTCAAGCGTTTAGACAAAGTCTGCCAAGGCCTGCTTTCTCCTAATTGACAGCTCTTATTGTTGATCTCATGTGAAGTGCCTGTGTTTTTGTGTGATGTTAAACTATGGAATAATAGGAAATCCGTTCAGATAAGGGATGACAGAGGCGAGGCAAAAGGGAAAGAGGGAGAGTATTGTCTTTGGGGGTGAAAGATGAATGTGTGATCTGAAGTACAAATGAAAAGCAGCCTGTACTGGCTCTTGTTTTCTTTCTGCCAGTATATAAATACAAGACTCCCTGGTTACTTTCAATGGTGGTGGCACAGTATTGTTTGGGTGCTGGCGATTGTCTAATATCATTGCCCTGTAAAAAAAAGATTCTGCTTCAAACATTTAAAGGTGTGTGGTTTCCGTAATGCAGGAGAGCAAAGCCAGCACTCTGCAAACACTGATTTGTATTGTGTTGCCAGGTGAGATTTTGTGGGAAGGAGATTGTGGCTTTTTAAAATTAAGCTGGTAAATCTCTAGACTCCACTGTAACTAGCTTGTCAGATAGGCAGTGAGTGCGGATGGTGTCCCGAGGGAGCAGGTTATGTTGGAGCACATTGCTGGGGAGGGAAAGAGGCACAGGCTGCGGAGCTGCCTGGTTCCTTCTTCCCTGGCTCTCTCAGGCAGGCAATCTGGGAGCGTTCCTGCTTTTTCTTCTCAGCAAATGATATCCATGAGCTCTCCTTCCTGTTAAGGACACGCTCAGAATATGAGGGATCCCAGGCAGGTGAGAAATCAGTAGACACACTCTGCTCACGAAAGTCTCCTTGATGCTGCTTAACGCTCACAAGTGGAGATTAATTACATATGCGCTTCAGTGAGAGTGTAGGAATTTATTCTCCATCGAATAATATGCTTACAGACTACCTAATAATTATTCCTTAAGTAAGATCACACTTCTTGTGTTCATCTCCTCCTTCCTGGGTGATCGTACCAATGGACCTTCAATATTATCAGAGCAAGACTAACATAATGGTGGCACTTGTTTCCTTAGATATGCAAAAAGGAAAGAAAATGAAATGCTTGGTATCTCTGTTGAGCCCTCAGGAATCGGTGTCATTTCTAAATTTACGAAGGTTGTAGCCTCACTAGAAAGAAAACTCCTCATCAGAATGCTATTTGTTGTTACCCTTCACCTTCCGTTTCATCATGTGGTGCTTTCATGGCTTGGTTAGGAAAATTATCAAGAAGAGCAAGGTATTTTCATTTTGAACTATTATTACCTTCAAGCTTTCTTAAGGAAAGTTTTGTTAGAAGAATGGTGAAAATAATTTGAAAAATATAAATTAAGCTTGGTGAATAACAACAACAACAAAAAACTCCCTGTACACCCAATTCATAGACACTTTCAGTAAATAAAATGAATGTGTGCTGTCAGCTTTCCATTAGCCAGAGAGACTGGGGATAAACATGTCAGTTTGAAAAAGTAGAGAAATCAATGAAAAAATTAGTAATTGTTTTTTATAATACTACCCAACTAGTCAGGAATACTTTCAAATATCACATTGTTTGCATGCTATAGGCTAGCAAGTGCATTCAGATTTTGTAGGCAACTTGATTCAAGTTGGCTGCTGTGCTTGATGGAATTGTCATAAGCATAAAGAGATGGTCAAGAGATTGCAGAAATCTAACCAAAATTCTGATTTCCTGGTTAATTTAAGTAATTATTCCAAGGATTTTTAATGGATCATGTTTCTTCTAAAGACCTGGGATGTAAATTCTTATCATGATAAGCTCTCTCTCTCTCTCTCTCTCTCTATATATATATATATATATATATAGATAGATAGATAGATATAGATATAGAATATATAAAAGTTAAATTTAGAAAATGTGATTGTTATAATAGTCAAACTGACATTTTTCAATAATGTAACTTATTTTTAACTCATTAATAATTTAAAAGTTTTAAGGTTAACCAGAAACTATTACCCTTAGAATACTTTCCCCTCTTTATTTTTATTGCAAGACACTACAGTTTGCTGTTCAATTCTTAGTAAATCTAAACTGAAACAACTTTTGTATCGACTTCAATTTGTTGGATTCAAGATTAGCATTTCTAGCAATTTATTGAGGGAATTTACCATTTTAAAAATTATTTTGTATATTTCATACTGTACATTTTGAAGTTATTCAAGGCACATAACATGGAAGACAGAATTAGCACATTGTATAAAGTAATATTCTTCACTATTCTGCCTTTTAAAATGAATTATATATTAGCATTCAGGTAATTAAAAGTCCTTTCTGGAGGCCTAGGAAGATGGCTTAAGGGTTAATTTCTGTCTTGCTTGCAAAGGGATCAAAGTTCAAATATCCACATCCTAGGTAAAAATGTCAGGCATATGACAATGGCCTGTAATTCTGATCCAGGAAGGATCCTAGCCCCCAGAGCAAAGCAATAAGGAGGTATAGCAATATGATTTCTAGTGTCACCCCCTTGATTTCCACAGACACAGACCCTCAAGTGCCCTCTTGTACACATAGATGCACACCACACACACACACACACACACACACACACACACACGCACACACACACAAGAACAACAAATAAGTACTTTCTGGGATAAATTCCCTTTATTTCCTTGACGTCCTCATTGTCTGCCTTAGGTGTACTGTTGAGAACCCGCATCAGAGTATGATTCTATGCAATAAAGAGGAGCGCTAGGTCAGTACAGCCATGGCTCAGTCCAAGCAGTTTATCATCTAGAACCTTTAAACATTTATTCTTGGTTTGGAGAAAGAGAAAAAAAAAAAAACGGGGCACAAAAATAAAAAAACACACACACACACACAATTTCATTTACAATTTTATAGAATGTATGGATCCTTTAAATGTACTCAAATAATATAAAAAGATTGAAGTAACTCAGGCAATAGTCCTTATTTTCAAGTCACAACAATGAAGTACTTGATTTTTTTTCTTCTTTATCCTTGGAATATCGTCCCAAGACCAGCTTCAGATTTCTGTTACTTCAGAAATATGTCTAACATTTTTGCTTGCTAAGTCATTTTGCATCACAGTCCGGAAAGTCTACACAGAACTTCAATAACCAAAGCATGAGTGAATGCTGATTTTATATATATATGTATGTATATATATATACTTTTATTACATATATTTATTATATATATAAAGTTATATGTGAGGTTGTAAGCAAAGGTATTTGAAATAACAGAAAATTAAAAAATAACTGATTGCTTTCTAAATAAACAGGACCTGCATTGATCCTGTGCATCTTTTTTTATGCCTTTGAGGACTAGTGAGGACCTGCTTTCTACTCCGAACAGCGTGCTGTGATTCCCTGGCTTCAGAGGCTGGGGTAGTTCGAAGGACACATGTTCAGTTGTAGAACTCTCTTTCAAATGTCTTCTTTTTGGGGATGTGATTTTATTGCGATGAGGGCAGTTTAGTGAGGACAAGAAAGCAAGGAATCCATACAACAAAAAGTAAGAGAACCCTGAATACCCGTTTAGTCTGAAAGACTTTGTACAGTATTGGCAAAAACATAGTCTCTACTAAAGAAAAGAAGTGACCTTGAGACTCTTTGTTGGAAACTGCTTCATGTGACATTGCTCTAGAGTCCGAACAGTTTCCACATTTGCTTTGGCTAGGGTAATACAGCTAAACTCTCATGGAAATCATCTGAATGTTAGGTATGTAATAGGATGTCATTATTAATGCATCAAACAAAAATTGTTGCAAGACCATAGATTTGTTGGCAGGCACATGTGTGTGTGCATGTGTGTATGTGTGTGTGTGTGTGTATGTGCACATTTTTTCTTTTTTTCAACAGGAGTATTAGTCTATCACTTTGGAAAAATTAATAGATCTATATGTCCTTAGTAATAATTGAAATTATAACAACTAACAAGACAATCCTTTTGGTATTTCTACTCCTTTCAAATAAATCAGAAAAAATATCCACTCTAGCACAGTATCTACTTTATTTCAAAGTTGGCTATTTAATTATTAGAAAAACTGTTGAGGCAATGATTTTAATACAAAGTCTTTACAAATATATTTCAAACATGAATAACAAGTATTTTATAGCTAAAGTAAAAACTACACATATTCTTTCTTGATGTAATAAAAAGGCCAGAATTAGTGTATTATTGGCATGCCCTTCTATTTTGAATGCATCAGTTTTTAACATAAATGCTAAATAAATATTGGAGCTGGGCTTTGTACATTGACTCAGTGTTAGAACATTTGTGTTTGAGGCATTTAATTTGATGTCCATAGTAAATAAACAAATAATAAAGAAAATATCAAGGGGAGTACTATGTTTGTTTTCACAGGTGAAAGTGAACTATTTTTTCTTATGACTGGAAAAACTTTTAAACACTAATCATTTTAACAGTTTAGCTTCTCATGACTTTGTTTCTGGAGTGCAATCATTCTGTGGAGCATTATAGCTACACTTTGTAAATGGAAACCAAATGTGGTCACATGTTGTGTTGTAAGATTAGTAGAATTATTGAATCACACTATAATATTGAATATGCATAATTCAATTAAATGAGTTAGACATGCTATTCATAGTAATATCATTATATATCTATCTCCTTTAGGAAAGGCTTGTCATGGCTTTATAAGAATTTTATTAGAAAAAGCATTTAGAATGACTGAAATACCTGTTACTGAAAGAATTCGAAATTGAATATTAAATTGTCTTATAATTCACGCAATAACTAAAATATAAAAAATAGTTAAATGTTAAATGACACTAACCACACTAGAAACCAGCACTAATGCTGCATTTTCAGTTCCTTCATCAAGAATTTTCTTGTTTCTCATCTTAAATCAGTTACCCACCCCCCTAAAAATGACAACTTGAATGTTTACATTTTTTAAAATTTTGGCTAAAGATCTTTAAAAGACATTTTGCCTGCTCAGAGTATAATATATTATGCAAATACCTTTATTTCTGTGTTTCCCATTTACCAATGTGCATATACAAAATATCAAGCAATATAACATGTAAAGCCAGAAAATAGAAAAATAAACACATTTATTTTTAAGCAAATGATATATTTTAAGCAGTGCTTAATGTCTATCTATTTCTGGATTTTCATGCATCGAGGAGGAATGATTTAAGTTTGAAATTGTAAATGGTCAGTTACAAATACTTTAATTCTGATAGCTCACTTATCAACTTGTAGCTACCATTGCTACATTTGATGTCATTAATGTTTTTAGTTGTTACATCACAGATGCAGCTTAAGGTTGTCCTTGCATCCAGCTTTTTCCATACACGTTTGTTTAACAGGTATTTTCATGCAGTTATGTTCATAGGACTATTCATAATGTTGGGGTTAAAGGCAGGTTGCTTGGTAGAAATTTGGTATCTTCGTTGTTGCCCTTGTTTCTGTTTATTTTTTGTTCATTTCTTGTGAAGTCTTATTGTTGCAAAATTCTATCTGTACTCATCCTTTCCTCCCATTGGTTCAATACCACAGAAATTTTGCTTTCACTGTTACATTAAGAGTGGTTGTCTAGTGATTATTTCAGGAATTAAGTGTAGTAGAACTTACAATTTTTCTCCCCTGGATGTAAGTTTTCCCTTGTTCTTTCCCAAAGACTTCCACATGGATAGAACTAACTTGACCTTTACTGAATTGTGAAATCTAAACTAATATTGACCCGATGATTTTTCATTAATTCTATTTCATTTGTTTCCCATTATAACATAGGTGTCTTGAGATTGGTGCATCGAAAAACTATGCTTTCCTGAAAATAATGTTACAGTAGATATACTAAAATTCATTTGTACATACTCTGTAAAATGAATTTATATTCCCACTTTTAAAACTTACTTCCATACCAAATGTGACATAATATAGTAACCAAAATATCATACATAAAACACTCTGAAGATGCATATAAACATATATACACTTTATATGCATATAAGATACATATAAACACTTTAAGATACATATAAAATAAAAATGTTCCTCATTTAGTCATAAGTATTCTATTACATGTGCTTTGAGAAAAATAACAGTTAAGTACATGTACAGCCTCAATAACAGAAGTAACCCAGTTGTTTTGAGGCACGTTAATACTTTTCTAACAGTAGAGAATAGTTTCTTCCATGTGAGTTCATACAGAAGACAGGCCACGTCACAGCACAAACAGCATAGAGATTCACAGAGCACAAATGTGCTGCAGGGATGGCAAAGGAAGTGCTAGCAGGAAAGAGAGGGATACAGGAACAAGGAGTATATGGTAATTCAGCTGTATGATTGTCTGTCTGATGGAGTTGTCTAATTCAGTTATATTTTAAAATACCTAAGTCCATCTTTATATATTTCTCATGAAGCCTTGCTATTGATTTAAGTTAAAAAGTTTCAAAAATATGAATGTGTAATATATATCTAAGAATATAGTGTCTGGGATACTTGCCTGTAGTAAATCAGTTTAGCTATTAATTGTAAGTGCTTGGATTGAAGCTGCCAGATAAGCTGGTTGCTTTGCCCCCTGAATGGCTGGCCATTTCCTTCTTTCTGGAAGAGCGACTGGTACAGATGAAAGAAGTAGTGATGAACCCGTGTGTGTGCTACTGTTCTTTTGAGTCAGGGTCTCACTCTTTAACCCAAATGGCCTGCAGTTCACTGCTGTCCTCTGGCACTCAGCATTCTGAGTGCTGGAGTCATGAATCAGAGCCACCATACTTAGCTTGATTGTTGAAAATGTAGTTTTTGTTATGAAATGTCGATCTAAAATGAAGATATTTGAAATATTAAGTTTTTCCTCAGTCTCAGCTTCGATGACCTTATAAGCATGCATAGACTCCCTTTATGCATTTGTGAATATTACTCCTTCATCCGTTCTTTGCTGCTTTTACTTCCTTGCCTCATCATAAAGAATTGGGGAACATTGGAAGAGCATGCCTTCACAGAACTTTCTTATTTTGCACTGCGGCAAACACATTCAAACCAGTGACCTTGCAGTATTTTGCAGCCTAGTTTCTGTGGCTGCAGTATTGAAGGCTTAATGACTATGAGCATTTAGCAGTTTTCTCAAGAACAGTGATAAGGCATAAAGTAAAAATATTCTCCAAATTACCAATGTCTAGTGATTTAACACCATTCAAGAAAGTTCTACCTTATAAAGGAAGCACATTACTATGAAAACAATCAAAAATAAAATAAAATAAGAGGAAGCACATAAAAAGAAAAAATAAAAGGCTTAAAGAGAGCTTGGTTCACACATCTATTTATATTTAACTAAAGTATTTTTAATAGTTTGAGCTTATTTTTATACCTTAATAATACTTAATAATATGAATCAATACTTTATACTTCTACTTTGTTCTATATTCCCTTAGTACTCTCTGTTTTTCATCTGATTTATACTTGTTATTTGTGTATCAAATGAAATAACATATTAGAGCACATACTTTTCCTCTTCACATCTTTTGATACAGAAGCAGGTAGAAATTAATTTGACCTTCAGTATATAACAAAATAGTGCTGTTTAGTTAGCATTGTCTGGATTTGGAGAAAGATTAGCATTTTTCTTTATCAAATATATTTCTTCTAGAATGCATTTTTATGTGTCTCTACTGTGAATATGTCCAGCACTACAGTTTCTTAAACCTGTGGTTAGCATCTAGTCCCCTCACAATGAAAACCCCAATTTTTTCCACAGGGTTTCCTGGCTGGTTATTCCGAGACTTTGCACGTGACAACCTGTTCTCCCACGTGAATGGAATACTCAGTGTCAATGTGGAAGCCTGGTCAGTTGGAAAGTGCAGTAAAATATTTCCCTCTTATGCATAACACTTCCCACATTCTTGTTTATTAAGGTTCATTGTGTTGGGGGTAAAAAACGGTTACCCTCAGACTGTCAACATGTGATCTGTTAGCCAGTGCATCCTACTAACCTGTATTTAGAATCTGGGGGAGTAATTTCTGTGACATTATATCTCAACTGTATTTACACTTGAGACTGCTGTTTTCAAAGCTATTGTATGTAGAAATATTTTTGTTCTTTTCCCAGTGCCCTTGGAGAGCTTTTTTTAGACACATTGTAATATTATTTAATTACAGTAATATAGTGAGTTCTAGATCAACTGAAAATAATATGTACCCTTGTTTCATAATTCTAAGACACAAAGTATTGTGAGTGCATGCATCCATGCATGTGTGTGTATGTGTTTTATGTTGCTCTTAACTCGCAGCAACTTTAATTTAATTGACTTTATCCCAAATCCATAGCATCAGGGTAATATAGAGTAAATGTTATCATTTATAAGCTCTTGAGCATCATGACATTTGGAAGGTATATCTAGAACTTGAAACCTGGTGTCTACAATCTTTAAAAAATCAATGCAAAATAGCCTTACTTTCAAAACTAGAAAACGATGACTCTAGTATCCTTTATTATCTTCGTAAAGTTTTCCTTTCTTGACATCTACCATGATAAAATAAATCCAAGATTTCCATGCCTTCTCAATCCTTATCAGGAGTGATCCTAACACAACTGAACCCTTAGTAAAGTTGATGTATGTGTGCTGTATATTTTTGTTTTTTGTAGGTTTGTGCACATGAGTGCCTGCATGTGGGCATTCTGCATCACTTTACACCTTATTTTTCAAATTGTTTTTCAGTGAAGCTGTACTCACTGACTTGGAAAGATTGAACGTCCAGTGAACTCTAGGGTTTCATTCTTCCACCCCCTTGTACTCAGTGCTGGGGTTACAGATGCATCACTACTGTGCCTAGATTTTATGTGGGTGCTGCAGCTCTGAACTCAGGTTCCTAAATTTGCACAGCAAGCACATTACTACACAAGTTACCCCTATCCTTCTGTGATTATTTTATTAACACTAAATTCTATTATTGTTTAAATTTAGTCAGGCATCTAGGAAGCTTATAGCTTCCTAAAGGATGAATAATATAATTAGCATACTTAAGATCATATAATGCAAGCTATTAAAATGTTGTCAGGCTGTCTTATGTAATCATCACATTTAATAATTGTTTTTTTCAGCAGAAAACATTTCATTTATCATTTTTAAGATACCTTAACACCCAGAGTGGTTACTGATGTTACATGTGTTAGTTATAAGAGCAGTTTAGCTACAAATATAAGCTCTAACTCTGTGAATTTTATATTAGCTATCACTTAGCTATATATTAAACTTTAATTCTAAAGTCCTTTGAATTTGGCAAAGAGAACATCATCTAATCTTAGTTAATCTTTTACTATTATTTTGTGCTCTAATGAGTGTTTTAATTTCTGTATTGCTTTATAAACTGTGATGCCCATGATACCATCCTACTTCTGAAAGAAAAATGGGGTGTTCTGTTGTCTTTGAAGTCTCAGGGATTATCAGAATGTCTGAGGACAGAGTTTGGCTAGAAAGTTTGATTCTGAGTTTCTTGAAGGTTCTCTGCAGTGTTTTATAGAGGTGGTATTGGCATTCTTCCCAAACACTTAACGTTTTTATTGAACAGTTTAAAATTGAGAAAACCCACCTGTTAAGTAAGTTAGTGAAAGTTGCCTTTCTTGGTCTGGCTTTTGAACGTCTTCATGTGCTCTGCAATTATGAATCATAGTTAATCATTAAGTCTTATTTGGTTACTATCTAGAGGCTGCTTATTCTATTGATTATTACTAGTTTTTATTGCTTTTTAATCTTTCAGCTAAAGATTAACTAATTCCTGAATACAAATTTTTGATACATCATTAATATAATAGTGAAGAGTTGATGCACTTACTTTAGTCTTAGCAACTAATTATTCAATCAAATCAAGTCCACAAATCTATGTAAAGCATAGCATTGTCAGATACATTACAGAAAGGCAAATGAACAAGGGGTATATAAAAAGCGAAGTTGCCATTCTGTGAAATACATTTCTGAGGAACAATTGACTTACAAACACATTGTGTATACTCTTTTTTGAGATTTAATGGAGTTTGGAGATAACTTGCGTATTTGCCATAAAATTATTGGTCACCTTCAAGTTTCTTCCAGCTCTGTTGAGTTTCATTTCGTTTTGTGATAATGACACTTAAAATCTACAGCAGCACTGTTAATCCTTCCTTGTGAAGTCTGATAGGCCATCTTCTTCCCCCTCCCTCTTGTCCCTGAAGGTATCACTGTGCTCTCTACTGCCGTGGATTTGACTGTGCTTTGCTGCTGATGTCAGTGATGTGAGATGCATCTCTCTGTCCATGCATATTCGCACATAATGTCCTTGAGTCCACCCATGTTTTCTCTCAAATGATGAGATTTCCTTCTTCATGAAATGTACTATTCCATTACATATGTACATACACCATATTTTCTTTTTGACCTGTAATAGGTGATACTATGATTGTGTCCATACATTGTCTGTAGTGATAGTGCTTTCATCACCTGGAAGTGCAGAAGTTTCTTTGAAATACTGCTTTCTATTCCTTTGGGTATTTATCTCTAAGTGGCCTTGCCAGTTCAGGGAATAGTTCTATTTTTAATTATGGGGGATTCTCATACTGTTTTGTGTAGTGACTTTGCCAATTAATATTTTAACAATAGCACACAGAGATTCCTGTTTTGCTCCTATTCTACAACTTTTTTATTATAGCAAAACTGAGGTATAGACTACAATTTCATTTTGGTCTTGCTTTGGATTTCCCAGATGTTTAGTGAAGTGATCATCTTTAGCTATGAGTGACCATGACTATTATAAAAAATGGAAATTTCTAGCATTTACGCAGGGAAAAAATTCTAACAAACCAAAACGTCTAGGAGTAATAAATATTTTTTCAAGGATGGACCCATTCTTTTATTCTTTTTTTGGCTTATTTTTGACTTAAACTGGAAATTGGATTGTACATTATTCAGAAATGTTGAAGAGGTTCTTGCTAGAGAGTGCTGGTTTGAAAAAGCCTCAGGACATCTTGAGCTTGAGGATACACATTGACCCCTTCAAGTTATGAACTATCTGCTTTCATACATACCTGGGAAGTTAATGTTGCTGTGGATTTGGAATGAAGTCACTTAAAAGTATTTAAGAACTTATATTTATACAATTGTAGCATCGTACACAAAAAAACATGAATGACAATAATTAAATCATGAAAGAATTTATTAATTTTATTTCAGTATACTTTTAAGTATAAAACAGCCTTTAGTGTGGTATATATTGTGTGATTAATGAATAAATTTGACACTGTGCATCCGATTTTATTTTGATATCTAGAAACCAATATCTATAAAATATTTGGTTCTTACTATTGTCCATCAACTCTGATGAGATTGGGCTTTTGAGGTCTTTGATGTATAGCAAATTATTACTATTTTATTCCTAAGTCAATTCCACTATTAATACATATTTTGAATGGGACTCTTTCCTTTTGCAGGCTGAAAGCTATCTTAAACAAGCAAACTGTTTGAAGTAGAATTTATATATGAATCCAGATTTATAAAACTTCAGATGTTAATTCTGGCTGAGAAATGATATTTTCTTAAATATATACAGTTATTGAAATGAATATATTTGACACAATATGACCAAAATTATATATTGCTCATGTGTGCTAGCCATGGGGCTGCATGTGAAAAGATTTGCCTTGTACAACTTAAAAACAGATTTTTACTACTGAGTGTACACTACTATTGACATTCCATAAACATCTCAGCACACATCCTGTTTTAGAGGACTAAGAAAAATCAAAGTTGAAAATATATTAAGAGGATTAGGAGATACCTGGAATGGATGTCTTCTGATTTCCACTCTGTAATTTCTATTTCATTTATGATAGCAACTTAGTCTTTGTAGGAAAAAAAGTTTTCCTTTTGATATTGCAAGTAACTATTGTGGATATTAACTCAGAATTGTTGCATAGACTTACTGAGAATCAATTTTAAAGTTCATCTGAAGTCTCCCATCTTTTTTCATTACAATGATGGTGAAATATGCTTCATGTGTCTTGTGGAAGATTGGTTAAAAGTTAGAATCTTATAATATTTAAAGTAGTGCATTAGTAAGTTGAAGATAACTATTCCTTTATTACTTGCACATGACTTGCACATAATGCTTATTTTGGAAAGAATAGCTGTCTTATAAGAGATGGAGTTTTCTTTCTCATAGTTTTAAAACTATTATTTTTTATTTACGAGAGAGAGAAAGAGAACATGCATGTGAGCAGGTACTTGCTTGCTGTAGCACATGTGTGGAGGTCAGACGACACTTCCTGAAGTCAGTTCTCTCTTTCTGTTATACTATCTGGGCTCTGATCTGACTTAACTCAAAGACAAGGCAGCTTTATTGGTTTAGCCATTTGTGACTCTGTCTTAGTTGTAAAATGCATGCTCAGTCAGCTTTCCATTTAGAACAAAGATGTTGATCAGTGCTATTGGAATCATTGTGTTTAACGCTAGACACAAAAATATACAAACTTTTAAATCACAGGCAAGGATGCCAATGTATTATTATAGAATACAATCATATTGTTCTTCTTTTATTTCTGTTTAAAGAAAATTCACGAATTACGTGGCTGAGATACTTTATTATAAGTTGGAAATAAATCTATGTATTGAAAACACCTGGTGCCTAGAAATTTGGGCAATGACTGTTCTGTGCATGCTGTATTTAACTAGTCTGCTTTCTCTTAAGAAAGTTTTAAAATTTCTCATTAAAAAGTGAATTAGAAGTTGTAACACTTCTCACAACATGGCTAGATGTGCATTTGAACCACTCCATTGCATTCAACCTGCTGTGGGGCATGCTAAGTATAATTACTCATAGCAGTGAATTAGATCTTGCAGTGATACTGACTTTTTGAATCAAAACACTTTTATGTGCTCCACAACACCTTCATTGAATTCATCATTCCGAAGCTCTGCCACCCAGCAGTCAATAACTTTAACCATGTATTAGAAAAATAATCAAGGGAAAAGTTTTATATTAATAAATTACTTGCTTTAGAATATTTTAAGAGCAAATTTTGTTGACTGTTTCTTATTCCATCAATAACAAGGAAGTGTAAATTACAAGGATAAATTGTAGTATTTAAAAAGTCAATATCTTTCATACTTTATAATTACATGTGTAGAAGAGACAAATAACATTTTATAATTAAAGGTCTAAACCCTTATATATTATGTAATGGTCTAAAACTTTTATAATAAGATTGATAACAAAACCACTGACCAAAACCAAAGACCAGTAAGAACACAAAGAAGATTAATTACATATGAAAGGTATACTAATTTTCATGGTAAAAAATTTAGCTTTTCATTACTAGCAACATGTAGTCAATATCTATAATACTATTCACAGTAATATGTATGATTGTAAAGCCTGCATCATTCATGTTAAAAATAATGTAAAAAACTAGCACTTGCTTGCATAGTGAAATAACTTGGAAAACTATATAGATGTAGTCTTTCTCTATATGTGTGTGAATAATAAAACACCAGCTGTTAAAAGCAAAAAGCACTATTATTCATAATAAAATATATGAAGGACTATCTTTGAATTTTACCGGAAATGTCAAGTTTTGAATCTGTATGCTTTTAATAACACTTTTAGCAGAATGTTTTCTAGTATGTACGTCTATATTTACTGCAAAGATGAATCACAGTTGAAGTACACTGGAGGAAGGGGCACCAGGCAGGAAGATCCCCAAGACAACAGATTTAACATCTCAGGGTCCTGAAGAGCACAGTGGACTAATGTTTTCTTAAAGTCTTCAAAGTAAGACCAGTTTTTAAGTTGTAAGGAATTGTTAAAATATTTCTCAATTTGAGAATTTTCTCAAGCAGAAGGTCCTGAGTTCGTTCAGATTCCAGGTCCCATGTAAAAATGCTAGGCAGAAAAGGAGGCAGGAGACTGGGAAATCCCAGAGTGAAGTAAGAAGGAGGTAAAAGCAATCCAAGATGATTCCCAAAGTCACCCTTGCTCTTCCACAGGGACACACAATACCCTCTGACACACACACATGCACACAGACACACAATAAATAAACAATTTCTTTCTTTTTTTATTATTATTTCCGCTCATACAAACTTAATGGATACACCAGTTCCCTCCCTCCCTCCTCCTCACCCCGACCCCCCTGCTCCCCCCCGAAACCTCTCTCTCCCCATCCCCCAGTGCCTCCCCCCCAATCCCCGGAGAATCCTTTAATGTGCATGCCAGACGTACAAGGACCCAGTTGCATTTCCCTGAACCCTTTCCTGTGTTCCCCTTAAGCATAGGAACATTACTGTGGCTGTCAATCCCTTGCCTCCAAGGATCTTGGTGCCTTTAGCAAATGGTAGACTTTGTGGGGTCAATAGTGTGTTGGACATTGCGCAGGGCATGCAAAGTCCAATTATGATTGCTTAGGCCCTAACTTGTGTGGAGTATCTTGCAAATCATTGCTCCTCCCATCCTTGTGCTCTTACACTCTTACTGCCACCTCTTCTGCGAATTTCCCTGGGCTTCAGGATGGGGAGAGATTAGGCTGGCCTAGTTCTAGGTGGTTGATATAGAGTCTCTGAAGTTCTGGATTATGGTTTGTTGATTTTCTTTTGCATTTTTGCTGCTCCTGCAGTGCCCTTCACTCCATCCTGATTGGTATTGGATGTCACCCCCTGGCCAGAGATAAAAAGCTGTGAAACTAGAGTCTTGTTATAAGAGTATATTCAAAGGTAGATATAATAAAAGTAGGAAACCACAGAGAGGGAGGGGTTAATCACCCATTTGCAAAATGGTTACTTTTTATCTGCCAAACTATATGCCCTCCCCTTCTGGTGAGATCATACCCCCTCAGTTGTAAATGATCAGGAACGAAAGTCTGTGAACTTAACCAGATGTCTGGTTACTTATTTGCAGTCCTTGATGGAGTCCTAATTTCTTTGCTGTTACATGGTCCGCTCTCTCCTTGTTTCTGGTGTGGCCCTCCTACCCTATCCCTCCTGTTCATAATTCTTCCAATTACCGTAGGTATCACAGAGATTTATCCTTGAGTGTCTTTAGGTGGGCTGGGTTCGTTTGGTACTAGGAGCCACCTATTAGGCAGTACATACGGTGCTTAATTTTCTGGGTCTGGGATACTCCACTTTATATAATTGTTTCTAATAACATCCATTTCCCAGCAAATTCCACTAATTCATCATTTTTGATGGTTGAGTAGTACTCTATTGTATAGATGTACCACATTTTCCTTATCCACTCAACAATTTTTTTAAAAAAATTAGTTCTCTCATTGTCTTGAAAAATATCTTGGTTATTTCTTTGGTTTTTGAAGATAAATCAGAACTCAATAATGAACTGAACTTTTTAAAAGTTATGTGAAATTTTAGGAGAAACTTAAAAATAGTGCAGTAATCACCTTTAGATAATTATTTCTTTTTGTATCAGCATTTTAGGAGGATTTTAAGGAAAGCTCCTTTAATAATATGTATATGTTAAATACACTGTAGCTCTGTCTGCCTACACCAGACCTGTACACACACAGAGACACATGAGAGTATGAGGGCTAGTCAGGAAATAGATAAGAAAAGTGGAGGAGAGATCAGGGAGGATAATGGGGTAAATGTGATCACAGCACATTGTATACATGTATAAAATTTTCAGGATAAAACACGAAAATAAATCATTTCAAGTTTTACAGTGAATAAATATAAAAGTTAATATCTATGTATACCTTCAACTGAAATAATTTTACACGAGTTTAGAAACTTCTGAGTTTTGATTTTGTGGTGTTTACACATTTTAATATGTGATTTTGAGAGTTGTAGATGAGATGGTAAGTGGCTTTTAAAAGAATACCTCTTGCTAGTTCCATTTCTAACAATATCTTCTTGGACTATACCATTATCTGAATTGACATTCAAACACCGTTTTAACATTTATTTTAATATTTGTATCATTTGCCTTCAAACTTTCAATAATATGTGAAAATAGGAAGAACACTAAGAAATTGAAGGGGTTTTTCTTTAAAGTTATTTCATATTACATCTCTAAAATGCCTATATCTGCCATGTCATGAAAACAGTTTGATTCATGGCATGAACAGTTGAAGTTCAATATGTTTTCTGAGAAGTTTATTAGCTCTGTATGTCTTATTGACTGGAAGACATTGCTACTCACTTGCCTTTGTTTCTACTTGGAGATCCACAGACAGAATATTTTCATCAAGTTAATCTAATATATATAATAGAAATACATATGTATACTTAGCATGCTCTTCTCACATGTGAAACACTTATTCTTTGTTTTTTCTCTTATGAAAATACTGAATGCAAGTTACTTTTTAGTAAAAAAAAATTTCTAAGAATTTGGGATGCAGACTTGCTACAAGTTCTTGAGAGATTAATCATCACTGAGCACTAAGTACATATTTGGTGTCCCAAAAAGTGTCCACGAAAGATAAAGACAATAGAGCAATGTGTTCCATGCAGAGTAAAAGAAGATCCTAATTTTTAATATTATTCAACACAGTGAATAAACTTTCAACAAACACCACTAGGTGGCAGGCTGTAGCTTGATATATATGGAGAAAGCAAAGATGCTTCCTGTTAGTGTGTGTGTGTGTGTGTGTGTGTGTGTGTGTGTGTGTGTGTGTGTGGATCAGTGCAGGACTGATCTAGAACAGGAAAGGGTAGCACTTCTTTAGCATGAAATGTGTTTGTAGCACACATTCTTTCACCTCAGTGATTCGAGCCATAAGTTCTGTAACATCAGTGGATCTGTCTGGGGTTCAAAGCATTGCAATTATAATATAGCAAACTCCTTACTTTAGATGCCATAACCATGGTCACACCATCTTGCTTTTCGTTTTTTCCCCCTGCACAGGTGATTTGGATTACTACTGGTTGGATCCTGCCACGTGGCACAGCCGGGAGACGTCACCAATCAGTTCGGTAAGGTTTCTGTGGAGTGTTTATAATTCTGAAATTATATGTGGGTATTTACTGTCAGTTTTATAATCAATAGTAGTCTTATAAATTTATTCTTATATATTTCACGATATATAACAGCAAATATCAATTTAATCTGATAGCACAACTTGAGGTGAGTTACACTGAATATATAGACAGCTAATCATATATACTAAAAATATTGATGGTTGAATAGTTGTAACAAAGTAACACATGTGATTTATTTATTTACTTTCACTACACAAACTTTTTAATGAAGATAACCTAGAAAATTATCATGAAGTGTGACAATCTTTTTATATTTCTTCACACTGAAATTAATATGCTTTAGCAACAATAATTATGTTATCACATGCTTACATTATATAGACTATGCCAAGATGTTACAGTTTATGCCTTGAGATCAAAATTAGATAAGTACATCTACAAAATTTTTATGACGTTTATTTCTTTTTGTATGTGTGCATGAACTCTATGTACATGTGTACATATGCCACGGTGAAGTCAGCTCTCAAGTCCACTCTCTTCTTCTACTTTGTGGATTACAAACTGAAAATATTGATTGTGGATGCATTTACTATACCTAGAATTGAATCCATCAAGTCAGATACTTGCATAGAGAAAACTTTTTACCTGCAGAACCACCTTTCTAACACACAGATCTTTTCTCATTAGGGTTCCGTGACTGTCTCTGCTAAAAAATATGGTAGAATCCACGTCCCGGGTATTTTTGGAGATTAATTTTGCCCCTGTAATAATGTCTAAATAATGTCATGGTAACCTAGCTTCAACTTTAAAACATAGGTTTTCTTCACTGAGGAGTTCTCACAGTTAGTAGTCCAGTACATGAAATTTGTGAGAATATTTTGGAGATAATGCTTATGCAGGTGCAAAGTAAGCATGCATCCAGTTTGGACTCATGGTTCTTATGTAAGAGCAAAGTAAGCATACAGTTCAGTTAGGAAGATTCCTTATTTGCTTGGTGGCAAACTGCACCTGTAAATGAGGTAACATGCTACTCCTTGGACCTCCTATCAGTCAAATGTCTTTCATAGAGCATTGGGATTTTTGGGGAAGAACTTCATCCCCTTAATTCCTACACACATGCATGTGCACACATGTACACACATACAAAAATTATGCATACATTGTCACACACAATCATGAATGTACACATGCATACACAAAAGCACGCATGCACATGCATACACACTCAAACATGCACACACATATGGACACGAAATCAGACTCACATTCACTTATCCTTCAAAACATAAATCTCAGAGCTAAAAACCATTGGGTTTTTAATTAGCTAAAATAGATCACTGGTGCTTGCCCCAAGTTAACTTGTGGATAAAATTTTTGAGGTTCTAGAGGACAAAAATGAATCACTTTCCTTATCTGTTAATTGTACTGTGAAATCAAGTGATACCTAATGGCAGAAACCCAGGCTCTGTTGAGGACCGTGGAGTCAGAGTCTGCGTCTCTCTAGAAAGTACTGTGGTGGTGGCAATTTTCATCAGCTCGGCCATCATGAGCTTCACTGAGAGATCCACACCAGCATGTTCTTCCCAACAGTGCAGATACAATCTTATCTTGAATTCCACTTTTTGTTGTTAAAAGTGGTCTTCATTGTAACATTTTCATGGGATTCCCATTCAGCTTGCTGTTGCTCTCTTAATTTCCTTCCCAGTAGTCCCATTCTTCTTCCTCACCAACCCTCTATTCTACTTTCATGTCATCTTTAGTGATTTCTGTAGTCCACATGTGTGAGAAAACCCAAAAAGCAAAAAAGGCATTCATGTAATAATGACCCCTGTATATGCAGAAGAGATTGACATCACATGTGCTCCTTGATATACAATGGAGCCACATCCTCATAATTTCTTTACAAACTGAAAAGACTATTGGTTGAAATGTACTACACTATATGTGACAGCATCCTTTAGTAGAATAACATATTGCAGGGTGTTGTCATTTACCTTGGAGATTAAAAGGATTCTAGGATCTGTGGCTCAGCCACCGCCCAGCATCCTCACCAAGCGGACCACTTTGAAAGTCTAAAAAGAATGAAAAATCAAAGTGTGATCTTGATAAGTGTGTCATTGTAAAGTTAAAAAAATCATAAGGTAAGCCATTGTAAGTTATGGACTGACTGTATGGTTAAGCATTAACAACTTGAAATACAGTTTTCTTCATATAAGCAGAGATATTAAAAATCTAAGCTCCATTTTAAAGTCACTTTAGGGATTATCCTTAATTTCAAACTACTTTTGAAATTGTTTAGTAAAAGTGCCTTTTGCAAATAAAATTTAACTGTAAATGAATAAAAATTTTAAGTTAATTACAGAACCCAACAAAAGAAGGAATACATAATTAAGTGTTTTTATCCAAAGAAATCAAATCATATGTTTGCATATTTATAGGAAGGAAAACAAGGTTTTCACATTTTGAACTTTATGTTTGGATAGCATCCTGTAACGTGGCAACCATCTAAGGAGGGAGACCGATTAATTGGCCGTGTTATTCTTAACAAAAGAACAACCATGCCCAAAGAATCAGGTGCATTGCTGGGACTGAAAGTAAGTATACTTTCAGTATGATAATATGTGCTGAATTCACAAAGTTCGGGATGATGATTTTTAATTATGTTCCTCTTTAAGTAAAGTTCCTCCAGTGAATACAGCTTGTTATATGTGCTGAGCAGAAACATAAAACATCAGTAAGGAAGTGTTTCACAACACCAATTATTTGTGTTAATTCTAAAAGAGTAAAATAACTTTTAAACACACTAAATATCTTTTAACTAAAAAGAGAATATGAATGATTAAGAAAAACAATTTTTCTGCATGTATGTCGGAAAGTATACATACATTTCTTTTTTAAATTTTTTTATTATTTATTCAATTGTGCATGCGTGTGTGTGTGTGTGTGTGTGTGTGTGTGTGTGTGTGTGTGTGTGTAGATGTGTAGATGTGTGTAGAACCACAGGCGAATTCGGGAACCACCACAGACCGCCTCCACCTCCTCCTTGTTTACTCTGCCCAGGGATTCACAGGCTCCGCCCTACCAGGGCCAGAAACTCAGGTTGCTCCCCGCTTCTGCCCAGCGTCTATACGTGGGGTTTAGGGTCCAAACTCAGGACCTTCTGCCTGCAAGGCAGAGTCTTAACCCCTGAGCCACCTCTCCAGCCCCACATACATTTCTTATGTTGTGTGTATTGCAGTCATGTGCATTAACTGACAGTACCTAAAATCATGTTAAAAGATTTGGCTTTAAAATTATCAAGAGATTTTCTACCTGCCTGTGACTTTTTGGGAATCATTGGTTATTGATTTGTTCCAAGTTGGAAAACTTTCCTAGCTTTCATGGAAACTGCAGCAAAAAAGTAAAAGAATCAATATGCTTCATAGCTTTTATTATTAAGATTATAATTATAAAATCATCAGAATTATCATGAAATAATTCTGACAAACCTGTACTGTGGTTTGGAGGATGGTCCTAAAACTATGGGTCCCTTTCAGTATTTAGTGGTATTCCCTTTTTTTATAATGCATATGATTGCCTTGCCTCAGTTATACTTCTGATAATCCTGTATTATCAAGGATGTCCTAGAACTATAAATCACTTTCAATGTTCAGTAATATTGCCTCCCTCTTTAATTATGTACATTTGAGTTCCTTCCTTAAGATTGAATTAAACCTAAAGCTTTTTTTAAAGATTATTCAGTTTAGAGGAGAACCCAGCTGAAAGTGTTAGATATACTATTTTGAGAATCAAATGTATAAAAATACATATTTTGGATAATGAGGTCATTCAGATGGTCAGTTACAGACATTCTTAAGTTCTAACACTGTGCACAGTGGCAAGCTACTTCCCCAAATTGGCCTTTTCTTGGCTTCTGTCTCTGGTTTTGTATATTCTATTATGATACACAGAAAAGTTAGACATCTTATGTAGCCAATCGTGCATTATTCTTACATTTTACTGCCCCAAATGATAGGCATGATATGGGAGGCTTAGGAAAATGAACCTAATGTGAATAGTCACAAATACCTGTCATTACATGATGAGTAATGGCGAGATGTGGCTCTTGTCTTCTAGCTGTAGGCCTTGAATCTCAAGGCTCTCACGGTCATCTTGACATGATGATGAAACAATACTGTTACTAACTTTCATCAAAGCACACCTCGTTAATGTCCTCATGTTGCACTCCAAGAGTATCATGAGGAAATGTATGATTAATTTTGTTAACTAAATATTTCAGAATGAGACTAAATTTATAATTGTCCAGGTTGTTGGAGGAAAAATGACTGATTTAGGACGCCTGGGTGCTTTCATCACCAAAGTAAAGAAGGGCAGCCTAGCAGATGTGGTGGGACATCTAAGAGCAGGTAAAATTTCTTAACAGCACTTAAATGTTGTTCTGTGCTTGAGTTAATAGTTTTCAGTTTGAGAGCAGATATTTATCTGTGTGAATTTTCACTGACTTTCATGAATGTGAAATCATAGTTACAAAACAATTAGAAATTACATATCTTATAGATGGCTTTATAATATTACAGCAAAACATCAAATCCAAAGCAATTTATTATTGTGTTAAACATAACTATTTAATTTTTATTGATTTTCGTACTACGGTAATTACTAATGTCTTCTACAATGGTGCCAAAATACTTAAAAGTGGTGGGTTTGTTTTTCATATAATCCTATAATTCCTGTATAGATTATGTGATGAAATATTTTGATACTGCCATGACATACTGGTCTCATTTAGAAGTGCCACTTATGGCATTTGGGAATTATATTCTCTGTGGCCTTGAGTGACACAGTAAATTCATTGACTGCATCCAAGTGTGCAATATATTCAGAAGCAACACATTTTGGCTGTTTGCATATCATTTTAGTTAACTGAATAGTAATACATCTTTTCATTGATTTCACTATAAAGGTTAGAAGAAATTTTTAATTGAACTGTCTTATGTGTTTTCTAAGCAATTGTAAATAAAGCATTAGGTTAAGCTGTAGAGTGAAGCATTAAGAACTTATAACACATAGAAATAGTATATTTCTTGTTTATGTTTCCCACTCATATAAATCTCAATGCTGCAATTCTTAAGAATTTTAGAAAATAATCTAGCTTCCGAAGTTTATTACCAATTTATGTATTGATACATCATGTCACAATTATCCCAGATGTTTCTCAGTGCTGACATTCTACATAAATGTTCATATGGAGATAATTGCAAAGGTTTTTCTCTACTCACTCTACTGTTTTGGAGATGGCAGAGTGTGGCATACTCCTGTTATCTTTCAGATATCAGTTAACGATGCAATAGGAAAGTAATGAGGCGACTGTGTCAGTAAGGGTAGTTTCTGTATAATGGCTGAAAAGCAAATCTGGAAAAAAATATGGGAATCCCAGGTGTGTTAATCTAATAAGACTTTAGCAAAAGACGTGTAAGTTGTAGATCAGAAGAGTATAATAGCTTTTGATATTGTGGAGCAAAGATGCTCTAAGTAAAGTAGATGCTCTAAGTAAAGTAGTCCTAAGTGATTATTTTTTCATTTATGTAATGCCTTTAAGATAAATTAAGAGCCTAAGAAACTTAAATCTAAAATGGTAAAAAGGCCACTAATATAAGATACACAAACATTTTTAATTTTACAAACTGGTGACATGAGACAAAGTAAAGAGTTTGAATATTCGATGTAAATTGTTGGATACATGTACATTATAATGGAGCAATGGGACTTTCTTTTATTGATGTATAAATGTCATTTGCCTATAAAATAATTATGGTGAATTTTTATGTAAGTATAGCCTTTATTTAAGATTTGAAATTCTCCATGTTTCAGCTTTTCAGTCTCAATCCCTTTCAAGCATATACACTTTACTGCTGCTTTACCCCCTTAAATCCCAAGAATTCTCTCAGTCTCTCTGTGTGTCTCTTTTTGTCTCTCACCTCTCTCTCTCTCTCTCTTTCTCTTTTTCTCTCTCTCTGTCCCTCTCTTACACACATACACACACACATCTCTTGGGCATCTTTTGTTCATCTCAAAGCTCTACAGTTTTTTCCCCTACATCTTTAGTTAATTCAGAGTGGTGTAGTTTATTCCCCTACAAGCACTAGAAGCCCTCTGGCTCTAGTCTTTCTGCCTGTGCTCTGTTTGCCACCTAGGACCCTTGATGGGCACCTTCTGTCTGCATGCTCTGCCTCTTGAAACCTTTTCATCCTCCAGTGCTTATCATTCTTTTATTTCACCTAAAGCAATAACTATTTTCTACCTTCCTGCTTCCACCTGGCTCTACTTCTGTTCTTCAGATGATGCCTGTTATTGCATATGAACATATTTCAAGCTTCTGCATTAGTTCCTGATGTATATGTCCGCTGCCAAATACAAAAAGAGAGCAAGTGTCATTTGCAAAGTGTTATTTTGCATAATGCTGGTTGTAACACATTTTTAGGTAGCAAGATCAGTTTAATTGCTTTTACTCACTACTTAAAAGTGTTATACAACTAAACAGAGTACGAAGTATCAGGGTAAGTATTGTTTAATAAAATATTTCCAAGCATACATATGAATGTGCATGTGCAAATACACATTAAAATTGTATATGTGTACTCATATCTATCAGTCAATTTTTTAAATAAAACTCTTAATATATTGTAAAATGTAATTATTTTCTTTATTGTAAAATGTAATTATTTTCTTTGCTTTCTTTAACAGTGAGGTATTGCCTAATTCAAAAACCCTTCTCTAACCAATTAGGATAATGAATTATTAGAACTTGTTATTTACTTTGGTATAAGCCATATTTTTTCACCAAACCATGTGCTTTAAATTTTAAGAACCTGAATTCCTTGAACAAAAATCATTTTAAGATAGTCCTTTTGTTATAATAAAGGCTTGCCATAAGAACCAAGAGAGTACACATTGAAATCTAGCATACAGTGAATAATGATGCTAGGTGATCACACATTTGCTCATGTCCATAATTATTCTAGATGCTAGAAACAACAGAATAAGTACAAAATCAGAATGTTAAGCCATGTCTGAGTGTCATAACATCTGGGACATTTCTCCTGGGCTTACCTTGTGAATGGAATTTGGAGGAATAAGATCATTTGGGGTCTCACATTGTTCTGCTTTTATGAGAATAAACCCTTATCTCCAAATGACCTGCAGTTGCATACCATAGTTCCAGTGAACCAATCATTGCCTTCTTTCATGGGCATCCTACCAACTCTACTTCACTAATCTTGGAATGTTTCACAAAATAATCAGAATTATATTAATTCCTTATTATTGCAACTATTTTCCATTTGCTCTTTAATATTCACTACATATGATGAATAGATTGCACTTCTTTTGAACATCTGGAAGTAGATTAGCTGTCATGCAACAACTTTTACATCTGCTTGCTTTGTAACTTTGCCATAGCTATCTGTGTTACCTATGGATATGAATTCCAATCCCTTCATGCATTTTTATTCTGTTGTGCATCTGGTGAAGACTACGAAGCTTGATTTATAGTTGGGAAATTCAAGCTAGAAAATGTTAACTAATGTTTCTACCAAAAATAAAATGGATTTTCTGTGCAGTTTAACAAGAATCTTTCATATACAGAGGCACCTGCATTTATTATATGGAGGCATGCTGCTAATTATTATTTTTAATGTTTCCAAATAGGCTGTGCTAATTTTCATCCCATAGCATGAGATTGTTTTTCTATTATTTCTGGTATAACTCAAAGGATAAAGGTAGTTTTGTGTTGGATTATTTTCAATAGCCAGTGATATTTGGGGAAGAAAGACAAAGCAAAAATTAAAGGTGGTTAGAAGGACCATTTAGCTGACATTATATGACAGTCATTTTACTTTTGAGAGCTGAGCCTTGAAAATTAAATTATTTGTATATGTTTTGCATTTCTTTGTTAAAAAGAGAAAAGATAAGAAAAACAGAATATATAAGGTAAAAAAATACCCTTTTTTTTAAATTCAAGGGGATGAAGTTCTAGAATGGAATGGTAAACCCCTGCCGGGAGCTACAAATGAAGAAGTTTACAACATTATTTTAGAATCAAAATCAGAACCTCAAGTTGAAATTATTGTTTCAAGGCCTATTGGGTAAGGCTAAAAAAACTTACTTTTTAAGTTTAGTAAATTACATGTTTTAGCAAGGTTTGAAAAGAGAAGCATTTACATTCATGCAGTACTTAACATGAATAGTTCTTATTCATCTATTATGGGCATATATATTAGGCTTTAAAATTCTCTTAACTTCTAGAGATAGAGTATTGAGTTTTCTCCCTACATTTTTGAAGCTCCACAATATAGATGTATCAAAGTGAACATGGGTTTTTTTTTTTTTTACAAATAAAATACTACAAAAATATTGTCATTTAATGAAAAATTACTTATTAATTCTGATTTCAGCAATCATATGTCTTTTAAGGGAGTCACTAAATTATCTTCTTTTGATTTGTAAATTATTATTAATTTTCATGTTTCTGTTATCTTTTATTATTCTACAAAAGTGAAAGCTAGTTTCCATGTTTTTTAAATGAGTGACTCCAGGTTTTTTTTAAATCCAGAAGTATTAAATATTTCGATATTTGAATTGTTGCCACAATTGGTACAATACATTTAAATCACAGTTTTCAGAATCACTTAATAATCTACTGTCAAGGAAATATTTTTTTTATTTCCTCATAATGTTAGCTTTTTGTAACCAACCCACAGAATTCAGAGGAAATGCATGTTTTGCCAGTTTATAAATTCAGTAGACATTTTTAAACCATGTCATTCTATTTAGATTATTATTTGAATTTATTCTGGGAAATAACTCTTCATTTTATTCCCCAAGATATTAATGAACCGTTAATTAATTCAGGACATTTTATATTTGCAAACTGATTACTTCAATTAATCTTCATGAATATGTATCAATGCAAAACATACAAGAAAATATAATCATGCTAATGTTAGTGGAGTGAAAATATATAATCATATTTCTACGAATATTAATATATAAAACCATAAAATAAAGACAAATTTATAGCCACTTTAAAGTGGTGATCATCAAGAGTAAATGGTGAAAGCATGCTAAAAATATTACACATTTCCATGAGATTTTAAAAGAATGCCATCATGTATGCTAGCTCTCTCTAAGATACTGAATCTGGAAAAGAGGTAAGTAAATTGGAGATTGGCATCAAGCGCCTAAAACATATAACTTAAAATGAAGTATGCTGCACATTACTATAAATTGCAGAGGAATGTGGTCCTTTCAGAACAGTCAAATTAAATACTGACTTACAGTGGCCTAAGAGAACTACAGACAATTAAAGTGGACTGGAATAATTCATTTTTCACTTTTTATGAAATTACTTTCCAAGTAACCACCTGTATCCTCAAACCCAAAATTATTATAGAGTTGTATATCAAAGGAATACAGGTTAGAAAGATTCTATTTCAATTAAGTTAATTATTAGAATTCTAGCCATATTTTAATAACAATTTTAATGTAGTTCTCTTCCATGAGTGTGATTATCTTGAAGTATGAAGTGAATATATCTCATCATTTTCTGGCTCAGTGGTTTCAGAACTATTCCAGACACACTAACTTGAACATTGATTAGAATCACCAAAATATATCACCCTTGACCTTTGTATTTCTTATTGTTTTTTAAAAATGCTGCATAAAATTGTTGTGAGTAAAGATAATTGATAAAAATGTGTGTAAACAAGTAGAAAATTATACCCCAAAACATAGAATCAAGTGGTGTTAAATCACTGTTGGTACAAAATCTCTTCAGATTTTAAAAAGTTCTTCACAGTCCTCTTTTCAGTAATGGGAAAAATCCAGTATATACCTTGCTTAAGAGTTCTGCATTTTAAGTTCCTAATTGATTGTGAGAAACTATCAAAAATTCATATAGTCTAGAAAATGATGGTCCTTGATTATAAAAAACAATCTATTTCATTTACTTTTTGTGGTTTTAGAAGGTTATCAGTGATACTAGGTACTGTTAGTCTCACAATTACATATAAATAATTTATGAAAGTTGCTAGTTATGAAAATAAATAACAGGTAACACAAACTGGTTTTGTTTTTGTAGAAAGGTTAAATTGTAAGAAATTATTAAATTACTTCGAGGAAAACAGTGGAAATTAGACACTAAGAAAACAGAAAACTTTTTTTGTTTTCATTGTCTCCAAACTTGTAAAATAAAAATGTAACTGACGTTAGGTCCTAAGGTAAGTGATTAGAAATAGTAAACTTGTAAGCCCATAACTTCATACTAACTCCAGTCTGCTTTAATATGTCATGTTAAAACTTGCATATCATTTACCTCCTAAATTGACATTACCTCCTAAAGTACAATATTTGGAAAATGACAGGCAGAGTAGGTAGTCTCCTCCAGTATAATGCCCAAGCCAAGGTGAATCAGGGTTTATTCTGAAAGATTATTAAAGTCTTAATGCATAATTGTTTAGGCTGAACTCATCTTAAATACTCAGAGTAATTTGTGAGTGTGACAGGAATGGGTGTTCTCACAAGTCACTATCTAACCATATAATACAATAGCCATATATTTAGCAAACTTTAGTATAGAGATATAAATCTCTATAAAGGATATATATTTGCATATATATTATATATGCTATGTATATATTATGTGCACATATATAAAATTTTTGGCTTTTTTGTTGCAAGCTTGAACCATCTTTGATTTTCAGAGCAATTCATTTTATTAATTTTACTGACTTTGCCCATCATACTCATCATTTCATTTTTTTATGAAGAGAAATGTCCATTTCTTTCATTCAGTAAACTCTTTCAGATGTGTTTGTTAAACATATTACTGATGTGTAAAAGTTGTGTTATTTTGATTTTCCAGAATTAGAGTAAAATATTACCTTTAACATTCTTTTTTCCAAAACCTGCTGTTTTGGTAGTAAAAAATATTGTGGTGATTTTCTCCACAATATTAATCTGGTTGTTGTCATGTTAAAGTGTTTTGCTATTCAATATATAAAACTTATTTTTATTGCAGTTTTCTTTTGTGTGGTGTTTGGCATTCATGAACATTAGTAGTTACAATAGTAACTTCCACCATTTAGAATTTCTACATCCATAAAGACACAAAAGGATTATTAACCTCACTGGAATTAGATGGACAGTGATTGCCTTGGGCAGGGGAATTGACCTATTGGGTTTTCACCACAGCCTGTTTCTTTTAGTGACATCCCCCGGATTCCTGAGAGCTCCCACCCTCCCCTGGAGTCCAGTGAGTATAAGACTGCCTTGTTGATGGTAAAATACAATGAACTAAGTTGTAAGATAAGCATGGGCTGTTTTCTTCTATTATGTAACACAAATGAATTTTTATCATATTCTGAGGACTGTCTCCATCAATGCCAAGTTTGACACCCGTGACAGCTCTTAACATTTTTTTTTGTTAAGATTTTTCTCTTTTTGATTTGGTTCATTTCTGTGACTACACAAAACTCTTAAATGTAATGAACTTTTAAGAACTTAATTGCTAAATTGTTATGTAAGTATTAGTTTGGTTTGCTGTACACAAAATTCATTATGAGCTCGGTAAAAGTGACACTTTTATAAACTAAGCTCTTGGGGGGACAGAAGCATACAAGTTCAAATTCAACTTGTTTTGAACAGGTGAGAATCTGTCTGAAGAACAAAACAGAAATGTGCTACTTGATTGTTCTGTTTGATTGTTGGGCAACAGTCTGTTGAGCAGTCCAGATCCATTAACCAATAATTCTCATGTTACTGAATAACAATGCCACATATTATAACCAATGGGTTATGCTATATTTACTGAACATAAGCATGTTACAAGACTGTGGATATAGTGGTGAAAATTATCTGTGTAGAAAATAAAGTCAGTTAGGATGAGAGGTGATACTGTGTACAGTGTCATAGATGTGTAACAAAATTTTTTATTTAATCTGCAAACTATCCTCTCATTTACTTCACAGTGGATGGGTATTCAGTTAATAGTGGGGTTTTAAAATCCTGATATCATTGCAGAATATTTGAATGTAAATTGTTTAAAAGAAAACTCACTGTGATTAAAAGGAAGGAACCTTGTAAGCATATTGAAAAAGGAGTCACAGGCTGTTCTAATACATTCTGGAGGGCAACACAAATATGATTTTGAACTTTCTGATGATCAATATAAAGTACATGGGGACTGGAGAGGTGGCTCAGGAATGAAGACTCTGCTTCCCAAGCAGAAGGTCCTGAGTTTGGAGTCTAGATCCCTACATATAAATCATCAGGAAGAAACTGCCTGAAGTCCAGCTGTGCTGGGCAGAGCCTGGGAAATCCCAGAACAAAGCAAGAAGGAGACAGAATGATCCAGGATGATTTCCAAAGTCAACCTTGTTCCTTCCTCCACAGGGACACACAGTGCCCTCTGAGACACACACACACACACACACACACACACACACACACACACACACACACAAATAAATAAAATATTTTTAAAATACATGGCACTAATTCCAAACTTTATAGTATTAATAAGATTGCAAATAAACTTATTTTATTATCAGACCCAGGATTATCAAAATCATCTAAAGTACTGAAGGGACTTTTTATCGTGATAAAAACAGAAGATTTAAGAGAAGTATTAACATTTTGTAACTTACCCCATGTAGTTGATTCTCCCTTTGTAGGGCACAAAATCGTGGCATATTAACTGATCTTTGATTTGTGAGTGTCAAAAAAGAAAAATTCTTCCAAGCACTTCCCATGAATTCCCTCAGTAAAGCACTTGGTTTGTATGTGAAAGAAAGTGCCTTACAGAGCAATTGCATTTTATAGATTGGATAGACCAGGGCACACGGTAATGTGAGGAGAGTTACTGAGTTGCTAGGAGGACCAGTCTTCTCCACGTGAAATAAACCATCTGCCACAAATTAGTGAAAAATAGCATTCCCATAAATTGAATATGTTTTTTGTAAGATAAAAAGAAATAAGATAAATCTTAGTTTAAAACAGTGATTAAAATAGAAATACAACTGTGTCTTCTAGTTTATGTTCCACTGTGTATATTTTATGGCAAATGATCCATTTCTCACAATAATTCACATAAGAGGAACCTCCTCTTTTTCACTAATGCATTAAGTGAGAACCTCCATAAGGCGGCACCCTTCAGAAATGTCAGTAAAATCTTTCAAGTTGAAGCAAATGAATACAACATTCACTTAATGTCATTTCGAAAGTTTTCAAAATGGAGAATTAACTAATCAAGACAAGAATAAAACTTGTAGAGTTATCCCATGGAAAAAGCAGTATTTACTGAAATTGTACTATGACTCTCCAACTAAACAGATCTTTTTAATAGTTTATCAAAATTTATATTCTTCCACTAAGAAATGTTGCCTTTTGTTTGCTCATTTTAGGTTCAAGTTCCTTTGAATCTCAGAAGATGGAGAGGCCTTCCATTTCTGTTATTTCTCCAACTAGTCCTGGAGCTCTGAAAGACGCCCCACAAGTCTTACCAGGGCAGCTTTCTGTATGTATGATTTTCCTTTAAAGTATATTTTAAAAACAGACTCTCCCTTTTCAACTTTACAGTAGATATCTGGTTATTTGAACCTTAATCTATTTTATCAATGCATGTATTTCTTCATCTATTACTTGATTCCTGTGTTTGCATGTAAATATTTGATGTCTGCAATGTATCAGGTTCTGCAAGCCTTAACTGATAAATGGTAGCATTTTTAAAATATCTATTTCTTTTGGAATCTTATGTAAATGTCGTCAGGAAGAATAATTAACCACATAGAGTTGTCCTAGAAAACCAGATTTGGTTTCCTTAACCACTATTATTCTGTACTATGAGAAATTTTCATTTAAAATAATCTTGTTAACATATTAGGACATTTGTGAAATGATAACACTGAAAACTCAGAAAAAGCTACTCTTCTACTCACCGTGGGAGTTCTGTGATGTGGGGAGCAATAAGGAAACTAGTTAAGTATAAGGAACTCATAGTTTAGTGTAGAAAATAGCACATCTTTATTAACTACAATGAAATTTTGCTTTAAATTATTTTACCAATAGTTGATTTTTACTATTTGGTAGTGTATGGATTTCTGTAGTGTTTCTGCTATTCTTCTTTTGACTTTACTATGTCAAAGAAGATAAATGTAAACATACTTATTGTCAAATATTTTTGGTTTAACCTTGTAAAACATGCCATACCTTAGCATAAGCTCTTACTTTTATCTCCCTAGAAATCTTTTCCTTTCCAGTGTGTAATGTCTCTCAGATTCTTCACCTGTATTTTTTAAAGTGATTAAAACCCATAATCGGTGTGTGAAAAGCACGTCTCCATTGTTAACTGAACACCAGAATATTGAGATCCTATAGGTTTAAAGACTCTACAAGCACTTTACAAGCCTGAGTAAACTACATTATTTTCTTACTAGGACTCTTAGATATATTCCAACACATGCCCATTAACTATGTATATGTGTTAATAGAAATCAAGTCACTTGTACATTCAAGGATGAAATGTAAGTTGACATTTTTAATTTAATGCATCAACCTGCTATGAGTCCAGATATTGTACAGAGCCCTGAAAATGATTCACAGATTTTTGACAATAGTATCTCACTAGCTTGGTTGCTTTTTTTTTTCTTTAACTATTGTGAAAATTTTATCATTAGAAATATAATTTGGCTTTCATATCTCTTTTTTAATTAAAAATTTAATTATACATTTTAAAATTTTTATTGCCAGTTCCCTCCCTCCCCCCTCCTCCCCCCGAACCCCCTTTTCCCCCTCCTCTCCCTCCCCATCCCCCAGTGTCTCCCCCCCATTTCCCAGAGAGTCCTTTATTGTGTATGCCTAACTCTCCACTGGGTCCTCCTCTCCGATGACATATAAGGACCCAGTGGCATTTCCATAAGCCCTTTCTCTTGTTCCTCTTAAGCATAGGATCACTACTATGGCTGTCAATCCCTTGCCTCCAGGGGTCTCGGTGCCCTTAACAGATGCTAGACTTTATGAGGGCAACAGTGCATTGGACATTGCGCAGGGCATGCAAAGTCCCATTATGATTGCTTTGGCCCCAACTATTGTTGAGAATCTTGCAAATCGTTGCTCCTCCCATCCTTTTGCTCTTACAATCTTACCGCCCCCTCTTCCGCAAATGTCCCTGAGCTCCAGGATGGGGAGAGATTAGGCTGGCCTAGTTCTATGTGATTGATATAGAGTCTCTGAAGTTCTGGATTGTGGTTTGTTGATTTTCTTTTGCAGTTTTGCTGCTCCTGCAATGCCCTTCACTCCATTCTGCTGGGCACTGTATGTCACCCCCTGGCCAGAGACAAAAAGCTGTTAAACTGGAGTCTTGTTATAATAGCACATTCAAGGGTAGATGTAATAAGAGTAGGAAACCTCAGTGAGGGAGGGGTCCATCACCCATTTGCAAAATGATTACTTTTTATCTGCTAGACTATATGCCCTCCATCAAGGTCTGCAAGTAAGTAATGAGAAACCTGGTTAAGTTCACAGATGTTCTTTCCTGATCTAACCAGAAGGAGAGGGCTTTCATATCTCTTGAGGGTGTCATTTGCATATTAAACCTTACTTTGTTCTTCCCTTATAATAATTAACTTTTTTTGTTGTTTCATTTCATGTTGCTGAACCTTTAAAGGCAGGACCCACGCAACTTAGGGGAACAAGAATTCTTTTCCTGTTGTCATTTCTTGATTACACTTCATGAGCATGGCAGGACAGTTCTTACCAGCATCAGGAGCTGAGGAAACTCACCACACCATACCACACCATACCACACCAGACCCACAGAAAGCTGAAAGGGAGGCATAAGATTTTTGCTTGCCAGGCTGTCTGTATGTCAAAATGTTCAATTGGCTCTTTCCATCTTAAATCCATCTGGTCAGGCAACAGTGCCATCCACAAAATGGACTGGGCCTTCCTACATCAATTAGATCTTCTTCCAGAGGATTATTAAGCGCTCACTTAAAGTAAAAGTATCTTCACAGATGTGTCTTAAAGGATCAATTCCCAATTGTGAAGGTGTCAATGTCTGTGTCTCTCTGTGAGAGCCTATGACAGGTTATTCACTAAATCAAATGAGAAAAATGACAGGAAACAACAATGTCTACTGTAATGTGGGCCTATGGTAACTATGTTTCCTTGTGTCTTGATAGCCAAAGTCCATAGCCAAACTCCTATTTCAACTATATGTGCACCTGAAAAATATTTAAACTTTTAGTAACCTATGATGAGAACCCTTATGCTCACCAACTTTGTTACTTGTCATTGATACACAATGAAAATGCTCTCAGTATTCCCTGGAATGAAACAGGAACTGCTAGTTTGATTTTAGCACATGCATAAAATGTTTAAAGGGGATCTTAATATTTCTGGTCTTAGTCCTTATTTTTTTTAAAAGTAGTACCTGTAGTTCCTTTATACTGCAATTCAAATGTATCTTTAAAACTTTTAATACTAATTTTTAATACTAATTTTAAAAATTACAGTATGTCATGTCTTCGAAACATAACAGTTCCTTTCTGTGGCTCTTTCAGGTGAAGCTTTGGTACGACAAAGTGGGTCATCAGCTGATTGTAAATGTTTTACAAGCCACAGATCTACCTTCTCGAGTAGACGGTCGGCCTAGGAATCCCTATGTAAAAATGTATTTTCTTCCAGATAGAAGGTAGCAAATGATTTTGGAAAATGTCTACTAAAAACTGTATTCTTTGAAAAAGGGTGAATTTCCTCTCCTGGGGCCTATTTTCTATAAACAATCCACAATTTTCTCTAAGGGGAACATTATCCTTTAAAAAGTCCCCAAAACCTTTTTTCCAGAAAAGAATCCAGCACTTTTAAATATGCCCATTAGAAGCACTTCATTAAGACTCCCTCAGTGTATCTCTTCATTCTTAAATGCCTTTTAGTTGAAATTTAAACCATAACAAGCTATAGTTTTTTTCTAAAGTGTGTGTGTGTGTGTGTGTGTGTGTGTGTGTGTGTGTGTGTGTAGAAGAGGTCATATGAGCGTGTGCCTTTAGCATCAGAAATCATCCTGGATTGGTCTCCCTCCTTATTTCCCTTCTTCTTGTTTTGCTCTACAGTTTCCCAGGCTCTTTGTTTTCCAAGCCACTGCCTTTTCTGCCTGGGACCTGGAATCTAAACTCTAGTTTCTTTTGCTTGTTAGGCCAAGGCTTTAACCCCTGAACAATCTTTCCAGCCCTTTTCTCAGATTTTTATTTTATAAACATCTTAAAAGTAGGGCTATGGTATGGCTCTGTGATAGAAATTTCTTAGCATGGACCATGCCCTTAGTTGGAGTGGCAGCACCACATAAAAAAAAAAAAGAAAGAAAGTGCTGCAATGAACATGGATATACATGTGTCTCATGATATGATGTAGCTTTCCTGGGGGGGGGATCTGAATGGTGAGTGTTGGAATGGGGGGAGTGATTGGGGAGGGAACTGAGGAAAAGACATAAAACCATTTTGTTTGTAAATGAAACTTCTCATTAACAAGAAAAAAATGAAAGAAAAAAGTAGAAAATACTGAAGTATTACATATAACTACAGTAGATGGCAGCATACACATGGTTTTGCTAGTTTATTTCTAAAACATTTTTATTTTTCAGTGATAAAAGTAAAAGGAGGACCAAAACAGTAAAGAAAGTCCTAGAACCAAAATGGAACCAAACATTTGTCTATTCACATGTACATCGTAGAGATTTTAGAGAGCGGATGTTAGAAATTACTGTATGGGATCAACCAAGAGTACAAGAAGAAGAAAGTGAATTTCTTGGAGAGGTAATGTGCAGAGTCTGAAGTCAGATGGTTGCTGTGATGCGCGTATTATTCATGATTGCTTGCAGGGTGTGTGATTGTGAGAACTGCTTTTTCAGATCCTCATAGAACTGGAGACGGCGCTTTTAGACGATGAGCCTCACTGGTACAAACTCCAGACTCACGATGAATCTTCACTACCTCTGCCTCAGCCATCACCATTCATGCCCAGGCGGCACATGCATGGAGAGAGCTCCAACAAAAAGTTACAAAGTAGGTTGAATTCTTTGTCTTCCTGATAAAAGGAACAATGCTGACAATCTAGTTAGAGATTAGTATTCAAGATGGGCCTTCAGGACTCTCCATCTCTGTACAGGAACCCAGAAAGTGGTTCTTCACATTTTCACAATGTAATAATATATATATATGAAGCAGAGAAGAATAAGAGATGAATGCTAAAAATCCCCAAATAATAGTTGTTGCACATTGATTTAGTTGTTGTGGGAAAGTTTGACATTTTAATGGATCCTCCTTATATGTAAGTCTTAAGCATTTCTGTTATTAGGGTGTCATTCGTGTATTTTTCTTTTAAAAATATTTAAAAATATGGCCTTGCAAATTTCATTATTTGAATGGTGATTACCATATTTTTTTCTGTAGGAAAGCAGCAATATTTAAACTATGAGTAAATGTGTGATTTGACAGCTGAATTTTAAAAGTGCCATTTGGTGATCTGGAATTAATTTTTTTCTTAGAAAAAATTCATTGTCAACTCTTCCCTCAAAATTCATGTTGAAAGCAGTATAATGACCAATAAGTACAAGTAATTCAATAATGGGCCTAATCCCTTCTCAGCATGATAAGCTCTCCAAAGCTTCTGCCTAGACAGTCATTGAACCTGTCCACTCAGCCCCATTGTCTTCCTTGAAAGGCTCAGTTTCCATAATAAAGTGTATGCATTTGCTGTATGTATTCAGTATAGTGTGGTAAAAGAAATATCTGCCCAATAAATGTCTTATTCTGGAAAGTAAGTCTTTTAGTCTAATATATGGAGAAAATTCTGATAAAGCTTCTTCCAACGGAAGACAAGTTTCCTTAGAAATCAGCTCAGTGTTCATTTTGCATTGTTTTTGTCTGACCATGTCCTTTCTACGTGATAAGCCAAGTAGACACAGAGGTATCTGTTTGCCTTACTGTTGTGCAGGATCTCAGCGAATCAGTGATAGTGACATCTCAGATTATGAGGTTGATGATGGTATTGGCGTAGTGCCTCCAGGTGCGTGGGGAGAGCATGGTTCTGTTTCCCGCTTCTCTGCTTGTTTTCGTTGTCCCCTCTGGGGTTCTCAGCTAGAGGCCGATGATGCAGAAAAATCAGTATTATGTTATTCCATGGTGACTTGTGCTTCAAATTGTCCAGAAAGTTTAAAATGGACTGGCTGCTGTAGATTTGCATCCCTCTTGACCCAATATAGAAGGGTTCTTTCTCAGAAGCACACCTCAGTAGGGAAATAAAAATCCTTTCACAATGCTCTCTGCATTAGTGAAACACGTGAATTTCATCTGGCAACTTTATTACATGAAATCCCATTCTCAAGAATTTCGTAGTGTATTTCTATGGTTTTCCTGCTTCCATTTCTCGATATACTGTAGCCTTCCATGGAATATGACAGGTGCATGCAGGGTTTCAGACTGCATGGGGCATGGCTGCCGCTTTTCATGCTTCTGTGCTGCATTCACCACTAATAACGTGTGTGTATGTTTAAAATAAATGCTCTACAAAGAATTGATATACCTCCAGACTGTATGTCTTTTTGTCTTTGTACAAGTTGACAACATTTTCATGAGACTCAAATTTTCATTTCTCATCTAACTCTTTCCAAATAGTGTGTGAAACCGAGTAGCACTGGCTATGTACTCTTTGGTCCTGTATTATCTTCTTTGTTTAAGTATTAAACAACAAGTAAATATTCAAATGAAAATAACAGTCTTGATCATATCACATATTAATGGGAATAATTACAGGCAGCTCATTTAAATGATACTTATACATGTTCCCTTAGTTTACACAATAGCTCATCTGTGACTTCAACTGCTTGGAAAATTTTAGTAAAATGAATAGATACCTCACTATGAACTTGACTCATTGTTTGCAGCTTAGTTTAAGATAAGCCAAAATTATGGAGAATTTTCTAAAAGGGAGAAAATAATAATTGTGAGAAAACAAACTCTGTGCTGGGTTCACTTAGAGACACTTAGATAATTTACTCTGTGAGAACTTAAAATAGTTTTGTATAGTATATTATATTGGCTGTTTTTCTTAAAAAAGTAATAATGATACTGATGCTTATCAGAATTTTTTATAATAAATAGCATATTTTAATGAGATTGGGTACCTAAACTGATTATAAATTTAAATCCATTTGCACAATAAAATTCATAAGCATATGACATTGTTACCTCTAAGACAGGCATCAAAAAATCTTGCCACTAATCAGTATTTATGTTACTACCAGCATATAGAAATTGAGTTTGCTTATGTGGATTTTTTTCACATTGTGTTAACCCAACTTTTTTAAAAACAAATGAGGATAAAATAAATGGATAGACAAGAATGTGGCAAACTTTAAAATATTTCAAATATTTAAAATATTTAAAATAATGAATTTCTTTGTTTTCTGCCATGTAGCATGGATAATCAGCTTCTAACAAGTCAGAATGAGTCATGGAACCCACTACATAAGGGAATAGGGAATAGGTCTTAGGGACCACTGAAGAACTTTAATTTCTAAATATACTTATGTCTAGCACTTAAATATATTACATTTGCCATAATGTCTGCTATTACTAGACATAATATTTATCTAAGAAATCAGTGCTTAAGCTGTTTTAAATAGCAGTTTTCATTTTGTTTAGCATTATAAACATAATGAGCATCACTTAAAATTGATAATAATGACATATAGCCAGTGAACAATATTTTGCTAACAAAGCAACCATATAGTTTCTTCTTAGCTTCAGTTTATATTGCCTTGATCTGACATACATGTATGATGTAGACCATGTAAAGATACATGGGAAAATGGCATTTAGTGAAGTGATGGGATAATATGACACATTCAAAACACTCAATGTGAGTCATTGACATAATGAGCAGTAAGTTAAAATAAAGTAAGGAATTAAGTTAACGAGCACAGGGTTTCCCTCAGTGCTTTTAGAATGTGATTATGGACTTGTTCTTAAATTATCTAGCATCCAGTAGAAGGTAAAATTTATGTAGATGTAGTTTCTGGTTGTGCATTATTTGATAAAATTCAAATGCTTAGTTTAAAGTGTTCTTCAGTGGCCAAGTCTCACACATCTTCATTTCTTTGGCTATTTTAGAATCGATACACCTGGTAATTTTATAAGCCAAATAATTTCAGTTGTTTGGGAGTAAACAAAAAAAGCCATTCCAAACAATACTCTTATTTTTTCACTGTCTCATCTGACAACCTCAAATTTTTGGAACATTATCATAAATTTGGGAAATGGGAATAAAATCTCTAATTTTTAATTTTAAGCAAATTAAGACATTACAATGAATATTAAAGATCAGTCTTCTTCAGTTCCCGGTTTTAAAGGTTGTCAATAATAAAATGCACTCAATATCAAGTCATTTAATAGATGTGAAATGAAACGTAGAACATGCACATACTGTGCATGCTTTTAAAAGGTTGATTGTAATATCACAAGTGTTATATTCACAATGATTTGACTCACCAAAATTTAAGGAGACATTCAGTAGTCCCTCTGTATGCTTAACTTCCTTTGACTTTTAGGGGAAATCATGTTTAAAGTATTTACTATATATAAAATTAAAGGATGTTTTTCTTAAAATGCATTCTTGGAAGTAGAAAAAAAGAGCCTTTGTTTCAAAGGACTTAAAGTACAAGAGTAATTATTTCTTAATTTTTATCAAGCAATTTTTATAATATAATTTATAACATATAATTATATGTAATATAATGTATAATGTAATTTTATAATTTACTTCATAATAATTTTCAAAATTTTGTTGTTCATTGAAATCTTGAATTTGCTCATGAAATTATGTCAGTACTAGGCAGTACTAGTGTTGCAATATTTTTCCACCTTAACCTGTAATGATAACTTATGATACTTATATAATTTAAACCTTTGATTTAATTATCTGTAAATTGTCACTTTTTAAAATAAGAAGCCATAAAATGTTCAATATTGCTAATTTCATCTTTCTCAATTTATTATAATTTATATATTTGAAAACATCATACTTTTACTTCACCAAAGTGAAATTGTAGTATAATTATTATTTGATAATACACTAAAGTTAAATTATATGGGTGAGAGATATAATTTATGCTAGGCAGTTTTACTGATATTTTACAGATTGACTTCATAGTTGAAGTTCCTTTGGTTTCAATGCTAGCAAATTGCACTTCACAAAAATTGTGAAGCTCTTCCTCGTACTTTAAATTGAGTCATATTAGAGAAAGAATTGAGTTATGAATTTGTCTTCAAAATATTTGATTGACTATTTTCAAAATAGATTACAGCTGCTAAATAAAAAATTAAAAACTTTTAGTTTCACAGTGTATCTTCTTGTTTCATGTACAGTTTATGTAGTTATAAATATAAATATTGTTCTATTCATTGCACTTCATTTTTTTCCTTGCCTTCATAGGAACATTAACTTTTAATCTGTCAGTTGCTTTTATGAATATTACACAGTCATTTCATTCTATCCAAATCAGAAATGATAGCACCTTTTTAATCTCATGGGAGAAAGAATTACTTTTAATTTCAGTGGTTAACTTCATTTATTTAATGATGTTAAATGAACAAAATTCTTGAATAGTTTTAGATGCCCAAGGTAGACTTGAGTCTTTGATAGAATAAGTTTTATATTTCGCATTAGTATCATAATCATGTCCATCATGTACTCTATGCAATTGAAAACTGCAGTATTTACTCTTTATAAAATTCATTGCCAACATTTATATTAATAAAGATCAAAGACTCTTCTTTGTTAATTAAAATCAGTATTGAAATAGTTCCATTTTCAATTATCATTTTATAATTAGTGACAACACTGCAATCCACTAAAAATTTACCCTCAATAAGAATGTTGTAGGGGCATGTAGATAGCTCAGTCTATAAATTTCTTGCCACCCAAGTAATTAGGACCTGATTTAGGATTACCAGCACCCCTGTAAATAAAGTTTTTCGGGTGTGAGGGTGTATACCTGTAATCCTGTGCCAGACGCAGAGGGGAGGATCCCTGCACCTCTTTTCTGTGCCTGTCTAATTAAAGCCTGAGATCTAGTTTAAGTTTGTGATCTTTGTCTCAGAAAACAAGGTGCATAACTAGAACAGTTGATGTTGACCTTCTGCCCTCTACACACATGCTCTTGCACGCGCACATTCACACAACACACATAAACACCATTAACTGTGTAAACCACACAAAAAATAGAAAAAACAAAATATATCGATAAGTTGTTAAATTTAAAGAAACATCAGATTTCTAAGACTTGTACACTAGTGATAGTTGCTCTCCCCGCTTGATGTATGTTGCTGAGACGTCACTAACTCATTTGTTCCTTAGACTAAATTGTATACCCGCTCATCCCAATGTCTGAGGCATTGATTGTCATGTTACTTTTCAATATCCCCATGGTAGTTTTGAACCTATCTGTAATGAGTTCTTATGCATGATTATCTGACAGTGTGTACACATCCTTAAAGCTTTTAGCAAGGCTAATAATACTGATTGCATGGCATTTACCATCAGTAGATTGATGGCTGTTGTGGTGCATTTCTTTGTTAATTTTTCATTAAAGAGTAATATTAATGATTGTCTTGTATATGCTCTTGTCAGTGGGCTATAGATCTAGTGCTAGAGAAAGTAAATCAACCACTTTGACAGTGCCGGAACAGCAAAGAACAGCGCATCACCGCTCACGTTCAGTGTCTCCTCATCGCGGCGATGATCAGGGAAGGCCGCGTTCACGTTTACCAAATGTGCCATTACAGAGGTATGCTTGGGGTACTTCCTTTTATTGGAATGCAGTGGCATTTTCCCTCGGACTCTAACTGCAATGAATTCGTGGGTTGGCCAATGAGTTATAGTCATTTTGCTCTGTATAAACCGAGCTCTTGGTTTCTCAGAGACAAGATGCTGGGAAGAGGGACCAAGCAGCACAGCAAGAAATAAAAACCAAACAATAACAAAAAGAATTTTTCCAAAGATGATTAGGTAATAAGGAGAAAATATTTTGAGAGGTTTAGCATTTTCTTTTTCTTCTTTTAGTATTTTCTCGTGGAAGTAAGTGCTGGTACAGGTCCAGAAATCATGTATGATATTGATGTCTTCCTCCTGTTGCCCTGCATGTACTTTTGCTGGTATAATTATGCAGTGAAATCTGTGGTCATTTTTGGATAGCTACAAAGTTGAAAAGCATGACATAGAAGAAATAGAAAAACTTGTCAACTCTCTTTAAACCATTTCTCCTGTTTGCCAGTTTCAGTCCACAGAAAGTGATAAAGTTTGTCACATGAATTTTTGTGATCATTTCAGGAGCTTAGATGAAATTCATCCAACGCGAAGGTCACGATCTCCAACCAGACACTATGATACCTCGCGAAGTCCAGCTGATCATAGGTCCAGAGACACGGATAGTCAGTATTTATCAGAACAAGACAGGTACTTGTCAAAGCCATGATCTAAACATGATGAGTCATCCTTTATACTGTTTTAATACAGATACATATTGAAGTATAGTATTTTTAAGATTTAAGTAGTTATTCCTCCAAAATTGGACATTTTCCCAATAATTTAGATTTTTTTTTAACAGAATTGGAGTCTGGAAAATGTTTGACTAGTGTCCTCTATGTTAAGATGTGTGTATTTCAAAATCCTGCTCTATGTTTATCTAGCTGTAAAGCTTTCTTGACTTAGCTACCAACTGAAATTATAGAAGGAAACTTGCATGAAAAATTGTGAAATATATTCTTCATGGATCACAGTGTTTGGGATGTTATTTTTGAAATTACAAAAAATTGTCGTTTAATTAAAGCACTTTGTGTAAAGTTATCCAAAAGACAATGAGAACTACAGAGATTAGGGTAGAACTTAAATAATAATGCTTTTATTTATATATGCTATTTTTCAGGAATCGTTTTCCCATGGGTGTGTACCAAATGCAAAATACTGTGATGGGGTGGTATATGGTAATATCTGTTAGTTAGGTCTGCATTTACTTGTGAGAATGCATTTTGTGGAAATAGGCACTGGAAATGTACGTCATGGATCTATTTTTCTATATGCCCACAGATGTTCTTGTCAAAGTAACCCCATGTTTATACTGCAGTAGCCTAATCTCACATGCAGCATTAGGTTTGAAGCTTAATGTTAGTCACCTTGTTGAATGTTCCTTTCTGGCTTTTCAAGTTGAGAAACTTTCAGTGAGGGCGTAGAAATGGCAGTGATGCTACCTGGTTGATGTAATTGGTGCAAGGACACAGAGCTAAATTGAGCATCTCAGTCATTCTGGGAAGTACTGACGTGGTTTTCAAGCAGAACTGTCTTTGGGAACTGGGGCAGGAAAGGAGTCTGAGGACTAGGCTTCTGTTGAGATGAGGATTGGCTGCTTGTCCACATTCATTTGGGTCCCTGTGTCAGTGAGGCACAGGTACAACAGGTTCTTGACCTAGGTACCCAATACAGTGAAAAGAATTAGAAAGTGTATTGATTTTTGATGAAAACTTTTGGTTAAGAAATAAACATAATCTGTTATTATACTTTTGACAGCTATAAAATCCAAAGAAATGATCATGTTATTAAAATGTTATAATGAAATAAAAATATAGTTTCTGTTAATATCAGAAAAGCCAAATTTACACATCAGAATTACTGAAATGACTGTAATTGGAAAGCTCACCATGCCTTATTTGGGGGAAGTTTTGTTTGCTTTCATATATAACATGAAACAATAGCAAATCAGTCACAGTTAGGACTTAAACCATAATGTTTGTACTTTATTGTTTGAATTTTGAAATGCTGTCACTTTTTTTTTTTGTTTAACTTCTCAAGCAAAAAATGCTAGTGCAGACAATCTGGTTTCTTCCCTTTTCATGTGCTCATTGGCATTCCATCGGCACACTCCATATCATGTAATGCCTCATAATTTATCTGTTCACTCACCACCCATCCTGTCTGTGCAGTGAGCTTCTCATGCTGCCCAGAGCAAAACGAGGACGGAGTGCAGAATGCCTACATACCACCAGGTAAATACAGGGATCTGGTAATGGTGACTGTGTGTGATGCCTCTCTCCATTCTGCTATTCTTCCGTCTCTACCTTAGTAGTATCTTTACAAGTAGAATTTCAAAAACTGTGTTGTTTCACGTGGAGGTTTTGTATAAGTTTTCAAACACATTCTATTCCTAACCCAGACAGACCACTTTGCACTCAAAATATTCAAATACCAGCCACTGTGGAGGTCTCTCTGGTCTGTTTTCCTACTCATAAAACTGCTGGTTTCCCAAATGTTCCCCTTTCTACACATACTTTTAATACCTGTCTAGTCACAAGGGTTCTGATCTTCTGTGCATGACAGTTTCTGTTTTCATGATTTACATTTTTGTTGTTTGAGCCTTTGAAATATTCCTTTTGGAATGTTCTGTTTGTTATGTTATTGTGCTTGCTTTTATTAAAATCTTCATCAGTTCTTTTTCATTTTCCTGAGGTTCCTATTCTGTCTTATTTTTCCCACCTCTGCCCAATCAGGAATGTTTTAAACTTTTCCATGAGGACCTATAATGATACAATAACATCTTTAGAAATTAGGAGAAAGGAGATACAATATTTTCCTGTAAATTTAGCTTAATGCTTTATGGTAGTCTCATACCTCAATTACAAATATGAAGAAAGTCTTCTTACAGGTGACTCATAGGTTACAGTCCATTTGTTTCCATAGGTTTCTGTCCATTTGAAGATAGAAGTACAAGAAGGCAAAGACGTAATGAATATATGCAACAAACACAAATACTTTCAGTATTTTAGTTAATCAATACTGAGAGGAAAATCAATATTTTAGTTAATCAGAACTAAGAGGAAAGAAGTCTGAGTGCCACACTTGGGATGCAGAAACAGCATGAACATTTCTCATGTCTGTGGAGCAGGTGGATTTACACCATAGTGCAGATGAGAATGAGCAAACAGACTTACTTTCAAATTTTGCAAGTCTAAATTACATAGCTGGGTCAGACAGATGGCTGAGCATATGAAAGGTCCTTGTCCCTGAGCCCGATCCCGAGTTTAAACCCAGGAACCCAGTGTTGAAAGTAGAGAACTGAGTTTTCCTCTGACCTCTGCACACGTGTACACACAACACAATAAAACTATTTATATTTTTAATTACCTTGGTTTTTTTGATATCTTGTCCAAGCTTCATTAGCTACTTATCTAGACAGATTGCTTCTAAGAAGCAATCATTTAATTAATAACTGAAAGTTTTCTTCTGTTTTTGCTAGTATGAGTAAAACTGTTAACAAGTGAATAATGGATTTTCTGCTAATAATCCTGATCCTAATTATTTTATTTTGTTTAATAGGCAGCACCTCCTGTCACCCTGACAGGGCTAGATTAGGCAATTGATCATACTAACATGAATTGTGTGAAAAGCAGATGAATACATAGCTTAGGAGTTCAAGCTGTGGCATGATACTGCCACAAATATATGAATGACCTTAGAGCCAACCAAATGGTGGAGCTGCAGCAAGTGTTACACCATCTTCTCTGCCCTCCTCCCTTCCAGTAGGTTTTATTTTTGCAGTAATTATACTATAAAACTGACTTCAGAATTGACTGCATTTTCATTACAACCATAATCATAATAGCTTCCTTTTTATTACAAGGTTTTCAGAAAATTCTTTCTAGTCACTAAGGTTTATTTCTGAATACATGAAACCAGAGACATCTGAGTTCAAATAAATGCACTTGTATGCATATATAATGTCTTCTATATTTTCAGTTATATAGATATAAATGAATTATATCCATGTTTGAACAAATTTACATCAAATGTATACTCATAAATAACTAAATTGATATATAAATAATGTAGTTATAGTTCACATAAAATATAATAATATAGTTATCACTATTTTATTTTTGGCTAAAGTAATTTAAATATAATGTACATTTTCTCATCATAGTTGCATGATACAAATATTTCTGTCTTCACTTTGCACATTGGGGCAAGTGATAAGAAAAGTTTCATTTAATAAATAGCAGAATAAGGATGAAAAATCAGATCTACTTCCTTTTCCAATTAACTAGTGTATTCCAGAATCTCTCAGCTGCCTGTTTTCCATGCTGTAGTTATAAAAATTTACAAATAAAAGTTTTTGGAAATTTACAAATAAAAATCTTTTCCTCTTAAGGGTATTAAAGAAATTCTAAAGTGCTCGAAACATAGTTCATCTCTTATTGATCTATTTCCCCACAAATGTTTATCCTAAATAAATTCTTCAAAAAATATTTTTCAGGCATTGAAAGCATACAGAAAATGTAAGTGCCTAATTCCATCCTAGACATGTTCTGTATTCTAATCTCATTAAATCTGCACAGTCAGGAAGATGCCTTTTCCTTCTTTTGGTAGCTGTAGAGACAATCTTTTTGTTTTTACCCAAATTTTCCATTTCCAGCCACTGTGTCTTGTCTTTGTTCATTCATAAACACTTAGATATTTTTGACTATAAATTTTATGCTGTTTTCCCATTTTTGTTGCCAATTTCCTATAAACTCCAGTCACAAAGTTCCTGAAAAATTATTTTTCGAAGTACTTTCTCAGAAAAGTTTTATATCAATTAGCCATAGAAAACTTTTGTCCAAGGTTTAGAACTGAAGCACCATTAATCAGGCAGAATATTTAATATATTTTATCGATGCATGGTTGAAAATTTTCCTCTAGTACATTCTTAGATTTAAATGATTTCCTCTGATTTGACCATTAACATCAACATAATTTAACTATTCCTCCATTGGCTTTTTGCTGCCTTTCACAAATGTATCTTTGCTTTACTGTTTATCTTCTCTAAATTAAATACTAAAGATATCTTTTCAAAATTAGCATCTAAAAGTGTAAAACATGACCAATTAAATTATCACAACATGACTAAACAGAGTAGATGTAGCTTTCTGTGCAGTACAGAAGCTCTGATGTGTTTTATAGGAATTAAAGCAAAAGTGAGCCTTGTACTGATATTAATGCCCAGTGAAAGTACAGAACGTTGATTTTTGTCTAGTGTCCCTTCCACCTAATTTCACAAAATAAATTTTACCTCTGATTGATATTGGATACAGCAGCTAAAAGCTAAAACAAATTTTTTCCTCTAAAGTCAGTTCCTGGGCATTTGCTCTTTGTTTTCTTTATTTCAAACCAGTTTATTTGCCAGTCTTCCTTGTTAATGCCCTTCCACTTTCTCCTTATTTTTGCCTTGAGTAGTGATTCCATTAGTCAAATTTTAACTTCAAATTATGTGAAGTATTTCCTTTGTACTTCTAACTGTAAAGAAAGCATAATAAGTCAGGGATTAAAGATTAAATTGAGTATTCACAGAATTTCCTTAACAAATATTTTTTTGCATTTAAGATGATTGCATTGCAATTTTGATTATTACAAATACACAGGTCTATGATTTCATACCTTATTTATTCTAAATCTGTCTTTTAATAGTTTCTGTGACTTTTCTGAGAAAAATAACAAAGAAGTGCCTGAACATTTACAGGCTCCTATATTCTTAATGTCCTGGTGAAATTTACTTCTTGTACATTTTTTCCCTGTTTGTGTTGCTCCATTCCAGACATCTTGTTAGGCACTATAAAACATTACCATCCAGGATATTTGTATTAAATAAATCATGGCTGTCATTGGACTCATAGGTAAGGGCCACCTCCTTGGGCTCTGCATAAACTAATCTTTAACCCCCCTTCCTAAAAATGAAAATATATACATCCATCGCATTTACTTTGCAGTTAATGATATCTAAAATTGTTTTAGTTTGTATATGTGTTGTTGAATAAGTGTCTAAATAAATCTAATTCAAATGTCAGAATTATACCTGTCTTGTCCTTATTGTGCTTGTTGCTTTTAATTATAACACTTTCATTTCCTTTGTGTGATTTTAATTTGCAAAGCTCAATTCTGTCTGCATATTCTAAGAGCCAGTGACTAGACAGGCCCTTTCCCTTCAGTGTGAAGGTTTTAATTCGTGAGTGCTGACATACACTGATGTGATACTGGTTAGGTAAGACCATCCGAAGTGATGACTTCCAAGAGTCCCTTGTGCTGTGGACCAAAGGAGCTGAGCTGTCGAATGGTTTCTCCTCTGATGTCCTTCATTTTGTTTTGGTGTGGCATCTGTTTTCGGTAATGAAGTTTTAGGCATTTTGTTTTAGTGCTTCCTGTATCCAGTTTTTTCATAAGTAGGTGTGATTTAGTGTCATATTTCAGCCTGAGATTCTTTCTTAAAAAATTATGCGAAGCTATTTAAGCATAATATTTGTTTAGTTTCAATTTCTAAACAAAATTCGACCCTGTCATCCTGTCGGCTCACTCACACCCTTATGAACTGAATCACAGTGATTCTACATTTTATGTAAAGAGAACATTATTTTATGCTTTCCTCTCTAACATGGTCTTCCTCTCTTTGTTTCCTTTGTCTTTCTCTTCTACCACTGGATGCAATGCGCTGGCACTAGTGAACTGCAGCCCTCCCTTGACAGGGCTAGGAGTGCTAGTACCAACTGCTTGAGACCAGACACTAGTTTGCATTCACCAGAACGAGAAAGGTATAAAATAAAGACTTTCTGAATTTCTAATCATTTGTACAGTGACTTCTTTTTTTTCCTTCAACACTTTGTTTTGTTTCATGTGAGTCTCTGAGGATTAGTCCTCCATGTTCATATTGCTCTTGTCTCATTCTCCACCTGATTACACATCTGTGTTAAGATATGCTTATGTGCATATGAGCCAAGCACATATGCATATCTCTCAGAATGTGGTTGCAATGATGTGATGTGACCTGTAATTGCTTCTGGCTGCTGCTTTCCCCCCTTGTTGCTCCTTTTTTTTTTTTTTCTTTTCTTATTTCTACTACTCAGGGAGCCTTCAGTATGCTGATAATGCTGTAGTGTCAGAGAGTTGTGGAAAGAGAGGACCTCTCTCCTATCAGTTCTACTGATAAGCCATATTTATAAGTCTCACAAAATTTTTCCATATACTCAAAACAGAAATTTTCCTTAGCCAAAATATTAAATTTCTTTTCGACATTCACATTTTAACCAGCCTGCCTTTTTTAATAAATCGTAGTTTGCATCAAATTAGATTATGACAAAAATATAGTATATGGTAATGAGATTTCATGATATTTTTTAAGAACAAATACATTTAACATGTGTACATGTAGATCATTTTGTTTAACACTTTTAAGGGATGGATTCATAAGTAATTCTAATTTTGACACATGCAGCCAGTGTTTATTGTGTTATACCATTTTCTAGTTTTATCTAATTTTTACATTAAAATGGAATTTCTTTTCCTCTAAACTTAGTTATAGTTGATAGCATTGGCTATAGTCACTATTGTTTTTTAGTAAGATATTATTCACAGGAAATTCGTGAATTGTTTTCATAAATCCTGATGCTAAGTACTTAGCTGGATTAATGTGACTGTTGAAGAGACTGTTTGATGCTTTTCACTTGAGAAGATGTTTTGAATTGAACAGTAACTCTTCAGAAAATTCTACTAAAGTATCTTTTCATTTTTTTTATTACTCGTGCTTGGAAAATTTATTAAACAAATGAAATTAATTAGTATTGAATTCCTTTACTCTTCTACTCACAATAGCTATGGTCTATTCTAATAAATTGTAAATTTTACTTTGACATGTGATATCTGACCTCTGAAAATTACAAGCAAGAAATTTTAACAGATTTTCTACTGTATTTCTAGTATATTCTCAAATAAGAATAGTAATTATTCAGATCAACAATATCTGACCTAACATTTTTAAATCTAGAGTAGTACTACTGAAAATATAATTCAAACCACATTTCTCCTTTTAAATTTTCATTCCCCAAATTAATTTTGACACTGTAACTAAATATTTTTTCATGACAGTTTCATATTTATTTACTTAGTTATATGACAGATAGTCATAAACCAACTGTTTGACTACAATTTTGAAAATGGTTATCTCAAGGTTGGGCCATCTCTTCTTCATAGCTGAAGATTTTTAATGTGACCTGCATGGAGAATAATATAAAGCATATTCCTGCCTATCTTTGTGACCTGTTAATATTAAACCTGTAAGTTGTATTCTTTGCATAGTAGGTCATGCCTATCGAGTATATTTTTGTTTATTGGACTGGGCACTTTCTATAGCTGCTGTGTTGGATAGCACAGTTCTAGCATACATTCTCCTGTGACAGTGAAACCACAGATTTTACAAACCTTTGTGTTTATGCATTTAAATTTCTCAAACAATACTTTTAAAGCAGGTCAACCTACAGACAAGAAAGTTTAGCATAATTATTACAAAGTCGTGAATTTCAAGTATGGGCATTTGTATTTAGTATTACACAGAATTGGACTTGAAAGCTTGTGTTCATTACACGTGAAAACCCTTTTGTGCACACACCCAAAGAGGAGCCCTAGAGCATAACATAACATAGTGAAAAGAGGTGAGCATTTCTTTATGCTGAAATCTCTCCGGGAAGACTTGTAGAGTGCTTGAAGAAGGGAGGGAAGAAGACTTCCAGATGCATCATTTCTTTGATCAGTCATGAGGCTTTTTCTTTATGTATGGAAAATAATACCAAGGAATCATTAAAAATCAATTAATTTTCTAAAGATAATAAAATGTGATTTCAACAGTGTGATGTTTCTGAACAGTTTGAGTAATATTTATGAATAGTTTTATGAACTTAATGTCTAGGTCTTCACTATCTTTCACAAGTTGTATAGTTAATACAGAGGATGAAATTGTCAAGAGTATCAGGTATCTTATAATCTAAAGATTTATTTGAAAGGTAAAGGAGCTTTCTTTTCCTGAAAGGATTGACAGCTCTAAAGGAGACCTTTTCTACTTCAGACAATTCAGACCAGCTGAACCACAGCATGTGGTATTCTAGAGACCTGCATATGGAAGACATGTTTGAAAAAGAAGTTTAAAGGCTTCTCTATTCTGAATTTTGATTCCAAATACAGGGGAGAAATGTCTATAAGCAATCATAGATAGTGAATTAGCCCATTCCTTCATGCCTTACAAGTGAAGAAATCTGGGATTTATTCACAAGAGTTAATCTCTCCAATAATTTTCTTTCTCTTGCTTCTCAGATTGGAATTCCATTATATCCATGATATCTATTCCCTTACCTGATTTCAAAACAAATTAGTGCCTGAATATGCAAATGCACTGATTTTGCATCCTTTGGAATACAGTTACATACTGTGCAAACACTTCCTCCTGCTTCTGCCTTGAATTCAGTGAACGAGTAAATCCCATGGAATCCTCCAAAGTGTACCCCTCCCTTGATGCCCTTAGTTCTCTACTTCTGCTTTCCCTCCCATCCCCATTAGCTCTTTTATAAATTTTAGTGGTAGTGTATATTATGTTTCATTTTTCAGAAACTTTCAGCAAAATTAAAAGATACATTCCTTTTGTTGTCAACTTAAAAGTTCATTCTTCAAAGAGGAAAGTCAAATGTCAGTTTTAATAAGTCTTTTGTAATATCACACACTGGTTCCTTCTTTCTATAAGCTGTGATTCTTTATTTGAAAGCCCACACAATTTTATATGTTTCTTTTAAAACTAAATCTGTACTTCACATTTATATTAAATTATTCTTTAGTTTGTAGTGTTTGTTTCTCCCATTGTTTTATATAGCATGTGAGGTCACAAACCATGTGATATTTACATTTTTATCTGTAGTGATTGAATTGCTATTTTGCTTTCATTAATGTGTGTTTGAAAGTAAAAGTCTTCGCATCCTCTATTTTCCACCTCCACATTTGTTCTAATGACTCAAGTTAGGAACATGAAAGCTCTAATTGTTATCACAAAATAAGTAAGCTTTGAATCTGTGGCCTTAAGTTTTTAACATTTCTAATAATGAACCCCTAAATTCAACAACTCCCTGAACCAAACGATACCTAAATTACTAAACGAAGCCTCGTGCCTCAAGATAACATAAAGTTTTCTTTTTAAGCAGCAAATTGATTTGTAGAGTTGATCACAAAGGTTGTCATTCATGTGTGATTCACTAGCATGCAGGGAAAGGTTAACTTGAATGATTTCAAGGTGAAAACATGAGGCTATAGGGAAAGAACTTGCTTACCTGAAAATCAATAAATATAAGAGGAACTGAAATAAATAATCATAAAACTTGTTTTGTAGCATAAATATTGAAAACGTTTGGCTTAAAACTATTAAGAAATGTTTTAAAGAACTACTATATGGATAATCAAAATGCACAATGAAAATATATAGGTGTATAGTCAGTTATCTCATTTTTTTCTAATGACATACAAATGTTTTTGATTCTTCCTTTTTTTAGCGGTGAGTTCATTTATATATCCACATAATTTTTCAAATAATTAAGCTTCTTAACCATATTCTTCTGTGAGATACATACCAGCAAAAATCTATATAATAATGCAGTATGTGTATTAATTATATATTAATAAGCATGCACATTTACATTAAGGTTTATCAGTGTTAGAGAAAATTCTCACCAAGGTCCATTAAGTCTAATTTTTTTCTCTTGAATGGGTCACCTACTGTGTGTCATCATTTTTAATTTCATAGTTAGGGTTGTCATTATTCCTTTCTAGATTATTACTAAACCTAGTATTTACTGTCTATATAAACAATTTTAAAAATTTATTCAGTAAAATGATGTCCTGTATTAATGAGTTTTAAATGCCTTGTACTAAACAACTAGAAATGTTCTAAATTTGCATGCAATAAAATTAGGATGTTTTGAGAAAGAAACTATAAGGAGCTGGTTATAGTTTATCTTGGTATTTGAAATCTCTTAATAGCCAGCCATACTAGCCTATGATATGGAAGTACAAGTTGAAGGTGCTTTTTCCAAAGTACAAGAGAGGCAAACAAGAAAACAAAATCTTCATATTCTCTGTTTCTGTGATAGTAGAAAGGGAAAGAGTTGCATGCATTTCGAGAGTTTATGCATTATACTGGAGCATTTAAAATTTTAAAAATATACTGGAGCATTTAAAATTTATAAATATGTGCTGTTCAAACTTGCATACAATTTTTTTAGGATGAAATTGGGTACTGATTGATTCTACTCTCATTGTATTCAGTATAATGAGAAAAATTATCTTCTGTAAGGACACTACATATCAGCATATTCAGAAGGACATTGAGTTTAAATATGTACATGTTGGGCTAAATACTTGTTCAAAAATTGCTTTTTGGTATTTACATTCACAGTTGATTGTTTCTAATGTGCTCACTTTTCTTCATAGCTTTTCAGTGCATGTTCCATAAGTATAATATTTTTCTTCACTCTTGATTTCTTTATGTTTAAGTAAACACAAGGACTGGAATTATGCCTCCACAAGCAACATTGCTCACAATTATTCCAAGTTAAAATTATCAAATTATAAAAAAGCATTCACTTTTGTTTTGATGTATTCAAGTTGCAATAAAAGTCAGTATATAGCGTAATATAGAAGTGCTAAATTATTGGTTTTCAGTTTTCTTATTTTTTACTTTGTAGTCTTTAAAAAACAAGTAATTTTAACTAATCCAGCATGTTTTAATTATATTAACCATGCAGTAAATTTAAGAATAAATGCCACACAGTTTTTTCTTCATTCATATTGTCTTATTCTATTGTCCAAAATTCCAGCTTGTGTAAAGCCTAAGTTATCTAACTAAGTCCAGTGAAACCAGAATCTGCAGAATTCAAATGTCCCCATCACTTGCTGACAGTCTGATTTCATTAGTGAAATGGTCAATGAGGAAAGTGCTCGTGGCAGGCATGATGACTTTTTATAAGTGAAATCACAGTGTTTTTTTATCCTCTGGTTAATTATAAAGTCTTCTAAATTGTCCTTGGTGCAAATGAGAAAGTCAGTAACTAGGACAGTTTTATAGTCATAGTACTGTGTCTGCTTAATCCTAATCTGTTCTATGATTTATTTTCTTGAGTTATTCAACTAAATTTTAAAAACTGGCTCTGTCCATACACTGCTTGAATTTCAAACATTATTTAATAAAAGAAATATATGTGTAGTTTCACAAAAAGAAATTATAGCTACGTTCCTGAAATAAATCAAAAAATTTACTTGATAAATACATTCCAAATATTTCCCAAATTTCAGCCTACCTCTAAGGTTACAAAATTCATTTTTCATGTCGTCATGAATTGTGTAAGTTGTAAGAGAGAACTCTAAATTATATAAGAAGCAATTAGCATTTGTGCTATATGGTAGCATCATTCCAGTCCTCTTGTTCCATGTATTATTTTGTTTAGAAGTTACTAAATGTCCTGTTTTTTCCTGTCTTATTCACTGGGCAAACAGGGGTAGATGGTCCCCCTCCCTAGATAGGAGACGACCTCCTAGCCCCAGGATTCAAATCCAGCATGCATCTCCGGAGAATGACAGGTACTAGTCACCTCCTCATGGACAAGTGGCTTGTAGAGGCTTGTAGGTCACCAAGTGGAGGCCATCAAGGGGGGTGTTGGTTATGATGTGCTTCATTTCAGGAACCAAAGCTTAATCAGCACTTGCATCGGAGTCTCATAAGCACTTCTTGTACTACTTATACTTCTAGTACTTATAGAAGTGGAAAAGCATAGAGAATGGCAGGGTTTAAATAAATAAGTCAAGTCAGGGAAGAGTGCAATGATCTGTTTGGATTTGCATTCATTTCCATATTTCAAATTTCTAGAAACATGTATCCATTTCTTATGTTTACATGCAAATAATACAAATTTTAGGGTTCATGAGAATACATGATAGTATGTCACAAGGCCTATTCTTGGTTACATTGTTTGCTAGTTGCATCTCAATTATTTTGTTTTATTACTGTGTGAACTTTTAATTATGAGGTATAGGTTCTGGGGTATATTTATAACACGATTCTTGTACATTTTATAGTGTGTTTTAAAAAAAAACTCTTGTTTAGGTCTGGGGTCAATCTATAAGATAGGTTTCATTAAAAAAAAGATACCATCACTGTTAGCATCTACCCATTTACATTTGTGAGAAGTGTCACAATAAGGACCTTGCAGTACTCTGTCATTAGCAGTTTGCAGTTCTCCTGTTTCATAGTGTTTGTTATGTATATGCTTTCTAACTTTTATCCTTTCTGAATGGTGACAAAAGGTTTCAGTTTATCTGAGGTGTTTCTTATTGACTGAATTTCAGTCATAATATTTGCTGTACTTATTAGCCATATGAGAAGAGGGGAAAATCTCTGAAATATAAAAAGCAATTATGCAACAACTAGGAATATGAACCTATGAGCTTCTTTCTGTTTAATGCATACATATGTAATTTAGTAATTGCAGCTTTAATGAAGAGTGCTACTGTTTATTTTGTATATCTTGAACATTTAGAATTTCTTCGCAGTTTTAATCTGATAGACATCTGAACACTTTAAGATGAACTAATATCATCAAACAAATTTGAGAAAAACCACAAACTGATATTTCATTAAAGCTTTGTGGTATTTTAGTGTGTTTTAATTCCTTAGATGTTTACCTTTTAATGTGATTTTTGTTTATGTATTTGGATTTAAAAATAGTTTCTTCTGTTGTTCTTTCAGTTCTAGGATGAAATTTCTGGAACTAGAAGAAATAGTAAAATCTCTAACTTAGAAATTATTATGTACTAAGTCATTTTCAATAAATATATGACACAATTAGATAAATAAAACAAAGCCACCGGAACTGTCACTCATGCATTCAGCAAATACTTGCTGTGCATAGAGATCTTAGAGTTGAAACATTGATTAAGAGAGACAAGGTGCAGGCCATGAAGAAATTCATTTTCCCAGTAAACCTTTGAATCCTTTCCAAAACACACAACAAAGTAGCCCCCTATATTACACAGCATGCAGTGAAGAAAATGGGCTCAGCTAGGCTTTTTAAAAATATATATTTACTTCGTGTGTGCATGTGTGTTTGCGTGTGTGTGTGTGTGTGTGTGTGTGTGTGTGTGTGTGTGTATCAGAGGGCACTGTGTGTGGAAGACCAAAGGTGACTTCCGAGAATCATCCTATATTGTTTTTACTTCCCTCTGGGATTTCCCAGGCTCCGCCCACCAGTGCAGGAAGTGTAGGCCACTACCATTTCTGCCTGATGTTTTTACCTGGGACCTGGAATCCAAACTCAGGATCATCTGCTTTCAAGACATAGTTTTAACTCCTGAGCCATTTCTCCTGTTCTCAGCTTAACTTTTATTAAGCAAAATGAAAGTGAATAATAGCTTCAGTTCTTAATATACCTGTAACTTTATGTCACTAATATATAATATAATTATGTTAAGTCTCTAAATCTTTTGTATATAAGAAGGAAGATGGATTTCAGGGATAGAAATGAATTTAAGATAAGACTATTGCAGGAAACATTGAGAAAAATATTTGAATATAGGTTTTGTTTGTCTATATTGTTATATGTGTAAATAATTCCTATATCAATTATGCAATGTAAATGACTTATAGTCTATTTTTTTTACTGTGCAGAACAACACTTATAGTAAACATTTATTGAGCTATAAGAATAATATATGCCCATAAATATGAATGGGATTTCTGTCAACTAGTGCCATTGGTCAAAGTTTACTGTGCATATTCCATCACATATAAACCTCACTGATATAGAAGGTTATAAATTTCTGAATATTATGAGAATGGCATTAAATTTAAATATAACCCATAATGAAGAATAGGATATAAGTTGACCTTTAACACTATTGGCCACAAAAATACTGTAATACCAGTATCTTTGGAACCTGTATATCTTATGTCATAGTCATAGCAGATCATCCCAAGAATAAAATTACAATACAAAAAGCAATTTCTTCCTTAAGTATATTCTCACACAAGTTCAAGCAGCTGCCACACATTTGGTTGTTCTCTCACTGCCCAAAGCATAAATGTGCACTCTGGCTAATCCGTGTTATCAGCTTTTAATGAGCCATTCCTGATACGGGACATCTTCTCAAGCTCTTTCTGGTGATGCCACACATCTACTTAGAATAATCATGGAGATGTGTTACTCTAAGACTTAGGTCGTCTTGTAGAAAAAGTTGTAAAACCTTTTAAACAAAAACTTTTAAAACAAAAAACTTTTAAAGCTTTAAAAAAAAGGACCTCTACTTTGGATTCCTAGGGAATGTTTCTGACATTAAAATTCTGAATTTTTTTACAATTTATTTAAAACTTTATCTTTTTTAAAAAAATCCATCATTTCAATATCATGCTGCCTATCAATATAAAAATTATTCTTATATATACAAAATAACTTGTAAACCTTTGATTATGTATTCCATGAAACAAGATTGTGTCCTAATATTAACCAAAATTTATAGATAGCCATTTAGAAAAAAACATGCATTTTAATATGCCACTGAATATCCCAGTTTTGAGTTTTATACTCATTGTTAAATTGTTTGCTTACATATGGTAATTAATATTATTGTTACATAGCAAAAATTGAAATGATGTTGATAAATCTTTTTTTATTAATACATTTTAATTATTATTTCAGCTCATACAAACTTAATAGGTACACCAGTTCCCTCCCTCCCTCCTCCTCCCCGTACCCCTGCTCCCCCTCCCCTCCCCCTCCCTCTCCATCCCCGAGTGCCTCCTGCCCCAATTCCCAGAGAGTCATGAAAGAAAGTGAAGTATTTTAATTGAGTACATTTTGAATTTTATTTGAACTTTCAAAGTTAATATGTCCTGTATTTGCACTGGGGATGGTTTTGCACCATTATGCCTGATATTTCTAAGGTTCTATTTATTTGGTATCCAGGTCTTGAGCACCAAAAATATTTAATAAAAATCTTCCCTTTTGTCCAGAATTTTGCTCAGATACAAAGAGCTTCTCAGTACATTTATGATTATTCTTGAGATCTTTGTCCTAGAAAAGCTTATATTTCTTTTATAAGTAGCCCTAAATATGTAGCTTCACGTGCCTATTAGTAACAACTGTATACAGGAAAAATTGACCTATCATATCACATAGTTCATTGTTATTTAATATGATCTTATTGAATGTCCAGGCCCACAAACCAACATAAACCCAGACTTACATGCAGAAAACGAAAGTGGGAATGGTAGGAATTGACCAGGCATCGAGTCAGGGGCAGCCTAGGATGTCCTCCATTATCTAAGCCAATTTTATTGTGGCATACATGAGTATTTATAGGAAAAAAATCAAATGAGAGCAGAGCCAAATTCTTTACAGGGTTAGGTTAAATGTATACATTCCAGCTAAAAAAGAAGAGGCAGGAATGACATCTACTTGCTATGTGGGACAAGACAGAATGTCTCCAGGTAGAGTTAAAAGCAGGCATGACACGGTAACTAAAAAGGAATGGACACAATGAATGTCTCAAAGAAAAGTTACCTGGTTACTGTGATATATGCATAATCTTGTGATCCATACATTAACATGTCTACTGCCTCAAGTGCACAGGGAAGAAACTGTAGGGAAAAATTTTAACCTCTCCAGTTCTGAGAAGAGAAATGATCTAAAAACAGACAGTAAGCTCAACTCGCAGAGGGAAGAATTCTCCTGCATTGTCTATTCAGACTAGGCAAAACTCAACTTCCAGAGGAAGAGATCTAGCCCAACAACTGTCCTTTCCAGATGTTAATGCATCAGTTCTTTAGAGAGTAGGCTTGGGCTTGATGTCCCCCACGATTGAACACATGTAAAAAATAAACAAACTTCACGTTTTCACTTCTATGACACATAAAATTACCACATGTATATAGAGCTAGTCTGGAACCACTTATGGACAAAGTTTATTTTCATTTCCTTTATTTTCAGCCAAATTTGCGAAAAATGTTCTTTTTTGGAATTAGTGAAATATATCATGTAACTAAAATAGTGTGTTTCATAGTTCCAGTCACATACATTAAAACCTGAGATGAACAAGGAGATGAATACATTGCGATTGCATTCATTTGCATGGTATATGTGTTTTTTTATGCACTTTGTTTGAAATTATTCATTCTTCAAAAATTTATTAGGAACTAAGATAGTGTAGGCAGGATTTCCAAGTTCAGACAGCAGAAGCTTCATGAATGTCCAGTCTGAACACAGAGTACTGCTCTATATTCCTGTGACATCGGTTTTCTAGTTGAATGAAGGCAATGTGGTAGATTTTGTTACCTTTTTTCCTCCTAAATCAGCATATTTTAAACTTTAATTACTTTTATTTTAACATTTTCATTTTCTTACAGTAATAGATTTACAATGTCATCAAAAGTATTTAGTAACTGATATCTTTAAGGAATTGCTTGAATTGAAACTACTTATTAAAAAAAAGTCCAGATATAGAATTTAATAAGTATATGTATTTTTTGAGTTAATTTAATCCTAATGGTCACATTCTCTAAGTATTTCCTATAAACTAACTAAACACAGGTTTTATGAACCAGAACAATCTAAAGAACCCTCTCAGGTAAACTAAAATAATCTGTAAACTGATGTTTGACCAACAGGTGTGTACAGTATATACCTATAAATACAGATGGTGATTGTGAATTCCAAAATTAAATAAATACACTGTAACTGAAGAAAATAAGCTGTATGGAGACACTACAAAAAACATTTTGGACATGCTTAAAGAATAAAATATCTTTGCTGAAGATTTGGTCACAGGTATTTTCCATTTGACCACAAAAAAGTATATATATTTTTATTGGTACACTTAAAAATATTGGTGCAAAAATTAATATAAAGAAAGAATAATTCTTTTAAATGGAGTGTCAGCATATCTTGGCTATAATCAGAAATATCCCAGGTTTCTGATCACTGCTTTTGCACCATTTCAATAATAAAATGCTGCATATTTTAATGTGTTTCTTTGCAACATCTCAGTAGCTTCCTCTCTACCCTGTGTTCTTTGTAAAATCTTTTGCTTATGAGTAAGCACCAAGTCGAAGTCCTATCACTTAGAAGTGTAAAACAGTACAGAAAAAAAATTGATGTTTCTATTTTTAAACCAAGGTAGAGGATCATGGTACACACTACTAGGAGAAAAATACTTTTCAACAATGGAGAGCTGAAGTGTGGGAGGACAGAATGATAATGTCGTAAAACTATTTATGGCCTGTGTTATTTGGGCTAAGTCACTTAAAGTTTCAATATCCCTGTTTGTAAATTGAGGTTGCGGTATATGGACTGGCTGAGTTCTTATGTTCCACAAGAATCCAAGATTGAGTCTGTGCCACTTTCCACATTCTGATAGTGCATGTTTTGGACCCATATGAATTGACTCATAGGCCCTTACACACAAGACAATATAAAATCAGATGTCATGCCTTATTTAGGTACTTTCTATTTTTCTGAAGCACAAAAATCATTGTAGTATTATCACAAAACTTCCTTGTTATAGACTTTATTTTATTGTTTTTTTGTTCAATGTAATTTTAAACTTTGAAATTCCACTATCCTATACAAATAACTGAATAATTTTTAAACTGGTGCATAAAAACGTAAACATTGAATGTGCATATCAGGTACTGTGTGATGTTTATAATCACTTGTACATTGTGTAATGATTAACTCAGGGTTAACATATCTGTTTCTTGAAATATTCTTTATTTACATAGTGAAAATTTCCTACATAGCTTCTTCTCAAATTTATAAATATAGAATATATTGTCATTATCTGCATCAGTCCTACTTTCAGTGATGCACCCTAATTTCTTACTCTGTTACTGTAACTTGATACCCACTGTTCAAGCTTTCCCTTTCTCCAAAGCCCCAGCTCCATCTCTCTTGATAAACTTTTTATAGTAACTAAGAAACAGAAAGTGGTATGCCCTACCAGTTGACAAGTGGATTTAAAAAATGCAGTACATATCACAAAAAGAATGAAAGCTTATAATTTGCCAACCGTTTTTTAAACCATTCTTTCGATAAATATGAGTATGTTTTTTGAATTGGTGCTGAGTTACTATTAATATTACCATAAAAATCCAAATAGACACAAATATTAAAAACAGAAATCCAAGGAGACTCATGCAAGACACCAAGCATTTCATTTTTCTTTGGCCCATTTTGTAATTACATGATAGTAATTTTCATCGAATAGTACAGAATACAGATGGGGTGCTTTGACCTGTCCCATTGTATACTTCTGAAACTTCTGTTATTCCAGACAGAGAGCACTGCTTGCAACATACAATATGTTCATAACTTTTGGGTATATATTTTGAATCTACAATAAAAAATATTTTCTTTTTTCTGTTTTTGCTACACACTGAGTTTTACAATTATAAGTATGCATCAATCTAGCTCTATTTGAAGGTTTTGTCTTGTGGTTCACAATCATTTCCTCCAAGGTTTCATTTTAAAAGTTTTCAAAGACACTCACAGTATTTAAGAAGACAAAAGGGACATTTCATCTGAAAACTTTATAAACCAAATAATTCAAGATATGAATCTTTGACTCTTGTGCTTCATCAAGTTCCGTAATATTAACTGTAAACCCTAGTCAATCAAATACTGAGAGTTCTCGCATTCAGGAACGAATACATGGTATTCTCATTTAAATTGTAGCTTTAGGACTGGGAAAATGTATTAGTGACTAAATCCCTTGCCTTGAAAGCAAGAAAACCTGAGGTTGTATTCCCAGAACCTACATACAATGCCAGGCAGATGTGACGTCTTACCTGTGATCTAGCCCTTGGAAGGAGGAGCCTTAGAATCCATCCACCTATATGCAAATACACATATATTACATATGCATATGCATGAAAGAGAAAAATTTTAAATTGTAGCTTTACCACTTACTGTTGCTAAGGAATGCTGAAACCAAAAATTTCAGATTTTTTTATCATACAGTAAAACTGCATACACAAAGCTGATATAAAATAATAGTATTTAGAACTAGCAACATGATATTAATGTACCTTTGGAATTAGAAGCAACTGAGACAAAGGAGTGGACAAGTACTCGGACTGAGGCACGCAGTTACCCACAAGCAGGACTATGATTAAGATCAGCATGCCATTACTTCATGCCATAGAAGCAGTGTGATGACTGCTGCTGAGGTAAATTTTAAAGTGGTAATGGTCAGTGTGCTAATGTTTCTGACCCTCAATCCTAAAAATAGATGTTAGAATGGATAAGATAATTTTACCTCCCTATTTTGATTGCCTATTTAGCTGACAGATTACAAGCAGAGAGGTTGTAAGAAAAATAATCAAGCTACTGTATAAACTCACTGCGTTTTGAGAGATGAGAATTTCACAAGTTAAAAATCTCAATTCAGTCTATAAAAGTGTTAACAATGTATGAATACAGGAAGGAAAGGGAGAGGGAGATCTAAAAGATGTCTATTATGCAATGTGCCCAAACACTATTCTCTGTGTCCTTCACTATCAGATCTGATTTGACTTCCTTTCTGTCCCTTGAAATGACCAACTTCATCCAATTTAGAACCTAAGCACTTGGTGTCTCCTTTGTCTGGGATGTATGTTTGTGTGTGTGTGTGTGTGTGTGTGTGTGTGTGTGTGTGTGTGTGTACATACACTGACATATTCTTAAATTATGGTGAGATGCTTAAGCCTGTTTACAATGTCCCCACCTCAGCAGTGTCCTATGTGTGGCCATCTGCAGAAACCCATTTTCTCTACCTCCACCATATGCTCTATATACAGGTTCACTTTCTTTTATGCTAACTTTCTTCTTCCATAATTTCCCATACACTTTTAGGAATACTAGTTTTACTTCTTAATTTTTGTCTTCTTCCAGTAAAATAAAAATTGATCAAGAGAGAATTTTTTTCTGTGCCTCTCACATAAACAGGCTCAAGTATTGGTTGCATGAATGAAAAACTGAGCAAGCAGAAAGTGCTCATGACAAATAATTATGTGTTTTCTTTTCCCTGAAACACTGTCACCCATCTTCCTTCTGTGAATGATTGTCCCTCAGCATTGCTGAAACCAAGCATTAACTGTCACTGATTATCCATATTTTCCCCTTCAACTCATGTCCTGGAGTCCATTTTAACTGTGTCTTTCCCTTTTATTCATTCCATGCTATGGCATCCTTCCCTCTGCTTCAGAAGTAAAACTTCCCTCCCAAGTCTATCATATCAATGGTCTTTCCTTGATTCAGGCACATACTCTCTGTTCTCCACTCTTGTCAGTGTCATAATTTTCTCTGGTGATCAGATGATGAGCAAGTAAATGAATTTATCCTACATTGCTTTATGCACTAAAGAAGATGGGTTTCTATGGGATTTTCCAAGTGTATGCGTTGGAATTTAATTCCTGTACTCCCTTCCAGACATTGTATGGCAAAACCAGTTTAGAAGCCAGACTTAAATTCTTGTCTTTCCTATTTTCTGACCAAATAGTTTGTCTCCGAAGATGCCATTTCCTTAAAGTGTTGCCTTAGAAGTTTAAAGAAGCCAGTACCATTTTCATGACTGGCAAAGAATTTGTTGATAAATACCCAGTTACCTCTTTCACAAAGCACCTAGAACTCTGTATGTAATAAGATAGTAAGGATGCAGCTGGTAGAAGTGGAAGAGAAGAGGAAAAAGGAGTAACCACCAAGGCCTGTATTGCTTTCTATTGCTCATGTCCATTGAAGCTCACCATAGCTTTTGCCCTTAATGAAGATGCCTGACATGAGAAACAAAGATAGGTGTTTGTCTCAGCATTGTTGGAGGGAAGGAATATGGGAAATAGAATACAGATGTTCAGAAACATATGTAATCATTCTTGTGTCTCTGGTTTTAAGTATGAATTTCTGGGCCACAGTTCAAATATGTAGCAGTTCTATGAGTAACTATGAGATGTCGGCTATTTTGACATACTCCGATGTAGTATCCATTTAACTAGATATAAATAGAAATCTTTAAGGTGCCTGGAGTAAGCAGTATCTCTATGTACATAAATAACAGGGGAAAGTGTATTTAAATGTACTTTTTAGTGAAATTTGAGGCTTTATTCTCTTTTATCCCCTGTGATCAGCTTTCTAACAGTCACTTGATTTGCGGGTGACTGTATTATAATTTGAATATGAGTCCTAATTGTTGTTTAAATGATTTTTGTCACCATCTTTCACTATAGCATTGTTCTCTTTATACATTCGTGCTACAAAAAATAAGCAGATAAAAAATTATTGTATCCTAAAGTTTTGAACCATAAAAATGGCACTTCACTCTCTGTCGTCTTTCAGCACTCAACAGGCACCAGCATTTATCGTTGTTAATTTCATCACTGAGTCTATTTAAGTTATCAGAAGGAAGACATGCCATTAGGTTTCCATAAGAAATCATTGCAGTGAATGTATTTGTCTATCCCAATGGATTGTCAATGTCTCTTGTTTCGTCTTGGCAATTTGTATATTCCACTCACACTCATTCTAATTTATTTATTTATTATTTTTAATTTGAAAGTCCTAGTTTGTCCAAACTATCTAATTTAGTTTTCAATTTTCATGTCTATTGTTTTTTTTGTCATTGTATGATGTGAATGTAGCTCTATTCATCATATATTTTGTATTTCTTTAACATTTCATTCCACAGGCACTCCAGAAAGTCTGAAAGATCTAGCATCCAAAAGCAGACTAGGAAAGGCACTGCCTCTGATGCAGACAGGTATGCTTGCTGTGGTGCTATGCTGCCCTTTCTCTTACTGAGACTCAGGGTGCCCATGTGCTCCTTCAGGGGACCAGTCCTTTAGCAGAAACTGTGTTGCATGAAGACTCTCATGGAGCTAAAGCAACTCCTGTGTGGGATAGTTTGCTGAAGTTATGGACATTTGTAGATGGCCCTGAAATATAAGAGGTTGAAAACGAACCTCATGTTTTTGACTTTGTAATCATTCTGACTTCACTTGAAGATGGAATCCACACATTTTATATGAATTTTAAGAATTTGACATTCCCTTTGTGAGATTACATTGATGTTTCCAATGAACTTGATTTAGAATTCAAAGATTGTGAACGTGTTAGTTATCCAAATACTGTCATTTGCAAAATTTGTGAATATGTTATATATTCGAACTTGTCACTTTAGCAAAACCTTTTTTCTGCAAATGAGTGATCTAAGATTCTTCCTATGTCTTAATGGCCCTAAATATTTTCTGTATTTATCCAAGAATTGTAAGGAAATACTTAATTTTTACAATCCTCCCAGTTCCACAAGTTGTTGAATATTTTCAAATGTACCATTTTTTAAACATAGCTCCAGAAACACATATGAGTGACTTGTGTTGATTTACCTATTCATTTATCTGGCAATATTAAGAGCATTGTTGGGACACAGAGTATGGAGGGCATTGACTTTCATGACTCTTACAGAATTATACACAAACACTGAAAGCAGGAATGTGTGGGATAGCCATGAAACTAGAGAATATTTCCTGGCTATCCATCACTGAATAAAACTGACAGATAAAAGTAGATGTAAAGACAAGTGTTTTTTTTTATTTCAGGAAGTGAAGGCTATAAGAAAGAGATGTAAAAATCTCTCTTGAAAAAGTTTTTGAGTTTGGGTGAATGGTGTCAGTTTTTATTGGAGAATGGAAATCAGAAGTTGAGAAAGAATATAAAGACTGAACTGAATTGGTGATATATAGAGAGATAAAATGAATGACAAGAATGTGTTATGTTAGTGTGATATAAAATATCCAACTTCTTTGAGAAAAACAGATGATTTAAACATAGGAAGTACATAGTAGATTTTTAGAATTATACATGACTTTGAAAAAATTTGGAAAGAAAATTGAAGGGTTCAAGGTTCAAGCAGTGTACCATGGAGGCCTTTCCAATAGGCTTTATCAAGATAGGACCTGTACAGGTCAACAATTATTTGATAAATACATGTGAATCCTAAGCTCAAATAGTAAATTATTGAGGCGTTAGAAAGGAGAGATTTCTTGAGGACATTTCTAATGAAATGAGATTTATAAAATGAGGTAAAGAAGACATGCCAACACATTGGTTTAACTGGAGGTAAATGGCTGTCTAAGACTTGTTTTACAATAGAGTAATCTAAAGGAACTCATAATAAGCTAGCAGAAAAAGAATTTTGGCTTTAAGGACAAAAACTAAACATAAGGTTCTACCAGATAGCTAGGTAGATAACTTGTCATGAAATAGTGCAAGTTATGTTTCTGCCTTTATGCCCAACTTAGTTCATAAAATATAAAAGGCTCACTTTATATTTATAGGTTTGTTTTGGCAATCAAAATCTCTTTTCTACTTTACATTGGAATCTGAATTAAATGCAAAGTTTAAAGTGCATTGTTGAACATCTAGTTACCAAGAATTTACTTAGTTCTTTAGATGGAGAAATTATGCTGCATTGGACCACTGGTTATGCTAGTTTCATTCTACTAAGCTGACATTTAGCTACCTGTGTGTCGAGGCAACAGTGTGAATGTTTTGCACATTGATTCATTTTCTTCTCTCTTGCCTTTCTATTTTTTTCTTTCCTTTCTTTTTCAACTGCTTGAACTCCAATGAAAGTCTTTGTACCTACTCGGCAAATACTCAACACTTTGCAGTAAAACTACAAGTAGGAAATTGATTCTCAATCTTTCAGAATTAACAACTTCCAAAAATAAGCCGTACAGTCCAGTTACTGAATTCTGGGGATTTTTGGCTGTTTAATTATCATTATTTTAAAGGCCTTTTTTTTGTCCTCAACAAATTTGACCTTATGAAAAATAGACTTGCAAGAAAGTATAATATTCAATAACTTGTTGTAGGTAAAAAAATGGGCAGAACTTATTTCAAAACCTATTTCTGTCTTTAACTTACTTAAATTTCTTCTCTATTCACTTAATAAAGCCACTTTAGGCAGTACAACACAGTCTTTGGAGAAACTATAATATTTAATAGCATGTAATACTATAGTATTTAATAAGATAAACTAGATTTTCACTTTCATCTCTCTTCTGCTGAAGGAACAGCTAGTATCATTTATACATTCCATGAGGCTTTTCTTTTTGTTAAACCTATGGCTTGAATCTCAACTGCTGTTTAGGCACTACTTAAAAATGCTTTATTTAGACATTTCTGAGAATTGTTCCAAGTTAGACTTCATGTTGTATTGTTGCTTTTGGAAAGAAACTGCATGAACGTAAGAGCCATAACGATGGGAACTACTGAGAAATTTAAGTACTGCGTACTTGACCACCTTTTTACCAGTCACTTAGCAGCAGCAACTATAAAACAAACAAAACAAAACACTAGAACCATGCTAAGTTTCTGCTGAGGCAGTTTACTATATTCTATATTTATATATTTACCATATATATATTTGCAAATATATAAATATATTACTAAAAGTAGGATGATTTGATGTGGGTTGTGTTTAATTGTAACTCAAATAGTATTTTTTGGCAAAGTAAACGGATTGAATTTTGAGAGAAATATTTGGATGCACATTTAGAGATGGTGAGTTAGTGTGTGTGTGTCTGTGTACAGCTGTAGCCATTGCAGCTACGCTTTGATCTTGAAAACTTTCAGAACATCGTACCAAGTCTACCAATTAATTTGATACTTAAATATATATTTACATTAGATTTAGATATATAATACATAGATACATTTATACTGAGATATATATATTTATAATTAAATCTATATTATATATAGATATAAATATATTTTATTTTATTATAACTTACATTTTTCTTCTCATGACATAGAATTATGTCCTAATTCTCTAACTAGCTGAGAGTCAGTTGCCTATCAAGCATATCTAAAGATTCTATCTCATAAATAAGAAATGAGAGCTCATGTTGGAACTGGACACATCTGTGAGGAATCTTTCTCTACTGCATTTATCTCAGCCCATCTTGCAAGTCATTTAGTGATCCTCAGCTTTTCTGTTCATAAATACTAATGATTATACCTCTCAGGATGTTCAGTACAAAAAATACACAAAATATATGCTTGTTTCATAGGCACTTGCATCCATGCATACACACACACACTCTCTCTCTCTCTCTCTCTCTCTCTCTCTCTCTTACAGCCTCGTATGCATAAATGATCTCATATTGATGATCAGTAAAGAACAGTTATTATACCTTAATATTTTATTATCATGCATTCTCAGTGTCATTCTCTAGCAGTGTTGTCCTAAACCTCTTTCATTCTTTTTGCAATCTTTGCTTCCTAGCATTTCCCATTTCATTGAAAAGATCAAGGTTCAAAAATCTGGACTACTTGAACTTTGCACTGTATATATTTTGGAGTTTCTTAATCAGTCTTCCTATCCCTTTCCTTAAAACAAACCATCTTACATTATATCACCTCTACAAAACTTTGGTCATTTCTTTTAAGTTCTTCATTTCCTTCTCACCAGTCTTCCTTTCTGCAATTCGTCTTTCTGCCACATCTTCTCTTATCTAGGCAGGATGATTTCTGCCTCCTTTGCTCTGTGCATTCATACTCAATGCAGATTGGCTAGTGCTATTTAATTGCTGAAATTGAAGTTTGATTATTGTACAAAGGAAAACAGATCTTGTGCAAAATGATTGATTGCTCTCACACAAAGGAGACTGCTTGCAGGAATCTCAGACTTGTCAGTTATATGCCCTGTTCACTCAGGAAGCCACATATTTGTCCCTGTGATTTTTACAACTGTTATCTCTTAGTGAAACATAAACTCCAACTTAAGTTATCATATCTAAGGTCACACTAAAATTATTCTTTAGGTGTACATAAATTTCATTAAGGAATGAAGCAAGATTTTGGTTAAGTTTTAATTCCTAATAAATGTCTCATTTCATAAGGGGAAAATATACAATCTAATTGTCTAGTCCCATTCCAAATGTGTATTTTGAACTTAGTCGCAAAGAATGACTTTTAAGAGTAGTAGGTAGAATGTTCTTTTGTGTTGAAAATGAAGTAGTCAACATATATAATCTTGTTGCATCAAACAGTTTTATATAGCAAATGTGAAAATTCAGAATGAATGAGTGAACACAGCTGTCGATAATATTAGTAAATGCTTTTCAGAGGCCATCATGCCCAAGAGCATGTTTTACAACATATCAGTCATTTGTATTCAATCATTTGTATAGTTCATAAAGCATTATCTAGCGTATATTTTTATTTTTGTACTGTTTAGTTTAAGCTCAAGAGGACATTCACTTTTTACTCCCTGTTTACTATAAAGTTGCTAAATATTAACAGTATGAACATAAACAGATTTCTGTTTTGCATTATTCTTTATTGGAGGCAGGCACTTCAAGATTCCCAATATTCTGATTGCACTCTTGCAACAAGCATCTTTACTCAGCACCTATTCCCAGTGAAGAAGTGTTTCAGGCTTTGGATGTAGAACTCAGAAAAAAAAAAAAAAGAGACTGAAGTCTCTGACTTTGGGGAACTCATGAGAGGTTGATCTTAATATGAGGACCATATTGACTTACACAACATTCCCATTTGCAACAGTGACCTGTCAGTTTGATTTCAATTTCCTGTCAGTAATGATATGATGAGTTTTCTTCTCATTCTTTAACAATCACTGTCTTGTAAGTGTCCAGGGCTTCCTTGGACAAATGTGTTGGTAAAAAGTGAATTTGAAACTGCTGACTGAGATCTTTTCTGGCCCTAATGTTTTAGGGGTCTCCCACCATGCCTCTCTAGAAGGGGACACGCAGCCCCAAGAGCAACTGATCAAGCATTCCTTAGGGGAAAGCATCCCACTCGCTCTCGGTCGAGCGAGCACTCTAGTGTCAGAACACTGTGTTCTATGCACCACCTTGCCCCCGGAGGGTCGGCGCCACCTTCTCCGCTTCTGACAAGGTTGCTATTCAGTGTCAGCCCAGCATTCATGTCCTGCTGCGGGTGTTGGTGTGGTGTTGTACCTTCCTAAGCACTCGGAGCTTTCACTCATTATTACTCCATAGTTCTGAATCCTTTCTCTGTGGCACCCGAGCCTCTCCCACATCCTCTATGAATTGCATCTATCTTCACTGTGCTGGTGGTATTCTATAGCTCCTGCCTACCAGTTCCTGTTGAAAATTAAATTCAGCTGTGTTAATGTCCTTTCATCTGTTTGTGGCATATTCATATATGATTATGTAAAATGCTTTATGATGAATTACCCAACATTTGATAAGTACTTGCTTTAAAATGTGTAAGAGGAATTTTAATCACCTCCTTATGCATTCATAAATTCTTAAGAGTATTTAAAATTTCTTATTAAAAAATTTGAATGCCAGCAGATGGAGATTATCTTACTCCCAGGCAGGAGGAAAGTAGTGCATGCCTCTCGTATGCTCATTTGTATCCTTGATCCTCACATCAGTCTATCATGAGCATGTGTCCAGGGTAACTTTAAATGCCTAGCAAAGTTTTATCTATTTACAACTGAAATGTGAGTGATAGGTAACTTGTGAGTGTCTACAGCAAGAGTTTATTCTTGCCAGCTATAAATAATCTCCACAGAAGCATCTGCTTAACAGCAAGTGCTTGGCAAAAAGCCTTTATTCCTACGTTTTCTGGACCCTGAGAACTCAAGGCTGTGGTTATCTGTATCATAGAACTAGTCAAAGTGAATGACTTCACCAGACAGAATAGTTTCATGGAAAGTCAGGAAGTTAATCAGATTCTGTTTTATTGGAAAATTCATTTTGTCTGTGATAGGCACTCACCCGCCTCCTTCAGCCTCATCGCGCAACATTCCTTTTACATGTCATTCAAAAGTATTTAGTTTTGCTGCTAATGGCCCTCTTGATGTTTTATGCCTATTGTAATAATAACACGAAAAAAGGAAAGGACTTTTGTCAGGTTGTATTGGAATTTCACTCCCACCTTTGCTGTTTGCCTGCAGAATGTCCAGACAAGGAAGTCCAACCCAGTCTCCTCCGGCGGATACAGCATTCAGCAGCCGCAGGGGAAGACAGCTCCCGCAAGTGCCAGTGAGAAGCGGCAGTATTGAACAAGGTATCCAATTCAGAGAGTCCTTGTCTAAGCACCAGGAGATAGAAACTTCTCCTGTTTTACCCCCTTTTCCTAAATGAAGTGTTTTTGATTATATGGAAATATTCTGAATACTAAGAATATAAACTTCTTAACTCTTAATTTTAGTGACTCATGGAATACACTCTGTTGAGTTGAATGAATGAATTTTAATGCTCATTGAAGAGATTATGTAGTGTCACGAACACTTTCAGTCACAATCATAGATGGTACAAATTTAAAGACATTGATACTATCTGGTGATTGTGCATTAAAATAGATTGATCATATTGATCGCTAAATATTTTGATAGTTTTAGGTATATTGACAGTATGTTGCATTCTGTATATTTGGTGGTGAAAATTGTTTAAAACACATATTCATCTTTTTTCAACAGTCCTTGTTGAGTAGATTTCTCTTAAAGCATGTCTTGTTTTTTTTCTAAGAAAGAACACACACATGTGCACATGAATATGTGCATGTCTATGTGTAGGGGGAAGAAAAGGGGAGAAAGTTGTAATCAAATTCTACACCACTTGAGCTAAATGTTTCGATTACTGGATTAAAATAATAAGTATCTTCTTATAACCCATTTCATACTAGATAAGTCTCACTATTTTTATCATACTTATTTTTAATTCTGAATTCCTGAAAGTTTTGCTCAACTGTTCCTTAGATTGGGTTTAGTTCAATGCAATGGGCCTGTTTGCGCCATGTTATAGAAATCTTCGTCGCTGTGAAATACTCTTAAGGTTAATGTTTTGAATGCATTTTTTCAACAGTGTTAATTGTTGCTGCCATAAACCTTGTGTTCTGTTTCTTATGGAAGTGCTCGGTGCAGCCCCCTCCCACATCTGAAGCGTTTACTGGATATGTATCAAAAATGTTAAAGAACAAAGAAGACATATTGCTTAAAAGATTGCTACAGCATCCTTGATTAAACAAACACTTGATAACAGAAAAAATAATAGTGCAAATCAGTGTTGTCAACCATTTAATGTGGTCTTCCTGGTTCTATAAAAGTTGGATGTTTACAGTTTAACATCATATTTCCTGTTGGTACACCAAACTTTAGTGTTCAGGGTTGCCGTAAATGTCTGCATTTCATCATTCAGAAAAAAATAGGGTCTTTGTAAAGCTTTTTTTCCTAAAATATGAGTTCTTATCGATGTGATCCACATCTAATTTTTCTCTTTCTTGGGAACATTTTGAAATTGCTCATATTTGATGTGCTTTTCAAGGGTAATTTGTAAAACTTCTGTTGAATTTCCTTCAACAAATGAAAGTTTAAGTTGCTCATTCACGAACTCCTGTTGCACAACTGAACGGTTTATTATAAATTTTGGTGCTTCGTGACTCAGTGTTAATGACACTCAGCAGATCATGTGCTTCTAAAATTCTTTGCATTTCCTCCACTTCCAAGTTAAAAACTCCATGGCATATGAGAATACATAGCAAATTTATGATTGTTGTGTTACTGTAGAAATAATTACCTTTGCAAGATCAATTGGATTGTATGTTGATTTTTAAATTCAAGTACTTCTGTTAATGTTGATATTTCACTGTTTATGCTATTAGTATTTACAGCCGTCTTTCAGAGAAATCACGAGTTTGTAGAGTTTGAAGTGAGGTGGGAAGAAGGGAGTGACTGAAAATGACAGTGATGGTGTTATGTCGATTTAGTACTACAAATGTATTAGTGAATCCATACAGTTACTTAAGGTTCCTGTAGCATATCTTTAATATTCTGTATATCTAGAGCCTTTTGATGTCACAAAGCATAAATTATTCAATCTAAGTGTTCTGTGGTGTACTTCGAGATGTTGAAAATTCATACGGTGAGGCATTTCATAAATAATGATCATGTCTTTCCATTTTCTCATTCTGCATCTTTTGCATCCTGGACAGTCAAATAACAGCTGTGTTTGGCCCAGAATATGTTTTTCAAAGTAATTTGATCCATGCATGGTACATGCACTCATCGGTTCATTTTCTGAAAGATGGAATTCCCTGTTCTTAAGCTTCAGGAGTATGTCATCCTCTTTTCCCTTTAATGGTGTCTGTTAAACTTAATTTCTGTCTCCCGTGACAATTACCCTTTACTGCAGTTTATTTCTGATGGTTTGGGTTTCTACCGCATTTCACTTCCTTCTGCTTTTCCTTTGCAATTTCTCGCCAAGACTGGTTTACTGTTTGATTTTTAATGATGGATAAACAGTCGATTGGTAAGATGAAATATTTCAAATTGTTCAGTTTCCTAGATAATGATTAAAGTTTTTAATAAGTTTCTAAAACAGTTGTATTACTCAATACTGTTTTTGTATATAGTTACCTACACTATTATTTTGGGGATATAACCTAGGCACTTTGATTATTTGAGAGAATATGTGTGTTTCTTCCTCATAAATGATATTTACTGTAATTTGTGTCCCACAAAAGCAGCATTTCCAATTTTAGAGGCTAACATTTCATTTTAACAGAAGTGTACATTTAATTTTTAAACAAGTTTTAAAGCTTCCTTTTAAAATTGGAAGTGTTTGCTTATCCATTATATGAAGTTATCATATTAAAAAGTGTGCTGGGAAAAGCAGACAGATGATTGTGTTGCAAGTTGTGAGATAAAAGCACCTGATAAAGTAATCTTTCATTTAGCTTATTCTTAATAGTATGTGAAAACTGACCTCAACAACATCCATAACATTTCTCAGATTATATTTTAATACTCTAATCTGGTGTAGTTCCTACATAGAATGAGTCTAAAAGCAAGCACAAAATGTATGATTTTTTTGAAAAGTATTAAGTGAATGCCTATAGGAAGCATTAAAAAATACCCAACAGGTTAGTGATTAATGCTGCATTAATTTCTTACACATCATGTTATATATACTGCTTAACACTTTAATAACAGTCCATTTCAGAAATATCTAGGTATGTCATTATTTTGCAGTAAATAGTATGCAAACAAAGTAGTAGATAGAAAGCTTTTCAAAACCTCTAAAATTATAGACTAGAAAGAAAAAAAAAGATGAAAGACTATTACATCCCAGGATATTTTGAAATAATTGCCTTAAGAAAGAAGGAAAGATTGCTTAAATAACTATATATACCAATATTCCACATAGAATATTAAACAGAAATGATAATTTTTGTTGAAAATGAAATACATGCTATCCAGCAAAAAGTAGAATTAAGCCCTTGAAATTTCAAATCGTGAAATATTTTAATGAAAAATTCATAATAGTGTGTTTTACATATATTTTCACTATGAGAACTGAATGGATTTAAGTTAAAAATGTTTCAGTGGAAATGGTGCTAAAATACTCAGTTCTTAAAAGATCAGGCAAATTATGCTTTCCAGTTATCAAATGAATTAATACTCCAATATTTTGTTTTGTTTTAAATCTTAAAATCAGTGTATTTATTTTCAAGTTAATTTTAGTAGTGTATTTGAAGCTTTCTCATGGTTTGTCATTGCAGTTTATCATATCACGTCATGTGCTGCACATTTTTATTATTCATGCCATTATGTTAATTCACATTTCCATGTCTAACTCTGTTTTTGCTGATTTCTTTCTTTTGTTTCCATCATTATGTGCATTTAATTCATTGAAGAACAAGAAAAATATAACTCTTCCACTAAAGGTAAATATTAATGGAACTTCTTAATCCTCTTAATGTGTTACTTTTCCTTTTATGCTATGCAAGAATTACATTATTGTCCTTATTGAAGTAATGGGCAAAATTATTTAACAGACAGTTGTTCCCTTAAAATGATTTTTGTAGGCCACCTATTAATTCTGTTATATTATATGCAAAACATATCAAACAATATCATCAAGAGGAAAAGTCCATTGTAACATTAATGGTATTTTTGCAAAATTCTCTTATGTAAATTTGTACCTACAATGTATTTAGAAGTTATTTTAAGCATAATACATAGGTTTACACACAAATATTATTTCGATAAGAATTCATTACATATTCTTAATTTCTTCCTGGGTTTTCCGTTTGTATTCAAGTTCCTCCTCTCATATTTAAGGCATTTGATTACCTGCTACCTTCTGCTCATAATAATATCTGTTGTGAAGAAGCTCAGGCATCCTTGGATTTTACTATGTAGTTAGTAAACTCTAACCCTGCCCCCATCTCACTTTGGAAACTACTACCTAAATGTTACTGCCCTGGGCCTCAGTTTCATTACAGTAATATTTCTCTTTCTGAGAGATATACTTGATAGCTCTCCTTTGTCTTCAAAATAAGGTGACTTTGATCTTTGCCCCTAAGTCTCAGGTGGGTTGCAGCCTTCTCACCACATTCATGTTCTGCCTACATCATTTCTTACACAGAATTATGTTTTGCTCGACAAATATTTGGATATGAGTTTTCAGTTCATTGAAACAATATCATCAATAATCCTGAAATTATATAATTCTTTGTAAAGTATAAATGTACATTTGTTGAATATTTGAGAATGAATTAATTTATCTCTTTTACTTGCCCTAAAAACTAGTCCGGTAACAGCACCACTTCTATTTAACATATTTTCCCATTGGCTTCAATCAACAGTAGATGGCAAAGGAGTTTTGTATTTTTTTACTTCATTTTAGGATATTTAATATGCCCTCTCTTATAAAACGCTAACCAGAAATAAATTTTTACTTGACCTTACTATATCTAGTATATGTTGTTAATTTTATTAAACGATATTTAATTTGCTTATTTTATTCTGAATTTAAAAAAATGGAATCATACTTTATGTATATGATATATATATACATATATATTCTAGCACAGTGTTTGACATACTTTTGCAACAAATAAATACTAATGAAAATAAAATGCTGCATATTGTGATCAAGATGTCATGATCCTAGATTTTACATAGATTCATGACCATCTTTTATTTTCAATTTTGTCATCAGAAATAGCTTTACATTATACAAGTGGCTAATATAGTTTCTTTTACATTTTGAAGAATTTACTTATATTTGCATGGTTTATTTTAGTGTAGAAAATACCTTCAAATTTTGTGTTGCAGTGGGGGTCACAGTTTATTTCATTTATCTGAAGGAAAGGAAGTGATCATTATTTAGAGCTGTTTTATATCTGGTACTAGTTACCATTATTCATATATAGCTAAATAAAAAAAATTAGTATGGAATATAAGACAATCTGTGTGCACAGTAAACATTTGTGCCCTTGCTTCTGAGCAGGTTAAATTGTGACATTTTTCTGAGATCATCGTGCTCTGGTTGAGGTGCCCTCATTTTGCCAAGTCTTTGAGACAGGATGTAGATGGTCTCACAGAATAGGCCACAGAACTGGCATCTTTTAAAGAGACACACTTCAAAATCCAGCAAGACACACAGACAGGAATGCTGGCTTCAACATCCCTGAACGTATACAAAAACGTTCAAAAGTTTTTCTTAGTCAAATTGGTGGTGACAAGTGAACACAAGCGTACAATGTAGACATCACATTGCTCTGAGATGATCTACGATACTTAAAATTTTAGATTATTATGACTGTTCCCTCACTCCCTGGGTGCATGAGTTAGTAGGCTCTTTCATGCTTAGATGTCCATACAGCCCAGGGAGTTCATTTGTCTAAATGTCTTTCTGATGATTCATAGATGAAATTATTGTTTGCCTAAAGAACTGTTTTTCAGGGACTGAACACTTTCCTGATTGCAACACTGTCAGTGTTAAAACTGAAACATGTCTGGGAAGACAGACAGCTGGTCCCTCTTACTGAAGAGAGCCAATTTGTTAACATTACAGCAAAAGCTTGTCAGACCACATAATGAGAAGTGTAATACTCCTAACCTTATTAAAGGTAGAATTTACAGATTACCTGCTATATGTTGATGATTCCACTGAAGTATTATGTATTTAAACAACTAGAGGAATCATTATTAATAACCCTTGTTTTCTACTTAAGACCCCTCTAATGCTTCAAAAGGTTAAAATCTTGGCCAACCTTATTAATTTGGTAAGTGATAAGCCTCCTTTCAAAGAAATTGTTCTAAGGCACTGTATTCTATAGGTACTCCAACATTCTAGCTAGTACCTTTTATTAAGTACTTGCTATGTGCATAAAGCAACATAATTATAGCAACACCTGTTTTACTGAAATAGAGTCAAGAGTGTTCCTTGCCTCAAGAGACATGGACACTGTGTAACCCACGTACCGTGCTCTCCATCTTGCAGATGTGAAATCTTGTCTCCTAACACTAGTATCTTGGAGAATCCCACTTAGCTATCATACCTGACCCCTGACAACCTCATTTTCTTCCACTTAACTGAGTCTCGATCTGGTTTTCCTACTGAATTACAATGCTAAAGGAGAAATCAGTTCAGTGTATGTGAGTAGGCAGTACTATCTTGGGCTTGTGAATTTAGCTTTAGAATTATAAAGCAAATGGCTTTAGCTTATCTTATGTTGAAAATTGAGAGACCATATCATTTCTATGATTCACAGACTGCTTTTAGGCCTATTTTCAAGATAATCATTCTGAAAGTAAGCCAATGTTTCCCTCTCTGCTACATTTCTTGGACAGTTTTAAAGAGCCCATGAATGTAGTTTGGGGGCATCGAAATAATGACATAAGAAGATCAAAACTGAACCAGAGTGTAAATGACTTCAGGTGAGAAAATGCTATTGTCATGATAAACTTATAATTTATGTGTTTGTAGGTAGTGTTTCTTAAATGTGTTCACATTGGGCTTTTGGAAGCAATTTTGAATCATAATAGAATACATCATGACTTTTCTATAATTGTGATTATGAAATATGATTTTTATACACAGATCATGGAAGACAATCATAGTCCAAGTACTTAAATTATTTCAGTTGAAGCAAAAAATAAATACTGTTGTGTTGCTTTTTAGTTTCTGTTATACTAATGAAATGTGTAATGAATGATCTTATTAGCTGTTAAAGAATTGCTTTAGTGAACTGTATCTTTACTACTCAGTTCTATAATAACTGCTGGAATATGATGTCCATATTTTTCTACATTAAATGATGACAAAAAGAAGTTACACAAAGTAAATTGCTTCAGAATTGTGGAATTAACTTCAGGCAAAATTTATATAAAAGTGAATACATCAAGTTACCAATTTTTTATTACATTACAGTCTCTCTTCTTTAAAAGATTATTATGTTAGTACACTATAGCATTAAATCAGACAAAGGTTATATAACTGACTTTTTCTAAGTTGACCTAACTAATGTGTGCTTTCAGAATTCAATTTAACTATCTATAAGTAATAGCAAAAGATTTTTTCTTTTTCCATTTTGTTATTTAGCTATAGCATATCAGATTAAGGAATATCTGTTATTGTAGGTTAAAATTTAAAATGTGTAAAATATAGGGATATTGCTGTATGGATGAATCACTTAGGTTCTATACTCAGAAGAGAGAGAGAGAGAATGGGTTTTTGAAGGTGCAGGAGCAGTATTTTTCTGAAATACATGCTATGAATAATGATTTAGAGTTCATTTATCTGTTCTCCCACACACACAACCTGATAAACATGAATATTGTTTAAACTTCAGAAATATGACATATGAAACCAACCACATACAGCAACCTAAAACTGAGTTTGCTCTTAAACATTCTTCTGAATGAAGTGTATTTACTTGGAGTTGTATCATAGGAACTGCCATTTCCTGGAATTTTATACATATCAGCCCTCTTCTTGCAAGATACATAGAGCTTTGTAGGAAAAGTACAGAGGAAAACAGAAATAAGCAGCTTTGTGGAGAAAAGTACAAAGAAAAATATAAATAAACATTTCCATCTGTGGACAATATCTTTATTTTTTTTCTTGACTGTTATTTTTTTCTAAACATTGTAAAAGATTTGAAAATCAGAATGTAATTGATCAGTTGTGACATATTAAGCCAGTTATGTTGCCCTTAGTGTTACTGAAACAATGAATGAGCAATGTAAATGTCATAGATCAGTAAGAATGAAAACACGACTGCACTTCTGACACTGAAACTGGTCTTGTTTCACCCCAGATGAGCTTGATTACACTGGCTGACCTTTGTCAAAAGTCATATTAGGAGAACCTCTCAAGAGTAATTATATTCTAAAACCTGTTTCTAGCCACTATCTGACCTCCAGTAGTGCAAAAGAGGGAGTTAAAGATATCCATCCCTGAGCCTGCCAGCATTTGTCACTCATTGACTCCAAAGTTGGAAACCTTCAGCTTTACAAAAAGTTCAGTGGAAATAAACATGCTAAAACAAGGCACTTGGTCATGTGGCTTTGAAAGCAGTGAAATTACAGTAATAATATGTGTCCATTTCAATCATTTATGCCAACCAAATTATTCTATTTGAAAGTCTTTAACACCAGTGTGGCATTTTTGCTTATCATATGTGAGTTACTTGTTTCAGTTTGTTTCTCATAAATGTCATGCTTTCATGCCTGCATCTACATCCAGTAATGGGACATACAGAAGAGACTTGTATAAAGGAACAAAACAACTTGAAAAAATGCTATACCTGAATATCGAAGTATATTTAATTCTAGGAAAGTGACACAGAACTTGAATGTGATATATTGTGAGCAAATTTAAACATGTGACATTTTATGTGTAGTGTTTTTAGGAATGACAATGTGAATGTTAAACTTTTTGTCAAAGTTGCTTACATTTACATCTGTCCAAAAGTAACTTTGATCATTAAATAAAATATTATTAATTAATTAATTAAAAAGCATGGCAGGTTATTATAATTATAACATTAATTAAATTATAACATTAATTTTCTCTAACACTGATAGTTTGAATTAATTGGAAAAATAAAAAAGTTGGCTAGGTTATTACAAATATGAAATGAATAGATATACTAAAAACATTACATTGCAGTAAGGAAGATTGCCACAGCAACAGTTCTCTGAAAGATCTCTTCTCTAGAAATTGAAACTGATAAAGGGAGTTAATAAGCTAATGATCTGGATCTGTGATATAGGCTTAGTAACATCCCAGTCCTAGCTTTGCCACACTGCTTCTATGTGAATGGAGAATATTTATCAAAATTAACAATTCTATTCTTCTGAAGTTTAAAGAATTCCAAAAGAGACAGAATATCGCACTTAAAATATTTTGAGTGTCATTCCACCTTTCTGATAGAGTAGTTAAGATCTTAGTTACAAATGAAGTGTCTTTATGTTCAGTCTTGGCATAGCCAGATGTCAATTCAATTAGGAGATTGTTTAATTCTCTTCTTAACTTCCTATTCTCTCCTTACATTGATGCTTATATCTGGTGAATCACTTTGAGTGATGTTATTTCTTAAAGTATACTATTTCAAGAATTGTGGCCAATAGCTTAGTCGCTGTGGTATCCAGTTGATTTTATTTTCTGACAACTAACTAGGTGTAAGACCACTTGCTGCCCACACTGAAAGATATATTGGTAGCTCCACGGTCTCCCACTTTCATTGTTTTTTCATGTATTTGTAGTGATAATCATAATGAACTTGTGTGGGAAAGAAGCTTGAAATACAGTCACACATCACGTAGCAAGATGGACTTGTTTTTCTATTCAAAGGTCCAAAAGATTTGACTATTGTACTAACTAAATTGGTTAAGAAAGTATTGTTCATAAACTTTCCATTTCTATTTAATAATGTAGAAATTTCTTTTGTCTCCTTATAATCATATTTTAAGAAACATAAAAAATGAAGACTTAATAAAATATTAATATAATTTTCCCTGCAGAAAACATATTCAAATTCATGTTAATTTCCTTCACAAAAGGAATGTTAAATATTTAAGAAATTTTGTGATCAAGGCAAAATCATTTTTACATAAATGAAAATTCATAAAAGTATATTAAGTATATTTATGCACATTATATATTTATATATAAATGTAAATTTAAAAGATTCATTAAGTGTATTTACACAAATTTTATATTATTCTTACAATGTTACCACATTACCCATAACTGTAGCACTTAACAATATTTTAAACCTGTTAAAAATGCATAGTCAAACAAATTTCCCACTAATGACTTGCTCTTTGGGAGTAATGTTATTATAAATTTCAATGATTATTTAGGAAACATTTATTAAAGATCAATGCTTTCAAAAATAACTTGGGTTATCAGCTTTTTAAGTAATAAAAAAGCAGCAAATCAAGAAGAGTGTGCTTGAATAGATGCAGAGGTAGAACAATGTGTATGAATGGAGGCAAAATTTTCAGCTCATTTTTAGAATTTTGAAAGCACATCTTTGATCCTGGATCTTTAATGAATCAATGAATGAAGTAAAATCTCTTGAAATAGGTTAAGATATAAAATGAGTAACAAAATAACAGCTCTTTTAATCCATCTTTTTTTCAAGTACTATCAAATTGATCTCATTAGAAAATCGTAAGGTAAACCGTTGTATAATCTGCCGCTCTTACTCTGGGTGCTCCCATTGAAATTCTTGTTGTTTAGTCTTAAAAGACTAGAAAGTAGTATTCACAAGTATAGCTTCAAATTTATGACTAAAACCAAGTTCCGACTTTGTATTTTCTTAATTGTAACAAAGACTTTTTTGATGTATTTGCATTTATCTTAAAAAAGGAAGAATTTGTGAAGAACTGTGGAAATTGCCAATAAAGGATGTGATTCAATTATAATAGCTTGGTACAAAAATGTATGCTTTTGTTCAGGCTCCATTATCTACAGAAAGTACATTGTCCAGATTATATTTTAATAGGAAAAAGTTTTGTCCTGTCGGTCTTCTTAGAAAATCATTTTGACAAAAGTAAAATGTTAATTGCATCTTAGGGAGCAAGAAGCAAATCATTTAGTATATTATTGCAATACTTACTATTAGAGTTAAAATGAACTGTAGAAAGGGCTATTTTCTTTTGCCTATGATATATAAGCTAAATTTTCTCTGAAAACTAAATGAGGGCTAAGGAGATGATGGAAGGAAGAACCTGGGAAACCCCAGAGCAAACCAATAAGGAGGTAAAGCAATCCTAGATGTTTTCCAAAGTTCCTCTTGGGCCTCCACAGGTACACACACTCAAGTTACCTCTAACACATACACACATATACACATGAACTAAAAGTACTTAAGGAAATTGCATTATTTTAGAAATGAGAAGAATTAATTTGAATCTAATACATGGCAAATCTCTGGCAAACTTTTTTTTTTCTTTTTTGTAAAAAGATATCAGTTTGCCTTTGAATTTATCTGATTAGTTTACAATGCTACATTAATGTAAACATTTCCAAAATTTGTGATTCTAATGCTAATATCTCAGTGTTTATGTAAAATATTCTGTCTTATATTTAAATTTTTAATAAGCTAGCACTGATAAAATAATGAAGCCTTTGAAGTGATCAATAATTCTTTTGAAGTCTAACATTAGTTACTTTTTCACAGTGTAACTGAAAGATTATATCATTCCTAAGATTCAGACCACTTTTAATTGTTGCTCTTATTCTTCATTAAATATTGACTATTAGAGAAGTCATAACTTATATTTCAAATATGCAATAAATACCCTATTACTTGATATATTTAACTGAACATTTAGCTTATAATATTTATAATCCGTAAATAATGTATTTTATTCCATAATGTATGGATGAGTAGGAAATTATTAAAACCTTTGACCAAATTAAATTGCTTTCATATTCACAATGAAGTATGATTACATAAACCTTTTATTGAGCATGAGAAGTCTTACAGTTTTAGTTCTCCAAATTTTATGCACCATTATACAATTTTCCGATCTTCTGATATAACCAGAAAGGATGCACTGATTGCATTTCCCTTATGTTCTGGGAATCTGAGAGGAGCCATGAGTTGCCTCACAGTGGCATTTCTTGGACAGTCAAAGGGCACCACTTGTGAACTCAAGTCGTAATATGAATTTGAGATTAGCTTTGTTCTTGCAATTTTTAATAGTTCTCATTTTCAAATCATTAGGAATATATACAGTGTAGTCATTATTCTGCAAAAGTAAGTACAGTTGCTAAAAACAACCTTTAAATTAGTTTAAGTTATTTATTGGCATCTTATTAAGACATGGTTTTGAATTTTGCAAAGCAGTTGTTTAAATGGAGATAATCACAAGGTAAATGAACCTTGTTTAGGTAAGGAAAGTATAGTCCTGATACAGTTCTGTCACTGGGACTGTTCCAAATACCTCAGGCCAGCATCCCTTCTCTACTAAGAACTGCAAAGTGTGAAAAGCAAAACTGGTTCAGTAAATGTTAAAAAGTTCTTTTTATCTTTAGATTCAGATTTTACAAGGATAAGTCAAAGTTAGTACATCCAGACTATCTACAAAAACATTATTAGCAAAAAGTAAAGCATTCATATTCATATAATTAAACAAATAAAATTCTTTTCACAGCATAAGAATAGCTGTGTAAAAAGCTAATATCATTTAACAAGGATATTTAAGCTAACATGTTAACCTTTCATAAAAAATTGAGATTACATTATATTACATCATCTTTAATTATAAGCACAACTGATTGAAGTTCACTGAACTTCCTTAAAGCTTATAGCAAGTGGAAAAATGTACTCAAGTTATTTAAGCTTTTAAGCTACTCAGGTAGAAGCTTGAGATATATTTGCATATAACTTTCTATACTGAAAATTGCATTCAACAAGTATAATTCACAGTTTTCAATGACTTTGTTCCAGTTTCTAAATACTGTTGTGTAGCAGTTTACTTTATAATTCTGCTTTTGCCTCTACATGTTGTCAAGTAACTAACAAGTTCTGAAGCTGCTTGCCATTCAGCTTTCTGTTGAACTGTCTCTCAGTTGTAAAGAAAGTCATCATTTATTGTCTCTGGGGTCAACGTTTTCAAAGCAAGTGTGTGTCTTTGCTTATCTTACATACCTGTGATATTAGAGATGAAATTTTCTAATGTAATGATTTTGGTAATGTGAAATCATTCAGAGGTGGAGGTAATATGATTCAGGTACTTTGGCAGAAATTCAGACTTAAATATGTATGTCAGAATATTAGTCTTTATGTGAATATACAATAAGCATTTTGCATTCACTTATACATACATGTGTGTGTGTGCGTGCGTGCGTGTGTGTGTGTGTGTGTGTGTGTGTGTGTGTGTGTGTGTACTTTGTGTCAGTGAAATTCACACAGGTTCAGAGAGAGATCATATTTAAACATTGTCATGGAAAACTTTGTCAGTTAATATCACTATAAACTGTTTGTAAGAGATAAATCACTTGATGTAAGTATTTCTTCCTTTTCAACCTTTAATGCCAGAAATTTCACCACATGTATCTCCAAACTTTTACTCATAAAGACAAATGCCTTACCAGTAAATCTTACTTCCTGCTTCAGAAATTGAATAATACATATATATATACCTGCTAAATTTTTCATATCATATACACACAGATACAGACTCAAACACCAAATATATATATACATATCTATACATATATATACATATATACACATACATATCATATATACTCTTGTGCACATTCATACAGACATACACACATACATACATACCAAACACATCTGCATACATACACACACACACAGAGTTCATGGACACCTTAAAAATGCATCTTAGCATTTGTTTTTATTTGGATGACTTGTAGTCTAGAAAATTGATTCTAAGAAATTAATTTGTAAAACATGACTTTAGATATCATTTCATTTTTTTGAATACTTTACTCATAGCTATGCCCTCAACTCTCTTCTCCCTTCTTATGCAAAAACACAAAAGTCACAGAGACTTTTCCATCTAGGTTATAAATGATGGATTCTGGCTTAAATAAAACATTTTATTGTAGACTGAAACCTTTCCCTATAAATTGTCATATTTGCTGCTTATGTTAATCAAAGTTTAAGTTGCATATATTCTTTTATATATTATATTGCTAGAGTTAAAATAATATGTCTCATTTAAACTTTGTTAATTTTATGTATGTGATCCATTTAAATCATTACAAAGGTAAAACTTTAATTAAGTCCATTTTTATAGGCCACGAATCTTCATTAGAACCTTTCTATCAAGATACATGATTTAAAAGAATGAATCCAAAAATCCAAAAATTATTACCAATTACCTAGTTTTCAGTTTTAAGTGTGGATGTCAAGTGAATGTGGGCATGTTTGTACACATGTGCATATGTATGTGTTATATGTTAAAAATGCAGGTTCATTTGTAGCTCTACAAGTAAAAACCATTTGATCAAGTTAAAAACACAGTTCCACAATTAAACATGGTTCTGCAGAATCAGTGATGAAGTGAACCTCAAATGAAGTAGGCTGCCTACCTTTTGTTATTAACATCTTTGTTCCCCATTCCCTGTAGTTTGAATCATGTTCATCATTATATAAACAGCTGCCAGTATTGTATATTTTCTGTTTTGCTTAATTTATGGCTCATGTGCTATTTCTAAATTCCACTTAGTTGAAGCCATTTCAAAAGCTTTGAAATCTTAAGCCTTATCGGTTCTAAAATATAATTCACGTGTTTTAATAGGCTTCCGTTGTGTGTTTTTGCAGCAAGCTTAGTAGTGGAGGAGCGAACAAGACAGATGAAAATGAAAGTGCATCGATTTAAGCAGACAACAGGGTCTGGTTCTAGTCAAGAACTTGATCGCGAGCAATATTCCAAGGTAAAATTAGTAGAATCCAACAAGTAGTTTCCCATTTAGGAATGCATATTATATGTACTAGTCAGGGTCAGCAAGCACTGATTTATATGGAAATTGATATCTCTAAATGCTAGCCTTGCATCCTCATTGCTACTGATGCATGTAAATCTCTTATACATATTAACATTTTTATAATTTTTATAATCTAGCTTTGTGGAGAGACTGCTTATTAACATCTTTAATATTTTCAATAAAAGAAAATAGATGAATAGAAGTGTTGAAGACCATGACTGGTCACCATTAGTTACTCCCAGAAATAAACATGATGTATAAAGCAATAAGTTGTTAAATATTAAAATAATCATTTATAGTTTTAAGTATTATTGATTTTTGAATGATAGTAACCATACAATGTGAGAACTTTATTAATCTCTACTTAGTATGAAAAGTAATTATTTTAAACTCTTAGGAAATGAAATTCATGTAATTCCAGTTCTCATAAACATTTAATTTATATTTCACTATTATTTGTCTAAAATAGATATGAAGAATTTATAAACTGCTGTATAGTAAGCTTAATTAAAATACCAGAATTTCATACTTTATGAAATAAGTTTGCATACTTTACCTGGGTTATCTCAAAATTTTGAAAATTTTTCTGAATTATGAACATGAATAACAGCATCATTTCAGCTTCAGCTTTTTTGCAGCTTGACTTCAAGAAGCTCTTTCTGACATAGTGAGTTGTAAGAAATCAAAGTAAATAGAAACCTCATTAAGTTGATATATTTAGTTTCAGGTAAGCCTAGAAATAGTTTATACTGTATATACATATTATGTATAGCTTTTTTTCATAATAGAGCCAGATACTCAGTGAGCAATGGAAAAAAAGGAAGCAGAAGTAGTTTTAAATTATGAATACTGCAAGGGCATTTTTGTTGTATGTTGAGTATAGCATCACACTTTAAGATTGCAAAAACAGTTTCTAATCCTCAGGGTAGAGGGTCAGTGTGATATAGAGATGCCAACCTGCAAGAACCTGCAGAAACTCTCTAAATATTAAACCCATAAATCAAACACAAAATACATGTTAAACAGATTACTTCCTATTGTACCACCTCACATCTTGGTTTTTTTGGAGTTTTTTGTTTGTTTTTTTCCCCCTTATGGCATTGTGTTTAACTTCCTTGTCTGTACTCATGGTAAAACAAATCCTTATGTTTTCTACTAATGCAATGAATTGAGATTTAGAAGGCAGAGTAATATACAATTGTGGAGCTTAGGGTTCTTTTCCATAGTTAAGGTCAGCTGTTTGAATTTTCTTCCCAGTGCAAATGTTCCATTAAAGCCAGAAATACATGCTTTGTTTCTTAGCATTACTGTCAAAAGTTGAAGTCCAATAGAATTTCAATGGAGGTTAGAGATGGGACAAAATAGGAAGCAAGAAAGGTAGGGAAGAATCAGGGTAAAATACAGAAAAAACTTTGGGGGTGATAATAACTAGTCTTCCAAGTATTAATATGTCCATGAGAAAAGTCTATCTAGTGAGGTGTCCAGTTTAATTTCAACCACCATTGTTTCTCAACATGGGGACTTGCCCTGTCTGGGAAATGCTTACTTTACAGTCCAGAGCAATTTAGACTTTGGGAGAATTCAAAATTGTTTCGTATAGCTAGATTGGTTACCAGAATTACAGACACGTGCTCAAAGAAAATGGTTGACTGACCAAAATTAGAAAAGAGTGATTTGTGAATGAGACCACTTTGCTTTTCTATCTCTCTCTGAAATGCGCACCTACTGCAGCTTGACTCAAACCCTGCCTCTGTCTTAGCTTTAAGTTACATTTGTATATTGAGTCTTTTGTTCTCTTCTTATATAGCCATCCTTTTCTTTTTTCATCAAATTTAGACATCATAAAAACCCATTACTTATATTTAAGGCAATGCATAAAATATTGCTTTTTATTGTGATGTTTTCATAGATACATATCCTTTAACTTTGATTGCATTCCCCCATAATTCCCCTTATCCACTGTTCCTGTTTCATTTCTCAAAACGCCTGCAGTTGCTTTCATGTGTCTTATGTGTATGTAACATATAACCACAAAGGAATGCAAATATGAAACACATGTCTACATTCAATCTGGATATCGGAGAAAAAATCAAAAACTATCCAAGTATTTCGCTCATTATATTATTAGTAATATTATAGCATCTAAGAGTGTAAATTATATTACCAGTAAATGTGAAATCAAAAAATGCATTAATCAAAAAGTCTTTGACAACAATTAGGATAGAAATTATGTATGGTATAGTAACAATTATCAGTTTTTATTTTACATATCAACTAAAATACACTAACCACTATCAACATTGCTATTACTGATGAATACTTCCAATGTAGTTTTCATTAAATTTATTTTAAAGTGATACCTAAAATAAAACATTACTGTTATTTTAATAAGTAGTTTCTAATATCTATTCTGCTGGTTAAATATGCATACATTTGGGATATTAAATTTTTTCTCTTACTCTAAACATTTCCTTTATCTTACAAAGATTTTATTAATATAATTGAGTGTCAGTATTTCCATAAAAGTAATATATACTGCTCATTGAACTTTGCTCCTTTATGGGGACTTTTTAAATATATTTATGCATTTTACATTTTTTATGAAGGACTTGGTAGCTGAAAATTCTGCCGAGTTAGAAGCTTGAAATTAGGTGACCATGTCAAAATACATTGACTACACCACAGGAGAGCTACAAATATTTTTCAGGGTAAAACATTACAGGTGAATGCAATACTGGAGGTATATTTTGAAACTGGTCCCTCTTTGAAAGATTAAATAACCCTAAGGTCCATCTCGAGTCAGGATTCAGAACCAACTTTGCTTTGGCAAAAGCGCAGAACCGCCTTGGTATTCTGGAAAAGTGTTACCCTGCTGAGCATTCTTCAGTATGGCTCAGGAGGGCAACATCCTTGAAGGAAGGATTAATTGACTCTGAGGCACCCATTTCTATTTCTCTAACCCAGGAGTAGCTACCAGGAACTTTTAATGGGTGTCTTCAGCAGCAATGAGATCTATTATTACTTCTAAAGCAGCAGCCCTCCAAAATTCCAACCTTTCTTCTGTCCAAGATTCTATCCTAGCAGTGTAAATTCCTCTTGGGGATAGTATGTTCTTTAAGGTGTAATTAATGTATTTCCACTAAAATATTAGATTATTGAATAGAATTTTCACAAGTTGTACCTAGAGAAAATTCTGTTATTATTTAAAATTTTGATATGCTTTTGAAAAATAGTAAATAGATTTTAAAATAAAAAGTCTTTCATCCTCTTCAATGAAAAGGAGAAAATTGTGATCTCATAACCCAAATGCTAAATCATGATTTATTCCACTGTAAAAAATAATGCAATGACAATTTCACTCTGTCCCTTTGCCAGCAAAGCAAAGGTTCCCATAAAAGCAAGCTGAGAAGAAATGTTTGTAGAAAGGCAGCTTTATTTTATGCTCACGTGTCCTTTTCCCAACTGGTCAGTATTCAAGTTTATTTATTGTCCACATATCAATAGAAACTCCCTTACAGGGAACAAATTCTTACAATATGAGATCCAATATTTCTAATTCTACCATATTTAGAAACATAATGATTGCCTAGTACATGTTTTGCCATAATTATTTTTTAAAATAATACAATCTAAGAGTTGTGTTTATAGTCCAGCAGCATCAAATGCTAAATCTAGTTTATGATATACATAAACTAATTATTTTTATCACACATATACATAGTTTTTAATGAATTGTATTGTATCAGGCAATGTCATGGTATGATATACTACAGAATTTGGTGGCAGAGTGAATGACTTTGAATTAATAATATTAAGTAACATGAAATTTACACCAATCATAAAACTGTAGAACTACCTTAGTTTGGGCATTGTTTATATACCTTTTGTTATAGCCTTTGTTATAATATAAAGTGTGGTTTTCAATAGTAACTGTGAGAAATTCTTGGGAATAAAATTCATGTAAGTATTCCATAGAATAAATTTTATGCTATACTATAAAATTCTTTGACAAATACATATAATCTAACATTTAATATTTTAGGACTAAACTACTCTCATATATAGGATTATGAACTTGAAGTGATCCCTTACAGAGGATTACTTTTAAAGGCTTTCTTACATTCTTCCTGCACACATAAACCCATGTTATGGGATGAACTTCTGTGGTATATTTTAGCAAGATATCTAAAATTCATTAAAACTCCTAGTATAAAACAACAAGATAGACAACTTTTCAAATGTTTAATGAACATTTCAAATTTTTATACCTTTATTCATTTTAAATTGAATTGCTTAGTAGGAAATTCAAATAATTGTAGTTTGTAGTTAAACATACTTATTTTCATTTTCCCTAAGGAAGTGTAATCTTGCCTTATACTGAGCAGAACTGTTACTAAAATTTTTAATTATTTATAATTAGATAAACTTGCTATTTATTATAATTAATAATATGTAAGACATAATCCATTCATTATGTGGTCCATTGTATCCAGGTACTGCTATAAAAGTATATATACATAACCTCTCTTGATGAATTTGCATTTTTTCATATTCTACCTGATTTCCATAATCTTAAGGAAATTCAAACACGTTTTTTAAGTCATTCAGTACAAAGGTTTAGAATCCTCTATTTTTTTTTTAGTGCTGACTTAGTTGATTAATTGTTCATGTCAGTTTGAAGCCATTGTGATCAAAAGGTACAGTCCAGGCATTTGCTCTTTTATCTCAGCCTGTCTTTCCAGTCCGTCAGCTTTGATATCAACCCTCCTTTCGATGAAGATACATTTTTCTAAAGAAATTTCAAAACAGAAGGGGTTGCCTTAGAATAAAGAATATGCATAAAGTAAATGAAATGTTTATGGAGGTATAGCTAAATAGCAGCAATCTATAGTATGAATAGATTTGAAAGGAAGTATAAATTGGTAGCAAGAAATGAAAAATTTGATTCGCTAGAAATAAACAAATAATTCATTTCCAGTTCTTAAAACACATAACAAATAATTCGATGAGTTTTTTCCATCCGTTCACTCTTCATTAGCCATTTCTTGCCTTTGACAGGATTTGAGATTTTACATTGGAAATCGCGTGCTAATTCTTGGGTGAATTTAGGTGCCACCCCGTCTTTGACAAAGATTCCCTATATTTCATATGCCAGAAGCAGGCCTTGACCCTGCCATTGATGTCTTCTTGTTCCATGACCTGATGATGGAGCTCACCCTTTTTTGTTTTTAATCTTTAGTATAACATTCATAAAGATCAGTACAGAAGCTGTGATAACGTCTCTGCCAAATCATCAGATAGTGATGTCAGTGATGTATCCGCCATTTCCCGAACCAGCAGTGCCTCTCGCCTCAGCAGCACAAGCTTTATGTCAGAGCAGTCTGAACGCCCCAGGGGTAGAATCAGGTGAGTTGGTAATGCCATCCATCTGTGTTAACTGGGTCTCTCTCTTTGGTACCAAATGCTTCCAGCATGTTTTATTTTTTTCAGTACATTTTAGGCAAAGGAACTGAAAGATCTGAAAGGAACTGGGCAGGTTGCACACATACCCGCTACTCTAGTCTCACTGACAGAATTTTTTGATTCTGTTCCCTTTCACATGAGCTTGTTGCTGCAGTGGGAAACTTAGAAATTGCTCAGCTTGCAGTTGAAGGAGCTCCACATAAGGCCACAAGTCAGCAGAGGTTCTTTTACTTCAAGGTAGAAATCTATTTCTGTAAAGGACTGCTCAGCAAATGTTTTAGCTTTTGTAGTGCATCTGTCACAACTATTAAATGCTACTCTCACACTATAAAAACCCTGCAAATAAATTAGCATGACTTTGTGTGTGTGTGTGTGTGTGTGTGTGTGTGTGTGTGTGTGTGTGCGTGCGCATGCGCACTTGTGTGTCTATCATTAATCTGCCTACTTTTATGTCAGCATAGTGGACTGTATTTTCCTCAAAAGGCTATAGTTTTGTACAACTTCTTGGGCTTTATAATAATGGGTCTCATTTCACCATTGTGTACAGTAGATTTGGTAACACCTGTGCATCCTACGTTTATGTGACACTGTCACCAAGATAAAGCATCAATAGTGCTCTGCATCTTTTCCATGGGAAGTGCCCATTAAAGGGAAAAGATTACAAACATTCAGGTGCTGACTAACATTGAAGCTCAATCATTGTGGAATCCAATCGTGGTTTGCTACCAAAATGAAGGCTCATGAAAGGAATTTGGGGATTGGAAGGAGTTCTAATTAATACAAAAGTTTAAATGAAAACAAATACCTTTCTCATACTTTGAAAGTTTACTTAAACACATTTTGATAGGCATTGAAATGAATCCTGAAGATCTTTTCTTTGTGAATTTCCAGAACCTAGCTTCTGGGTCGAAGATGGTTGAAAGCAATTATCATCTTGTTAAATATTTCCAAGGCTCACAGTCTAGATGAGCAATTTTAATGCATGTTTTTTGCATGCATGTGTGTGTGTGTGTGTGTGTGTGTGTGTGTCTGTGTGTCTGTGTGTGTGTGTGCGTGCAAAAAAGGGCCTGTGGAGGACCAAGGGTGATGTTGGAAATAATCTTGAATCTTAAATACCTCTATCTCTGTAATCCTTTACTCTGGGGTATTCCACGCTATGCATTCTAGAGCATGAATTGCAGATGACTGCCATATCTGCTCAGCTTTTTTACATGGGGATCAAAACTCAATTCTTTTTGCTTGTGAGGCAAGAACTTTTACCTCTGAGCCATCTCTATAGTCCCAATTTCAACTGATTTTTATGAAAAAAAAAGGTAGAAAAACTTTAGACATCTCAATAAAGGACTGTGATTTTACACCAAACGGCTGGAATGGAACAGCCTGTTAGTATATGGAGTGAGTGTAATTTTCAGGAACATATCAGCCTAACAAACATCACTTAATAGAACTCTGCTGACAAGAATCATGTAATAATTCAGAAGAATTTTCCTTATGGAATGTGTTGAGTAAAGAATTTGATATATACGGGTTACAAAGAAATAAGCATAGGGTGTTGCATGCATGTTCACATGTATCAGAAACATGTAGGTACCTGTTGAAGAGGGCATATGTGAATGTCGTGTGTGAATGCCCAATGTTGAAATCAGCAATCATTAAATTTTATTTTATGTAAGTGGATTATGTAACATTAAGGATTTAAGCTAACAATAAAAGGAGTTCCCCCTTAAGCTATGATGAGACCTGCTGTTCTAGTAATCCCTTATTTTGTATTAACAGTCCTCTGTGTATTACATACATTTGATCTTAGAAAAATGTGAAAGAATTAAAAAAATGAAATATGGCAAGGGTCTGATCTTCCGAACCTCAGAGGCTACTATGCACTTTTTATATGCACTTTCCCTCTTTACCTATGTAAATCCAAAAACCATACTTATATGCTCCCTTCCCCAGACACTTCCCACAGAGATATTTGGCTTACATCACACACCCTGTACTAAAAGCTTGAGAAAAGGTAGTTAAATTGGAAATTGTACTTAATGGGAACAGGACTTCTTCAGATTCTTCTGCTGTCCATTTCCCCTGCTACCATGAATAATGATTGTCACTGTTATGTTACTAGGGGGAGGGTTTCCCTTCATATTTTAGTACAAACAGCTTCATGGATGTTAAAAATTTTTATATTCAACAAAACTAGGGAGATGCCTAACTGGTTAAAGCCTTGCCTCCCAAGCAAAGGAACCTGAGTTGGGATCCCCAGAATCCACAAAAAATGTCCTGCAGATGTGGCAGAGGCCTGTAACTCTGACCCGGGGAGGCAGAGCCTAGGATATCTCCAGCAAAGCAATAAGGAGGTACAGCAATCAAGAGTGATTCTCTATATCATCTTGTGCCTCAGAGACACACAAGTGACCTCGTTTACACATTACACACATCTATACACACACACACACACACCCATATGCATGAGAAGGAAAGTGAAGCACACTTAATGATTCATGCAGTTGTTTGGTGTAAATAGATTTTAATATATTTATCAGCCTTTTGAGATAATGGTATCATTATTATCAAAAACAGTCATTTCTCAATTTATCCTTTTAAACTCATGATAGGATTTAAAAGAAGTTTTCCTCTATGGACAAGCAGTAATCTTGAAGGTGTAAATTTACTAACATTTAGCATGTGGTGTCAATAAACATATATGAAATTAATATATTTATTTGGTAGTTTTAATTCCATGTATGCTAACATTCCTTAGTATTTTAAATTTTCATAGTACTTTAAATGGTTGATAATTTTAAAAATTACCATGGTTTTATTTGTAGTCTCTTGCAAAAAAATCTCTTTTTTTCATACTTTTTTCAATTCACTACAAAAATAGTAAATAAAATCTATAAATTTGTGATAAAATTAATAAATTTTAAATTTCTAATAAGAAATAAAATGTACAAATATTAATTTAATCAAGAAGTTTACAACTGCAAAATAACATTTGAAATAATCTGGATTTTTTTGATAATTGAATATGACATGAACTTATCTAAAAAATGGTATGCTGTTTTTATATATCATACTATATAAATGAAAGTGTGTCCTCTGATATGCACACACACACACACACACACACACAAAATAAATAAATAAATTATTTTTTAAAAAGGGAATGTAATTCAAAGTGTATTTTGAAACAAAACAGGGCTGCTGCAGTTTGATAGCCCTCCATCAGCTTGGTTTTCACCTCACTGTTCTGTTGGTTTAATATATGTTAACAAATATCTGTTTTATCTAATTATGAGAAAGAGTGATTTACTGCATTAATTTTTATTTTTTATTATCTCTCAATCAAGTCTGGCAATGGGTCCATAAGTTGGTATATGCATAGCTACTGTTACATACATGCTATATAAATTTTTAAGAAATATCTTCATTAAAGTATAATTTAATGTAAATTATTTAATGAAATTATTTAAAGTAAATAATTTCAAGTGTTAAGATAAATCAGGAGCTTCAGGATGGAGAGAGCGGAAGGAAGAGGGGGCAGTAAGATTGTAAGAGCACAAGGATGGGAGGAGCAAGGATATGCAAGATACTCCACACAAGTTAGGGCCTAAGCAATCATAATTGGACTTTGCATTGACCCCATAAAGTCTAGCATTTGCTAAAGACACCAAGATCCTTGAAGGAAAGGGATTGACAGCCACAGTAGTATTCCTATGCTCAAGGGGAACAAAGGAAAGGATTCAGGGAAATACCACTAGGTCCTTGTATATCATGGGAGAGGAGGACCCAGAGGACAGACTGGCATGCACATTAAAGGATTCTCCAGGGATTGAGGGGGAGGCACTGGGGGATGGGGAGTAAGAGGTGAGGGGAGGGGAAGCAGGGGGCTCAGGGGGAGGAGGAAGAGGAGGGAGGGAACCGGTGTACCTACTAAGTTTGTATGAGTGGAAATAATAATAAAAAATGTTTTAAAAAAAAAGTTTCTATACCTGAAAAAAAAGAAAGCTCTTACAAAATTCCAATAAATCAGATTCAGGTTCATCCCCCCCAAAAAAAGATAAATCAGGAATATCTTATCAATATGGGGATATTTCTAGAAATGGAAGTTAGATCATAGGTATTCTTGCTACTGGGGGGTGACTGAAAATTGTAATTTTAAGATTATAATGTAACATTTCATTATTTGGAAATATTTTTACTCATAGTTCTATTTTTTGCAATTTCATTGTGCTATTTTTCTAACAATTTGTGGCCAGCAGTTTTATTGTTATTTTTCTTACGATTTGAAGCCAACTCAAACCAGTCTTCCTACTATTTGATATTCCACAAAAGATTTTTCAAATAGCTAGTTTGTTTGGAAATAAGACATCAAATAAAATCAATCCAAAAGTTACCTACAAGGAAATTTTCATGTCCCATGGTTAAATACTTGCATATTCAATCATTGTTTGTTACAAGCTACCAACTTTATGTTATTTGGTATTTATGAGTAGATCATAGGCACAGATTAGTTATCAATATAAAGTACTCATTTGCTATATAAAATACTACTGTCCCTGAATCACATTCTATCATTCAGGATATTTGCAACATCTTTTCACTCTATCACTGCTTCCTACATTTCATCTGTCCCATGTATCACTTGCATGTTTGCATTAATTCTACAATGCCTGTATTGTTAATTTATTTTTAAACTTCTTTAATTAAGTATACTTATTTGCCTTAGATATTCTTTTGTGAGTATATTTATGCAAAGGCAATTGTATATGTTCATGTATGTGTAGTTACATGTGTTTATATGTGTATTTGAGTCACAAGGTCAGTGTAGGTATTAATCCCTATCTATATGCATGAGTACTAGGAATCAAATTCAGGTCTTCATCCTTGGGCAGCAAGCCCATTATCAGATACATAGTAGCCCCAGATCCTGAATTAGATGTCCTAATAACATTGTATACAGTATCATTGTTGCTGAACAATATTATAATTGTGGTTGGTATCATTTTTCAAATAGAGATTAAAGGGAAACAGTTTCTTGAATTAACATTATCAACATGACCAGCGTTACATAGCCGGAGAAGAGAATCTTCAGTCCAGCTCAAAAACATTTTTCTACATTTACCCTTAACGTTTGGTGAACCACTTAAAGGACACAAGAGGTATAAATATTAATAATCAACATTCATCTGCTGTCTTAGTGACATATCTCTAATGAATACATGAACTCAGGGGAGCAGGAAGTTACTTATTCTAGCTAACAGTTTTAAGTACCAATACATTATTGTATAGCATGTACCAAAGGAACTGTGTATATCATCTCCACAGGAAGACCTGAGAGAGGCACATACTTTTTATCTTCCCAGTCTGCCAAACTGCTTGGCAGTTCACCTTATCCACTTGCCCAGGAAATGATCCTCAGTACTATGGACTGGAACTTCGCACATCAACTGTGTGATCTCCTTCAGTCTTGTCACAAATAAATAATTCTTCACAAGTGTACCTAAAGTCACAGTTTGTAATTGTTACTTAAAACTAACTGCAACATACTCCCACCAACAATTTAAAAAATCAGTTATCACCATGCCGACAACACCCTATTGACCCCTCTTCCTTTCTGTCCACATTCTTGATGGATGTGTAATATAAGAACCTGCAAGTCTGGTTCCAGGTTTGAGCATTACAAATCTTTAGTATTTTCAGACCTGCAATTTATATGCCTAATAACTATTCACCTAGCAATTCCTCATTGTCATTAGTAGAATATTTTGAGCATAAATCGTGAAAAATGTTATGAGACAACCTTATTCAAAAATATCATTGCTTTTTCTCCTTCATATTAATTTCAGAGTAAGTACATTAAGTCCTGCAAAGTAAACCTTTGTTATGATTAATATTGAAAATATAAATTGATTTTGAGGTGGATTTAAATCTTTACAAGTTGAATATTTAAATCATTGCATATTTCTGCATTAATTTTTATTTTTTATTATCTCTCAATCAAGTCTGGCAATGGGTCCATAAGTTGGTATATGCATAGCTACTGTTACATACATGCTATATAAATTTTTAAGAAATATCTTCATTAAAGTATAATTGGCATGCAATAAACTGCCTATATTTAAAGTGTGCAATGCTGTCAGCTTTTCTTCAATTTTTAACTGTTAACTCATTTTTACATTCATATGAGAATCCAGTGAATTTGTTATTTTTATGTCTTGTTACCCAATCCCTTCCCATTCCCCTTCTATTTTACTTCATACTTTCTCCTTTCCAGCTAGTCTCCCTCCTACTTTCACATTTTTCTGTGTGTACGTCCCGTTAAGTTTCATCAGGGATGCCTGGACATGAGGATTTAATGAGGCATGGAAGACTTATCAGTGCTTAACACTGAGGAAAGAAGTTCCCCTCTTCTCTCTGGTATTAGTCGTCTCAGGGAGAAGTTTCTCAGGAAGGCATAGTGTTTGTTGAGATATTGAGATCTTCCCTCATTCATGGTAAATGTTATTAGGTCAAATCTTGTGCAGGTTTTATAGAAATGGACATCACCTCAGTGAATTCTTGAGTGCAGCAGCCCTGATGTGACCCAAAGGATACTGCCTGACGACACTCCTCTCTACCCTCAAGCTCTCACATTCTTATCTCCCCTTCTTCTCTGAGCCTTGGGATAGGGAATGATTTCAGTCTTGTTTGGGCTCAAGCAATACAAAGTCCTTTATTCTTTGCATGCTGGACAGTTGTGATTCTCTGTATTCAACATTTGCATTGTAAAAGGAAGCTTCATTTTCAAGGACTGAGAGAGGCTGTGATCTGTGGCTATGATTACAAGTATTTAGATGGCAGTTTGGTAGCAAGTACTCATATGTATAATCATTGGAAGTTGTTTCCTGTCTAAGACTTACTCACTCTATGGGTTCTGGGCCTGGTATACAGCAAACCGCTACCATATATTTTTGCACCATCATTCTCTCCATATTCTTTTACAACAATTAAATGAGTTTTTCTGTATTTTCTGCTAACTGTTATTTAAGCCAACATCTTCCTTTGAAATCAAGCATTGCTTGATCTGTATCCTGACACATTCCTTTTCATGATTTCATTTAACACAGTATTAGGTACATAAAAATTGTTCATACTCTTCACTGAAGATATGGAATGTTGTGGACATTCCCCTTGCTTTAGTGGAATAATGGCCAAAATATACTTCACTTGATAATGAAACTTTGAAATTTTCAAAGTTGGCTTTAATCCCACGTTTCTTAAGAAGAATACCTCTCAATATTAAATGTGTAGTCATTTGTATTTTCAATGTAGTAATTTTATCATTGCATTGTTCAAACATCTTTTACTTTACTAATCTCTTGCTGAGATTCCCCAGCGACGTCTTCAGCCAAGAGTGTTTATTTCTCTTTTTGCTCCATTAATGCTGCCATGGTCTCTGCTGAAACTCTGGTGTCCTCAATTTTCCTTCAACTTCACAGTGACTGCTTTGGTCAAATAGTAGTAAATCTCTTTATCTGAAACATCCATGTGCTTAAAGTCTATTTTATTTTATGTAACACCATTTGTGCCAACATTTGTGTAACCAAATGTGTTAACTTTATGTTATCTTGCAAACAATGTCAGGTCAGTTGAAAAATTTTCCCTACACCTTGATCTTCACCATTATTTAGTGCTCTGGCCTTTTTGTTGTTCATTTCATGTCTGAGAGGTTGGAAACGATTTCTGATATGTGATTGCTCTGATAATTGTACTGTTTCTGCAATTGTTACTGGCCAGTGTCCCAAGTATATACATTTGGATAACTTGTTAATTACCTAGGGAGTACAAAATAAAGCTGTCATATACATTAGCTCTCTAATGTTCATCCACCACTTAAATACTTCTGTCCTATATTTTCATTATATTGGTTGTCTTTTCATTTATTGCATGCTTCTTTCAATTAGTCATTCTATATTGATCCACATATTTTCTGGAAGCCATGTTTCACTCCTCCTAGAACTTCATGCTGCCATTCAATAATCTCTCTCTTCTTGAAAAAGCATTCAGTACCCATGCCAATAGAATTGTCCTTGACTGAACTGCACATTTTTCCTTTTTCATTATAGATGTTGCAGGGAACATTGCAATTTTACTCCAAAATTGGTAGTTAAAATTCCCAAGTTATGTCCAAAAGGAGGAAAATAATCACCAAAAGTAAAAATGAGAACTTTATGCTTTCCATTAAACCAGAGAATGGTAGGTGTGTTCAATAGAGACCTCAAATCATGGTTTTTGTGAATATTATAATTAATTGATTCATGATTGATTTGAGAAAGAAAGAGACTAACCTACGTGAAGGTCACAAAACAACTTTAAGAAACTTATTATTCTACTGTGTTGGCTCCATGGTTGGAATTCATAAGTAAAAAGTGTATAATTGTACACAGAAGGAAAAGGAAAGGTTGGAGATGACTGCAAAACACCTGGAGAATATGGAACGATGTCAGGTTGGGTCCAAAGGACATAAAATAGGTAAAAGTCATGTCTGGATGTTGAGTATAGACAAGAGTGTGCCAAAACTAATAATAGACATCCTATTACAAACTCTGAATTTTCTACGTCCTACAGTGTATTAAGTGGTAGGGAGCGGAGAAAGGTTAGCAACATTTTTATTAGGAAAAGCTAAAGAGAAGTGCATTTCTTAAAAGATTCTCAGGGATATTGAAGGTAAATGCTAGATAATAGACAGGGAGCCTCTTTCCTTAAGGATTTACAGTATGATAAGTCATCCATGCATTAACAGTTTCTCAGGCACTTGCCTGTACAAGCATCCCAGATGAAACCAGTCTTCGCCCCCCACACACACACACAATAAGGTGTGAAAGTAGGCGAGAGAGACTATTTGGAAAAGATTTTTTAGGCAATAAAATGAAAGAGTCTCTCCCAGGGAGCCAAAGGATGAAAGAGGCTGGAGTTCAGTGACTATCCCAATCCTCATGAAAACAATATAATCTCTAAAATAAAATAGCTATACACATGGAAAGCTACTGCCTAAACTTTTATACTTATTAATAGTTAACCAGCAAAAAAGTCTGCCAAATGAAAAAATTCTTAAAAATGGGTAAATGATGACAGATAAACTAAGAGAACATATCACAGTAAGCTTGTACCACATGCATACTAAAGCTAGTGTTAATGGTACAAATGTTGCTGTAATTGGGAGAAGGATCGGATATGTTTGTATTTATTTTAAGACATGAAATAATAGGGCAATAGACTCTGGACATAAGCAATTACTTAGGGAGAGGCAAGCAGCCACCTGGCAGAGATGTTGCTCTTCAGAGAAATCACAAGAAAACCCCTAATATCAAGGAAGGCATGTTTAGTTTTTAAAAGTTCAGACAAAAGCACAGAAGAGAGGGAGGGGTTTGTGTTTGAGCTTACAAATCACATGTTGGAAGCTCATGGCTCCATGTGTTGCTAAGAGAGAGAAAGTGTGAAGTGGGACAGCTTGGGGGGAACAAGGCAGACTCCTTCCCTCTCATTGGTGAGTATGAGTTTCTTGATTAGATGATTGGCCCAGCTGAATAACCTAAGATGGAGACTAAGATCTGAGCATTACCAAGGAAACAGAAGGTAGAGTCTAGATGAATCCCTGACATTAGCTCTTCCTGTTGAACAGTATTTCCTGTTGGAAACAATAATCTTGTGGAAACATGGTCAATACTGAAAGAGTTGACAGTACCAACATGGTGAGAGCATGTGTCCAAGTCAAAGTACATCAAATTCCTCTATGAAAGGTGAGGGAAGATTAACAGGGATACTAAGTAAGCTAGGCCATCTTATAGGAACATTCCATTTTATTTCAACCTCAGTGATGATCAGTTCAGTTGTTCAACTTGTACTTTTGACTTAAATATTCAAAAATGTGTTAAGACAGGTACATGTTTTCAGTTTTATTTTTAGTGTATTTCTGAGAATGAAGCTTCTGGCTTGTATGATAACTTTACTTTTAACGTTCAATTGGAATTGTAGAGACATATGGAACTCCAAGTTTAACTCTATTTAACTAACCTCTGGAGTTTTTCAAAGGCCTGCCAGCACTTTCCAGTCTCTCCAGCAATGCTAAGTGTTCAAATGCAAACTTCTCAGCATTCTCACTGAAAGCTATCAGTGCTTCCTGGAATTATAACTGTGCCATCACATGCAAAGTGAAATTTTGTTCATTGGTTTTCAGAAATATATTTATCTAAAATTGTCAAACAACTTTGAGACCTTCACTTTATGGATTGAATCCTTATTAAAAATCCTTCTATATCAGCAGTTTCATAAGAATAGATTTTTTTCCTCAAATCGAATGCACTTGAACTATGAAAGGTCCTGTTCCTTTACATGTGAGGGTTTTTCAATTCCTTATGGTACAACCATAGAGATGTGTATTAGTCTCCAGATCAGTTAGAACAGAGGAATTAATGTCTAATATTTGCCACTTCAGATAGGCATTGTACGCACACAAGTAAATGATATTTTATCACCAATCAAGAAAATATTTTGTGAAAATAACTGCAAGCTTTAGTTTTCCACTCAACTGTAGGACCAAACTCAATATGTACATTTAAGGACATACTTTAGAAGATTCCTGTTACTTTTTGAGAATTTACTGTGCAGTTTCTTGAATGATGTGAGTTTCTAGTAGCATGCACACAAACAGGAAAAAACAGCTAACAAACCACATTTTGTGTCACGCTTCATCCTCATATAGAATCCCTGGGACTGTCCCCATTTGTTAGAATGTATTACTCACCATAAAACAAGGAGACTTCCTTGCTCAGAATCAAAACTACTTGAAAATCAGAGATGGAAAATTGTATACAGAATGTGCTGCATCTCAGCATCAGGTGGAGAAATCTAAAATCTAGGACAAACATGTCTGGACTGAGAGACCCCAGGACTTTACAGAGATATCACCTTTGAATTAGCTCAAATAGCCCTTCTTGATATCTTGAGTGAACTTTCACACTTTCACAATATTTTTTAAATATTTTTAAATATATGCATAAGTAAGTACATATTTTATCATCAGGCTCTCAAAAGATGTTAAGGTGAAGACATAAATTTTAGAGAATGTAGATGCTAAAGTTGAAGTTTCAACAAGCTCTCTAGAGACAACACCAGCAAAATGACAAGCTAGTTCTAAGGACAGTCTGGGATCATTGTGGAAACACATATGTGAATGTACCCCTTCACAAACACACACACACACACACACACACACAATTATTTCACAAAAAGAAAGGTATGATAAATAAGTCTAAGGTTGCTAAGGTACATTCAAAATTGGATTCTGTGCTCTGGGTTAATAAAATCATGATGTATTGTTTGATACTCTGTACTAGATTGATGACTTTGATAAGCAGTTGCAGTGAACTGGTAGAGAACAGTCTGACAGAAATCTGTTGAAAGAGAAGAGGCAGGATGGATCTATAAATTCTTTATAGAGAGTGTTCAGCAAAAAGAAATGAGAAGTAGAGAGGGGCTCAAGGAAGAAAGGACTGGTTTGTGTTTGTTTGGAGTTTCAGGTGGGTTTGCCTAACAGACTGCTTATGTGATGATAGTTCACTATTCATAAATGTGTTCATCTAAAAGTATCAACCAGCTTTGAGATTTGCACTTTATGGATTTGAATTCTGTATTATCAAGTTCATAGGAATTGATTTTTCTATTTTCTTTTCTCTAATATGGCTAATTAGGCTGATTAGGTTTGTAAATTCATAGAATTGAAAAATGTCTCAACATCTTATATTTACCAATTACTGAGCATCATCAGAAACTCTAGAACGCTACACATATCCTTACCTAAGACTGATTTTAGGCACTAAATAAATAATTCATATTTAAGGAGACTCATATTTCACAATTTCTTTGCTGAAATGTTTAATGTAGCTTCTTGACTCAGGGCCAACTGCAGGTAACACTTGTACAGATTTCTGTTTTTAATCCAGAACACTGCTGGCATTGCAGAACACTTCATTGCTGCAGAGGAGTTGTATTGCTAATATCCAGGGCACCCTCCCACCTCATCTTAAATAACAGTCTCACAATAGTGTGGTAGCAGATATTTGCCTGGTTTTTCAAACTTCTCTATAACCTAAAGAATAGTATCGTGAATTTCATAATCATGATTTCATGAAGTGATTTTTCAATGCAAGTTGAGAGCCTTATTCGAATTCCATTTTTAGGGAAGAAATAGTGGCAAAATACGTATTTTATTAAGTCCACATCTAAAAGATATTTTTCAGTTCACATTGATCAGCCTGTGTTAAAAAAAAAAAAGACTGACAAAAGGTAGAAAGGTAGCTCAGTTGATAACGTGCATGCCACCCAAGCAAGAGGACCTGAATTTGATCCCTGTCTCCAATATTAAAAGCCAGGTAACTTTATAATTCAGAAGTTCAGAGGCAGATAGGCAGATCCCTGAAGCTTGTGAGTTAGCCAGCCTACCCTAATATTGAGCCCAATCACATTGAGAGATCTTGGGTCAAAAAACAGGTAAAGGAATGACACCCAAAGTTGACCTCTGGAGTATGCCTGCATGACCAACCTGATCAAAAATTAAATATTACTGATTTCTTTGTAATTAGAGGACTAGGATTATGAAATTTACTAAATTGTGATATTTGAATTAGAACTGAATGTTCTATACAATTCAGTTTTTAACAGGTCATGTGTAATATTCTTCTCATTAGCATTCTTGAAAAATGAGTATATCAAATGCATAGCAAAATTATTAAATTTCTGAATGATTTAAAACAAGTAAAGGAAAAGTTGATTAGAAAAACAGAAATACTACAAATATCTTAGGACTGAGTAAAGGTATTATTAGCAAACTATTTTGCTCTAATATGTGATGAAATGAAGCAATCCTTAGCCCCTCAAAAATCTTATTACTGTTGGAATTTTGATGTTCTCCAACTTATACAATGCCGTTAAGGTTAAACATTCCAAATTACTTCATCAGAGAAAAGTTTTCCTTTTAATTTGCAATCCATGACATTCCTAAAGAACAATCTTTGTGGTCCCCTTGACCTTTACTTCGTAGCTTTTTGACCCCAGCTCACTTGTTCGTCTTTAATTGAAGTGCCATGGCATGCGTGACCACAGATAGGCTGCACGGTCACAGTCTGATTTGATTCAGTGCAGCAGCATCAGGAATCATTTTGACCCCTGTAAAATGTCAGCACCTCAATTAAACAATTCTGCATTAACTAACACATGGTGTATATTTTATAATAAGAAATGGGAAAAAGAAGAAGGATCAATATGTGAAGTATGATTTACTCTTGCAGATATTTTAATGATATATGACATTTAGAGGGTCATGGGTTATTAATGTTTACTTCTCCCATGGACAACATGGATTCAGTTTCTTTATGCTATGTTTAGAATGGCCCTAGGTTACTCAGTGCTGAAATGTCATTTTGGGCTATGCCTTGAAAACATGTTGAGAGCGGTGATGTGGTCTGAACATAAGTGTTCCCATAGGAAAATTACTCAATTGACTTTTCTGTCTAAAAATGGGTCTGGATTATTTCAAAAATAAAATAAAGGTAGAGTTTCAGTTATGCTGACCTGCAATTTATGGATGCATATATGTTTTTACTTTGTAAATATAGTTCATTTACCCCCAAAATGCAAGGCAGACGGATGGGAACTTCAGGAAGAGCCATCGTCAAGAGCACCAGTGTAAGTGGAGAAATGTACACACTGGAGCATAATGATGGCAGCCAGTCGGACACAGCCGTGGGTATGGTTGGAGCAGGTGGAAAGAAGCGGAGGTCTAGCCTAAGCGCCAAAGTGGTTGCCATAGTGTCTCGAAGAAGCAGAAGCACATCTCAACTTAGCCAAACAGGTGAGCATGATTCCAGCTTTGTCAGTCTGGTTTTCGTTAGAGAGGTTGAAGAAATGATCTCTGTGCAGCAGCTTGGGACAGGATTGTGCATATATTCTGTTCTTTACAAAGACAGTTTTTCTTTTGCTCTGTTTCTGAACATCCATTAAATGTATAGATTTTTTTTTTCTGAGCAGCTCTCTGAGGAAGGTATTGTTTGTTAATCTGCAAGGTAATAAAATATATTTCCATTCGCCTTTAAAAATATCAAAAGCCATGTTTAAAAATATGCAAGGAAATGCAAAGAAATATGAGAGACGCAAATTGGTTCACAAGGAAGCAGCATGATTCCTATTTTCAAAATGTTCCATGATTCATTTACTTGTGCCTCATGTTGTGCCCATATTTCGGCAAAAAAAGGTCAGTTGTGCAACTTTGAAAATGTAGTCTTTGAGGTATTACATGAATGCAGTTGAAATGTATTTCCTATAGTTTCAATGCAAGGAAAAACCCAGAAGCATTTTTTACTTCAGAAAAATGGGTCAATGGATTTATGAAAAGGATAGCATTTTAACATAAAAGCGTGTTTCAAATATTTTCTACTGCTTGTTATCATAAAAGCTTTCTGTCCTAAAGATATGCTCATATTTGTGCATATATATACATATATATATATATGCACACACATACACACACACACAAAGGAGGTTTGACTTTTTGTACTGTAAAGTATAATAAAACACTACTGGAAATTGTGGTATTATTGTAACATAGTGCTTAAACCATTACTATTCAATACTAAGTAAAGCAGAGGTAAGTAGACATAGTAACAGTTTTCATTGTAAGTCCTAGAGTCTCCTCTAATATCCATGAGTTCTATTTTGTTTTGTTTTGTTTCTTTTTAAAAGCACTTGCTTGAGGAAGCTTTTAAAATCCTTGCAGCCCACTCAGTGCTCTGGAAATACCTATTTTGAGGTTACTTATTCTTCTCAATATGTTGGCAGATAAATTATGAGTTGTGGGGAGCCATTCAAAAATTCACCTGGTGTTTACAGCAATTTATCTATCAGAGCGGAGGTTGTCCTAAGGCCCTAGAAACAGAATGAAGCAAGGTGAAGCAAGGCATCCAGTGCAAATAAGTTTTTTTCTTTCTTGTTGAGGAAAATCATCTTCCTCAGCATCAGGTTCGTTAGGGATAGAGCTAGAAACATGTCACTTGTGTTATTTTGTGCTGTTTTGTCTATGACGGAGCCTCTTGGTTAATGGTTTCAATTCACTGTGCCCTGAAGTGTGAGTTGTGGAAAAGGACTTGAATTACCAGGATTCATTTCATCACCTACATGAGCCAAAAGAACTCTGTAATGTCATTCAAAGAAGCCTTTGTGGCCTACTACTAGGTTTAGAAGATCTCCCTATTCTCTCTCTCCTTCTCTTTTTTTCTTCCCCCTTTTGATTCCACTTCTATTTCCCCCTCTCTGTGGTCCTTTCACCAGTTGAGAATAAAATTTTCTCGGCTGCACAGAAACTACATGAACTTCTTTGTAGGTGATGGTTTTAATAATTTCTGTGGACACATTCAGCACATTTGCTTTGTTATTTTAAATGTTATCTCAGTCATGATGCTGTGTTGACTTTCAAATGTCTGCTCCCCAAGAAATTTGCATAATTTATAATTTCCTTAAAGTACCCTGCTTTAAGAAATTAGATTACAATGTGTTGGGGCAAAACTGAAATTGTCTTGTGAAGACAAGTAGACAGAACTTTTACTTCTCTTAGCTCTCGGCTGATTTTTATCAAAAAAGTGAGTGTCTTCTTTATGATTCTTTTAAACAAAGGGGATTTAACTTCAATGATTTAGATGTATTTGTATTTCCTTTCATCTTCCCTTTAATCGCACTATTAATTTCTGTCAGACAAATGCTGATGAACCTCAGCTATCAAGGCTTTTAATTTATTGTCTATTGTTCTTCATCTTTTATCTAATACTTACCATTGTTTTTCCATAGAATTGAATTTTATGAGTGCTGCAGAGATTTACCCAAATTCAGATTTTCTTATTAATCACCATTTTTATGTTAGCTTCTATAATCACCACAATATCTATATTTCTGGACACTTTCCCAGGAATTATTCCTTCATTTTAATCTCCCGTCAGAAGACTCTCCTTGGATTCCCCTCCTTATACAAGTTTGTTTTTCCACACTTCGTAATTTCTATCCCTTAATTTCCAGAATATGACTTTTTTTGTAATAATAGTTTTCTTTCTGTAAAATTTCCCCTAAACCCTTCTCCAATTCCATCACCTCCAGAAAAGACAAAGAAGAATATCCGTTTCTTTCCAATTTTAATAAGCACTAGGATAATTCATTTGCTATAAGAGAAAATGATTAATGTAAGCTTAGAGATGTATTTCAAGGGGATGCCAGTAAACAACTACTTGCAGAAGATTTTGCAACAATGTCAGTAAATAGATGATTGCAAGAAGACAAATCACATTGCTAATTTAGAACAACCTGGATATTGTATTTAACATAAATTCCAGGTTGGAATTAGGAGCAAGACACCACACCCACCCACATTTTACAAAGGATCTGGGCATCTGACCTCCACTGTTTTTGTTTGCACAGGAAACCACTTCATCAGCCCCAAATTGGCAATAGTAATAATAAAAATGCTGAATTAGCTTCGGTGAGATGGCTCAGTAAGTGAACAACTTGAGTTCAGTCTATAGAATTTACATGGTGGAAATAGAGAAGAGACTCTCACAGGTGTCCCTTGACCTTTACATGTATGCTTTGGTTCATGTATGTTCATGCATATATATGCATACATAAATGTAAAAACAGTTAAAGTGTTGTGTTGTAAAAAGAATCCATCAATCTTTAAAAGTAACTTAAAGGATTGTGCTTATTAAAGTTCATGGGGTATTGTCGCTATTACTCCATCTGGCCAATAAATTACAAATCAAACAACTTGTTTCAAAGGAACAAGGGGGTTTATTTTTGGCTTTTGATTGCCTGTTTACAGTTCTTACTCCAGTTTGGTAGGAGAGTCCATGCCAATATCAGAGGCTAAGAAAACTAACCACACCATATCCATAGGACAAAGAGGGACAAATTTCCCTTTTGCCAAATGGTATATCAGTCTAAATATGCTTAAGAATATCAGTTTTCTTAATAGGTCCCTTCATTTTATCCACCTGCTCAGGGAATGGCCCCTTCCACCACGGGCTGGGTCTCCCTATCATTTAGACCATCTCCTTTACAGTGCCTCAGAGTTTAACTCAGCTACTAATTTTTAACAAACACGCCCAGAGTTTCAATCTTCAATTGTCAGCACCAGTAGCCACCTACCACTGGTACTTTTTCAATAAGTAGGAGAAAAACCCTAAACCAGAAACAGGTACAGAAACCAGTGAGGAAATGTTTGTAAATAAGAGGGTAGGTGGAGATCAGTGGATAGAGTGTGCAAATTATGCTGTAGTAAGTTAGAGATACACTGAAGGATTAGAAAGAAGTAAGTTTTATCAGGAAAAGGTAGATTTGGTAGAAGACAAGAAGAAATTCCAGCATCATTGACAAGCATCAAGGAATGATAGGATTGCATGGAAAATAGAGTACAGATGGGCAAGATCCATTAAGAAAAGGACATGTTTGACCAATGAGTAAGAGAAACAAGGAGAATGAGATTTGAAAAAGGTGCTCATTAACCCTAAAGAGAAATTGAAAAGACTAAGGACTAAGTGACTTTTAGGATTTAAGGTTGGAATTGCCTTCTGACTTCCTTTGGGTGGACTAAGAATGTACAGATGGGCAAGATCCATTAAGAAAAGGACATGTTTGACCAATGAGTAAGAGAAACAAGGAGAATGAGATTTGAAAAAGGTGCTCATTAACCCTAAAGAGAAATTGAAAAGACTAAGGACTAAGTGACTTTTAGGATTTAAGGTTGGAATTGCCTTCTGACTTCCTTTGGGTGGACTAAGAATGATAAAGAGGCTGGAAGGAGTCTCCAGTGGGACATGGGATTCTGCACAAGCAGGAGTCTATACCACCTTCCTTCTTATGTACCTCAGCTCCTGCCCTAGCCAGCATCTCACATCCCTTTCAGTTTTGCAGTTGGGATGGAGATCTAGTCCTGAGTGAGGAAAGTAGGGCTATGCATGGAACTTCAAAATGACGGGCCTAGAAGGACGACAGCAGGAATGAGGCTGCCCCACCATCCTGTGGTCTGTTGGCAAAGACAGGTCTAGGGATGGAAAAATAAGTAAGCAGAGACAATTATTATGAGCTGTACAAGAGCATTTGGAAATAGAGATAAACATGGCCAGTCATTCTTTCATCCATATTACTAACATTTACTAAGCAGTTTTTAATATACTACATTGTGTAATTGAAGAACTAGTAATAATCTGTTTTAGTCTCTCTCTATCATTTATCTATCTATCTCTGTCTCTGTGTATGTGTGTATACCTGTTAAATTTCACAATGAGGAGAGATGAATAGTTGTTTAGGATGAAGCAGAAAAAATATAGCTTAAGCGGAGAGAATGATCTCTCCTGGTGGTGAAACTTGGTATGCCCAGTGTTATTATATTAGCAAGAATGGAGAGCACAGGTTATGAATGGTGATACAAAGTGAAGTACTACTGAGAATCACTGCCTCCTGAGATTGGACAGTAATTTTTAAAAAAGATTTTTCCAGAGATGAAGGTTACCCTGAAAGGTATCTTATTCTTGGTAGCTGATTTTTTTGTGTATGTTTTATTGTGTGTGTGTGTGTGTGTGTGTGTGTGTGTGTGTGTGTGTGTGTGTGTGTCTTTTGAAACAGATTCTCCCTCTACAGATCAGACTAGCCCACAATTCACCACATAGCAAAGACTAGCCTAATATTCAAGGCAGTTCTTTTGCCTCAACCTCCTCTGTGAAGACCAACCCATCTAATCCCAAGTGAACAGTTAGAGAAATGAGAGTGAGCTGTATCAGATGTGCTGTTACTTGGAGAAAGTTACATGCCACATGTTCTTCTTTATACGTGAATCCTAGTTCCAAACACTCTTAATGCCAAGAACTTTTTAATTGCTTTCATTCTCAGATTATTTTGCTTTCTTTGTGACTTCAAGATAAATTATGATAGGGTAGAAATAATGCCCATAAGCGGTGATTACTATTTTAATATGGTACTAAAGCCTCGAGCATCCTTAGTGTGTGTCTGTTACTGAGCTGCCCATTCTGGCCTAAGCTCTGGATTTTTCAACTTAATTTATGTTTGGGCTTTTTTTTCCTATTTAACTTCCTTATTGAAGAAAACTGATGCTGTCTAATAGTATTACAATGATCAAATCCTCATACTGATTTTGAACTAATTCTAAATGGCTTTTATTTTCCATTTTTGATATATCCCTAAGAAATGTAATGATTATTTAATCTTGCCCAATAAAATGAGGCATTTCAAGGGTTCCTATCATGAAGTTAAAAAGTTAGGTACTGCTCATTATTCTCCAGGAATACATCACCAAACAAATTCTAAGAAATTTTGGATTCATGGATACGCAATTTCAAAATAAGTTAATCAGTATTTCTGAATTTCCAAAGCATACCAACTTCTCGAGATGATATCATAAACAAAAACTAGTATAAAAATCTTGTTCTATAAGAAACACTTTGAGGAATAGTATTAAACTTAACTAAAACACTCTTGAGAACAAGGCAGTAATTCGAGTTCTCATTATCCCTAGACAGAAATTATGCCAAGGAAATGTGGATAATGTAAAATCCCCTCCTAAAAAATTTTATTCAGTTTTCTATTCCAAAGTCACACAGGGAAAGAAAATCGTAAAATAACTTGTAGAAGCACCTGCCAAGCTAGCACATCTTATTTACCTTAGTAAATGAAATCTTACACATTGATCCCAGGGCTTGTGAGCAGACCAGTCTACCCAGACATTCTTTTTTTTCTTTTTGTCTTTTTTGTTGTCATTGCAGTTCTGCTTTATAAAGAATCTCCGCCTTTCCACTAACAAAATCAAGTTTTGTAACTATTGGGAATAAATGCCAAGGTACTCTTTAAAGATTAAAAAATCTTATATTATTTTCAGTAGAAACCAAAAACACAAAGAATATGTACCACCTAAATGTTTTTTTTTTTAAATCTGCATGCTACTGTGGGTCAAAAATCTTACTTCATTTTACATTCCTTTTCTGCATCTCATTGATTTGACTCACATAACTGTGCAAGGAAAACATTCTAAGGAACATAATGTTTCGTGTACTTTGCTTCCTGAGCCTAAAATGTCTGAGCCAGAAATGAATCTCAAGTCTGCAGAGCCCTCAAATGAATGTAAGCATGGCTTCTTCTATTTACTGTTGCTGTCTGGCTCAGGAATCCACTCCTGTTAATAGACGTTCAACTCAGCTATAGCAGCTCATCTTCCGAGCAGATGCCCTAATAAGGAGGAGGATTTTCAAACACCCTCCAGCTGCTCTATTTTTGTTCTTTCCCTTGCTCTGGTCTATAAATCTTGAGTCTGGCCAAGATGTAGATAGACTTTTAGGTTTGCTTGACAGAAAAAATATAGAATTAAATAGATGGGAAGATGGGGTTGAAAATCGGGCATTAAGTGTCTTTAAAGCACATTGTGAAGAATTTAAGAATTACACTGTACTTAATATAGTTTAACTATGCTAAAGTTTTTTTTACTATTTATCATATGTGTAAAAGAGGGAGACAGATATACAGAAAGCCCATGAATGATGTGGTACACAGGTAGAGGTAAGAAAACAACTGTCAGGAATATACTAAGATAATTTTAAGCATAAGATCAACTTCAAAATAGGTGGGAAGTTTCAAGTTGCGGAAGGCGGATTGAGAAGCTTAATTGTAATTAAGCAAAATGACCAGTTTTGTCATATTTACACAATTGATAAATTTTATTACAGCTTTATTTAATATAGATTGTTTTTAAAGAGATTTTTGTTGATTTGTTAATGGTTTTTACATTTCAGAAAAAGAGATCAAAGATAAATATATATAAAATTCATGTAATATTGCCTCAGGTTGAAAATTCATTGTGAATGCTTTGGGATATTGCTGTCATAGTCATAATGTGCCAGTCAGGTGGTTTTTTGTTGTTGTTGTTGTTTTTATTCAATTGTGTGTATGTATGTGTGTGTGTGCGTGTGTGTATAGAACCATGGACGAATTCGGGAACCACCATGGACGCCTCCACCTCCTCCTTTACTCTGCCCAGGGACTCACAGGCTCCTCTCTACCAGGACCAGAAACGCAGGCCGCCCCCACTTCCGCCCAGCGTCTATATGTGGGGTCTAAGATCCAAACTCAGGACCTTCCGCCTGCAAGGCAGAGGCTTAACTCCTGAGCCACCTCTCCAGCTCCCAGTCAGGTGTTTAATTACTGCACTTGTATTAGTTTTCTAGTTCTCAAAGCAACCTTAACTTGCTGTTATGATGACTACCCTCCAGGTACCATAAATATTCGGCATCTGGTCCTTGAGTGAGAGAGTCGTATGATCTGTGCTCTAGGCCAAGGACTCGGTGACTTCAGAGAGCTTCATGGACAATGATGATGGTCCTCAAAGGCAGGAGCAAGTTACCTTCCTGACTTTTCTTGCTATTTAGTAATTTTTACATCTTTTCTGTGTGTCTGTTGATATCATCTCTCATTTGCACAGTGAGTCTCCACAAAAAAAGACTCTCCCAATTACACAGCTTTCCCATCTTCAGAGAAATTCATAGATTTTAAACAGTCAGGGTGAAAACTAATTTACAATATCATCACGGGTATTGCACAAATGAGAAACCAAAGAGATGTATAACAAAATGATAAAATCAAGTTCTACTTTTTATTTGTGGTAAGCAAATGATTCTCATGTATTCCTCACCTCTCACATGCAGTAGATTCACTTCTTGTTATGTCTTGGCTTTCCTTCCTAATTCATAGAAAATATCCCTGAAGATCTTTTTCTCTCATTTCAGAGGTGTTAATCCCTCCACCAGGAGAGGTCTGAAATTGTCTCGATTTTCAAAATCCATCTCTTCTATCAGTGCTTTTCTAAATTTCAATTTCATATCATGGAAGAAATTATTTTTTAACTCTTGAAAATTATTTTTATTCATTCTCATGTCATGCTATTAAAACTGTTCTCTGCCATACATATTATTAGTGAAGAACGTGTCACAAAGCAAACTAAGATGCACTCCAAGCTAGTAACTGTGCATCAAGCATTTCTTGGGATTGTCCAATGTGCCTAACTTTAGTACAGCAGAGTTTCAGTAAGTATTTGTCAAAAGAGCACAGTCCTTGCCTACTAAGAACATCATGGTCAGGTTCTAATTGATCATATGCTATTTTTTCAAATTGTTGACATTTTTATTGGGCAAATGTCAAGGGAAATTTTTCTTTTTTGTGGGTTGCATATTCTCTGAAAATGAATGCCTTTAAAAATATCTTCAGTAACTGGAAGTAGTTGGTCTGCTGTTTCTCTAACTCATTTCCCCTTTACTTACTATTTATTACTGCATAGCAACCTGAATATTGACCTGGATGATTTTGACCTGTTCATTCTGCCATCTTGCTTTTAAATAATACATTTGTACACAAGAGATGGCATTAGCATTTGAAAACATTTGAGACCATCAGTTAATATTTGCTGATTATAAATAAAATTAAATTAGAAGACTTAAATTAGAATGAAATAAATTGAATTTGAACTAAGTTGAAGAATTAAATAGAAATTATTACTCTTTTTGAAAATTCCTGATAGAATATTTTCATTTGTGAGAAATAATGGCAAGTATCAGCTTTCATCCTTTTCTTATATACATTTAGTAAAGAAGTAATTAACCTTGTGAAAATAACCTATTTTTAAATTAACCTTCTGAAAGTGGTATTAATCTTATGAAAATAATTAGGTGAAACATACAAGGATGCATTGATAAATCTATCTCTTATTGCCAGGATGAAAGAGTTTAGACATAAGGTCCTTGAGAATAAGGGACTTACTAGGACTGTTTTTGAAATAAAGTATGAAATGCTTATTTGGGCAGTAAACTTCTGCAGTCATATACCTTATTGGGATTCTTTACTTACAATGAAAGAATATGATTACACACAATGATTAGTCATAGTTTTAGTGAACCTTTAGATAATTTTTATTCTAGGACTATAACATTAAAATTCATACCTTTTCTAAAGGAAAGAATCACAGTTTTGCTTAAATTTAAAAAAATGCTCCCCAATAAAAATTTAAACAATCATATCTAATTAGAAAGTTTCAAACAAAAGTGATTAAAATCATATGATAAGTTTATTTTTATATATGAGCATATGACTCTTGAGAATTTTGTAATGACTTTGATGTATATTAATTGGGACAAGTAAAAATCTAATTATCAATATTTTTAATCATTTTGAATGTAAAACTGTAAGAACAAAATCTTTGTTCTCTGCCTGTTATGTGAAAACTAAAAATAGATACAGAGCCATTTATAAAGTGTTCCAGGAAGGAAAGTATATTGATCAGAAATCTACAGGAAAAATAAAGATCAGAAATAAGCTTAGAAGATCCACCTGCTGCTAAAAATGCCAATTCCTATTTACAGCTTCTATCTCAAGAAGATCACTCAGGCAACTATTATGTCAATTGCAAAAGGGATAAAGTGAAAGAAAAACAGGAAAAAAGAAACAAAAGAGTAAATGTTATCTTAAGGAACATTTACAGAGTTCATGATGGTTCAGGAGTTAAAACTTTTGCCTCAAAAGCAAAAGCACCCTAGATCTGCAGATCCCATGTAAAAATGTTGGGCAGAAATGGTAGCATCAATTAATTCCACCTTAGAAGGCAAAGTCTGGTAAACCCCAGAATAAAGCAGTAAGTAGATAGAAAAATTCAGGATGATTCCTCATGTCAGTCTTGACCTTCACAGGCACAATCAAGTGTTCTTATACATACATACACAAATGGACATGCAAAATAAAAAGTTACATAAAACTTCATCCAAGGTTTTTATATATAGAAAAGTATAGGACTGTTGCATCTTAGGCAGTCATTTAAGAAAAAATACTACATATCATACATATTGCAATTTGGCAGAGAAGTAAATAGATACAAGTACCGCGATACAAGTAACAAATTATTGTACCAGCTTTGACTTCCTGTGAGCTTAACATTTCTGCCCTCTCATGCATCATTCTTTATTGTATTTTTCAACGTAAACATTAAGAAGCATTATATAATTTGAGAAAACTGGCCATTTTTATGTCAGAATTATACTTACATATTGACATCATGTTAAAAATGTTGATCTTATTTTTGAAGAAAGAAAAATATAAATTTATGTGCTTTTGTTATTTGAAATGCAGTGACCAGAATGGTAGAAGAAATATTTTCACATGAACTTGAATTTGGTTCTACCTCAAATGCAAACACTGGCTTTATTTTTTCCAATTTTTAATTCATGTACTGTAATATTCCATATTCGTGGGATGTGCTATAATGATTAAATACTTTAATAAAATATGTAAGATATAGTCATATAATTGCCATTTTCATCTCCTTATTATTTCTTAATGCTGCAAACCTTTAAAGTTATACATAAATGTATGTTCATGTTTATGTGTTTATGTATTATATGTATGCATATGTGTGCATATGTTTATATCCTGTATACATATATATGTCTTGTATATACATGTTTGTATGAGTATCTGTATATTTATGTGTGCATATTATGTATATGTGGATACATGTACATGTATGTGCTTTTAGCAGTGGAGATTGAGTGCTGTATATGTTGGCCATGATTTCAACCACAAAGTGCACCCCTCCAGCCCAGACTACTCTTTTCTGGTTCTTCATGCAATATTTAGAAATTGCAAACTGTCTACACCCATTGTGTACCTGTTCGTCCCTATGTGACTCCATTTTGGTAGAGTTTATCCAACTTCTTTCAACCCTCCCTCATCACTTTCAAACTGCAAGTAGCCACTCTTGTACTTTCTGCTTCTATAAAACATTTCTTTTGGCTCCCATATAGGCCCAGATGATGGGGTCTTTCCGTGCCTGACTTATTTCACTCCAGTTCCATCCTTGTAGCTGCAAAGGACAGAATTTTACTACAGATCCGGATATTAATTTCCAAGTTGCGTGTGATTTTTAAGCAAGAATGTCCAAATTGAAGTGTCCCTGGCTATGTTGTCTTCCTTCCGCAGGCCGCTGGAGGCAAACATTGGTCTCCTAAGGACTTGGCTTGTATCATTTCTGCATGTTCAGGGTGCCCTAGATTCACTGCTCCAGACAGCACAACTAACTCCACATCTCTTTTTGTTCTGTAAATGGCTGAGCACTACTACTAAAAGCAGTGCCATATTTTCCTCTTCTTTTGTTCTTTTTCATGGTTTTATGGTTCTCATTTATCTCATACCCTTTAGCTAAGTATTTAAGGAGAGCCTGTGACCTTTAAAACTCCATGCTGAGTTTTCTTCCTGGAGTGCAAGAAGCAGAAAGCATTTTTCCTTGCCCTGGAGTTGCGTTGTAGTTTATTATCTAAACCATGTATCTACAGGCTAAGAGCTCATCTCTTTCCATAGAGCTTTTTCATTTATAAAGCTTGTTTATGCTCATAATCTCTAGAGCTGAAAAAAATATGGAAAGCTTTTAAAATAAGAGCCATGTTGGTTTAGGAAAGACTGAGGAAGCATTATCACAGAAGGGTTCCTTCCTCAAGATAATGCTTTTGAAAGTCAAATCTGTATCTCCATCTGTCTGTGTGTGAAATTTTATTTATGTCTAAAGTTTCCATAAAGCTTAATGTGTTGCTAATAATTATGCTTCTTCCTATCGAGACACAAACACAATTTTAAAGTATCACAGGTATTTACAGTTTTGCACATATGACACCTGAAAATTTTCAAAACTGTTGTCAGTGACCTATATCATATGCTTTTACTTTCTCAGTTATCTTATTTCTAGCTCCTCAATATCCAAAAAAGGTAAATTTCTTTTACATGTTCCTTTTTTTTTCTAGTCTTTAAATCTTAAATCAGTGTTTCCTGGAGCTGTTATCTTCCCACTGTATGCAAACACTCGCGTTACTCCTGTCTGTCACCAGCAGTCATTTCTTATGAGGCATCAAACATTTATGTTGCTCCCTACCCAGGTGTTTGTCTAGTAGCGAAAAAGAGCAGATTAGAATGACTCTCTAGGTATGGTGCCTCATGCTTGTGATACCACACTGGGGAAGCAGGACAGAAGGATCTGGAACTCAAGTCATCCTAAGCTACATAGGGAGTTGAAGATTGCTAGGCAGCCCGGGTTATTTAAGGTCCCGCCTTACTTAAGACAGGCAACAACAACAGAAAAGATTTGCTAATAGCTTCGTTGTACTCTCTGACGGGTCATGTAAGAAGTTCATGAAATGTGTTCTCATATTTAACCCTCTCATTAGTCCTATGAAGTTGCTACAATGACTGTGGAATAACGCGCTTAGCTCTAAGTTTTCAAGTGAAGAGCAGATACTCAAAGCAGTTATTTAACTAAGACAGCACAACTAGAATATGAATTTCTATGTGTTCTAAATTCAGTTCTTCACATTATATCATACTGTGATTATACTTAAAGTGCTATAGTGTAATAGCTCACTGTATAATTACCTAGAGAAAAAAACACAAGTTCTAGTGTTACTGTTAAATACGTGTCTCTTCTACAGAATAGAGTTTTATGTAAGAACAAGATTATTTAGCTTGAACTTCATTGTCTTTTACACAGAAACTTATAAAATATATAACTATATAATTTCACACCTTAAGTTTAGGATTAAAACAATAATATTTTTTAATCCTTATTGACATACTTTACTTTATTACTCCAGTTGTACTTATCAGGAAACTGGAGTACAGATAAATACTATAACCTTCTGAGGGCTGGAAAATGAACCCAGCCATGCACAGAGACACGGCCTCAGAATTGACCTGGAAGTGTCAGCCAGTGTCTGATCTGTCACTCCAGTAGCTGGATACACTACCCTAGCTCCTGCTTTTAAAAAATTGTGTAAGACTACCAAAAGATGTAAAATTTTCTCACTATTGGGTATTATTGAGTTTAGTAAATCTCACTAGACTTTCCTATCAGGTAGGACAGCGTATTAAGAAGACATGATGCCTTGAAGGACTGAGTCTCCTATCAGAGTAGCAAATGATACTCAATATGGTGATAGTTTCCTGCCCCATGAATGCCTGCTTCCAGAAGAATGAGGAAGATCATCAAAAAAGAAAAGATGTGCTGGGGGCAAAGCACTTGCCACATGAGTGTGAGGATGGGAGTCTGGATCTCCATGAACCAGGATTTCTTTTTTGGGTTCTTGTGTCCTAGAGTCACAGATTGAAACCAGAACATGTGAAGAGGATAAAACTGGATTTATTGAGATCTTGTGCACACGCAAGAAAGGAGAGAGAGAAAGAAACTTTCAGCATTTCCTTTGGTTAGAGGCAAGGAGGAGACCATAGTTTAGCCTTAATGTCAAAGGTCATTATTAGAAGAGACAGAGCTTAAAGTCAGGGAAAATAGGGAGAGGGCCACCATGATCTCATGAGGGATGGGGATGTGTGGAGTCACAATCTTTTTAAATCTCAAGCATTACTCAGGAATTACCATGGAAGTGAGGCAAGAAAGATGAGGTGATGGGTGAGGTTCCCACAGGACCTGACATTTCTGAGAGTTATAGCTGCCTCAAGAAATTATACTGTTATCTAGAACCCATGCAGAAAAGCTGGGTGTGGTAGTGCACATCTGTCATCCCAGTGGGAAAGTTCAGTTCCCTGTGATAAAATTCCCTGTTTTCCATCCCCCATACTCAGAGCAGAGCTTCTACTTAGTGGTCAGTGCTCCCTAATGGCCAGTTGCACTTGCATTGCAGTAGGCTATGCTTCCCCGATCCTTAGTGACAGCACGGTCAAGGTCACGGACTGACCCGGCCATACTTCTTGGGCTGGGCAAAAGACCAGGATATAACCTTACAAAAGAAGGGATTTTTTTCAGATCCTCATGCCTCAGCCCACCTACCAACCCTGAGGTTTTAAAACCTACCTGTTCCCCTCATCCAGGAGTTTCTCTCCCTATATCCTACAATTGGCTCTGCGGTTATGGAACATCATTAGACTTCCCATCTGGTCTGTGGTGTGGTGTGTTAGCATAATTCTAATGGTTTTAAATTTAGTCTTGCCCTGTGAGAGGTCTGAATTTTTTTTTAATGCTCCTTTAACAAATTGCCCATTGTCGACTATCAGCTCTTCCTTTTAAAGCTGTTCTGGTACTTGGATTTGTTGTCGTTTCTGTTGGGTTGATTGGTTTGTTCGGTTAGATTTGATCTTTGGATTTTGTCACTTTTCCAACAGGATGTGATATAGTCCAGGCTGGCCTTGAACTCAGTATACTGTAGAGGCTGTCCCTGAGCTCTCGATTCACCTTCCTCCTCCCAATTGCTGGGATTTCAAGCCTGTGCCACCACACACAACTTTGAAAGTTTTATTCATTGGCTATTCTGGCAGAGGACATAAGGAAATTGAGAAGGATAAAAGGGGAGTGAAGAGATACATCTGGCTTTAAAACCTTGCTGTGCGAGTGCTAATGTTTTATCAGCACTGCTCATCCCATGATTGGCCCTACTTAATGCTAAGTGGCCCCTGGCTTACAGTTGCTCATTATGAATCTTTATGCTAAATGTATCACTTAGATTTTTTTCACAAAATATGATATACAGTGACTGATAAAGATTGAGAATATTAGTATATTTAAAAACAGCTTTGCATTTACAAAAGATCTTGTCCTACACTGATTAATTGTTTTATGCAACTTCATTGAAGAAAAATAAGTCAGTTATTAGCAGATCTATTATGAATATTCATCCATTGACAATCTGTATCATTTATTAAGTGCTATATTAAACAGCATACTGGAAGATAGATTAACTAATAGATCCAAGTATCCTAGCAATATAAATTAAAATTACAAAATAGTTTTTAGACTGTTTTAGAATACAAAGATTGTTTGAAAGAAGAAAGGACAGAAACAAATACACAAGAAAGGAAAAGAAAGAGAGAAGGAATGAAGAGAGGAGAGAAAAAAGAAAGTGAAAAGACAGAAAGAGAAGTCACCTTAGCTTTTATTTAAGGCAATGCTAACCAATGAGTTTTATTAGCATGTCCCTGTAAAGTCCTCACACTGCATAGCTGCCTTTTATTAGGAGCAACCTGTTTTCAACAGCAACACTACTGATTAGAGCACAGCTCAGTAGATTAAAGCATCCCATGATTGGTATAATTAAACAAATTTGTTTTTCTTTTGTCCTCCATAAAAGTAAAGTGAAGAGCACAAAGGATAAAAAAGGATTTTTGCTAATTCAAAGAAAATCAGGAAATTTGTGTGAAAATTGGGAGAAATATTTGGAAGTGATTGCCGAGAAACCAGAATTTCTTATTAGCAAATTATTGATAGCGCAAGAATATAACTGTTTGCAAAATATTTGGCTTATTGGAGACTATGTGAGAACAGATAGAAGAGAGATTCACTTTAGTGTTTTGCTCAGAAGCAGAGCATATGATAGGCCATTTGGTTGTCACAGATGAAACCAGTTTTGAATATTTAGATTGTCAAAAAAAAGAGAGTATTAAGATGAGAAAAATGAGAAGAGACTATGAACACAGTATGATCCTGGAGAAGGCCCAGGGACAGCTATTCAAATGGGATAGGAAAGAAGAGAGAAGATGAATGAGGAAAGTGTGGGTCTCGTGGTCTTCCATCCAACAAAACTCCAGTTGTTGCCTGTGTACTTCCTCAGATGCATACCACAGACCTTTGGTACAGAGCAGGGCTCAACCTACCTGAAATGATAATTTTATAGGAGACATGTTAAGCCTTGGAGAATGCTAACCAAGAGTCATCCCTGACACCCTGCATGTATGTTCTTGAAGGATTAGTCTGCACTTGAACTTTTATCATGAAAAACAGTTACCTTTTCTCCAGAGAGCAATCTCCCCCAAGTATCACAGAACCAATTAAGCACACCTTCTATAACCTGTCCTGTTTCCCACTGCCACTGCAATATTATATTCACAATATTATATTCACACTCACAATGCTACCAAATCCTCCCTAAGACAGGAATTACTTGAAGTTTTTCATTACATATCTTTCCAGTAATGTGAAATAGAAGCAGAAAATTTCCTTCAAGGGCCATATGAAAAAAATAGCAATCATTACATAAATCTTAAAATGCATCCTTTCTTTGGGTTTAATATGGTGTTATGTTTCAAAGTAATTTGCTTTCTATAAGTACATATGTTAAAAGTTTTTTGAAAAAGCATGTAAATGGCCTAACATAAAGTAAATTCATTGTTTTCCCTAATCATCTGTAATCCTACATAACCTTTACACTTACATGAACCATTTAATAGGGAGTTAGAATTAATATTGTTCATAGATTTCTAACAGTTGTATAAGTTGCCCACTTTAACTTGAGGGGCTAGACTAAAACAGAACAAAATATAATTCACTGCTTTGTTTACTATCTAAATTCAAATTTTATAGCTTCTACAGGAACTATACAGCTTCTACAGAATGAAGGTTTTTTAGTTCCTGTTTATTTCTTCATCTGCTCTCCCCACCCCAAACTCCACATCATTGCTTTAAAAGCGGTAAGTAAGACTAGTCAGATAACTAAGCTGGTAAGGTGACTGCTCGCACACCTGATGACCTGTTTTTGATCCTCAGAAGCCCACATGGTGCATGTGTGCATATCTCTATCTTTCTCTGTCTCTAATAAGAAATAATATTAAAAACAGACAGTATCATCAATCTCTTAGTATTCAAATGATACAATGAATTATAAGCAGCTTTTTAATAATCATTTATAATCCTAATTTGAAGTTCCTCTTTGCATAACATTATTTATTTTGTCACTACTTTTTTAACCAGAATACAGTATGTTTTATCTAGAATAGTCAAAATTAGCTATTCCTTTGTAGTATAAGTGTAAATAATGTGACTGAAAATCTTCATTTCTGAGAAAATTGTGAAGGATCTGGAGAGCACTACAGACAAAAAGTTGTTACAATGTAAATGTAACAAATGTTAGCCTTTTAATTGTCAGGTCTTGTCCTGGGAATTTTACATATACCATCACAATTTGTCCCAGCAAACTAAACACTTTCTACATTAGTTAATAGGTAACTTGACTTACCAAAATCAATGCTCATGTTTAGTTTTAAGTTCTGAGGACCTGAATTCAATCCCTAGATGGTAGAAGGAGAGAGCTGACTTCTGTAAGTTGTCTACCACATGCTCATCATAATACCACAAAAACACGCATGCAAAGATATGCACAGAGAGCACATACATATATACATACATGAGATAAAAATGTAGAAAATTAAAAATACACATAGACTATATATACATTATAACACATAATATGCACATATTTCTATATTTTCTACATGTATCTGCCTGTAAAGCTAATATTCAAGAATGGAATAAATTATTTATCTTTTTTGCTTCTTAGTAACTTAAGAAGCATTTGTTGGATTCTAATTATAAGTGGCTATTTTATAAATATGAACATGTTTAATAATCTTCCTAGCCTTAGACTCTCCCATCTAGAGAGCTTTATTGAACAGAATTATTTGGAAAGTGTTTATAAATTTATTACCAATTGGATCGTGACACCCTGTTACCCAATATTATTGCAGGGAGAGTCCTGTGGTAGAACAGTGACTTTCAGGGCCGTATCTTAGAAGTGACTCTTAACAGTGGCAATACATTTTTTCACAGTTCCAGAAATCAGAAGCCAAACAGAGGCTGGCTAGCCAGTAGGCTCTTTTTCCTGTAAACTATAGGAGAGCCTTTCTTTCTCCTCTTCCCTACCTCTAAGGGCTTGCTCCCATTGCTGGGCTTACAGACTTTTTTGTCCTTCAGCCAGCATTGGCATCACAAACTGATCATAGGTCATCAATTTGGCTCTTCCCTCTGTTTCTCATGTAAAGGTCCTTGTGATTCTCTTGCTCACCACCCAGCAAAGTCATCTGCTCTGCAACTGTGAGCATCTGCAGCTCTGAGTACAGCATACTTAGGTTATGCCTTAGACCTTGAGCATCTCTGTGGAGGTGAGGGGTCTTCATTCAATGTCACACGGAAGCTTTAGATTTTGTAAGTTGTGAAGTTTATTTTATTTTGTTGTGTATGTGTGTGTGTACATGTGTGTGCACTTGCACACATACACACACACCTTATTGCTTTGCTTTGGGGTTTCCCAAGTTCTACCCTCCAGGGCTGGAATTACAAGCTTCTGCATATCTGTCTGGCATTTTCATTAGAATCCAAGGATCTGAACTCAGGTCCTTTTGCTTGCAATTCAGAGCCGTTAGTCACTGAGTTCTCTTCAGCACTCGGTGTGAAGCTTACAAAGAATCACTTTAAGTTAGCTTAAAGCTACTAAGAGTTACTTTAGGACATTGACAGCAAAATTAAGAATCCAAACTAACATCAAATGTAATGAGAAAAAACAATGGCAACAAAATAATGCTTTCAGAAATGCAAACTGAATTGCTATATTTCACTTGTTCTGATCTGACTTTATTCTCAGTTTCTTAATATTTCTATATATCACATGCAACAACTGCATGTTAAAAACTTGCCATTATTCAGTATAGTGTACATTTTAGTTGCATTAAAATTAATATTCCCCAAATTAAGTTTTCAGTTCATTCTATAACTATTCTTGATTTTTATATATAGAGCATTCTTCCAGATCCAGTTGTCCATTTCCTTTCCATCTGGGATATAAAACACTGAGAACACATGGAAATCTTTGCTAGAGATGTTGATCATTTATTTTCAAAAATCTACTTATTTAAAAACTGGTGTATGTTAACTGTTGGGCTGGGTTTGGAGAATACAGTGGTGAACAGGTTAGGAATGGCTTTTTCCCTTATGATTTCATGGAGTAACAAAAGGACACATGTAAGATGGTCATCTTGGGCAATGTAGATATTATGAAGGATATAGGGCTGTGAAAAGCCAGTAAGGGGTCCCACACCAGTCTAGAGGCCATGAGGATCTGAAGGAGGAGTCTGAACAAGGCAGACAGAAGGATGCAGTCAAACGACTATTAGTTACAAAACTCGTGACAGGAGAGCTGTGAGCAGTACTGAAGAAGGTCTGAGGAGAAGGAGGAAAGGAGGAAGCGAAGGTCTTGAGATGCAGTGGGAGCCAGGTCCGCAAAGCCACCCAAGCATGCTTGTGCTGGCAATTTCATCTTACGTTCAGTGCAGAGCTGCTGGGGAGTTCAGAACAAGCATGTCTCAGCTCTCATTAGATGATTTATGTCTTTTCCTGTTCTGGAGAAGTTTAAGGGGGGGGGGAGGCAATGATTGTATGTGAATGGAGATAGAGTGAAGAAAAGTGCTTAGAGTTGAAATATAAAAGCTGACTTCAGTTATCATCTTGTCCTCAACAGGACTCTGGTGTGAATGTATGCCTTTTAATTGGACAGTGACTCCCTTTTATAAAATGCTACTCATGAAGCACTGTTTGAGAGATACAGAAAGGTAGAAAGCTTACAGAATTATTTGCTTTTATGCTGGGAATCATTTCGGCTGTTTTTTTGAATTGGTGTTTGCATTTCTTTCAAGGAGTTTTTCTAAGCACAAATATTGCACCACTGGGCAGAGGTGTAGAAACACATAGACTTCATCACTCATCTTATGGATGTTTATAATCTTGCTGGGAATTCCAATTTATCACTTGTAATTACTTGAGACAAGTGTATTTCATCATATGATATTTTACCATAGATAAATAGATGTTAGATGAAAGATAGATGTTAGACAGATAATAGATGGATAGTTGATAGACGATCAATAGATGTGCAAATAGATGACTGATAGATAACATGTAGATATATAGGTGATAGATAGGTTACTGGTATGTAGATGATAAACAGATAATTGATAAATCTCCCAGGGAAAAGTTGAATGTGCTGGTCTTCAAACTGCTTAGTTACTTAGTTGTTCTGTGCCATTTAGGAATTACAGGATCATGAGAGAAAAGGCTATCTGGGAAATGTGTCCTGAGAAAACTTCTAGACTTAGACATCTTTTATAAAAAAGTACACTAAGAATTTGTTGATGTTTTGTGTGACTTATATATTCTACTAGTGGTGATGATTTTGCCACATGCTGATACTAACGTCTCAGAGTCCCTGGGGCCAGGCTGGCACTGCTCTGTAGTTAGCACGAGGAGAGAGGAGAATCATGGTGTGAGTGATCTGAGATGTTCAGAAGGCATCGAGCAAAGGTCTGGTATAGAAAAGAGTAGCAGAGGTCAGGGTTCTTTCTTTCCACAACTGCTTGTTTCCTGGCATGGGATTGGAATTCTTCAGGGCACTAGAAAAGCAGCCGCCGCCTAGGTATATTTAATAAGTGCGTCTTAAAAGTGATCTTTTTTTTGTATTGGTGTTTGCATTTCTTTCAAGGAGTTCAATTTGTACTACAAGTATCACATGGATTTGATGCAAGAAATAGATAAGGAATTTGTAAGAATTTTCTTCTGGCCCCTGTAAAAAAAGAAAAAATTAAACAGGTTAATGCTGGAAATTCTGCATTAGTCCCGAACTTTAGTTCTCTGATGTTTCTTACTTAGTTTAGAAAGTAAGAAATGTGTTTTCATTTCATTTATTTCATATTTCTTTGTTATATAACCTGTCTAATGTTTTGTGACTAGGCAGCAACTTTCCATTTGTACCTTTTTGTCATTATTCACATTTATTTGTCGATACATGACAGACTTGTTTAAGTGGTTTTGCACTTCATGGTCTCACTCTGTAATAGGCTGTAGAAAAGAAAAAAAAATACCGTCCACAAGTATTTTAATCATTCTGTGTGTGTACATGAGAAACAAAGAGGAGGAAACCAGAGGATAGAAAAGGAGGGAGGAGAGAGCAAGAAGGGGGAGACGGGTGGGGGAGAGCATGGTCTCTGAGAGTGCTCTTGCTACATATTCCACTCAGAGACAGAACGAGTTACTTAAACCAGATCAACGCATCTGTGGGTTCACTTTGCTGGAGAGAACAATTTATTGCAATTTCAAGATAAGCAAGGTAAGTGCCTGGGTAGATATTTACTGAATGCTATCGTAGGTTGATTATGGCTTAATTTGTAGCTTTTCAGAATACTAAAACCAAAAGCCAAACTTCTGTATTTTTCTAAAGCCTTCAGGGATGTGTGACAATTTTCACTGTACTACTTGAGTTGACCAATAACTAAGAGAAAAAGAAGCAGTCTAATTGTTAGGCAGTGGCTGAAGTTCTTGTAGAAGATGTTGCAGTTGCAGCTATATTTATCAAACCAGACATTCAAATGTGATTAGCTTAAGGGCTGGACTCAGGGGTCTCAAAGGTGCCTCTGCAGTGCTCACTTTTGGTTGCATCAAAACATACTCAATGCATCACAAAGTGATAACTGTCTTTCAGGCAGTTTTATTTCAATTTATAATTTGGCAGCATTTATCGTGTAATATATCATGTAATATATATGATATAATAGAGCCTTTTGCATAAAATTAAGTGTAAGTACTTTATATGGACATTTATTTAAAAAATTCTGAAGTGTAGTTTCTTTGCATCTTTAAACAACAAATCATCAATCACACTTTCTAGCGGGTCTCCTCACAAAAAAAAATATTTCCCTTGTTATTATCAGACAAGAATTAGAGAAATGTAACTTGTTCGTTCAAGAGGAAATACGTCAACAGTTTGATAAAACTTAAAAAATAAGTTTTTGTGCCTTGAGATCATTTGTCAGAAGTAGTATACTCTCATAATATTTTTCGACTCCCTTTTGAATTCACATATATGCTGAAGTCACAAACAGCGTGGATAAAATTGGAAGTGTCTGAGTATCATGACCTGCAATTGTGGCAAGGCCATTCTGAGAAAACTGGAAAAAGGGCAATCTCCCTGTATTTATGTATTCCACAGCAGTCCTTTTCTCTGGCAGCTAATCTGCATGGCAGTGTTTATCCAAGACTTCTTTTCTGTTTCTACATAAGATGGCTTTAAATCAGACTCTCAAGAAAGACCCTTTACATATTTAGGGTTTTGTAAAGTATCATGTTGCTTGTATTGTTTAAATCTTTTATATTCTAATTAACACTTGTATGGAACTAATTTGCAAATTTTTGCTTAACATTTAGCTCTTACCTTCAGAAGATAGGATTATGTATGGAATGAAAATATAAATACATTTGAGATGGCTGTGCTACCTTTGGGATTTATTTTCTTCCCTCCCTTAATTCCCAGTTTAGTTCTAGTCATTTGTCTTGAAAGGAATCTTAACGTCTGTTTAGTTTTACACTCTCTTAGTCCGTACCCAGCTCAGTGAAATGTCCTTTTACTTTCTTATCTGAGTTTATTTATAAGCACCAAGAAATTGTTTTTCTACCTCAGAAAATAAATTTCTTTTCTCTCCCCACTTTGAACTTGGAATAAGATCAGAATCAATGTTGTCTGGAGTTTTTTTTTTTTAACAAGTGAAAGTTAACAAGAACTACTTTGTGCTGCTATGAAAATCCATACAATTGAAAATTGAGTCACAAAAAAACAAAAAAATTTTAAAAAATCATGTCCCAAGGACAATTTTTTCACAAAGTATTCTGACATATTAGTACTGAGAGAGAGACATTTAGATATCTATATTTTCAGATTGAAAGCTATAGACTGGTAAGAGTTAACTGTTCACATTGAGAGTTATAGACAGTTAAGAATTAACTGTTTTTTCTTATTATTCTGCTTTCCAACAGACCATAGTCAATTACCAGAATTACTTGCTGAGGAATTATTGACCTAGGAGCTTAGTGAGCAATTACACTGCAGTGTGGACTGGTCAGACCCAGTTGCATGAAAAAGTGCTTTGAGGAGTGTGAAAGGGGAAGTCATTAGAGTAGATGAAGAGTCGACCCTGTGGTCTGGCATGGGAGAAGCTCAGGCACAGCATCTGCCAGCACAGGAAGAGGAGATCCATTGATAATAGTCTGCTTGTGGCAGAGGTCACTGTCAGGGTTTAGGGAAAGGTAAATGTGTCTGAGAGAGTGAAACTTGGGCATAGGAGCTGTTGCATTTTACCTGCATACTGCTCATAAATTCACCATCAAAGAACTTGGGTGGAAAGGGGTATTTTCTTATAGATTTTCTTATAGTTGTCAATTACAGCTTGGCAGAATTTATAGCAACACCAGTAGCCAAGGGAAATGACTACATGATGTCCATGGGAATTGCTGAAAGAAGGGCAAACTTCATTCGCCAGACAGGGAGTCTGTCCACAAATGCTGGAGAATTCCAACTTGCTGAACCTACCTGTCCCATCTTATTCACCTACACAGGGAATATCTTCCTGACTTTAAGCTGGGTCTTCCCACTTCAAGCAGACATCAGGAGATTCCTGCAGGTTGGCTAAGGACTTGCTTTAACTCCTAATTCTTCACAAATATGCCCAGAGCTCCACCTTCAATTGTCAAGTTGATGCCTATGTATATAACTAACACAATAACCTTAAAAATGGCATGCATGACCCTGAAGAAGCTGGTAAAAGTAGAGTGAGGACCAATGTGCCATTTCTGCCAAAGCTAAATTTCTTCTGATGTGCAAAGTCAGGTGAAATAGTGTAGACCATTAGGAATAAGAAAGAAGAATTAGGTACAGGAGAGAAACAGTAAGAACACCAATCATATTTTGATAGTAAAAATAAGCAATACCTTAACTAATGAAAAATTACAGTCTGTGCAGTTTGAATCCAAATCACCACAAACTCTACTTGAAGAGTGGACTCTGTAGAAGATATAAGCAGAGAAGCTGGTCTTACCAGAATGAGAATTATGTAAGCCTGAAATCCATGCAGCAGGCCGTGAGTGATGAGTAGGTGAGGACCTTCACGTGTGCCCTGTGTGGAATGCCCATTTCGAAGGAGCCCTTAAGGGTAGAGTTCAGGCCCTCATATGGTCTGGAATCATCTCTCTTATTTAAAATAAACGGATCATGCTCTATAGTTACACTTGCAGAATTACCTTCCAACAGCTGGATTGTGTTTGATTGATTAACTGGGGAATGTAGTGTAGTCAGGGTGACACATCAGGAAACCCACCCAAAGGGCTGTAAACACTAAGGTGCTGTAGGCATTTCCTAGGTAGCATGCTCTGAAATCTATTGGATCTTAAGAATGGAGACCTGAGTAAGTCACAAAAGTTAGACGGACAACCATGGGAATTATCCAAACAGCATGATAAATCCATGCAATCACAGAAGAGTTAAGATGCTCAGAAGGGATGAGAAACTCGGCCTCAAAGATAAGTGTTGGAAAGAAATGATCCTTCAAAACTATATGAAAGAAGAGTTAACTAAAAAGTAAAAGAGGTATAGGGAAGCCAAAAACCGGAAAGAGGAACAATTACAGCACAGAGCTTTAGCTGTCCTTCTCTTCACGAAGTCATACTGTTTCCCAAGATTTCTCCTTTAACTTATTATTATAATTATTGTTGCTGTTGTGTATTGTATGTCACAACATGCAGAAGAGGGCAGTGCACAATTTAGTACAGTCAGTTCTTGCCCTCCATCCACCTTTACATAGGTTCCAGGAATTAAATTCACATCCTCGGTCTTGGGAAGCAAGTTCTTTCACCTGCTAACTGGTCTTGCAGCAACTGCTTTCTCAGATTTCTCATGGAGTAGACAGCATTTTTGGTGGTTTCCTTGCTGTCCAACTGGATCTGGAAATCTTACAGTAGAAATTCAAACACAATTTCCAGTGGAAGTAGGGCAGTTATGTTTATTCTGGCAGAGTGTGAAATAGGATGGATAAGGAAGATTCCAGCTGGCAATATTTAAAAACTGAAGGATTGACACAGATACAAGAGCTGTAGTTTTTGTGATCACTTAACAGAAAGTTCTGCATGGAACATTATTCTGAAATATTGGCTGTCCTTTGCCTTCTTCTTCAGTCTTGATCTGTTTTGTATTTTTTATTTTTACTTTCAAAAGATAGAGCAAGCATCTCCTCCTTTGCCCATTAACTCAGGTTTATCATGTGCTTTTGATCCTGTAGAAGTAGGATTACTTGCCTGTTTCCTCCCGCTACTGGGCTATCAACTCTTAACTTTGGTCTATGAAACACAAGGTCTATAAAAAATTGCTTATGTGCTTAATGTGTGTGTAATGAAAGTTTTGAGCATTTATACAAGTGTATGAGAAAGTAGAAGTCATATACAAGGTGGCCATCTATGTGTCTATATGTGTGTGTATATTTGTATATGTATATGTGTGTATTTATGTATGAATGATGTGTGTGTGTATGTGTGGTATGAGTGTATGAGTTTGTATGTGTAAGTGTTTGTGCATGTCTGCATGTATACACCTCATAAAATGAGAAACTTGGGGCAAGTATATAAAATGTAAATTCAATAAATTTATTTTAAAAAATTAGAAACTTAGAAAGCCTCGGAGTTTAAAAAGTAAAACTAAAGGAAAAGAGATAGAAAGAAAAATGAAGAGCTTGTGAGAAGACCCGGGCAGTATTGTTCTCATATAGACAGATGGAGAGGTTGGGGAAAGGAAAACTTTACTTGGAAGAGAGGCAGAATTGGGGGAGAACCTATTTTCCCAGAAATGTAAAAGACAATGACTGTGCAAGAAAATGTGCTTTCTCCTGGAAAGACAAGACTTTTTTTAACATGAAAATTTTGAGATTTTTAAACTCTTGTTAACCTTAAAATTGTTAACCTGAAAGCACTTACAGAGCTTTCAAAGAGAGCTGTTCTTCCTTTTCTTCCCTTTTGTCTTGTGCTTCTTCCCTCCTGCTCTCTCTTCCTGCCCTTTCTTCTCTCTCCTCCAAATAATCTGAAGAGTCATCAGGAGTTCCCCTGCAAATCAGTCCAATTGCGATTTCAGCTCTGTGTCTCATTCCCTAGTCCTTTACAAGTACAAGAAACCTAGACTTTTGTGTCTTAGTCAATAGCTCATGGATCATTCTTCTGATAGACTACTATTAATATGCTACAATTCTCCTGGAGAAATGTATGTCATGTGAACAAAAAGAAAAGCAAAGCTTGGGTTCTTTCCCTCCAGCAGAGCTCCATTAAGACAACATGAAAAGTAGAATCGCCATCTATAACTGGATGTAATTTCATGTTTATCCCACTGTCGGAAGGTGGATGTTATATCCTAGCAGTTCAGTAACTTCTTCCCCTACGACATCAGAAAGCTGGAAAAAGTCAGTGATTGGGTAAATCCAGAGGAGGAAGACAAAAACTTACCTACTGGAGTTATGTACATCCCGAGCCACTAGACAGCATCATAGGCAATGACCAAGGCATACCAGTCAGTGTATAGCCCGCTGAGTCTCAGGCACTGATTTGGCCAAGGCCCTATTAAAACACAAAGCAAATAGTAGCTTAAAGCAAAAAATCTCTGCACTTGAGTTCTAGTTCTGCTAGTTTGTGATTGACGTAAATCATTTAACATTCCTCATCCTTATTTATGTGGCAGTAAGCTGATGCCAATGTTCTTTATGGACATAGTATTTGAGAGTGGCAGTGGAACTAAAGCACAGTCCAGGCTGGCTGAGCCCACAGATGATTAATATAGCCAAGAGAACAGTCTCAATAGACATTTTAAAATCACATTTAGGCCCAGAATTTCAAGCCTTGTGGTACTGGAAGCCAGTTTGATAAAATTCCGTCAGAGCCACGGGCTTTGCTGGATATGCTGTGGATGTGGGCTGGTGATGATTACTTCCCATATCAACACGATAACGGTGTGTCCTGGAAAGGAACACACAAAGGTTAGTGAGCAGAGTCTCATGCTGAAATTGAAAATGTAGCTTTAAATTTCCACGATATTTAATTCTTACAGAGCTACCTGTAATCCTCCCTCCTCATCACCGTTCAGTGTGTTACTCAGACCGTTTTTTTTTATCTGCATATAATTGATGAAACAAATGATGGATCATGATTCAGACTCCACAGAGATATGCTTTTCAATGTTCATACTGGTTTAGAACCTAACTACTTTCTTTCAGATATATGTGAACTTATTTTTACAGAAATAGCCATGATCATCTTAAACAGACTTTAAAGTACTTCATTTTTATTCCTTGGGTACTTCTTTGTGGGCAATTTCAAAGACGCACACTGTTCAAAGTTAAGGTTTGTAAACAGAATCTTCCAGTTTCTAAAAATAGCAGAGCCAAGGGCGATTTCTCTTGATGGCACTATTTTCTAGTAACTTGATTTCTTGTTATTGTGGGGATACTGTCACTGGCTGCAGTCAGGTGATTCCACTTCTTAAGAATTGACTGAATCAGGAAGATAAAGACGTCTCTGGCTGTTAGGCTTATCCTGACAAAGTGGGAAGACTGGCATGGGACAGTGAGTGCTTGCTCCCACAAAGTCTGGCAAAGAACAAGGACCACTGCACTCCTAGCAAGACTCTACTTAGCACATGGAAACTGGCATTTCATCTTCGCCCTCTAGTTTCCACCTTATGAGCAAGGAGCTATGATGAGAGGCTGAGGGTTTGATGTCAGTGTATCTTGGATTCTTTTAGCAAAGTGTTAAAGATGAGATCATTGGTTTTCTTCTTAAAGTTCCAGTTCCATTTCAGATCTAGTCTATACTAAATTAGTTGTATTATTAGCATCACAAGATTTCCAGCTCTGGGTTTGTTTTTCAAAGAATTTTAACATCATACAACTCTTGTAATACATTAAGAAAATCTCATTATGTGCTTGTAAATGTTTACCAGCTCCAATGAAAAAGCCATCAAGTTTGGATGTAGTTTATATAATAGCATTTTCTTTCTAAGAACAGTTATCAGCTCCACAGCCTTAACTATACTCATTTATTCACTTTTGTCCAAGAGTTACTAAATTGGATTCCAATGTTCCCATGTAATTAGCACATTGCACCTGTAGCTAGTCCAGCATCAGGACTTTCTTTGCATATAATCAACTTAAGAGAGTGTCTTCAGAGTCATAAGGAATTTCTAGGAGGAGAAGGGACATAAGGTAATTGACTTTGCTATGGATGCCATATTAGCATGGGTAATAGGTTCATCCTTTTTTCATCTCTATCTGACTAACCTTATAACTCCAGTAATGCTCCGTGTCATAGTCTTCCTTTAGAACCAGTAAGTGTGGTGAGTGGAATAATTCAGTTAATTCTCTAAAGCATTATTACTGTAGTTCTGGAGATTAGGGAATTCTTAAGCCACTACATCTTCCCTTCATGGAGAAGCTTTTATTACATTGTGTGTGTTCACCTAATATTCAAAAGATGAATCGCCCAGTTGTGATGTAACAAATGAGGAGTGGACCCAGTTCTGGATGATAATCTTTTGGGAACATTTAGCCTCTCTCAGTAATTCTCACTGTTCACAGTTGCTTCTTCTGCAGTCATCCCCGGATCTCTGGGTAGGATGCAACCAGTTTAACTACATGGCTGGGAAGGATATAATATATGTATAAAATGGCTGATTTGCACTGGTGTGAGTAAAGTGGGATGCAAGGCAAGGTCTGGGTAGAGTAGGATAGATGGTCTACCTTGTTTAATTACTAAGGTGCAGATTGACCTGGATTTACTACTTCACTTTTGCTAGTGAGCTTGTTTGTATTACAAATTGAAAGCAACTCTGACTGCAATGGTCCAATGTCCTTATTAGTACAGTGGAAATTGAAATATGTTCTAAAAAGTTAGCAGAGATAGAGATGTATCTCTTACCACCTGGACGTCCTACGTCTTAAACTTGTAAATGCAGAAGAAATCAGATAGCTTTTAGAGCACTTGAATTTTCTTTCCCTGAAAATTCTGGAAAAAAAATAGTCCATGGATTTTGATTTTAGAGTTTTGGAAGGACTAGCCCTACTATCCCAGTTTTCTTGTAACCTCTATTTAAGTCAAATCCAGTCCCCCATATGTTACTGTGTCTCTCAAAAACATAAAAGTCAAATAATTGTGTGAAAAAATCTCAAATTGTGCCAATACATACTGCTCTTTTTCTGTTAAGAATAAGTTTTAACTCTAACTCTGCATTTGAACTTCAGATTATACATATTGGTGGTACACTCATTCTCAGGAGTATAGACCTCAGGAGAGAAGCAGCTGATAAAATTTTCTTGACACAAGCAATTTAGGGTAGAAAAGAAAGTTCCAGAGGGGATGTAGTCTGTTAGGGAGGAGTCCCAACAGAGGCAGGGCTGGTTCAGGTCACTGTATTCATCATCAAGAGGCAGAAAGAGTAAGAACCAACTGGATGTGGGACTGGAGAGGTGGCTCAGGGGTTTAAGCTTCTGCTTTCCAGGCGGAAGGTCCTGAGTTCAGATCCTAGACCCCACGTATAGACGCTGGGAGGAAGCGGGGGCAACCTGTGTTTCTGGTCCTGGTAGGGCGGAGCCTGTAAATCCCTGGCCAGAGTAAACAAGGAGAAGGTGGAGGTGGTCCATGGTGGTCCCTGAATTCGTCCATGGTTCTACACACACACATACATACATACACACACGTGCACACACGCACAATTGAACAAAATAATAAATAATAATAAAATAAATAACCAACCAACTGGGAGGAAGCAGGACCCAGCTACCAAACCTCAAGACCCACACCCTGTAACTTGCCTCCTTTTGGCAAGGTTCCACCTCCTAAAGGTACCACATCCCTTTCCCGAACATTAGCATCAACTAAGACTTGGAATACATCAGCCTGTGGGGAGAACTCACCTTCAAACCATGATGTTAACCCTTAGAACCTTCACAGCAGAAATAGGTATGTTCCTCAGAATCTGGAGGCTAATTCATTGCAAGGACAGATATATGCTCTGTGTCCTCCCTTTAACCATAGACAGAGCATGAAGACAAATGCAGAAGTTTAAGTGCTGCATTTAGATAGCTTCTTCACAATGACTTGATGGTGTGTGTGTGTGTGCATGCATGTTTGTTGTGTGTAAGAGAGAGGATGGATACATGCTCTGAGACATGATTTTTCTGTGTAACCCAGACTCAGCTGTAGTTTCTGATCCTGCCTTAGGCTCTGTAGTGTTGTGATTATAAGCATGAACCAAAAAGTTATCAAAGACACACACACTCCTGTTGACTACCTGTATTAATTAAGCTCTTTTATGGTTTATCTTTGTGAAGCTTTACTTACAGACACAAACACACACATAGACAATATGTGTGTGTATACCATCCATGTCTATTCATAGTATATATCATTTAATGATATCAAATGGACAAGCTGTCCCTTTACATTTCTCTCCAAGTTATTTATCCTCTTCTGTGAATACAGATACACACACACACACACACACACACACACACACACGAAAATGCATCTAGTTCATTTCAAGGGACAGTGAAATCACAGGCAATCTACTTTTTTTTAATAGTATTAGAAAATGCTTTTGCCTATTTTTTTTTTTTTGGTAATTTAAAGCTCTTCTGTCCATAATGACTTGTACAGTCTACTTTATAGTCTTCCACACAGTCATTAAGAATGTCATATATAAAGGACTGTTTCAGAATTAAACTCCTAGATAAAGATGCCTGTGTACCGAATTTTTCCTGATACCTTATATGGGGACAATGTCAGTGAAGATTGTTGCTAAAATTGACCTTTCCTACCCTGAATTCCCTGACACTTGATGTGGGAAAAAACTGTCAGCTTCCATAAAGAGAGGTTTCTTCTTCAAAACATGAAGCTACTATAGAGGAAAAATATTTGGCCAATAAAAAAGTCTTGTATCCAGAAGTTACAGAAATAAAGGAATACTTCACCAGAATCAAGAGTAGTGTTGGCAACTAAGTGTCAGATGTGGTAGCAAAGCCAAGGCTGAGGCAGTTAGATTATGAGTTCTAGTCTATCCTGGGGAATTTATAAAGATAGTATCGGGAAATGAAATGTTCTAAATGGGACTGGGAATGTAGCTTTGTGATCTAGTGCTTGCCTAGCACGCAGAGGTTCTGGGTTCAGTTCCCAGTACGGAAACAAATGAAGAAAAACACATGCTGTTTTGTTTGCATCATTTTTCTGTGGGTTTTGCCCTCATCTTATATAGCATGTAGTCTTTCCTTCCCTTGGAAGCAAAAGGGGCAAGAGACCATATGTCCAAAGCATCTACTCTTAAAACAAGTCAGCCTCTAGAGTCTTAGAAACTTTCACATTCCTGATAAAAACTCCTGGATCTGTGTTCAGGGCTGGTGTAGGACCTGTTGATTTTTGAGCAAGTCCTTTACTGCTAATCTGCATTCTAGCCCTTGCAATGTTTCAGTTTTGATCATACTATCTACTGCTGTGATGACACCCACAGGTACTGCAGTATATTGAAGACAATCATGTCAATTCCCTTTCCAGCCTGGAGCTGTTAGACAAGTCCATCAGTGTCAAGCTGGCTTTGCCAACTTCCATAAATGTACCACCATGAACCTCAGTGCAGAACCCACCGCCTTGACCCTTGCGATCACGAATAGATGTGACCAGCCCCTGGCTGGGAGAATGGGGAAAGTTCTAAGCAAAGACGGGTAGATAGGAGTATGAAAGTTCTCTGTGCCATGTTACAGCTCTCTAAATAAAATGTGGGTCTCACGTGAGCTGCAGAACATACCACTGAAAGATGCACTCCAGTAGAGTAAGTGAGAACTGACATTATTCCACTAAAGGCCTTGTATGTTAAGTGCTTTGAGACTGTTTCAGCAGTTGGCACTAGGCACTGTGCTGAGTATTTTCCATTGCCTGCCTTATTACTATTCAGAAAAGCCTGTAAGTCGTTATTGCTATTCCTTTCACAAACAGGACACATGGGGCAATAACCTAGAACACTGGGCTGTTTTTAGTTTGAATAGAAGATACTATACATAGTAGGGCCTGACTAGATAGCTTGGTGAGTAGAGCACCCACTTGTAAGCCTGGCATCCTGAGTTTGATCCTTGGAAGCTCATATGGTGGAAGGAGAGAACTTACTTCTGAAAGTCGTTCTCTGACCTTCACCCGTATGTCATTGCATATGCGCATGCACCCCCGTCTCTTTTACCTTTTCTCTCTCAGAAATAAACGAATTAATAGAATAAAATTTCTGAAAAATCAACATGGTGATCCTTTAATTTTGTTTATTATTTTTATTTTTTTCAGAACTTCATTGCTTCAAAGGATTTCAAAAACAGGGCATTTACAAAAGGTTGTGTAAGATATAAAATTTCTAAGCTATAAATAGTGTTTATATTTTTTAAAGTTTTAACTTTAATAAACTATTCACTTCTTTTGAAATTTCAACCTAAAACTTTTACAGGGCATTAGACAGTGGAGATATTCTGAGTTTATATTTACTGAAATCTATCTGCATCTGAAGTATCAGCTTCAACTAAAAGAGAGTGAAGAAAACATTTGAATCAATGGGATATATTTGCAGGGAAAATGAATATGAAGTATCATTTTATTTTTATATATTAAAGGTTGAGGAATTATTTAGATAGAGCTGTATTAATAATGCCATTAGGTCACTTCTAGTCAAGGTAAGCTGAGAAACCTCATGCAAGCACTGAGTGATTTCATTCTCAGAACTGCATGACATATCGCCACGTGTTTTATGTTCACTGTCATCAGGAAATACACTGAGGGCTTGTGTAGATTAACAGTGTGACCTGTTCGCAAATTCGAGTTGCTGCTAAGGCTGTCCTAACAAAAGCCCACATGTTGAATAGCTTCAGCAACAGAGTCTAAAGGAGATATTTTCAGCAGTGGTTTCTCTGGGAAATTCTATTCTTGGCTTGTAGACAGTGACCCTTACTGCCTTTTCTAGGACTGCCACCCCTGTGCTCAGGTACCCTAGTCTCCCTCTCCTTTTGTAAAGAGCCAGATTGGATTAGATTCACCCTAAATGCCTCCTCCCTACCCCTATGACATAGCCACATTGGGAAATACCTGTGTTTAAGCTTCAAAATGTGCGTTTTGGAGGGACACAACTCACCCCCCCCACGTCAAAAACATTGTAGAAAGATAAAGACTACAATTAAATGGTTCCAGTAAAAAATTCAGTATATGAATGTTATCTCTTTGGCTTAGATGTGGTCCAGGTGTATATGTGTGTCAATATCTGTCATCCTCTTGAAGATTGTGGAGAGCTTCATCTATTTTCATATATATTTCATATTTTTGATATATATTGAAGGAATTCTGGGGCTTATGTTTTCAGTAGCTGAGCTAATGAAATGCAGAGTCATTCAGAGTCAGTCATCTTACTGAAAGGACCAGAGAACATGGAACAGGTCTGGATGTTGTCATTCATATCAACAGCTATTGCTTCAAGATAATAGCCATTAGTTACACATATGTTTAAAAAGTCAACATCTGTGTTTGGGAAAGATGAATCCCCTTCTCAACATCTGCAGAGAATGTGAAATACATGACAGAAAGCAAAAGAAAGTCTGTGTGTGTGTGTATATTTGTGTGTGTGTATGTGTGTGTCTGTGTGTGTGTCTGTATGTGTTTGTGTATATGTGTGTGTATATGTGTGTGTGTGTATATGTATGTGTGTGTATGTGTGTGTGTGTATGTGTGTGTGTGTATGTGTGTGTATGTGTGTCTGTGTGTGTATTTGTGTCTGTGTGTATGTGTGTGTGTATGTGTTATGTGCTCTATTTTTCTCCAGCTTATTTACTTGATATCTGATCTCTCAATGAAACTAGACCTAGGCTGGCAGTTTGAAAGCCCCAGTGATACTTCTTTTCTGGCTCCCACAGCTCTGGCATGCTGGGAGCATGCAGTCATGTTGGTTTTTACCTGAATGCTGAGACCTCAACCAGATCTCAGAATTGGACAGCAAACCCTTTTATCTACTGAGCCATCCATTTTTCAAGCCCCCCCCCCAGAAAGCTTTCTAAAGGAAAACAATATTAAAGGCGTTTATTTCATCCATTACATAAAAATGTCCAGAATAATTTCATTCTTATATCCTTAACTGCTGTTTTTCATTACAAGAATCTGTGGATGATTAGTAGGAAAAAGTGAAATTACTGATATTGCAGCTTATAGAAATAATCTGGAAAGACACTGGACAAGCTAGAGGAAATTAAAAGAGGCTTATGGGATATTCTAAAAATAAGGCTCAGAACCATGAGATATTTTTCACAAGTGTCCTTATCAGGCTTCAGATAAAATATAGCAAAAAGTAAAACCTTGGCAGTGCACTAGAAGAATAGTTTTGTTTATTTGCTTAAGACTGAAGAAAATTATGACACTTTTAGGGCGGACTAATAAATTTTTCTAACTACACAGTTACCATGAAATCAGCAGCATCTACTATCAACAAAGAACCTTTGAGTATTCTGCTCTGTCTCAGTCTCTCTTCTCTTTCTCTCCATTTCTCACATCATCCTCTCTTTTTTCTCTTCCCTCCTTTCTATTCTCACTTCCTCTGGTGTGTCTTTCTGGAATTATCTTGAAATTACTATATTCAGGGTTTGGGGAGATGCATCAGTCAATATTGGCCAATATGTCTATCTGAAAGATAAAGCTCCACTGAGAGACCCTGTCGCAGAATATGTGACAAGGAGCAATAGAACCCACTTTTATTAACCCATTTTTAAAAAGAATTTTTATTTAACATACAAAATAATGGGTTTCATTATGGCATTTTCATACATACAATTCATTAATATATCATTGTAATTTATTCATACTCATTGACGATTAGTCTCCTTTCCCTATCTTTCTGGTCCCATTTTCCCCCCACCAGATAGTGACCTTCTAGTTGCATGTCTTATATATGTATCTGTGGCATGAATGTATAAATATGACATAGCTTTAAACTGAAGATTCACATGTGATAGATAATAAGCAATATTTGTCTTTCTGATCCCATTATCCTCTTTTTTCCCCCCTTCCTGCCTCCATGGTCCTCTTCCACCCTACAAATAGTACCCCTTATAATTGTACTTTATGTGCATTTTACATCTAGATTACACACACAGCAGAAAATGTAATGCTTGTCTTTCTGAGTCTGGCATGTTTGGCTTGACAGTATCTCCACCCTTCCCCCTTTTTTTTTCAACCAAGGAGAGAGACAGTGAGTGCCTGAAGGTCCCACTAAGAACCAGGGGGGTCCACTTAGTGTTACTATGGTGACCACAGGACCATGGATATTGCATGTATGCATGCAGATCACTACTGGAAAGACGATCACCAGGAGCAATGGCAATAAAGGCAGCTGCTGTGCCCTCTGCAAGGATGAGGATCAGGTCCATGTGATCCTGTCCTTGTTTCTGCCCTGCTCTTCACCTCTTGCTGCAGAAACTGCCTATTACACTGAGCCCTGGTTTTTTATGAAACAGTCCACCTCAAACGTAGTTACCATCTCAGCTCCTGACCCTTAATCTTTGATGCTCTTCTGGCCTCAGGTGCAGCCATAAAGCTCTCCACACTGTTCAGACATCCTGGGGGAATAGCAGATGTTCATTTGAGTCAGTAAATTCAGTACTGTCACATTTAATTGTGGGACTGTGTGGCTGCTGTTTGCTCTAAGAACTAGGCAGTCATGAATTTGCTTTAGGAGCTCTTTTCAAGAAGTCATCATAAATATCAGATTCATCTTCCAGAGCTGAAACAAAGAATGGAGAAGACTTGAATCTCTCTCTCTCTCTCTCTCTCTCTCTCTCTCTCTCTCTCTCTCTCTCTGTCTCTCTCTCTCTCTCTGTCTCTCAGTGAAGCAGGTCACTGACTCACTGTCATTACAAGAGTCACATGCTCACGGTCTGTGCTGACCTTGCTTCTTTCCTGTCTCCATATTATTTTTCAGAGAATCATGAAAGTCATACCTACTATATTTTGCCAGTTACAACATACTACTGCATTGTCCTTATGCCCCCAAATTATTTAATCAGCTTCATATTCTTTTTGTCCTGTTTGGATACAATCCATAATCCTTCTGGCTTTAGATATTGCTCTGGCTTATGATTTATCTATTATCACCTTTCTTTAACCTTTCCAACTTAGACCTTTTCCCTGTCATTCGATTGCATAGGAATAAGTTACAATCTCACACAGCTAAAATATAAACGACCTCTCCAGTACAAGACCCCTCTCAAAACATTTCTTTTTAATTATTGCAAAATGTTTTCAATAGTCCCAAAAGCTACCTCAAGGTGCTCAGTGTGTGTTTAATACTGTAACACAGGCTATCACTGCACGTGCCCCACTCCAGGTCTCTCCCTGTGCTCTTCAGAAGCCTTTGGATCCTCAGGTGCTGTCATCATTTCTGTCTCTCTCACTGAAAATACAATAACCAGTATGTTCTTGTTTACTTCTGGACACACTTTCTTCTCCTCTGGACACCATTGTACTTTCTCTCTTTCCTTATACAGAGGAAAGAAAAGACTCTTTGTGCATTTGGCTTAACAGTGTCAACCTTTCTCTGGATCTTTGAACAGGAGAATATTCCAGACTTTATTCTGTTTATTTGTATTTCTGTTAGAGAGAGGATCTCAAGTTGCTTAGACTGGCCTTGAACAGGTCTCCTGTATAGCAGAAAATGACTTTGAATTTCTGATTCTGCTGCCTCCAGTTCCAGAGCGCTAGTTTCCAGATGTCCACCACATACTGTCTGTATGTTCCTTTCCTCGATGATTATAGTTTGCATCTGTATGTCAGTGTATCTCTTATCCATATGCTTTTGGAAGCCTGTTCTGTTACTACTGAGTCTCCAACACCAGAATGATGCTTGACAACATACAGGTACTTGGTGTTTAATGAGTATATACAAAGGAATTAGAAAGTCATTGATTGTTAATATGCAACATTCATTTGCAAATGTGACATATTTTGGAACATCCTTCTAGAAAATATTTGATTGGATCAACTTGGATCAACTAAAATATTTCTTCAAACATTTTGGATTTTGCTGTTTTTTTATGATTCAAGATATGATAATGAACTACTTTTCTAACCTTTCTGTTTTCTGTAAAAAATTTAGGACAGCTTTTTAATTTTTTTTATTTATTATTTATTCAATTGTGCGTGTGTATGCATGTGTGCGTGTGTGTGTGTGTGTGTAGAACCACGGACGAATTCTGAAACCACCATGGACGCCTCCACCTCCTCCTTGTTTGCTCTGCCCCGGGATTCACAGGCTCCGCCCTACCAGGACCAGAAATGCAGGCTGCCCCCGCTTCCGCCTGGCGTCTATACGTGGGGTCTAGGATCCGAACTCAGGACCTTCTGCTTGCAAGGCAGAGGCTTAACCCCTGAGCCACCTCTCCAGCCCCAGGACAGCTTTTTAATGTCAAAGTTTTCATTTCAAACATTTATAGTAGACTCTTTCAAAGATTAATGATTCTTCATTGGATATAAATATTCTCTAATGATGATGATATACTGAATATATCTAAATGTCACATGTTTAATGTGCTATAGTCATAGGAAAATATAAGGTGATCTATTTTTGCTAAGAATGTCAATAATTACATGTAATCATGCTTATATAGATTGTGATTTTATCTGGTTTATAAATGTAAACCCCATAGGAAAGTATACTTGAAAATATCTACTGCTAAACCATTTCTCTATGTGTTAATTAAAGAGCAGATCATATCCTCCTAAAGTAGAAGATAGTGGATGATCATTGAGCTTCTGAAAGTGAGGTTGCTGGTCATGTTTGCTGCTATGGCTTGAACAAGTTGGTGTGGTTCTAGAATGGAAGCCCTGGCAGGGCAGAGTTTCCTCTTTGTTGATTCATGGCTGCATTGCCAGCCTCAGAGACACCAATCCCTCAGTTGTTGCTTGAACTGCCTTTCTACATATATACATGTATACATGTATAGTCTCTACATGTATAAAACAATAATCCTCCCCCCAACCTTTACATCCCAAATTAATATTAGAGCCCTTACAAACATAAGACAAATTCAAATCTGGAAGTGTGTATTCTTTTCCTACCTAGGCCTTGGTAACAGTTAGTCCTCTGATGTTCATTTCATTAAACATTAATATGAGGAAGGCAGCATCCACCAGAAGAACTAAAGTATTTTAAAATTTTAAAAATATCGTGCAAGATATATATATATATATATATATATATATATGTTTATATATAAAAAGTTTAATGTAGCCCCTCATATGGTACTATGTTTTCTTTTTTGTAATTATATAGTATTTACCATCTGGGAACTATTAAGGGCTTAAATTGCCCTAAGATTTGAGAACTATCTGTAAGTATTCATTTCTTAAAAAAAAATTGAAACCTCAGTTTAAAAGTACAAACATTGACAATGGTTTTTCATGTCTTCAGTTGTTTTTTCCACTTCATTAAGCAAATATGTAGCAAATAGCAATCATTAAAAATTGTGTTAGAAAATACAAGAGAAATTAGGTATTGACAGTATGCACACTGTAGTCATCTGCACAACCAGACACAACGGGAGTCATGAGGTCCTGGGCAGCAGGGTGTCTAGGAAGTGATTCAGCTTCAACATCCGGGCATCTGAAGAGGAACCTGGGCTACTACAACCATCACCTCTCAACACCACCAACCACCATGACTCAGCCTCGTGGCCGCAGTCACCAGGACCCATCCTGCAGTGTGGGACTTTCCTTTTCCTTCTTGGCTGTTCTGCTCCTGTAACTCTCCATTTTATTTTTCTGTAATAGGTCTTTGTTTGTTGTCTTCCTTACATGCATACAGTATAAGGTAATCATCCTGGTAGCAGAATTGCTGCTACTTATTGTTTTTCTGACACACAGAATGGTTTATGAAACATAGGCGGTAGCTCTGTAAGTAACTTCTGTATCGAAGGATGGATATGTGGCAGAATGAATGAAACGGAAACTCCTAAAAGTTCTAACCTGTTCGTCCATGCTGCCAATCCTCTTCACTATTTCTCCTTCAATTTCCAATGGAACCTCACAGTTTAAAGTTTTTTCTCCAGTTCTCTAAGGCCCTCTCGAATTTATATTCCACTCTGGATGTATTGCCTCACATGTCTTTGTTAAACACTTGCTGTAATTCTAAATGATTTGACATTTTGATTGTGCCAGTTAAGCATTTCTCACCAGAACTGCTGAGGGACAGAAGTCGGATTTTGTTACTTTTCAGGGATTTGTAGTATCTTGGATAAAGCTATTAATATTTTTCTGTGGATGGGAACCACAGTGCTGCTCAAGCTCAGTGACCTCACACGCGCCACATCTGAGGAGGAGGCAGGGCATCTAAACGAAAACGCCAAACTAAGCAGCACATTTATAATGGCCATGTGAAGGTCTTGCCTTCAACAAGTAAAGATGACCTACATTTACACTTCAAGTGATTAGAGACAGAGATGTGAAAAGAAAAAAAGAACCGAATTTCTGAGTCTTCAATGGGAAAATTGGGACATCTTGCAATTGCTGGTAGGACTACAAATGGCTATGTTGCAGTTCGCCTGCATGTTGCTGAAAAATTCATGGCCTAATGGCTATGGAAACAAAGGATTTTATTCTGCCTATTGATTGTCCATTTACAGTTCTTATTTATTTATTTATTTATTTATTTACTTATTTGCTCTTGCAAGCGTATTGAGTATTCATCCCAGCTTCCCTCCCTTCTCCCTTCCCTTCACCATTCCCTCCCATTCCTTTTCACCCTTCCACCTGTTCACTTCTTTGGACCCCAGGGTTCACTCTAGCTTGTCTTATCCTGAGGGGGCTCAGGCCTCCATGGTATCGAGTTACCTTTTTTAGGCCACCCCACTGATATGTGCATTTCCCTTCACTCATCCAGCTTTGGACTCAAAGATTTCCATGATAAGTTCCCATTCCATGGGTATACATTTACAGTTCTCAATCCAGTTTAGCAGGAGAGTCATATCAACACCAAAAGCCAAGAGAACTGACCGCACTATCTACAGGAATTTCTAAGAGGGGGATAAACCTCACTTGCCAGACACCATGTGTATCCAAGTATGCTGAAGAATGCCAACTCATCAGCTCCCTCCATCTTACTCACCTGCCAAGGGAATAGTTCCACTTTCCATGGGCTAAGTCTTCTCACATCTATTAGCCAATGTCTTTCAGGTTTGTTTAGAGCTTGCCTTAACTATCAGTTCTTCATGAATGTGCCCAAAGCTCACTTTGTTGACAGCTTTATCTAAGTATCAGAGGCCACATTATTTCTTGAATGGCAATTTTGAGACCACAATGATCACTAGCATTTCAAGTTCTCCGAATTCTGTAAAAGAAAAAAAAAAAACAAAAAGGTCACAACTGGAATGCCTCTAGGTGAAGGTTTGGTTTAATATTGAAACCTCATAGATAGAAGATGGAACATTGACATGGACAGAAGGAACAATAGAAATACTTTTGTTATGTTAAATTGAATGGGCAGTTTTGCCCTAGGCTGTGTGGTGTAGCACCACATTTGCAGCCACTCTTCTAGATGCTAAGGGTAACTGAATAAGACTCACAAGACACCAGCCTTCTGCAAAGTAAAGTGTAGCTTCAGAACCCCATACAACAACAAACAAATGAAATTTCATAGTAGATGAGGCAAAAAAGAAAACCAAGCACAGCAAAGGAATGAAGACTTTCAAGAGTCAGAGAAGCCTGTCTGAGGAGGTGACATGGGGGCAGAGGTCTGATTAAGTGAGAGAACAAAGCCAGAACAGAGGAAAGCAGAGTAAATAATGAGACTTTGCAAAGATGCTGGGAGTGTCTAGTAAAGCATAAGTGTACAGTGTGAATGATCTAACAGAACAAGGAAGAGATGACAAAATCTGCAGTGCCACAGGACCAAATTTCAATGCTTATTTTAATTTGATTTTTTATTTTTATTAATATGTGGTGTTTGTTTTTGTATCTGTTTAATTTTTGCTTCTTTTTTTGACACAAGCTCTTGTTCCGGTGTATCCCTGACTCACTTCAACTGTCCTGAACGTGTCAGGAACCCCCCTGCCTGCCCCCCTCCAGAGCTGAGAAGATAGGCATAGAATCCCACAAACTTGATGCTTCTGTGGCATTTTGCGAGCCCTGATAAGAATTGGCACTTTTCTTTCATTTTGATGATGACCCATTATAAAGTCTTAAGCAAGAGAGTGGCAGTGAGGTTCTGAAGACCGAAGACATAGAAGCAGCAAGATAGTATAGTGGATGGTGCAGTTTTGGGGAGTGAGATAGATTAAAGAGGGCACGGGGCTAGCAGAGAGCAAGGGCAGCCAATCAGAGACATAGTCTGAATGTGAAACCAAGGGGATTCGCTAATGGGAGGATGTGTGGTACATTAAAAAGGGAGTAATCAAAGATGATAGCCCTTGGGTGTGCAGAGTTACATGTCGCTGTGGAAGAAAGAACTTGGGGTCAAGTGGTGATGGAAATAGAGAAGGTGCTCTGTTTGCGGTATTTAAACTTTGAAATGTCTGTTAGATTCCTAAATGAAGCTAGCAGGTAATTAGAAGAAATCTACCGAAAGAATGTTTTATACACGTGTGTGGCTTCTGGACATGAATTGTTTAAAACTTAGCCTAGCACCCCAGTGATTACCATGCCACTCCTACATGTCACCAGACATTTCACCATTTCATCATGGATTAGATAATTTACAAAGATATATGGTGGCCAAAAATGAAAGAAATACTAACTTTCATCAGATATACCTTAGAGTGTACTTAAACATCTATATATGTGAAGTATTGTGGAGGACAGATTTTATATTGCATATATGTATGCAAATGTTGCATATAGAGAATTAAGACATTATTAATATTAATTAATTATTATTTAATTAATATTAATTTAAAAAGAAGTGCATACAGGACATATGGATGAGGTAAGGCCTGATTGTCTAACCAAACTGACACTGATCTCATTTATAATCAAATAAGGCCTGGAGAGATGTCTCAGGAGTTATAGTCTTTGTCTTGAAAGCAAAAGAACTTGAGTTCAGATCCCCTAATCCCACTTAAAGATTCCATGCAGACAGAGGAGAGACGACTTGAGTTAAGCCTCTGCTTTGAGTTGAGATCCTAGATCCTACATAAAATACCAGGCAGAAATGGCAGTTGCCTGTACTTCCCACCCTGGAAGGCAGAGCTTAGGAAACTCCAGAGCAAAACAAAGAGGAAACAGGTGATTCCTAAAGTTACTCTTGGGCCTCCACAGGCACCCATAGTGCCCCTAATATATAGACACACACACACACATAGAAAAATTCTATTGAGATATGATAATGATCTTCAATTTCAGCCCAGGAAGAGAGTCTGAGAAAACCCCAGAAGAAAGCAAGAAAGAGGTAGAGCAGTCCATGATGATCTGCAGTGTCAGCTTTGGATCTCTGCAGGCACACACTCGAGTGGTTCCCTGTTGTATGCTCCCATGTGTGCGCACACACACGCAAGCATGCAAAGCAGGAAATATTTTACAAATTCATTCCCCTGCTCTGAAGAAAATGTTGGTTAGTGAAGGGGCTAGAGGAAGCAGCTGTAAATTTAAAGTGAGGTAGCACACACTTCAGGAGGCTCAGACCAGAGGATTTGGAGCTCAAACCCAACCTGAATTATGTCCATATCAGCAAGACCAGACCAACCTGGTTAAGATACAGTCCTAGCAAGAACTAGAAAAATGTGCCAAGAAAGTGATCATCAGTCTAATTCCAGAGCCCATGGAAGAGACTAGTATTCCTAACTGCTCTCAAAAGTCATATATCTGCATCAAAAGGCAGAAGAGAACTATGTTGCCTTAGATTTAAACCACATTTGCTGTACCTAACTAAATGATCCATGTGTCATCCTGGAAGGTTCAAATAGAAAAACTAAAATATTACTGCTTATCTTTATGACAATAGGTGATACATAGCTGGTATTTTTCATGCTTTGAGACAACCCATTCTCTATAAGTACAGCTTCTCACAATTGGAGCGGTGGTGGGAAAAATCAATTAATTCCCTCAATATTATCTTTCCATGTAACAGTCCAGTGTCGAATCTGTTTTCATTGAAGCTGCCATCAGCAATAACGAGTTCATTTCGGTTCACTGACTCAAGTCCTCCGTGGAGCTATGGACTCGTGTCTTCTGCTCCCGCTTGTACCCCTCTTCTCCAGATTTCATTAAGCTGATACTTCTCTTTGGCCCAAGGTTCTCTGGTTGAACTTTTCATTGCAATGGAAATTAACTTCATATTTGTCAAGCCCATCAGCATGCAGGGGAAAACTAGCTAAATAAAACTCAATGTTTCTTTTTACTCTCTCTCATCAGAATCAGGCCACAAGAAGTTAAAAAGCACCATCCAGCGTAGCACAGAAACGGGCATGGCGGCCGAAATGAGGAAGATGGTAAGACAGCCCAGCCGCGAATCCACTGATGGCAGCATCAACAGTTACAGCTCTGAGGGAAAGTAAGTGAATGTCAGCATATTCAAGGGCTCTAGGACTTGGGCTGTCTGGGACTTGAAGAAAATTTCCAAAGCTTCTGTGTTACCCCTTCATGTACCCAGAAGTTTCCCCATCTTTTGTAAACCATCCCGATGTCTCTACACCTGTTAATCAAATCTACCAAAGAACTAAAGCAAAACTTAATAAACTGGTTTCCATCATAGTCCAAAAATGTCACATGTAATAAATATAGGAAACTGTAGTTCCTGCCCTGCCACCAAAGTATGGATGAAAAATTACAAAGGAAGGGCTAAGTTCTGACTTGGCTATCTCTTTCCAAACTGTTCTGAGCTGTAATATTTTTCACAATTTAACCCTCTTTCATACAAGCAACTTACATTTTTCATATTTTTCAAATCATCACTAAATTGTACCTTCAGAGAAAGAAGTAGAATCTACTTTATTTTTCCAGTCAAAAAGACTTTTACCTCAGAAATTGAGTAATTTTGAAAATATTTAACCAAATTTAGTCATGAAATCTGCATTTTCGTAGATTAGACTTAATGTTTTTTTTCTGGTAAAACTGAAACTTTCATTGAGGTAATGTATCTACAATGTAAATAATCACCACTCTCCAATTGATGATTAACCATTGTAACGCTCACAGTCATCAGGCACCACCTTTCAAATTAGCCTAATTCTAATCTGCTTCTTCACAGCTTATTTTCTTTCACCAGCATTCTTTGTACTGCTTTAAAAATAGAAAATGATAGCAAATTACTGTATGAGTTATCTTTTTCATTCCTGACGCTAGTTGGTCTCAGGCTCTTAAATCCTTAATATCCTTGAGACCAGGAAGGTATAGCTAAGAACAGACTGAACATGTGGAAGGTGTTAAGATACATTGGTTGACCGAATACCAAAGTTTTGTGAAGTAGTATAATGTACAAATCATAGACTGGAGACTTTATCTTCCGTTACCAAAGCAGCACATCCAATAAAATGTATTTATTCCATGTGCTGAATAGAGTATCAAATCTTAAATTGGAATTATAACCCTTTTCTTCATCAGTATTGAGCTTCATATGCTTGGGCCATAGGGACTGCTAGTAAGTAAATAGTTGGAATAGAATATATGGTTCCTAATCAGAACTGATCAGATAGAATCTAACAAGATGAATTGTGTGTTACGTGATATGTATTTGTTTTCTTCTTGTTGCTATAGCTTAATATTTCCTGGAGTGCGACTAGGAGCTGATAGTCAGTTCAGTGATTTTCTTGATGGACTGGGACCGGCCCAACTTGTCGGCCGCCAAACCCTTGCCACCCCTGCAATGGGTAAGCATAACTCTTCTGCCATGCCATGATTGACAGGGCCACTTGAAATAGCTGAGAAATATAGTACATATATGAAAAAAGTCCTTTCTACAATGTTGCCTGTTACAAAGTTACCAGAAAATATTCTAATTTCTTGTTCATAGAGCATTGCCGGTTACAAGCAAATATTATAATTTCTTATTCTTTTTTTTAATGTGAAACACTGTGTCAAATAATAAAAATTAGCTATAAACTCTAGAATACCAGGAAATCTTATTGGGACAGTCAACAGTAGTTCCAAATGTAGAATAAAAGTACTATTCTGGAAAAGATGTGGCATAACTGTTCAACTGTTTGCGAAACATTAATAAAATTGCTTCCTTCTTTACAGCTAAGAATGTAACAATTTAAACTCAGTTAAAAAAAAAAGATAGAGAAACTAAAAAATACTTGAAACCATTACAGTTAATGTTTCTGTAATCCTTGAAATTTGATCTGCATTCAGTCCATATATTTTGGATAAAAGACATTCAATCTATTGCAGCAGATATGCCCTATAAGTTAAAAAAAGGATAAAAAAGAATAAAATTATGTTAGTGTAAAACAAATATTTCTTTGCATGATATGAGATTCCAGAATGAAAGTATTTATCCAGTATCTACAAAATTGAATTAAAACATATCAACAGAAAGACACAATATAATCATGGGCATTCTTACCCATGGTTATTGATAGAAAATTCACCCAGCTTTTTTTAAGACAAGAATTAATTTTAGCAAATCAGTCAGAAATCATATTTCCAAATGATTTTTTCAATAATCATACTGGAAGCCAGAAAACTTTTATAGAAGTTTTTAAAAATTTTTTATTATTATTTATTCAATCATGCGTGAATGTGTGTGTGTGTATGTAGAACCACGGACGAATTTGGGAACCACCATGGACGCCTCCACCTCCTCCTTGTTTACTCTGCCCGGGGATTCACAGGCTCCGCCCTACCAGGACCAGAAACACAGGCTGCCCCCACTTCTGCCCGGCCTCTATACATGGGGTCTAGGATCCAAACTCAGGACTTTCCGCCTGCAAGGCAGAGGCTTAACCCCTGAGCCATCTCTCCATCCCCTTTAATGTTTTTAAAAAAGAAGTGTGTGGGCTGCAGAGATGGCTCAGGGATTAAGACTCTGTGTCACAAGCAGAAGGTCCAGAGTTCAGATCCCAGGTTCCACGTAAAAACACCAAGCAGAAACCATAGTGGCCTGCACTTGTGGCCCTGGTGGGCAGTGCAGAGCCTGGGAAATCCCTGAGCGAAACAAGGAGGGCTTCCACAGTGACACACAGTGCTCTCTAATACACACACACATACACAGAGTGTGGCTATATGGCTCCATCAATGGTGGGGTAAACCATTCATATCAAATTAGCAAAATGTATGCTCAAAAGCTAGGTTATTTGGAGGATGAATCCCATGATAATGACCTCCATTTTCAGTGTTCCTCCTCCACTGGAGTCATTTTTTTTTTCCTTATGAGATTTAAAAATCAAGAGTTTGAGTCACCCAATTTACTCAACCTTGTTCCTAGTTCAGGTCTAAAAGGTCTCTATCCTGAAAATACAGGTGAGTTCAATGTAGATGCTGGGTCTCTCTGAGTGGGTGTCATAGTCACCTAGGTCCTAGGTATTCATCAGAGTGATCAGAGATTGAGCATATCACAAAAACAAAGGTAACTCACTCTCAAAATGTAATGTCAACCCAAGGGACTTTTTTTTTCTAACAGAAATAAACAGAAATAATCAAATACACAAGAAATAAAGACTTTTTAATTCAGAAAAAAAGCAAATAGAAACAAATACAAACTGTATGTACATACTGAAGCTAAATATTTAGACAGAAGGAGCTCAAAGAATATGATTGAGAATGATGTCAGAAAATGAAAACTTTTTAAAACAATGCAATGAAACTTGTAGAACCTAGAAACTAAACTTAAAATCTGAATGGATGCATTATTTAAGCAGAACTAGGGAAAGGTTTGATTAACTGGAAGATAAGGCACAAAAAGCCATCTAGAGGTTGGGAGTCCGCTTAGCGTGCACAACCAAGCCACCAAGACCCAGCCCCATGCAAATATGCAATTAATGTTCTAGAACAAGATGTCTAAGCCCACCTTTAATTCTAGCTGTTGAAAGTAGGTCCTGGCAATCCCAAGAGCAAACTGGCCAGTCAGACTAGCCTGATACGAGAGCTTTGGGTTTCATTAAAAATCCAGTATCAAAAGAGAAAAGGTCCACAAATATCAAGGATAACTCCAATGTCAACCTCAGAACTCAACATTCACATACACTTATTGATAGGAAATTGAAAAAAAGAAGAAAAACTCATAGTAAAGCCAGAATGGGAGAAAGCATACTTAATCAGATAGAATTTCATAATACACACATCACTTTGATCTCTAAAATTTAAATGTTAGACATTGCTGGAAAGTTTAATGTTAGTGTGTGACCAGTGGGACTCATAAGGATGTATCTAGTAAAAGAGAAAGTGTCTGTGCTCGGTAAACCAGCAGCACAATTTCTACTTTTATATTCTCGACAAATTCTTTGTAGCATTATTTGTGTGAAAGTCTAAAATAGAATGAAAAAAGAACCTCCATTAGTGAATAAGTAAATAAAGTATGACTCACACAATTAACTCTCATAAACATTAAAGAGGACAAGCTCAATCTCTGTCTATGAAATGAGATGATACTTACAAAACATCAGAGTAGGAAATTTGCTAAGTTTTACCACTTCCGCAAATATTTAGCATTTAGCAAATTACTGAAGATGAACAATTGGGGAATGAAATGCACCCGGAATAGTTAGCTACAGGTGTCAGCGGTAACATTTGAAGGCATGAATTGTAAAGAATTAGTAGTTGATGGAGAAGAGTCATGATGGGTGGGACTATTCACTAAGAAGGTGGATAAGACTGGGGAATCTGGCTCTGTAATACTAGTTTAGCAAACTTCATTATATTTAGGCAGATATACTGTCTGGTGAGTGAGGTTTGCCCCTCTCTCAGCAATCCCTACTGGTACGGTGTGGCCTGAATTCCATATCTGTGTACTCACAGCATGAAGGCCTCTCATGGGGGTAGGCTCCATGTTCAAAGACTATGAAAATTCTCCCTCGGTTTGGGCTCTATATGTTCACAAGGTGGATGGTCTCCCATGGGCTGGGTCTCCATGTGCCTACAGCATGGATGGCCTCCTGTGGACCAGGGTGTATACTCACACCATAAACTTACTGTCATAGAAGATGGACAAAACTGTTATTCTTCAGCTTTCTTTATCATGTGTTCTTAACCATATGGAACTTGAAACTCAAAAATAACTATCTACATCCTTAATGTAGTCTCTCTTATTGCTTAACTATTATATTGTCTGATTTAAAAAATTAGGACGTGGGGCTGGAGAGATGGCTCAGGAGTTAAGACTCTGCCTCGCAGTCAGAAGGCCCCACATAAAACCGCCAGGGTGAAACAGCCCAAGACTTCATTTTTGGCTTTGGTGGTCAGAGCCTGGGAAATCCGAGTGAAGTCAGATGGTAGAAGCAAACCATCATGATTCCCAAATCATCCTTGGTCATCCACAGGGACACACAGTGCCCTCTGACACACACACACACACACACACACACACACACACACTCACACACACTAAAATAAATAAGGTATATTTTTAAAAATTTTTTAACATAAAGGCAGGAAATAGACATGCTAGGGAAATGTCCTGGGGAAGCAGGAGGGAGATAGGTGTAGCTATGATTAAAATGAATTGTCTACATGTATGAGATTGTAAAAGAGTAAAATAAAATTACTTTAAAAAATGTTGATGGAGAGGGAGAAAGGAGATCAAAGAGAGCCACCCATTATGTTTGTAATTAGAAAGACTAAATATTAATAAAAATGATTTTCAAAAAATATTGGATATTTAATGATCTACAGGTAACATTTATTAGTTTGAGATAATAGTCACCAACATATCACTGGTAGGTTTCTCTTAACAGAAATTTAGATAAGTGTAGCTTGTCAATATGATAGATAACATTAGAACCAGAGGATTTATGAGAGTACAAATGATGTATGAATAACTTAGTGCCATAGTTGCTGATTGTTTTCTAATAATTTGAATTTTTTTAAAGATGGATTAGCATCACCAAAACATAAATAAAATAGATCTTTCAAATCTCTATTTGGAAAGCTGGCATGGAGTGAGTAGAGGTACTTGCAAAGAAAAGTGTAATCAAAATTAATTCTCAGAGCCCATAAGGTGGAAGCAGAGAATTGTCTTCCAAAATTAATTATTAATTTAAAAAACTTGATTTGCAAATGAGAAAGAAAAGTAGAGTTGAGAAAGAGAAACGACACATTGCCTTTCAATCATGGCCATTCCCGACTGTTAATAGGACTCTGTCTTTTTACAGTTTCCATAACTACACAGAAACTGAAACATTTTGCTTTGCCTTCCCTTACAGGTGATATTCAAATTGGAATGGAGGACAAAAAGGGCCAATTAGAAGTTGAAGTTATTAGAGCACGAAGCCTCACACAAAAGCCTGGCTCCAAGTCAACACCTGGTAAGGGAAAGTCTAACCCAGTGTGAGCAAGTTTATTAACTAAGGAAAAGCTTGGAAATTTTCTTGCACTTCAGTTTTGCATGTGATCTTAGCCAAAAAAGCCAAGAAAAGATCCATTTGAATTTGATCTGTTTGATTCTGTATCATCTTAATGCTTGAAGATGCACTTTTTTCTAATCCTCTTTGATTTTATAACAATGGAACTGTGTTTCTTTGTTTAACTATTGTCAGAAAAATGCTATGCAGAATATTGTGATATCTTTTACAAGCATATTAAGTCTGTTATTGTAAGGGTAAAAAAAAAAGAGCTTCCACATGTGAATCAATCTGCACTGTAATGCCAGCCCTATTTCAAGTATCAGTCTTAAGACTGTTCTATAAGTACTCACCTGATATGAGAATAGAGGCAGAAGCATATATATATATAAATATGTACATATTATATATAATACTTATATATACACTTATACATATGTTTATATATATAGTGTTTATTACTGATATGTACTATGTAAATATATAATTCATAAACATGAGTTTTTTTAATTTTTTATTTATTTTTTCCATTCATACAAACTTAATAGGTACCCCGATCCCCTCCCTGGATCCCTTTGCTCCCTTCCCCTTTTTTCTCTTCCTTTTCCCCCCTCCTTCCCTTTCTCCCACTGCCCCCTTCCCCCTATTCCTGGAGCATCCTTTAGTGTTCATGTCAAAATTCCCTCTGGGTCCTCCTCTCTGATGAGGTGTAAGGACTCAGTAGCATTGCCTAGAGCTCTTACTTGTGTTCCCCTTTAGTATAGGAACACTATTGTGGCTGTTAATCCCTTGCCTCTAAGGATCCTAGTGCCTGTGATCCATGCTAGACTTTGGGGGGATCAATGATATGTTGGTCATTGTGCAAGACATGCAAAGTCCTATTATGATTACTTCGGCCTTAATTTGTGTGGAGTATCTTGCATATCGTTGCTCCTCCCCCATAAACATGAGTTTTAAGGAGGAGAATTTATAGAGAAATTGAAATTGACAGAGGATCGACAAAAGAGACATTCTCTGATAAAAATGAAGTAACTCAACTGTTAAATACTTACATGTGTGTTTACATTTGTTTAGCTCCCTATGTCAAAGTGTATCTTTTGGAAAATGGAGCCTGTATTGCCAAGAAGAAGACAAGAATTGCACGGAAAACTCTTGACCCTTTGTATCAACAGTCCCTGGTTTTTGATGAAAGTCCACAGGGTAAAGTGCTTCAGGTCAGTAAGAGTTTGTTTGGATTTTTACTTGATAATGCCTGTGATCCCTATTGAAGATATGGATAGTCGATGAGAACAAACTTCAGTTAATTCCCCTCAAGGGAATAACAAGGAATAATTTATAGTACAGTACTGCCTTTAACACCATCTGACATATCTAACAGAAAACAATTCATTTTGTTTTCTTTCTCTCTCTTCCTTTTCTACATCCTCTTCAATTTTTTTTCCTATTTCTCATCTTTTCCCTCTTTCATAAGTATATTGAAGATGATGATTGTTAAAGAGATACTAAATATATAGATACGAACTAGATCAGTGGTAGATAAATGGATCGGTGTAGATGGATAGTTATAGAATAGATAGATAGCCATTTAGATATATACATAGATGATAAATTAAGTAAATTATGATAGATAAATAATAGGTAAACATTATGGTCTGGAGAGATGGCTCAGGGGTTAAGACTCTGCCTTGTAGACAGAGAGTCCTGAGTTCGGATCCCAGATTCCACGTAAAAAAGCCAGGCAGAAATGGTGGGGAGGGCTGGAGAGGTGGCTCAGGGGTTAAGCCTCTGCCGGGGCAGAAGGAGGTGGAGGCGTCCATGGTGGTTCGTCCATGGTTCTACACACACACATACATATATGCGCGCGCACATACATACGCACACACGCACAATTGAATAAATAATAATAATAAAAAAATTTTAAAAACCCGTAAGCAAAATAATAATTCCATTAAAAAAAAAAGAAATGGTGGGGACCTGCACTTCTGGCCCTGGTAAGTGGAGCCTGGGAAATGCCAGAGTGAACTTAAAAGAAGGTAGAAGCAATCCAAGATTATTCTGAAAGATATTTCTTCACAGGGATACACAGTGCCCTCTGATACACACAAACACATACTAGATAACAATAGAAAGAATATAGATTATTATGGACAGATGACAGATACATAGATACATAGGTAGAAAGAAAAGCATTAATCTGGAGGCAAACAGTTGTTGATTGGTTATTACTAGTACCAGACCTGACCTATGAATTTGAACAAGGAAGAAATATGTAGGCACCAGCAGCAGTTAAATGCTGGATGCATCACTAGATGTTTCCCTACACTAACTCTTTACACTATTTAAAAAATCATATGTCATAAATGCCATTTTTCCTATTTTAAAGATTAGGATCACAGAAGCTAAATAAGTCATAGTATCTCAGTATATTTATAAGGCAGGATTTATCACTCTACTATGGAAAGCAAGTGAATGGTTCAGTCATGAATCTTAATAAATGATGAATGGATTGGAACACTTACATGGGAATGTGTGTCATGGGAGACTTGTCTGATATCATTGTCAGACATTGTAATGAGTGTCAGTGAGCTCCATGATTCACTAATCTGAGGGAATCATGTTGCTAGGCCAGTCCTCAGAGGATTCCAGCCTGTATTTATTTCTCTATTCGCCCCACCACTAACAAGTCTGTAATATAAAAGTAATGAAACAAGTGCCGTCATTCTCCATTCTAAATTTACTCCATGGTTCCCTGGGTTAGATTGCTTGTTGTAACTCCCTAGGCTACATTTTTTATAACTCCACCTTTGACTGGGAAGCAGGACTTTATTTCACCAAGCTGAAAATTATTGTGCAGTGTCTCTGAGCATCTTAATGCAAGCAACACATTTAAGCTTTCTCCTTGGCCTTAGTTGTATTTCCTCACTGTCTCTTCACTGACCTTCACTGGCCACTTTCATGGACTCGGACCTTTAAACCCTTCAAATGTTAGTAAGACCCAAATTCAAGCAATGTCGTTTTGTTCTGTCTACAGGTGATTGTCTGGGGCGACTATGGCAGAATGGACCACAAATGCTTTATGGGTGTGGCTCAAATCTTGTTGGAAGATCTCGATCTGTCTAGCATGGTGATTGGATGGTACAAATTGTTCCCACCGTCCTCACTGGTGGATCCCACACTCACTCCCTTGACCCGCCGGGCTTCCCAATCATCTCTGGAAAGTTCAACTGGGCCTCCCTGCATTCGATCATAGCGAACTCACACTAGAGTCATTCCAACGAAACTCTACCTTCCAGAATAATAATCTGAACCAGATATTTCACGATAAAAAGCATTGTTGGAGACAGACAATCAACCTGTGTTTTGCCTGTAGTCGTTTTTCAATAATATATCCCAAATGGTGTTTAAAACATGGCTTCACATGACAGAACAAGGTAATCTATCAAATTACAATAAGATTCAATGTGCTAGTGAGAGTCACTGATGCTTCTGACAAATAGACGAAAGATACTTCAAGCTCACACACACACACACACACACACACACACACACACACCAAATTGAACAAACTGGAAACTCTCACTCTGAAAATTGTGTTTTACAGGTTTTTTCACAGACCACAAGCAGTGTTATTCCCTGGTGTTCTAGGTTTTGTTCTTTTGTTTGTGTGTACGTTATATGCTGCTTTTTTTCTTGACTTAACTTTTCTTTGTCCTCACTGTATTCGTTATTTCCACTGGTCTCTTGTTTTGTTTTTGCTGTTAGCTTTGTCATAACAGGCTTAGCGATGTTAACAGAGACCCTTCCTTTCTTTTTCCAAAAGCACACAAAAAGGGCTGGAGCAGTCTCTGTAGCATCCCCCCAAGTGATCACCAGGTAGTCGAGGTGAGGCCACTGAAGGGGTTCACTAGGTTTCATTCTACAATCCTTCAAAGTCTTAGGTGTGGAAACCCAAAAGACAAAAATTATCTTTGAAACTAGTTCTTTCAACACAGAGCACTATCTGTTTGCATTCCAGAAAGTCCATTTGTGTTTTCCATTGTTTTGCATGGAAGACTTTCAAGTCAATCTGCAACTAATGCTGGGGGATGAAAGCTAACCCCGTAATTGTACTTTGGAAACACTCCTTGCAATGCCTTTTACTTCCTGATGCCGAAGGAAAACATGCTCATGCATACAGACCATACTTTGGATTAACTAGAATGGTGACCAAGAGAGGATTGAGCCTAAGACACTTTGAGCTCTGCCCAGGCTTCTCAGCCATGCCTCAGTGTAGACTCCCCATCTGCCCTGGAAAGAGCATGGTATGAGCTGTTTAATATTCCACTGGAAATTCCAGTTGAAATTGTCTGCACTAAACTCTTTTTATTGAATTTTAGTTTACATTTCTTTAAGGTCAATGCAAGCACAAAGCTTGGTTTTTTTAATGCAAAGAATCTTACTTTTTTGGTGGGAGAACAATAATACAAAGTCAAATTTCAATTTGCATTTTCTTCCTTTGGGTTTTCCTTGGCTTTGAAATTCCCTGGGGACATTCTGTGTATGTGCTACCAACTGCAGGTTCTGCGAGTGCATCGAGACGTCCTCCCTCCTTTTATGAGTCATTGGACTTTTGTGATCACATGATTAGAGCAGCATGACTTGGAACCGTTCAAAGCTGCATGCACATTTTATAAAAAAATAAAAAAGAGAAGAAAAAAAGAAGAGACAAAAGGTTATTTAACAATGTATGTTAGCTCCTCATAGGCCAGCTTGTATGTTGCATGTCCTTGTACAGTTTGCTCGTTAATTACTCTACTGAAATAACCAAGAAATCTAAGCCATCCATTTTTGTTATAGACATTTTGCAGGTTTTATCCAGACTCAGTCTGTGGATCCAGGGTGAAATGTCTATAGATGGACTTTATTTTTTACCCTCTGGAAAACGTGATGTAGTACGGACCAAATTCCTTCTAATAAATATTTTGGTGTAGATTCCTACTGTGGGGCTGTAACACATGTAGACACTGTGTACACACTAGGTTTTAATCCATAGACATACTGCCTGCACCAAGTGAATTATTTATTATTATTTACACATGTCAGAAATCTCTGCCCATCATTCCACAGGGCATAGAATGACCACTGCTCACCAGGCTGAGCAGGAAGAACTGAGGCATTGGTGCATTTCTACTAGATTCCGTTCTGTCTTAGTGGCCAACAATCAACTGATTATAATTGGGTAGTATCTTTCTATTTTGACCACTTGTCTTAAACACTCCCCTGTGCTTTTAAATGAACCTCCAACTCATGTATGTAAACATGTTTAATAAAATTTACTTTTCATGTCAGTCGGTAGCCATCTGTGTTCTATGTTTTGCCAGATTTCCATTGTGGGTTCTTTGGTGCAAAATGGGAGCCAGATGGTGGGAAGGAAAGGCTGGGATTTGCTGTATGCTATGGCCATCCGATTGACTTGTCACTGAGTATATTTGTCTTACGGCCCAAAAGGTACTTTGCATCACATCCGAGTTTTCACTTTGTCAGCCTGTCTAAGTGAGCACATGACTTTACTTCTGAAAAGTGGCATTATTAAAAACAATAAATCTCAGTAAGAATCAAATGAAGGTTGTTTTTCTGATGCTGTTTGAATGTGCAAATAAAAGAGACAACTCTGTTGTCCAGTTGCCAAATCATTTCAGTCAATGTGACATCCCCACATATCATCTTCTGTACCTCTGCTATGATATCCCGATCCTCTTTCCATTTTTTTCTTCATAGATCACAGAACCTTGCCTTTCATAATACAATCAGTAATAAGCAAACTCTGCATATTTAATCTATCTCATCAAAATAGCAGCTTCAATATAAACAGAGAAATCACTCAATTCATAGATACAAAGGAAAGATTTTAGTGTTATTAATTTCCTAAGTTTATGACTTCTATAAATATGTTCACATTTTATAATCATCTCTCTTCATAAAACATGGTAAAATTTTGTTTTGTTGACTTATATACTTCTACACACTTTTAGCTTTTTATTTAGCATTCTAACTTTAACATCAGAAAATAAAATGTTCATTTTCATTAGTATCAAATTAGGGAAAATGCTTCAACTTGATACCATCAGTTGATAAACAGTTGACTGGCTTTTACCCACTAGGTGATCCAATTAATTAGTCTTCAATGCACGAAGTGAAGGCATTTGTTACCCTGGACTGAAGAAAAGCTAGAGTTGTGTTAAGTTTACAATAACATCTCAGAGTGAAGCTGTTTCACATATTTGTGTCAAGATACATATAACTATGAGAGTTTAAGTAAGCTACTGACATTAAGAGGCAAAGGAATTAGCTGAGAATTCTTTTTCTAGAGTGGAGGGAAAAATAAATAATCCCTTCAAATCAGAAAGCTATGGGGCCTTAGGATTTCAGATGGAGAAGAAAAGCAAAAGTTTCCAAGGATTCTTGAAATCTCGGCCGGAGGTACATGAATGGAATATACTTAATCAACATTAGGTACTAGATAAAGTATTCCACATTAAGCACTTGATGTTAAATACTTAGAACATAAAACTGAAAAAGCATTTGACCCTGGCTGAAAAGAACTCCCTGTCTATTTAAAAAGATGATTACATAAAGAATTAAGATAATATATATAAAGAGACCCCATGGGACTATGTTTAAATCTCCAATAGGACACCAGCATGACATCTGTGACTCTGCATGACTCAGTCACTGCTGGCTTTGAGCAGGGATCTTACAAGAGCCCAACTCTCACCAACTAAGGAATCTTCCAACACTTCAGTTGTCCTACAACAACTCGAAATGTACCTATACCTGCACATTTCCATGTAGGAGAGGATTCCAAATTATTCCATCCTGCAACTCCCATCAGTTCAATTTCGCACATGTTGCTTCAGGGACTTCAGTTACCATGGAGATGAGCAGATACATGAAGGACCACCTTCCTAAGGGCTTTCTCCTTTAATTCACTCTATCACCTAACTGATTGCATTTTAAAATTTCATGAATACATACATCATCTGCAGTTTCCAAGGACAGCAGGAATCACAGGAGATAAGCCTGACTAGGTATCTCTCTTCTGCTCTCTCCTCCCACCAGGCTGTCATGGCATCTCTACCCCTGCCTCACCTTAAACTCTAAGATAAGTAACCATTTTTACCTTCCTATTACACTCAGTTGATGTCACCATAGTTTAATATTTCCATATAACCCTCCCTCTCCTAATGCTCTCCTGCCTAAGGCTAACTGATAGCTCCCTTATTTTAAATTGACATTTAAGTACTCTTATCTTACTTGTATCTCCTCCAGAAGTGCCCTTCAATTCTATATCAGTCACAAATTTCTATCTTGGAATTGAATTGTTTCTTTTAGAGTCTTTGTCTTATAGAGCTTTTAGGTTCTATACAGCAACAAAAAACTAAGTTATTTCCATACAAAAAGACTGAGTGATTCTCATATGTGCAATTCCTGGGTTTAGAAGCCATCAGTGCCTTTCACTGTATCCATTCCATCCTAAGTGGAAACCATTCAGAAGAAACAAGATATATAGCTTCACCTCTTCTGGATGTCAACCAAGCCTAAATTAATATTATGGCCACATTTTATGAGGTGTTCTAACTCACAACAGAACAAGGAACAGGGTCTTCATTTTTAGAATGTTTTTTAATTACCAGAAAGAGATGTTCAAGTGTCACGCCTCACAATAACATCTGAATTTCTTAATTACTTCATTAACTTTCAGTTCAGGCAGTATTACATCATATATACTTATATCCTGGGCATGCATGTGTTTTTTCTGTCTCCATTGCCAAATAAAAATTAAAATCCCAGTTTATTCCTCTCTCCCTCTCCTAACCTTACCACCAAACTACAAAAGTAGTCATCCCCCTTCCCGTCAGCCCACATCCAGTATCATACCTGTTGCTCACTGGTTACTGAAACTTAAGGTTCCCATACTGATCACTGGTGCCTGAAGTTAAATTCAAGTGATTGGTGGAGGACTTTCAAGGCCAATGTAGTCTTGACAATGTGGCATGGCCACTTTTTACCACTTTTGTTCACTTATTTAAAAAAAGAGCAAGGAATCAGGCAAGAAGAAACAAAGACTGTGAGATCTGATGAGGGAAAATGAAATGGCAACTTAAAAGAGTTGAACAAGGAAGAAGCAGAAAACAAAATGTCCACTGTTAAAAAGATTAGATCCTCCTTTTCTTTTGCCCTCCAGGGCACGGGGAGGGCCTGTGCCTGGTGGCTGGTTTGGCCAATGGTCTCAAGACCATGAACCACCTTTTGAAGAATTTAACAGAGTCCAGAGAAAACCAAAGCAAGGGGCTAGTGGGAACCAGTTCCCACTTACGCATCCATTCACTCACTCACACATACAGCTGCTGGCTGTGATGAAAGCAGGTTCCAGTCGTCTCCACCTCCTCCTCTACCCCCAGAGACTCAGCATGGGACAGGGAGATTGTCAGAAGCAGATCTCTCTTTATTGGGGGGGAGAAAAGGAACTTTTATAGACAAAGGCCACCAAGGCGCGAAACGGGCATCCAGTTGTGTCACAAGGTCAAGATATCCTACAGGTGCTAATGGTCAAGTTCAATGTCACTCAGCACAGGGAGCAGGTAGATATCTGAAAGCCAATTAGGGCTCTCTATGAAGTGAGCAGGTTACGCCCAAGACCCTTGCCCACAGCGCCATCTTTAGTCCCATGTGCTCGGCCATGCCCTGGGGCAAATCCTGGGCGGGCCCAACACAACACCATATAACTGAGGACTTCAAAAACCATCCCATCAAACAAGAGAAAATCTTTGCTTCCAACTCTAAGATAAGTAACCAGTTTTACCTTTCTATTACCTTTCTATTGATGTCACCATAGTTTAATATTTCCAAATAACCCACCCAAAAAACCCATACAACTTCAGGGACTAAACCCATTCACCCTCACACATCACTAAGGAAGTACAAGCTGAAACGTGCATAACCATACTAATCTTCAATCCCTGTCTGCTAAACCCACTCTGATATATTACAGTATAATGGCCTCATCTATGAAATAGTACCATGGAACACTAAACAAAAACATTCAGTACCAACACAAACATTAGAAATAACTGACCAAGTATAGTAACATTATCTAACTCATACCAGTCAAAAATACACATCAAGAAAGACATTAGAGATAAAACAAAAAATGTCCAAGTGACAGCGCAAATCTTTGAGAGACAACAAAAACCAAGACAACAAATCTACAAAAAGCATCAACCTCATAATGATGGAATCCAATCACAATAAACTCACAGAAAATAACTAAGAAAGCCATATCTGAGATAAGTATTTTTTAAGCCTGGTCTTTACTATGATCAAAACAATGAAAGAGGAAATCCAAGGAAATCCACATCAACCAATACGAAAAGAAACATAGCAGACACTTGCATGAGATGAAACAAGCAGCTGAAGAAACAAAACTAGGCACAGAGCAGTTGAAAAAAAATCTCAAGCAGAGATTAAACTTGAACTAAAAGACAAACTATCTTCAACCCAGAACACACCAGACAGTCTTTTCAGCAGAACTAACAAAGCAGAAAATAAAATATCAGAACTAGAAGACAAAATGGCAGAACTAATGATTTAACAATCAAAAAGGTTATTAAAGCCAAAAAGATACTTGAGAGGAATATCATAGATTTATGGGACACCTTGAAGAAGTCAAATATGTGCATACATGGAATACCAGAACAAGAAACTCAAAATGCCACACCCCAGGAAATTTTATAAACTATCATAAAGGAAAACTTTCTGCATCTAAAGATCACTCTTCAAACAGATGTGACATAAATAGAAACTCACCATGGCAAATAATAGCCAAAACACTACGGATACAAGACAAAGAGAAAGTGTTGAATGCTTCAAGAGAAAAAAACCAAATCACTTTTAAAAGTAAACATTAAAAAAAAATAAACCTATTAAAATAACTGATTTTTCAGTGGAAACAGTAAAAACCAGAAAAATTTGGAGAGATATATTTCAAGTCATGAATGAGCACAAATGTCAACCCAGGCTGATATACTATCAAAACTATCACTCGTGTTTGAAGGTGAAATAAAAATTTTGCACCTTAAAGACCAGCTGAAAGACAGAAGGGAAATATATCATCACAACTTCTAAGCTAAGTAAAGCACATATAAAACCATTAAAAAAAAAAGACAGGAATCAACAGTCATTTCTCAATCATAACCCTAAAATGTCAATGGAATTAACTGACCAATCAAAACCCCCAAGTTACAAACATGGATTAGAAATCACAACCCATTGATCTGCTGCTTTCAGAAAGCATATATCACAACAAAAATAGGCACATTCTCAAAGTAAAAGGTCCGTCAAAAATACTTCAAGCTAATGAAACAAGGAAACAAGTGGGTGTGACAAATATGGTATCTGACAAAATCAACTTCAAACCAAAGAAAATCATAAAAGTCACAGAAGGATACTACATTTCAGTCAAAGGTACAATTCACTAGGGATACTTTGCAATAATGAACATATACACACCTAATGAATCATTCACATTCAATAATCAAACACTACAAAGTCTAAAACAACAAATCAATCCCATATGAGAATAGTGGGGGGTTTCAATACCTCACTCTAAAGATTGGATAGATCAACCAATCAAAAACTCAACAGAGGCACACTGGAAATAATCCAAACCATTACCCAAATGGAACTAACAGATCTCTAATGAAGCTCCCATCCAAACACCAAGGAATACACATTCCTCTCAGTAGTCCACAGAACTTTCTCCGAAATAGACCACATGTTGGACCACAAAATAAATCTCCACATATACAGGAAAGTTGAAATTACAGCCTGTACCTTATCAGAGCACCAAGGAATAAAGCTTGACATTCAAAACAAAACAAATAGCAGAAAATACACTAATTCTTGGAAATTAAATAATATGATGCTGAATGAGGAATGGATCTAGAAAGAAATCAAAACTGAAATTCAAAAATTCCTAGAAGCAAATGATAATGAAAATACAACATATCAAAATTTCTTGGACATGATGAAAGCAGTCCTAAGAGGTAAGTTTATAGCTCTCAATGCTTACATTTAAAAAAGGAAAGGTCACAAATAGATAGCTTAAAAATGCAGCTTAAAACTTTAGAAACACAAGAGCAATCCAATCCCGAAAACAGTTAAGGAAAAGAGATTAGCAAACTCAGGGGAGAAATATCTGAAGTTGAGATAAGGAAAAAAAATGATACAAAGAGTCAACCAAAGAGCTGGTTCTTATCAGAGACTCTATATCAACCACCTGGAACTGGGCCAGCCTAATCTCTCCCCATCCTGAAGCTCAGGGAAATTTGTGGAAGAGAGGGTGGTAAGATTGTAAGAGCACAAGGATGGGAAGAGTAATGATATGCAAGATACTCCACACAAGTTAAGGCCGAAGCAATCATAATAGGACTTTGCATGACTTGCGCTATGTCCAACACATTATTGACCCCACAAAGTCTAGCATGGACTAAAGGCACTAGGATTCTAGGAGGCTAGGGACTGACAGTCACAGTAGTGTTCCTGTGCTTAAGGGGAACACAGGAAAGGGTTCTGGGAAATGCCCCTGGGTCCTTACACTTTATCAGAGAGGAGGACCCAGAGGAGAGTTTGGCATGCACAGTAAAGGATGCTCTGGGGATTGGGGGGGGGAGGCCCTGGGGGATGGGAAGGGAAGGGAGAGGGAAGGGGGGAACAGAGGGGTCAGGGGGAGGTGGAGAGAGGGAGGGAAGGGACCGGTGTACCTGTTAAGTTTGTGTGAGCGGAAATAATAATAAAAATAAATAGATAGATAGATAGATAGATAGATAGATAGATAGATGATAGATAGATAGATAGATAGATAGATAGATAGATAGATAGATAGATAGAAAGTACCTGTGCCTCAGGTCGGGGTTCCGCATACTCACAATGTGAATGGCCTCCCATGGGCCAGGACTCCCTGTGCTCACACCATGAACTTGGTCTCACAGAACATGGACAAAACTGCTCTTACTCAGCTTTTTCATGTGTTCTTAACCATGTGAAACTGGGAGCTCAATCATAACTACCTACATCCTCAATGATTTTCTTTTATTGCTCACATATTATTTTATATTGCTCAATTTAAAAACTTAGGTCATAAAGGCAGAAGATGGACGTGCTAGGGAAATATCCAGGGGAAGTGGGAGGGAGATAGGGGTAGCTATGAACAAATGCATTGTCTGCATGTATGAAATTGTAAAAGAGTGAAAATAAATTTTTTAAAAAAGCAATAAAATAAAACTTATATAAAAAAAAAGCCCTGGAAGCCAAGGCGAAGGGACACTTTTCACTATTAATTCTCTTTAAGAACCTTAAAAAATAAAAAAGAGCTGGTTCTTTGAAAAAAATCAATAAATGTGATATACCCCTTGCTAAATTAACAAAAACCAAGTGACAGAAAATCCAAATTTACAAATTTAGAAATGAAAATGGAGTTATTACAACTGATACCCAAGAAATTCAGAGAATTACAAGGTTGTATTTCAAAAACTTATACTCCAAAATATTTGATAATTAGAAAGAAATAGATGAATTTCTGAGTAAGCACAGATTACCTAAATTGAATCAGGACAAAATGAATTTTTTAAATAGTCTTATTGCAAATGATAAATCAAGGAATTAATCTTAAATCTTCCCATCAAAAAATGTGCAGGATCAGATGAATTCAGTACAGAATTCTACCAGACATTTAAAGAACAACCGACTCCTTACACTATTGCATAAAATAGCAAAAGAGAGAATACTTCTATTATCTTTTATGAAGCTAATATTATGCTAATCCCAAAGCCTAATAAAAATACAATTAAATAAAAAACTATTGACCAATATCTTTGATGAACGCAGATGCAAAAATTCTCAACAAAATCTTAGCAAGTCAGATTCAAAACATATAAAAAAAAATCACTCACTGTGATCAAGTATTATTTATCCTAGGCACACAAGGTTGGTTCAACATATGCAAATCAGTAAATGTAATACATTATATAAACAAATCCAAAGTCCATGCACGATACTCTCTATAGATGCAAAAAAAAGCTTTTGATAAAATTCAACATCCTTTTATGATCAAAACCATAGAGCAATTGGAATGGAAGTAACATATATCTACGTAATAAAAACTATGTAAAACAAGCCAATAGCAAGAATTATTCTAAACAGGGGGAGGGGAGGAAACATGAAGAATTCCCACTTTGATCAGGAACTAGACAAGGCTGTCCACTCTCTCCACTTCTGTTCTATATTGTACTTGAAGTCTTAGCTAGAGCCATAAGACAAGAGAGGGAGATAAAAGGGATTCAAATCGTAAAAGAAGAAGTCAAGATAACCCTTTTTGCAGACAATGTAATTGTGTACCTGAGAGATCCTAAAATCTCCACCAGAAAACTCCTGGAACTAATACATAAACTTAGCAGAGTGGCAGATTACAAAATTAATGTTAAAAAATCAGTGGCCCTCTGTCATAGTTAGGCACAGGTGTCAACTTGACTGTTGAGGGTTTGAGCTCTGGGCACATTTGTAGAGAATTAGTGGTTGAGTTAAGCCCAGAGCAAACCTGCAGCTCATGGGGAAAGCCCAGCCTATGGTAGGTGGGACAAGGCCCTGAACAGATGAATAAAATACTGAGAGCCTATTGTATACTTAGCCAGACATGCTAGTCTGGCAAGTAAAGATCAACCCTCTCTCAGCCATTACATAAAGATGGTGCGGCCAGTTCCTTTGGCCCTAGTGTTGGTGCATGCCCTCTCATCAAGCTGGACAGACAATAACCAGACTATCAATAAGAAAACAAATCCCTTGTTCTCTTTAGCTGTTTGATGGTCATTTGTCAGCAACCATGCAGGCTGATTGCAAAATCTTCCTATATGCCAAAGATGAAAAAAGTGAGATATCCACAGGTAGAAGATTGAAACTGGACCCTTACTTGTCACCATGCACATAATCAGCTCCAAATATATCAAAAACCTTAATATTAGGCCAGGAACTAAAAACCTTAGTTAAAAGAGTAAGATATTTCCTAAAGTTGATTGAGCTAGACCAATATTTTGTAAACAAAACCCCAATAACATAGGCACTAGAACTAACACTCAACAAATGGGATCTTATGAAATTCAAGAGTTTCTATTCAGCTAAATAGATTGTAAACCAAGCAAAGACAACCCACAGAATGGGAGAAAATCTTCACTAACCACCCATCTGACAGAGCTCTACTATTCCGAGTGTACAAAGAACTTAAAAAATTAAACACCAAATAATAGTCCACTTAGATATGGGCCACAAAACTTAAAAGAAACTTTTCCAGGGACGAAATTGAAATGTCTAACAAATACTTTAAAAAAAAGTTCCACCTCCCTAACCATCAGGGAAATGAAAGTAAAAACTGCCTTGAGATATCATTTCACCCCTGTCAGGTTGGGAAAAATCCAAAATCTAAACCAAATGCATGAGAGGATGTGGGGAGAAGAGAACTCTCATATATTGCTGGTGGGAACCTAGGCTTGTATGACGACTCTGGAGATCAGTATGGTGATTTCTAAAAAAGTTAAGCATTGAAAATGCCATATGATGCTGCTACTACTGGGAATAATCTCCTCCAAATGCATCAATCACTAAAGTGACATTAGCACATCCATGTTCATTGCAGCATTATTTACAAATACAAAGTCATGGAATCAACCAAAGGTCCAAAAGTTGACAAATGGGTAATGAAAATGCGATACATTCATACAATGGAATACTATTCACCAAAAAAACAAATTAATGAAATTTGCTCATAATGGATAGAATTATAAGAAATTATGCTGAGCAAAGTATCTCAGGCACAGAAAGTTAGATGCCACATGTTCTCCCTTATGAGTGGATCTTAGTTACAAACCCTCTTAATGACATACTTAAAGGTAAATTTCTGTACCACCCATCATAACTGCAAAGCAGTATAACTAGGAGGGAAGGGGAAAGACCTCAAGAGAAAGGAAACAAAAGAACACAGTTCAATAGTGAATTTAGGCCATGATTATATACGGCTTATAAGTAGTGAGAGATCTGATGCAGCTCACTTCTCAGGTCCCTTCCTGCTCACTTGGAACTGGACAGGTTTGATCTCCCAGTCATAGAGACCAAACAAGAAGGGGTTCCAAGGTATGTGCAGAGTCCTGAGCCCTCACTAGTGTAGATAAATCTGAGGGAAAATTCAGCACCCATATAAGCAGATGTTCTGGAGGGTGGGAGGAAGGTTGCAGGAAACACAAAGAGAGGAGAGAGAGGGAGGAAAGAAAAGAGAGAGAGAAAGATGGGGAAAGTGGGATGGGAGGACAATAGGAAGAAGGGAGTGGAGAGGAAAAGAGAGGGGGCGAGGGAACCTACTCATTGAGCTTGTATAGCTAGGCAATAATAATAATAATAATAATAATAATAATAATAATAAAAGATTAGCTCCATTAGTAGCCTGATCTCAATTTGGATAATAGACGAGGCAGCCCCCAGAGAACAAATTCCTAGAGAATGATCCCTCCCATAACAATTCTTTTGGAAAGAAAGAGTTAAAGGCCAGAATTCCAAAAGCCAGGTTTGTTTTTTCTCTGAAGCAATTGCCCAGAAGAGAAAGATTTTTTTCCTCAGTCAGTACAGAAAAACTGAACCAGCTGGGAGACAAGGGAACGAATCTCCTACCCATGACTGTAGCAGAACTTGGCAAAGTCATCCATGTGGTGTTGGCTCAGAGGCATCAAAGACGCAAGAAAGAGGAGGTAGATTCCTCCTCCAAGGTTTCAGAGAATGACAGACTCCAGGCGGCATGTGGCAAAAAGCCTGCAGTTTAGAGGCCCAAGAAGAGCGGTTTGTGCTGTGAGGCAAAAGCCTGGTTTGTCATTAAGAAATGAAGATATTAGAGATGACAGAGATGACATGGAACATCTGCCAAGGAGAGCTGTTTACCCTGGGAAGAGCCAGCCCAAGAAAGTGATGTGTTTTATGGGCATCTGTCTTAGAGTGATAGAACTGAAGTTCTTTGGAACTGAGATGATTCCAAAGAGAGGCTTACCTCTTGGACAAGGAGCTACAGGATTTGGAGTTTGTCCTGTTGGTTTTTGGTTATGGATTAATCTTTACTGGATATGTCCGAGTTCCTCCCATTTGGAATGGGAATGTTTAGTCTTTGCCATTGTACATTAAAAGTATGTAACTTGTCTTTTGATTTTATATGAGACTTTGGACTTTGGACTTTTGGACTGTGCTGGGATTACTGATATAGTTTGTGTTGGGACTTTTAAAGTTGGACTAAATGAGATGACAATGAGCTTGTGGAGAGAAAGGGTAGAATATTATGGTTTGAAAGTGGCTCCCACAAGCTCATGTGTTGGGAAGGTCATGACACCTTTGAGAGGTAGAGTCTTTCTGGAGGAAGGTGGTGGTAAGGATGGGCCTTGAGATAGATTGGTACCATCCTACCTCCTGGGGAGGTCTATTCTTACAATTTGCTCTCTTTCCACTCTCAGTGTCCAAGATGTCTTCAGTGACCTAGGCCTATTCCAGCTTCTGCTGCCAGCCCATGCTGCTTCCACCTTGGAAAGACTGTTTCTCCCTTCTGGAACCTTAAGTTGAATAAATCTCCTTTTCTCCCTTAAGTTGCTTGACTTTGGATATTTTCTCACAGCAACACAAAGAGTAACCAGAACATTGCTTTACTCTGGAGTTTTCCAAGATCTGCCTTCTAGGCCTGAAGTGCTGGCTGCTGCCGACATATTTTTACAAGGGAACTAGGCCTCTAGACTCAGGTCGTGTTACTTGTGAAGCAAAGGCTTTAAATCCTGAGCCATCTCCCCAGCCCTGGAAAGCCCCAGAAAAGGTAGGCAGAATTAGTTGTGAATTGCTATCATTAACTATGCTGAAACACTATAGAGATTATGTCTTTTTACACAGTTGGTGTTCAGCTTTTCTTCATTTATATATTGATTGGAGGAGCTAACCTCTAAAGAGAATAAGACCCAAAATTTATAATAGTTCAAACACAGCAGAAATTTTCCTTCTTCCTGCTTCACACTACTGTGAGAATGAGCAGGCTACAGGAAGAGTCCTCTTCTACGTAGTATTTGCTATCAGTTTGATGGATGTCCTGGAATCACTGACATGATTTCTGAAAGCTCCCTAGAAATCCAGGCCAATGCAGCCATGTGGAAAATGATATGAAAATGGGGGCCAGGTCTGAAGCAATAGGTGTTGTTCACATACATTTTCATCTCCTGAAATTCAGTCACATGGCCTCATCAACCTACAAGGGAGGACAGGAATGTCCAAAAATATGAAGACCAAGATTTTGGTAAGTCATTAAGCAGTCTCAGTTACAGAGAACAAATGAATAAACAGAATTTTTTTTAAAAAAATCCTCTTTGTACCAATACTAAGGTCTGTGGAATTCACTTTGAGTAGGACTGTTGTGAGGATCCAACTGTGTCGGTTAATAGTATCAACCAATTGAATGGATTTGGAATGATCTAGGAAGCGAGCCTCTGTGATTGTCTCTGTTGCAGCTGGACAAAATAGAATAGAAGACAAGCAGGTAGTGCACCAACCACAATTCTGAGCTTCATCGTGATTGTACATTTCATTGGGGTTAGGGTTATGGAGAGTTTGGGAGGAATTAATCAGGCATATTCCACTATGTGAAACAGGTTTTTGTAAGAGTGGCTATGCATGCATGATATAAGTCTTTGATGCATAAAACTACCAGAACCCTAGTGAATAAAATATTAAATCACAAACAAGAGTCCCACCAGGTGGTCATTAGGTACAATCACCTAATTGGCTCCCAATGAAACACAGAGCAATCGGGGAATAAAAATCAAACTGGAAATTCAATAGTATATTAAGTAGTATATTATCAGCTTCCAGGAAACTTATTCCTAAATCCTATTGTTTTATTGGCATAAAAACAGCAATTGTATTATTTTGTTCTTAATATTAAATTTGATGAAAAACTCTGTAATATAGGCTAAATGAAAAAAGCTTAAAAAATTATAAGGGTTGGGAAGATGGTTCAACAGTCAAGTCAAGCAAAAGAACTGGGGTTCATTATATCCACAGATTCCACCAAAAATGCCAGATGGACTTGGCAGTCCACCTGAAATTCCAGCCTTAGAAGGCAGATCCTGGGAATCCCCAAAGCAAGCTGGCCAGTCAGGTTAGTTCTATAGATGGGCTCTGTGTTTAATCAGAGACCTAAACTCAGAAGAATAAGCTGCAAGAGAATCCAGGATGCTTCAGATTAACAACCTCAGTCCTCACTAGTCAACCACACACATGTGAGCCCACATACTTGCATATAACACACACATAAACCATGCACACATAAGCCACACACACACCTGAGCTCATACACATATAAACTATACACACGCACACTCAAGTGAGCCTATCCATCCAGAAACCACATACACAAGTCATGCATATACACATGACATAAGCCCACTCACATGCAAACCATACACACACACACACACACACACACACACACACACACACCACATACACCTGAAAATGGGGGAAAAAAATAAAAAGTATACTTTCAGTTTCAATCCCTGTCCTGCCCTCTATAGGTGAAAGCAAGAATGTTATAAAACAAGTAAGTGTGGTGACAAATATAGGCCACAAGATGGCAGCAGTACTTCGTGCAGTTCAGAGAACCCTGTGAGGGGAAATAATCACCTTAGAGACATGGATGTGTCTTTACAGTTAGGGTTGATTAAATTTTAAAATTGAAGGAAAAAATAGAGAATGTTGAATTTTCGTGGTATAGCAATATCTATTTAGTGTTTATAGAAAAGTAGTTCATAATTTTATAAATTTTCTTTTTCCAAATGAATATTTAGTGTGTGTGGGGGGGGTGTAGATGTGCAGGCATGTCTGCTGACATGGCAAGTATGTGGAACTCAGAAGGCAGCTTGAAGAGTTAGTTCTCTTTTCTTAATATGTGGGTTCAAGGGGTGGGATTCAGTTCATCAGGCTTGGCTGTAAGCACCTTTACCTGCTGAGCTCTCTTGCTGGCCCAACATGTTCAAGTCATTTTCACTTCATCTTGTTCTACTCAAAGAAGTTGTCAGAAGGCCTTTGTTTGTTTTGAATGAATTGTGCATTTGGACTCGCTTGCCTCAAGATTACTGCAAGTACCAATGTCCTCCCTAAACGATTCCTTCCCTGAGATCCTCGTCATGTATCTAAGAGTACCTTGCTCCATTTCCAGCACCACTTCACTCAACTACAGTCACCAACTAGACTTACACCCTAAAGCCAGATGCCTGGGCAGCAGGGCAGGGAAGACATCGGCAACAGTGAAAGGGTAGGAAATGTGCTCACGTTTTCACCATGTTAATCATGGGGAAGTTTTTAATGAGTTCTGACTAGTTTCCTAAGTCTTTCACAACCAATCACCATGAACTGGCATAAACAGCATCAAAAGTCAATCATTTTAAAGTTCTAGAGACCAAAAATCCATAACCATAGGGTCAGAAGACTATAGGGAAGTAGGAACCTGTTTCCAGCCTCTTTTACTCCAGACTTGACTTATGGCAGTATAGCTCCAATCTCTGCCACAGCTGTCCGTTCTGAAATGGGCCCTTAATCTCCCAGATAAACAATTGTCATTGGAGCTTGGGCCTGTCCAACCTAGGATGACCTGTCTTCAGGATCCTTGTGACTGAGATTGGAGGAATCTTCAAGAACCCTTTGGTTTCCAGCAACTGACTAGGATTACTGTGAGACTTTCCAGGTATTGCTGAGGTATTCAGCTCAAGGACTGAGCAGCTACAGGCAGCTACTGTTGGATTACTAAAATTCATCCTGTAAGGTGGTCGAATAAATTCATATACATACCCTGACTAATATAGCAGCAAAGTAGATGCACGATTACAGAGCGAGGGCCCTTCTTGAAGTCTAGTCAGAAGACCTGTCCAACACAATCAGTATTACTTCAGAAACTGTTAAAGATGAAGGATTTCAAGTCCCATCCTAGATTGAATCAAAACCACTGCTGAATACAGTCTCCAGGTGATTCATAGGGACATGAATCTTGACGAACCTCTCCTCTAAATGATCCTTATTGGAAAATTTGAGTTTTGAGTGTGGGTTCCTAACCAGATGCTATGAGGAGCTCCTTAGAAGCACCCCATATGTGAGCAAAGGCTGATTCAGGGAAAGAAGATACTCTGATCTCTTCTTTGTCGAATATGAAACCCAAAGGAAACAGCTGGCTCGGACATCAGAAGGGGTTAGCCTCTGTGACTGTGAAAGATCACAGAATTCTGTGATCTTGATTCAGGCTCTTTAGGTTGATATTTTCAGAAACGATTGAAAAGAGGACTGCAAGGGAATGCTGGGAATATTGATGGAGCAAAAATTAAATAAAGATCACTGGAAGAGAGATAAGGAGGACCACAGAGCTCCTGGAGAATCCTGTTTCTGTCACATGTGATTCCTGATGGGAACAGTAGAATGATAACATTCACCTGAGTAAGGAAGGCAAGGTCCTGCTTGGAGGTGCCCAGATGAAAGGTGCACTGACAAATACAAAATGACGGCAGCTGTGGCGGCACTGGAGCAGGAGAGAATCCGAGGGTGACTGCTTCCTATTTAAAAGCAGAGTGTGACTGATAGAGCTGCAGATTTTCACATGGCCCCACTGCAGATCAGTGAGTTTTCTGGCTGGGTCCTGGTTGCCAAGGAGACTGTTGCAGGAGAGGGTGAGGTTATTTGGGTTTCTGATTGACTGGTAGAGCTTGAAAGCAGAATTTCATTTGAAAGACATGCATGAAAGATAAAGCTAAAGTAGACAGTGGTTAGTGACTACAAGAGGTCGTGTAGAGTTCATCTGGATGTCCACTCTTAGCAAAGAAGAAAGTAGCCTTCTTTACATCAACAAACGGAACTTAGAAACCATGAGCCTGAACTTATGTACTCCATACGGAGCAAGTGTTGGCAGAGAAGTTTTACTCTTGCAGATAACCTGAGCATATGATCACCTTCTGCTGCCCACTGTGCAGTAAAGGCCATAGGAAAGGCTGTGTTGCCTCTTGCCTTCCAGGAAAAGCATGCATCTTACAGCAGATTGAGCCTTTGCAAGATAATTCTCCTTGCCACTGCGTCAGTGTCTTAGAGACTTTTGACACATCATGTTGACATGTTCACAGTGTTAAGGACACAGGCCTTCTAAGGTAAAGCCATCCTTGGTGAGAGGGCATGAAGTTAGATTCCATGTAGGTTGGGATGCAGCTGGCACCTAGTGATGCCAACACAATGCCTTGGGAGTCAACCTAGGCTTCAGCATTTATTAACATTTTTGGGTTTTTACAAATACCTCAAGACAATTTGCTTTTCAAATTCTTCATCTCTAAATAGGGTAAATAATTCTTTTAAAAAACAATTAATCCTTGGAGGCTAGGGACTGACAGTCACAGTAGTGTTCCTAAGCTTAAGGGGAACACAGAAAAGGGTTCTGGGAAATGTCCCTGGGTCCTTGCACCTCATCAGAGAGGAGGACCCAGAGGAGAGTGTGGCATGCACATTAAAGGATGCTCCGGGGATTGGTGGGGGGAGGCACTGGGGGGTGGGGAGGGAGGGGTGAGGGGAGGGTGAGCAGAGGGGTCAGGGGGAGGAGGAGGGAGGGAGGGAACCGGTGTACCTATTAAGTTTGTATGAGCGGAGATAATAAAAAATGTTTAAAAAAAAAAGAAGCTGGTCAACTGGAAGGTTAGAAAGTATACTCCTTGTTCAGCTACTTCAGTGGATAGGGTGTGACCAATACTTTCAGCTCCTGATGTTGGTATCTGCTGCTATCATAATGATTGTGACCAAGAACCATGAACATTCATAAATCTTTTCTTCCCTAAAGTTGTTTGTGTCCTGTAGTTAGTCAGCAACATAAAGATGAGAGTAACACATATATGTTGGGAGGTAAGCCATACAAATTTGAATATGATAATATCCTATGGGCTTTCCCAGGGCTTGCCTTAACTAAATTTTTGCAAAGTGTTCAACTCACAGTTGTCTTGCTGAAAGCTGGGGAAATGGCTCAGTGGCCAAAACTTTTGCCTCACAAGCCAAAGGTACTCGGTTCGGATCTCCAGGTCCCAGTAAAAATGTCTGGCAGATATGCAAGTGGCCTGTAACTCTAATCCAGAAGGTGGAGCCTAGAAATGCCAGAGTGAAGCAATAAGGTAGAAGAGCAATCCAGGATCATTCCCAATGTCACCCTTGGGCTTCCACAGGTGCACACATTCAAATAAGGTCTTGTCTAGCCGTTCAGGAGTTCATCACTCTAACACCAAATAAGTTTTAAAAGGAGGAAAGACTTTATTTAGCCGATGGACGACTGTACCTGAAATTCCATGGCTCAGAATGCATCATTTAATGTATGCTTTACCTAAGCTTCTGAAGGAAAAACACTGTCTTAGAATGGCAGGGATCTGACGCTCTATGTGAAGAACAGGACATTCACAGAAAAGGAATTTTTTTTTTCTTGGCACCAGGAAACAAGCAGTGTTTTACAGAAGCAAAGGTCATAAATTATCAGTTGTCAGCAACAGCTTTTCTGTAAACCCTGTGCCCCCAGGGAATTCCAAGGAGTTACATGCTTTCCTGGAGCCTATCAGTGGCCAGGGGACTCTGATATTCTTGGTTAGTAAAAATTTTTACAAAACCCTGGCCACCAAAGTTTCCTTGTTACAAGTTTTGTCCTACTATTTTATGTTATTTTAGACTATTACAGTACACATACTTGTACCCACATGCGAACCCACGTATGTGTGTGTGCTCATATTGACATTTGTCATGTTGATATCTGTGTCTGTTACAGTATGCTAACTGCTCAATGAATTATTACCATCTTCATTTTATAGATCATAATGCAAATTATAGATATCATTTTTGCTATAAAAAGTGATTGCTGGGGGAATTTTTTGTTTGTGCAGGCTAGAGATCTAATCAGGATCTCACAAGTGTTAAGCGAGCTCTCTAATAACCAGCATATATCCCAGCCCAAAACTATTTCAAGCTTCTGCATACTTAATTTTAGTTTTTGTTTTTAGTTTTTGAGGTGTTTTGATACATAATGCAGGTGGCTTTGAATGCAACACAATCTTCCTGCCTTAGTCTTAAATGTACTGGGATTATAGGTGTGAGACACCACAGGCACAGCTGTTCAAACTTAAGCTTCAATTGACCAAACAATCTCAAAATTCACATGGAGTCACAGAAGACCCAGGATATCAAAACTATCCTGAGTAACAAAAACACGGCTGGAGGTATCATCATACCAAACCTTAGTCTATACTACAAATCCATAATTGTAAAAACAGCCTGGTATTGGCTCCAAAATAGACACACAGATCAATGGATAAGGGTTGAAGACTCAGATATAAGCCCACACAACTATAGCCATTTGATCTTTGACAAAGGGGCCCAAAATTCCAATGGAAAAAGAACAGCATCTTCAACAAATGGTTCTGGCAAACCTGGATATCCACATGCAGAAGATTAAAACTGGACCTGTACTTGTTACCATGTACAAGAATTAACTCCAAATGGATCAAGGATCTTGATATAAGGCCAGAGATTATTAAAACCATAGTTGAAAAGGTAGGGAACTCCCTCAAGCTAATTGGGCTAGGCCAACAGTTCCTGAACAGACATCCAATAGAACAGTCACTACAACCAACACTCAAAAGATGGGATCTTGTGAAATTATAGAGCTTCTGTTCAGATAAGAGATTGTAACTCCAGCACAAAGGCAACCCACAGAACAGGAGAAAATCTTCACTAACCACATACTAATAGAGCTCTATTATCCAGAGTGCACAAAGAACATAGAAAACTAAACACCACGAAAACAAATGGCCCAATTAAAAAATGGGCCTTAGAACTTAAAAGAAACTTTACCAAGGACGAAATTAAAATGTCTAACAAATATCTTAAAAAAATGCTCCACATCCTTAGCCATCAGGGAAATGCAAATCAAAACTTCCCTGAGATACCATCTCACCCCTGTCAGGATGGCAAAAATTCACAATACAAACACCAAATGCTGGAGAGGATGTGGAGAGAGGGGAACTCTCCTATATTGCTGGTGGGAATGCAAGCTCATACAACCACTCTGGCGATTCTTAAAGAAGTTGAAGATTGAAATGCCATATGACCCTGCTATACTACTTTTGGGGATAACCCCCCATACAGCAGAGGTTCACCTCAATAGCACAAGCACAACCATGTTCATAGCATCACTGTTTACAATAGCAAAGTCATGGAATCAGCCCAAATGTCCAAGAGTTGACGAATGCATAAGGAAAATGTGGTACAGTTATACAATGGAATACTCCTCAGCCATCAAAAATGATGAATTAATGCAATTTGCCAGGAAATGGATGGAATTAGAAACAATTATATTGAGTGAAGTATCCCAGACACGGAAAATTAAGTGCCATATGTGCTACCTAATATGTGGATCCTAGTACCAAACTCACTTAGAGACACTCAAAGACAAATCTCTGTAATACCTACAGTAATTGTAATGATTATAAACAAGAGGGATGGGGAAGTAGGGCTCTACCAGAAACAGGGGGGACCATGTTACAGCAGAGAAAATAGGACACCATCAAGGACTGCAAGTAAGTAATGAGACATCTGATTAAGTTCACAGACTTTTCTTCCTGATCATTTCCAACTAATGGAGTATGATCTTACTAGAACGGGAGGGCATATAGGCTGCCAGATAGAAGGTAACTATTTTGCAAATGGGTGATTGACCCCTCTCTCACCATGGTCTCCTACTTCTATTCCATCTACCTTTGAATATATTCTTTATAACAAGACTCTAATTTAACAGCTTTTTATCTCTGGCCAAGAGGTGACATCCAATACCCATCAGGATGGAACCAGGGGCATTGCAGGAATAGCAAAACTGAAAAAAAAAATCATCAACAAACCATAATTCAGAACATCAGAGACTCTACATCAACCACCTAGAATCAGGCCTGCCTAATCTCTCCCCATCCTGAAGCTCAGGGAAATTTGCGGAAGAGGGGGCGGTAAGATTGTAAGAGCACAAGGATGGGAGGAGTCATGATATGAAAGATACTCCACACAAGTTAGGGCCGAAGCAATTATAGCAGGCTCTGCATTATCTACGCAATGACCAACATATCACTGACCCCTCAAATTCTAGCATGGACTAAAGGCACTAGGATCCTTAGAAGCAAGGGATTAACAGTCACAATAGTGTTCCTATACTTAAGGGCAACACAAGAAAGAGTTCTAGGAAATGCCACAGGGTCCTTACACCTCATCAGAGAGGAGGACACAGAGGAAAGTTTGATATACTCATTAAAGGATGCTTCAGAGATGGGGGGAGGGGGTACTGGGAGAAAGGGAAGGAGGGGGAAAAGAAGGGACAAAGCAGGGAGGGAACAGGGAGGTCCAGGAAGGGGTGGAGGGAGGGAGGGGACAGGGTTTCCTATTATGTTTGTATGAGCAGAAAAAAAAAAACTTAAGTTTCAAGTAGCTATAATTTAAAAATCATTACTTCTTTAAAAGTTTAGGAAAGCCCTAAAAGGATATTACCCAAGAAAAGAGGTGTATATTTGGTCAATTGATAGCTATCATAAATTGCCAGTCAATCAAGTGATTTGCATGCTATTTGACATCTTTTCACATCTGCAAAAACAGATAGTCAAACCTAAGACTAATCTGTGAAGCTGCTCTAAGACTAAAAAGTGCCATACAGAGGTTTTTACTGATCTGTTTATCTGCCAAAATTGACAAAAGCACTGCATAGTTTTCCCTACTTCCTATGGACAGGCTAACATAAATTTGCATTTCTTCACCTTTCCACCATGCCTTGTTTGCCAAGGTCACTGAAATATGAATTCCTCTTATGAAACACGAAACTGATTAAGTGTTCAAAGAGCATGGTCTGAATTTCTTCGTGGCTTTTCTCATCTATGTCTTTATCAGTAGAAAATTCTCTCTCTCTCTCTCTCTCTCTCTCTCTCTCTCTCTCTCTCTCTCTCTCTCTCTCTCTCCATGTGTGAGTGTATGGATGTGTGTATGTGATTGTGGGTGTGTGTAGGACACCTAAGTATGTGTGCCTGTAGAAGCTGAAGAGTGACTTTGCAAGTCCTTCTGTGTTTTGCTCTACCTTCTTATTACTTTGCTCTAGGATTTCCCAGGCTTTACTTTTCAGGACTGGAAGTACAGGTAGCTGCCATTTCTGCCTGTCACAGACACAGGATCTGAGTTATGAACCCAGGTACTTTTGCTTGTGATATAAAGGCTTTAATTCTTGAGCCATCTCTCCAGCCCTTAAGTAGAGTCACCGTCTACAAGGAATTCAATAGCCAAAAGCTCACTTTGCTGGCTTCTCCACAGTCAGAGCTCACCAGCAGCTGTTGAGATGTGTGGACCCTTAAGATACACTACCAAAACTGTACTTTGATTTTCCCTGGAAGGCTTAGTCCTGATCCCCACTAAGTATACATGTTTAGTCAACAATGCTCCAGCTAAAAAGTTCTGGCTATCAGAAGACCATGGTATCCTGGATACCGCTCCAAAGCTCATTTTAATTTGGTTCCTTGGAAACATTCACAGAACACCATTTATTTCCCTAGTCCAGTGGTGGTGTCCCGAGAACTCTTTGGCTGCTACAGTTCCAGAGATCACTTGTTTTCTTTTCTTTCCTCTCCTCTCCTCTCCTCTCCTCTCCTCTCCTCTCCTCTCCTCTCCTCTCTTCTCTCTTCTCTCTTCTCTCTTCTCTCTTCTCTCTTCTCTCTTCTCTCTTCTCCTCTCCTCTCCTCTCTCTCTCTTCTTCTTTCTTCTTCTTCTCTTTCTCTTCTTTCTTCTTTCTTTTCTTTCTTTCTTCTTTTCTTTTCTTTTTCCCTAATCATACAAGCTCAATAGGCACCAAGTCCTTTCCCTACCCCTCCCCAGTACCCCCTGCACTCTCCCTCCCTTTTCCCCTCCCCTCACTCCCCTTCTTCCCCCTCTCCAAGTCCCCCATCCCCGCAGTATCCCTCTGTGTGAATGCCAACCCCTCTCCAAGCCCTCCATCCTCCAGGTGTAAAGACTCAGTGGCATAGCCCAGAGCCCTTTCTTGGACTCCCCATTAGTATGGGAACACTATTATGACTGTTAATCTCATGCCTCTAAGGATCCCACTGCCTATGATCCATGCTAGACTTTAGGGGGTCATTGACATGTTAGTCATTGTTCAGGTCATACAAAGTCCGACCATGGCTCTTACAATCTTGCTGCTCCCTCTTCTGCAAATTCCAGAGACCACTCATTTTCATCCTGAAGTATTCATGCTGTTTGTTCCTAAATGTTCTTCAGTTGATGAGATTTGTGTACATAAAGACACCAAAGTTCAAATATCTATTCATTTTACTCGTTAATATAAACTTTACTTTCAGAGTTACCCTGTTATTGAGATTACAGCTTTCTTTGAGATTTATGCTACAGAAAATCTGTAGTCACACACAGTACATCCTGAATGTGCTCTATACACCCTGGCTTTTAGCTTTTAATCTAACCGTCTCATCGTGGTTTGCGGGGGGCGGGGAGAGAGACACAACCAGAGACAGAAATGCAGCTAACGTATTATATTTAGTTCTGCATAAGCTTAGGTCAAAACCAACCTTCCAAAATAGCAGAGCCAGAAATCCAACTTAACTCCCTAAAAGTGACTGAATCTTAAAATGTGAAGACTAGAAGGAGCTTTGTATTTTACAGAAGGAACCAGACCTTGGAAGGTAAAGAGACCATTAGTTCCCAGATGGTTTCAGAACTAGAACTGGGGCTCCATGACTCAGTCCAGTCCAGCTGTCCATAGGCGCTCTCTTTTTTAATGTGTGTATGAGTAAATAACCAGTTCAAATTGTTCACAAACATTAACTCATTTGATTTGTATGCAAGTGGTATTGATTTCTCTGTTGCAGTCTATTAAGTGTAATGGAAGTGTCTTGAACAGATTTATAATTCCACCTCACTGCATCTGGAGTTCACTCCTTAATTGAGATCGGAAAGCTCCAATCTGTGCCCTTTCTGGGAATATGGAAAATCTAAAGTCCTTACTTCATGCACAAAATTATTTCTCTCTGTCTCTCTGTCTCTGTCTCTCTCCTCTGAACTGAAGCTCAGAAATTCAAAGTGAGATCAAGCCCACTAAGCAGTATTCAGCTAGAGACAAAAGAAACAAGACAAATTAAAAGAAGAAGAAGAAAAAAAAGGCAGCACATTTGTTTTGGAAGAAACTCTGTTTCTTAATCCTGGCTTCTGTTGCCAAGAAGAGGATTAAGACAGAATGACAAAAAGATGACCAGACCAGCAGCCTGCTTACCAGAGAGCTCACTTTTTTTGGGCTCTATGCATTGCAGGAGAGGGGGAGGGGCCCGTGAAATAGCTTTACTGACAGCCAGCAGACAGGCTCATCTTGGGCTGATGGTAGGAGAAGGTCTGGATTCTTTCCCAGGCCCTGCCACAATCTTGGGCAAGTCATTGACCTCCCCTGACCTAGGTCATAGGAACTTTGGACCATGCCAATGGGACTAAATATTATTCTTACCATTCCCATGATGATGATGATGATGATGATGAGCTGCAGAAGCACTGATGGAAATCCAAAGCTTAACTTGTCTTTAATACAGTAGCTTAGGGATGTGCATGTGATACCTCTGCTGCAGACCCTCCTCGGTCCTTATTCCTGGAACAGCCTCAACATGCTCTGTTGGCCAAGTCTGCAAGCAAAAGGCCAGTCTGTAAAGGGTTTCTGTTTCTCACCTTGCTATTCTCCTTTCTATGCCAGTTGTCTTTGTGCAAACTACCTTCTCACACACTGCCAGGAGGGGAATGACTCAGACGGTTTACTGCTTCCTCTGATCCCCAGAGTCAAAATGAGCATTGCCATCCAGATGGCACTAGAAAGAGTCCTGTGCCAACCCTGCAGCTGAATGTTTTGAGTGGTGCAAACTTGTGGCTAACAGGTAGAGCTTAATAAAGAGGTATGTGTGTGTGTGTGTGTGTGCGTGTGCACGCATGTGTGTGTGTGTATGTGTATAAGCATTTATATGAGGATGCCAGAGATCTACATCGCATAACTTCTTTGGTTAGTTTCGACCTCATCTTTTGAGACAAGTGTGACAGTTAGTTGCAGATAGCGAGAAATAAACCTTTGGAAACACCTATGAAGAATTATTTAGGTAATTTCAGAGGCAAGTTTCACAGAAAGCCTGCAAATATTATAGGGATGGGACCATTCCCTGAGCAGATAGACAAGACAGAGATCTTACTGGAATTTGGCAGACTGACAAGCTGTGTTCCTTTCTCTTCTTCCTGTGGATGTTGTCTGAGCAGTTCCTTTAGTTCCTGATGCTGTGGTAACTCTCTGTCATAATGATGAGATACAACCTCAATGGTGAGCAAAGAAAGATACAATGAAGACACGGGGTCACTAACTGAACTTGGAACTCACTGATTTAGCCAGATTACCTGGCCGGCAAGCTCCAGTGGCCCTCTTATGATTGCTTTGCCAGTGCCGACATTACAGAGGCATACTGCCACACCTAGATATGTATGTGGTTTCTGGGGTATCAAAATCCAGTCCTCATGCTTGAACCAAAAACACTTTTATCAAAAGAATCATTTCTCCATCCTAAAAAGAAAAAAATAATACTTTCAGTAGGCCTATAAGTGTCTGGAAATTTCTAAACATTCACGTCTTCAAAATGATTGTTCTTAACAAATATGACTGTGAGCTATATGGAAATTTATTTAAAATTCCTTTCATTGATAAGAATAATGTCAAATGTATGTATTTCTCAGCTTTCCTTTTGCCATTAGAAGTCTCTGAGTCTCTGCTGGCTAGGCACGACCTTTTCTGTCCAGACAAGAGCAGGCCTTATTGGGCACTTTCTCAGCTTCTGTTTCTGTCCTCCCTGGATGTATGTGAAAACACCTGGCTCCTGTATCATGATTTCACACAACAAATGTTTTCTTTGGTAGTGATAGAAGAAAGAGCAACAAGGAGTCTTTCCCCCAACTCCCAATGATTTTTCTGGTGCTCTATTTAAAATCACTTGAGGCTAGTGCTTAGTAGATAAAGATTAGATCTGTATTTCCCACCAGCCCATGTCTCTCCATCAGTGTGCTGTGCATACCATGTACTGTGTATCACCTGAAATGTAGATTTTCATTGATTCTTAAGAGGTTTTACAAAGCAATCAATGCCACTAACTTATCATTTTCATTTTTCCCTTGAAGATATCATGGGCAGCATTGCTTCAAAATGATTGCAAATATATAAGAAGAGCTCCATGTGAAATTCCCTGTTGTTTTGAAGTTTTTGGCTGAGGTTGTGCAACTATTAAAGAGGAATGCTAAATATCCGTGCATTCAAAAAGGATGCACTGGGCCATATTTGCTAAAAAGAATCCAAAACACAGTGTGGTCACATTTAACCCAATCCTCTTTCTTTGGTCATTATAAGAAAAGAGACAGTGGGGAGTTTGGGAGGGAAGGTTTTCCCTAGGGAGGTGAGGCCTTCAACCTTGTGGAGTAAGAAGAGAGGACTCATTTTACTCCCACATGGGGAACTTCTAGAGAATGACTAGCGATGATGCTGTAGCTAGTTGGACCATAGTTGATTGCTGCCTAGAGAAATCCCAGGGATTCTGGCATTCTTTAGATTGCTTCAGAAGTGGGGAGGGCAGAGGCCTTACAGAGACTGGGATGCTTTCTTCCTACTATGGTGTTCTTCTAGTAGGAGGCTACGTGGAAACAGTGCTGACAGTCTTTGCTCTTAGACAGCTTCTGGCCGGAGGAAAACATCTTTGGATATGCATACAGGGGGATGCAGGCAGGTTTGAGGTAGGTGACCATGACCAACCACAAACTATACATATTGACATGGAAATTCAGATGGCTGAGGCCCCAAGGGAAATACAGAAAGGTAAATGAACCTGCAAACTCACACTTTGGATAACTCCCACCTGGAGAAGCACACACTTTTGGACCTTTCCCAGCTCTTCCCAGCTTTTAATGTTTCTCTGGATTAACCAGAAGCAACTGAAGGAGGAGACATTCTGAGAAACAAAATCTCACATTCTCCATCTCTAAATCCATTCCCTGAACCTAAAGGAGGCTGACATTGGTAACCAATGAGGATTATTAGCTGGATGAGACCTTAAAGTCTTGAGATCACACAAAAGCTATTCTTCCCCAAAACATATGGAAAATTTCAAATGAACCAAAATAGAATGGTGTGATCAGTATCACCTTCCACAAATACAGGATTCAGTTTGATGTCTCAAACCTTCCTTCCCCCTCCCTGTTTGGTTCTCTCTACCCTTCACCACTGAGAAAGTTTGGGGTATTCTCTTCTTGATTGTTCAGGATCTCTAGGTTGTCTGGTGTTGATTAACTAGTCCATCTTTAGTGCCTGCGGTGGATGGATCAATCTGCTCCTTTTATCAGTCTGTGTATATGGAGGCATGGACATATGCATGTCTCTGGAGAGCATGAAGACGTTTTTTATTCACATAATGTGACTTTTGGGGGGACATTCAAGTCACTCTGAAATGGCTTGTGCCAAGGCAGAACCAAGTGGCTCGAGTTTTTATTGCAGTTAGGGATTGAGCCTTGGGTGGCTTGGTGAGCCTTGGTGACTCCTGGCTAGCAGAGTTCTCAGGCAGTATATGAGCAGAGAGACTAAAGTTGCTTTGAGTAGCAGTTCCTCCTAGTAAACGTTGCCCTGCCAGAAGGCAGAGCAGGCCAAGAGCGGCCAAGAGCCATGTGGCATTTTTCCCAGTATCGGCTCTCACTAGGAATGCTGAATAGACCCCATAAATTACAGCTCTTCTTACATGAGTTTCTAGGAACATTTCTGTTCCCTGCTTTTATTACGCATTCCTCCTTACCAATATATGCTAGAAGCTGAATCTGTTCCTGGGAGAATTAGTTCAGCAAATCTTCTGCAACAGTGCTGAAAATCCACCGTTGGCTTCTCGGGATTTGGCTGGGTGAACTCACTGTGGCCTTCTGCGGCACTCTGGAATCAGTTTAGGGTAGAACTGATCAGGAGGAACTCTTCAGCACCTGCGGGGTTCTGGATGGCATATTTTATGATATATCAGAGAAAAAGCCTTCTTGTGATTCATTTTTTCCCAGGAATGAGCCAAATATAGCAAAAATTATTGTAGAACCTAAATCTATTAGGTTTCAAGCAGCATCCTCTATTCTAGAATATACCACGCTTGAACCAGTAAGTACTGCTCAGGTCTGGGCATGAATAGTGACATCGTGGTTTCACTTGAAAAGAACCGACGGCACCTGCCTTTCCATGGCAGGCTTAACACAAAGCGTTTCATAGTTTGAGAGGTGATTTTAAACCTATGGCATTTGATTATAATCACATACAAAAATGGGACTTGTAGTTTTTTCCACTTTTGACTGTTTCATGCATGTAGGTTATGATCATATTTACCTGCTTTTCCCCTTCATTCCCCTCCAACTCCTTTTGGCCCCTGACTCTTCCCAACTATTTCTCTTCCTACATTTTCCCCACCCTTCCTGTGTGTTTGTGGGAGGGAATGTGTATAGAAGTAGTCATAATTACTATGTGTTCATAATTACAATGACTGTGTTATGTCCAGAAGACAGCATTTCATTGCTTCTCTAACTGTCGCTCACTCATTATACCCTTTCTTCCCCTTCTTATATTCCCTGGGATATGAGGGGGTGATAAAAATGACCCATTTGGAGTGAACAATAAACAATCACTGGTAGTCAATACTTTGACTAGTTATGAGTCTTAGTAGTCTTAGTATTAACTGCCACATACTACCTAAAGAAGTCCAAATATTTAGAATGCAGTTTGATTATATATCCATTTAACAAAACATCAGTATTAAGCTCTTTCTTGGAGGCTGTGATATCCATAGTCATATTTTTGACTGATTTTACAGTTGGATAAGGTTATTTATCAATTTTTCTCCTCAGTAACCTACATATCACCTTACGAATGTTATGTTATTATGAATGTGAGCCATCAGGGAGAAAGGTTCCAGCTAAATATCAGCTTGATTTCTCCTTCCCATGTACTAGAGTGTGTGGTATCTTCAGCAGTAGTTTATCTCCATCCAGCTTTAGTGGGCACCCAAAGCACTTCGGACTTAAGAGGTGGCTCAGTGGTTAAAGTCTTTGCAAAAAGACCTAAGTTCAGATGCCCAGATCCCACTTAAAACCTTGAAGGCTAATGTGGTGACAGTTTATAAATCCAGCTCTGGGGGGCAGAGTCTGAGAAAACTCAGAGCAAAGCAATAAGAAGGCAGAGCAATCCAAGATAATTCTCAATATCAGTTTTGGGACTCCACAGGACTACACACACACACACACACACACACACACACACACACACACACACACACACAAGTATCTTCTTGTACACACCCACATATACATATATACCCACCCACATGTAAAACACATTCTCACAAACACACACGAATAAGAGAACAACTATACTTTTGCATGAAGCTGATCTAGGTTTTTACAATCTACATTATCTATCTATCTATCTATCTATCTATCTATCTATCTATCTATCTATCTATCTATTTAATTTTCCCCAATCATACAAGCTCAATAGGTACCCTGGTACTCTCACTCCTTCCACCCCTCCCCAGTCCCCCTTGCACTCTCCCCACTTTTCCCCTCCCTTTCTCCCTCCCTCCCCTTCTCCCAATGCTTCCCCATTACCCCCTCCCATCCCCTGGAGCATCCTTTTGTGTGAATACCAAACCTCCCTCTGAGTCCTCTACCCAAGTGAAGTTCAATGACTCATGGCATAGCCCAGACACCTTTCTTGGGCTCCCCTTTAGTATAGGAACACTATTATGACTTGCTTCTAAGGATCCTAGTGCCTGTGATCCATGCTAGAGTTGGGGGGTTGTTGACATGTCAGTCATTGTGGAGATCATGCAAAGTCTGACCAATGGCTACTGCAGCCCTAACTTGGGTGGAATATCTTACATATCATTGGTCCTCCTCATCTTTAGGCTCTTACAATCTTGCCTCATCCTTTCCGCAAGTTTCCCTGAGCTTTAGGATTGGGAGAGATTTGCTTGGTCTGGTTGCAGGTTCTGAATTATGGTTTGTTGTTGTTTACAGTTTGCTGTTCCTGCACCACCCTTGGCTCCATCCTGACTGGTATTGGAGGTCACCTACTAACCAAAGATAAAAGGCTGTATAAATGAAGATCTTACTATAAGAAGAGACTCAAAGGTAGATGGAATAGGAATAGGACATCACAAAGGGGGGGGAGGTCAGTGTCCTATTTAAAGGATGGTTATCATCTATCTGCCAGTTCCTATACCCTCCCTGATTGGTGAGATCAAACCTCCTCAGTAACAAGTGACCAGGAAGGGCAAGTGAGAGTGAGTGGCACCAGATGTCTCACTAATTACATGCAATACTTGATGATGACCTATTTTCTCTACTGAAGTATGATTCCCTCTCTCTTATATCTGGGGCCCTCCTTCCCTTTGCCTCCCGTTTATAATCTTCACAATTACAGTAGGTCTTACAGAGATTTATCTTTGAACATGTCATTAAGTGGGTTTGGAACTAGGATCCACCTATTAGGGAATACATACCGTGTCTAATTTTCTGTGTCTGGGATACTTCACTCAATGTAATTTTGTCTAATTCCATCCATTTCCCGGCAAATTTCATTGATTCAATTTTTTTGATGGCTGAATATTATTCCATTGCATAAATGTACCACACTTTCCTTATCCACTGTCAACTGTTGGGCCTTTGGGTTGATTCCATGACTTTGCTATTGTAAATAGTGCTGCTATGGACATGGTTGTAGTGAACTTTTGCTTTCTGGGGGATTATTCCCAGAAGTGGTATAGCAGGGTTGTATGGCATTTCAGTTTTTAACTTTTTTAGAAATCGCCAAACTGATCGCCAGAGTGGTTGTATGAGCCTGCATTCCCACCAACAATGGAGGGAATTTCCTTCTCCCCATATCCTCTCCAGCATTTGATGTGGTTTGCATTTTAGATTTTTGCCATCCTGATCTGGTGAGATGATATCTCAGGGAAGTTTTGATTTGCATTTCCCTGATGGCTAAGGATATGGAGCATTTTTAAAGATATTTGTTAGAAGTTTCAATTTCATCCCTGGAAAAGTTTCTTTTGAGTTCCCAGGCCCATTTATCTTCTTGGTGTTTAGTTGTTCAAGTTCTTTGTGTACTCTGAGTAATAGGGATCTATCAGATATGTGGTTAGTGAAGATTTTCTCCCATTTTGTGGGTTGCCTTTTTGCTGAGTTTACAATTTCTGAACAGAAGCTCTTTAATTTCATAAGATCCCATTTGTTGAGTGTTGATTCTAGTGATTGTGCTATTGGATTTCTGTTTAGGAACTGTTGGCCTAGCCCAATCAGCTCAAGAGAGTTCCCTATCCTTTCAACTAAGGTTTTTATAGTCTTTGGCCTAATATTGAGGTCCTTGATCCATTTGGAATTACTTTTTGTGCATGGTGACAAGTATGGGTCCAGTTTTAATCTTCTCCATGTGGACATCCAGTTTTGTCAGCACCATTTGTTGAAGATGCTGTTCTTTTTCCATTGAATTTTTTGGGCCCCTTTGTCAAAGATCAAATGGCTGTAATTATGTGGGTTTATATCTGGGTCTTCAACCCTTATCCATTGATCTACATGTCTATTTTGGAGCCAGTTCCAGACTGTTTTTATCACTATGGCTTTGTAGAATGGACTAAGGTTTGGTATGGTGATAACTCCAGCACTGTTTTTGTTACTCAGGATTGTTTTTGCTATTCTGTGCCTTTTGTGCTTACATATGAATTTTGAGATTGGTCAATTTCTTTAAAGAATTTCTTTGGAATTTTGATTGGTATAGTATTAAATCTGTATATTGCTTTTGGTAGGATGGTCATTTTTATGATGTTGATTCTGCCGATCCAGGAGCATAGGAGGTCTTTCCACCTTCTTGTGTCTTCTGTAATTTCTTTCTTTAGGGTTTTAAAGTTTTCATTATAAAGGTCTCTCACTTCTTTGGTTACATTTATACTAAGGTATTTCATTTTTTTATGGGCTACAGTAAATGGGATTGTTTCTCTTAGGACTTTTTCACTTCTGTCATCCTTGGTGTATAGAAAAGCCACTGATTTTTGCACGTTTATTTTGTAACCTGTCACCCTGCTGAACTTCTATATCAATTCCAGGAGTTTCTTGGTGGAGTTGTTAGGATCACTCAGGTACACAGTCATATCATCTGCAAATAGAGATATTTTGACTTCTTCTTTGCAGATTTGAATCCCTTTTATTTCCCTCTTTTGTCTTAGGGCTCCAGCTAAGACTTCAAGTACAATATTGAATAGAAGTGGTGAGAGTGGACAGCCTTGTCTAATTCCTGATCAAAGCAGGAATGCTTCAAGTTTTTTCCCCATTGAATATAATCCTTGCTGGTGGCTTGTTGTACGCAGTTTTTATTGTGTTGATAATAGTTCTTTCTATTCTAACTGTCTCTAGGGCTTTGATAATAAAAGGATGTAGTATCTTATCAAAAGATTTTTCTGAATCTATCAAGAATATCATGTGGTCTTGGACTTTGAACTGGCTTATATGATGCATTACATTTATTGATTTGTGTATGTTGAACCAACCTTGTGTGCCTGGGATAAAGCCTATTTGATCACAGTGAATGATCTTTTTGATATATTTTTGAATCCTATTTGCTAAGATTTTGTTGAGAATCTTTGCATCTGTGTTCAGCAAAGAGATTGGCCTATAGTTTTCTTTTTTAAGTGTATCTTTAATAGGTTTTGGGATTAGTATGATATTAGCTTCATAGAAAGAATTTGGAAGTGTCCTTTCTTAACAATTTGATAGAACAGTTTAAATATTGGTATTAGTTGTTCCTTAAATATCTGTTCTGAATCCATGTGGTCTAGGACATTTTTTGGTGGGAAGATTCAAGATTACTCTATCGATTTCCTCATATGTCCTCATAGGCATCAATAGTCCTCATAGGACTATTTAAATAATTCAAACTTCCTGATCTGATTTAGGTAAATTGTGCTTACTCAGGAATTCATCCATTTCTTCTTTTTAATGAAATATTTTTAGTAATAATTTTTTACAAATTTGATAGGTACCCTATTCCCCTCCCTCCCTCCACCCTTCCCAGTATCACCTTGCTCACTCCCTCCTTCCACCCTTCCCAGTATCACCTTGCTCCCTCCCTCCTATTCCCCTTCCTTTCCCCCCTCCCTCCCTTTCTCCCAGTACCTCCTGCCCCCCATTCCTGGATCATCCTTTAATGTGTATACCAAACTTCCTCTCTGATGGAGTGTAGGGACTCAGTAGCATTGCCTAGAGCTCTTTTTTGTGTTCCCCTTTAGTATAGCAATACTATTGTGGCTATTAATCCTTTGCCTCTAAGGATCTTAGAGCCTGTTTCATCCATTTCTTAAGTGTTACCAAATTTCATGGAGTATAAGTTTTTGAAATACGACCTTATAATTCTCTGAATTTCTTGGGTATCAGGTGTGATAACTCGATTTTCAGCACTAATTTTGTTAATTTGGGTTTTCTCTCTCTTGATTTTAGTTAATTTAGCTAGGGTTTATCAATCTTATTATTTCTTCAAAGAACCAGCTTTTTGACTGATGATTCTTTGTATTGTTTTCCTTATCTCAATTTCAGATATTTCTCTCTTGATTTTGCTAATTTCCTTTCTTCTACTGCTTTTGGGATTGGAATGTTCTTGTATCTCTAAAGCTTTAAGCTGCACAGTTAAATTATTTATTTGTGATGTTTCCATTTTTGATATAGGTATTAAGAGCTGTAAACTTACATCTTAGGATAGCTTTCATTGTGTCCCAGAGATTTTGATATGTTGTATTTTCATTATCATTCACTTCTAGGAAATCTTGAATTTCCTTTATGATTTCTTCCTGAACCCAATTCTTATTCAGCACCATAGTGTTTAGTTTCCAAGAGTTACTGTATTTTCTGCTGCTTGTTGTGTTGCAGATGTCAAGCTTTAGACCATGGTGGTTTGATAAGGTACAGGTATAATTTCAACTTTACTGTATATGTGGATATTCATTTTGTGGCCCAATATGTTGTCTATTTTGAAGAAAGTTCCGTGGGCTGCTGAGAAAAATATGTGTGTATAGAAAGTTCACTAGAGATCTATAAATTCCATTTCAGTAAGGATTTGTTTAAGTTCCAAGGTGTCTCTTTTAAGTTTTTGGCCCATTGATCTATCCCATGTTGAGAGGGCAATATTGAAATCCCTGAATATTACCATTTTGGGATTGACTTCTTGTTTTAGACATTGTAGCATTTGCTTAATGAATGTGGAGGAGCCCATATTGGGTGCATATGTGTTTGGTATTGTGAAGTCTTCCTGGTGAATTAAACCTGTGACTAAAATGTAGTATCTTTCTGTGTCTCTTATGAGCTCTTTTGGTTTGAGGTCCACTTTGTCAGATAGCATAATTGCTACTCCTTTTTGTTTTCTGGTTCCATTAGCTTGCAGAATTTTTGACCAGCCTTTTACTTTTAGAATGTGCCTATCTTTTGTGGTGAGATTGTTTCCTGAAGGCAGCAGATGGATGTGTTGCGATTTCTAATCCATGTTTGCAATCTGTGTCTTTTGAATGGTGAGTTAATTCCATTGATATATAACGTTATAATATGTTTGTTCTTTTCTTCAAGCTTGACTATCTTTTCTAGAATTTTTTTTATTTCAGCTCATACAAACTTATTAGGTACACCAGTTCCCTCCCTTCCTCCTCCTCCCCCCGTACCCCCTGCTCCCCCTCCCCACCCCTCTCCCTCCCCATCCCCCAGTGCCTCCCGCCCCAATTCCCAGAGAGTCCTTTCTTGTGCATGTCTGGTTTTCCTCTGGGCCCTCCTCTCTGATGACGTACAAGGACCCAGTGGCCTTTCCCTGAACCCTTTCCCGTGTTCCCCTTAGGTATTGGAACACTGCTGTGACTGCCAATCCTTTACCTCCAAGGCTCTTGGTGCCTTTAGCAGATGTTAGACTTTGTGAGGTCAACAGTGTGTTGGACAATGCGCAGGGCATGTAAAGTCCAATTATGATTGCTTCAGCCCTAACTAGTATAGAGTATCTTATATATCATTGCTCCTCCCATCTTTTTGCTCTTACACTCTTACCGCCCCTCTTCCGTAAATTTCCCTGAGCTTAAAGATGGGGAGAGACTAAGCTGGCCTAGTCCTAGGTGGTTGATATAGAGTCTCTGAAGTTCTGGATTGTGGTTTGTTGATTTTCTTTTGCAGTTTTGCTGCTCCTGCAATGCCCTTCACTCCATCCTGGTGGGCATTGTATGTTATCCCCTGGCCAGAGACAAAAAGCTGTTAGAGTCTTGTGATAAAATCACATTCAAAGGTAGATGTAATAAAAGTAGGAAACCATACTAAGGGAGGGGTCTATTGCCCATTTGCAAAATGGTTACTTTTTATCTGCCAGACTATATGCCCTCCTCTTCTGGTGAGATCACACCCCCTCAGTAGTAAATGATCAGGAACAAAAGTCTGTGAACTTAATCAGATGTCTCATTACTTATTTGGGTCCTTGGTGGAGGCCTATTTTCCCTGCTGTAACATGGTCCCTTCTCTCCTTGTTTCTGGTGTGGCCCTCCTACCCCATCCCTCCTGTTCATAATCCTTGCAATTACTGTCTCTAGGTGGGCTGGGTGGGTTTGGTACTAGGAGCCACCTATTAGGGAGTACATACGGCACTTAATTTTCTGGGTCTGGGATACCTCGCATAATAAAATTGTTTATAATGACATCCATTTCCCGGCAAATTCCAGTAATTCATCATTTTTGATGGCTGAGTAGTACTCCATTGTATAGATGTACCACTTTTCCTTATCCACTCGTCAACTGTTGGACATTTGGGCTGATTCCATGACTTTGCTATTGTAAACAGTGCTGCTATGAACATGGTCGTGCTTGTGCTATCGAGGTGAACCTCTGCTGTATGGCAGGTTTTTCCCAAAAGTGGAATAACAGGGTCATATGGCATTCCAATTTTAATTTCTTTAAGAATCTCCAGACGGCTCGCCAGAGTGGCTGTATGAGCCTGCATTCCCACCAGCAATGTAGGAGAGTTCCCCTCTCTCCACATCCTCTCCAACATTTGTTGTTGTTTGTATTGTGGATTTTTGCCATCCTGACCGGGGTGAGATGATATCTCAGGGAAGTTTTGATTTGCATTTCCCTGATGGCTAAGGAAGTGGAGCATTTTTTCAGATATTTGTTAGACATTTTAATTTCATCCCTGGTAAAGTTTCTTTTAAGTTCCAGGGCCCATTTTTTAATTGGGCCATTGGTTTCCTTGGTGTTTAGTTTTCTAAGTTCTTTGTGCACTCTGGATAGCAGAGTTCTATCAGATGTGTGGTTAGTGAAGATTTTCTCCTATTCTGTGGGTTGTCTTTGAGCTCGTGTTATAATCTCTTTATCTGAACAGAAGCTCCTTAATTTCACAAGATCACAACTGTCGAGAGTTGGTAGCAGTGACTGTGCCATTGGATGTCTGTTTAGGAACTGTTGGCCTAGCCCAATCAGCTCGAGGGAGTTCCCTATCCTTTCAACTATGGTATTTATAGTCTTTGGCGTGATATCAAGGTCCTTGATCCATTTGGAATTAAGTCTTATACATGGTGACAAGTACGGGTCCAGCTTGAATCTTCTGCATGTGGAGATCCAGTTTTGCCAGCACCATTTGTTGAAGATGCTGTTCTTTTTCCATTGGATTCTTTGGGCCCCTTTGTCAAAGACCAAATGGCTGTAACTTTGTGGGCTTATATCTGGGTCTTCAATCCTTATCCATTGATCTGTGTGTCTATTTTGGAGCCAGTACCAGGCTGTCTTTATAACTATGGATTTGTAGTATAGACTTAGGTTTGGTATGGTAATACCTCCAGCTGTGTTTTTGTTACTCAGGATTGTTTTTGCTATCCTGGGTCTTTTGTGTCTCCATATGAATTTTGAGATTGTTTGGTCAACTTCTTTGAAGAATTGCTTTGGGATTTTGATTGGTATAGCATTGAATCTGTATATTGCCTTTGGTAGGATGGTCATTTTTACGATGTTGATTCTGCTAATCCAGCAACATGGGAGGTCTTTCCACCTTCTGGTGTCTTCTGCAATTTCTTTCTTTAGGGTTTTAAAGTTTTCATTGTAAAGGTCTTTTACCTCCTTAGTTAGGTTTATACCAAGGTATTTCATTTTTTTAGGGGCTATAATAAATGGTATTGTTTCTCTCAAGGCTTTTTCACTTCTTTCATTCTGGGCATATAGGAAGGCCTCTGATTTTTGCACATTTATTTTGTATCCTAGCACCCTGCTGAACTTCTCAATTAGTTCCAGGAGCTTTCTGGTGGAGTTTTTGGGATCACTCAGGTATAAGATCATGTCATCTGCAAATAGGGATAGCTTGACTTCTTCCTTGCCGATTTGAATCCCTCTTATGTCCCTTTCTTGTCTTATGGCTTCAGCTAAGACTTCAAATACAATATTGAATAGAAGTGGTGAGAGTGGACAGCCTTGTCTAGTTCCTGATCGAAGTGGGAATGCTTCCAATTGTTCCCCATTGAGCATAATTCTTGCTGTGGGCTTGTTTTATACAGCTTTTATTATATTGATTAAGGTTCCTTCCATTCCCACTTTCTCTAGCGTTTTGATCATAAAAGGCTGTTGGATCTTGTCAAAAGCTTTTTCTGCATCTATCGAGAGTATCATGTGGTCTTGGACTTTGGACTGGTTTACATGATGAATTACATTTATTGATTTGGGTATGTTGAACCAAACTTGTGTGCCGGGGATGAAGCCTACTTGGTCCCCATGAATGATCTTTTTAATATGTTTTTGAATCTGATTTGCTAAGACTTTGTTGAGAATCTTTGCGTCTGTGTTCATCAGAGAGTTCGGCCTATAGTTTTCTTTTTTAAGTGAATCTTTTTTAGGTTTTGGGATTAAAACGATATTAGCTTCATAGAAGGAATTTGGTAGTGTTCCTTCCTTTGCTATTTGATGGAACAGTTTAAGGAGTATTGGTGTTATTAACTCCTTAAATGTCTGGTAGAACTCTGTGCTGAATCCATCTGGTCCAGGACATTTTTTGGTGGGAAGATTCAAGATTACTTCCTCAATTTCCTTATATGTTATAGGACTATTTAAATAATTCACAACTTCCTGATTCAATTTAGGTAAGTTGTGTTTTCTTAGAAATTCATCCATCTCTTTTGTGTTGTCAAACTTCACAGAGTATAAGTTTTTGAAATATGATGTTATAATTCTCTGGATTTCTTGGGTATCAGTAGTGATAACTCCATGTTCATTTCTCATTTTGTTAATTTGGGTTTTCTCTCTCTTGCTTTTGGTTAGTTCAGCTAGGGGTGTATCAATCTTGGAGATTTTTTCAAAGAACCAGCTTTTTGATTGGTTGATTTTCTGTATCATTTTCCTAATCTCGATTTCAGATATTTCTCCCCTTATTTTGCTAATCTCCTCTCTTCTACTGCTTTTGGGATCATATTGCTCTAGTTTCTCTAAAGCTTTAAGCTGCATTGTTAAGTTGTTTATTTCTGATGTTTCCATTTTTTTGATGTAGGCATTAAGAGCTATGAACTTACCTCTTAGAACAGCTTTCATTGTGTCCCAGAGATTTTGGTAAGTTGTATTTTCGTTATCATTCACTTTCAGGAAATCTTGAATTTCCTTTTTAATTTCTTCCTGAATCCAGTTCTCATTCAGCATCATAGTGTTACGTTTCCAGGAGTTAGTGTATTTTCTCTTGTTTGATGTGTTGTGGATGTCCAGCTTTAGGCCGTGGTGGTCTGATAGGGCACAGGTTAGAATTTCAACTTTCTTGTATATGTGTAGATTCATTTTGTGGCCCAATATGTGATCTATTTTGGAGAAAGTTCCGTGTGCTGCTGAGAAAAATGTGTATTCTTTGGTGCGTGGGTGAAAAGTTCGATAGAGATCTGTAAGGTCCATTTCTTTCAGGGTTTGATTAAGTTCCAAAGTGTCTCTGTTAAGCTTTTCACCTGTTGATCTGTCCCATGTTGAGAGGGCGGTGTTGATGTCCGCTGGAGGGGCCCGTATTGGATGCATATATGTTCAGTATTGTGAAGTCTTCCTGGTGAATTGTACCTGTGACTAAAATGTAGTATCCATCCGTGTCTCTTATAATTTTCTTTGGTTGGAAATCCACTTTGTCTGATAGCATAATGGCTACCCCTGCCTGTTTTCTGCTTCCATTTGCTTGTAGAATTGTTGACCAGCCTTTTATTTTTAGAGCGTGCCTATCTTTTGTGGTGAGATGGGTTTCCTGCAGGCAGCAGATTGATGGATTGTGATTTTTAATCCAAGTTTGTAATATGTGTCTCTTGATCGGTGAATTAAGTCCATTAACATTTAGTGTTATAATGGAGAAACTATTAATTCCAGACATTTATTATGTTTAGTAGCTTTTATAAGTATATTGCTTTGCTTTTAATGGTGTTATATTTGCCTTCTGTTCTCCTGGATATGCCTGTTTTTTTCTTCATGCTTGAGTATCATTTCTAGCATTTTTTGAAGGCCTGGTTTGGTGGACATGTATCCCTTAAAGTTGTCTTTGTGCTGGAAAATTTTTCTTTCTCTCTCGATCATGACAGATAGTTTTGCAGGGTAAATCAGCCTGGGTTGACATTTTTGCTCATTCAATACTTGAAGTATGTCTCTCCAAGCTCTTCTTGCTTTTACTGTTTCGACTGAGAAGTCATTTGTTATTTTAATAGGTTTACCTTTAAAAGTGACTTGTTTTTTCTCCCTTGAAGCTCTCAGCACCAGTTCTTTATCTTGAATGTGGAGTGTTTTAACTATTATTTGCCTTGGCGTGCTTCTATTTTGGTCGTATCTGTTTGGGTGTGGAATTCCTCTTGTATTTGGACGGGCCTCTCTTTCTTTAGATGTGGGAACTTTTCCTTTATGATGATTTGGAATATTTCCTCAGGTGTGGTATTTTGGGATACTTGTTCTGATATTCCATGAATGTGCATACTAGGATTCTTCAAGGTGTCCCATATCTATTGAATATTCCTCTCAAGTATCTTTTTGGCTTTAACAACCTTTTCGATTGAACTGGCTAGTTCTTCCACTTTGTCTTCAAGATCTGCTATTTATTTTCTGCTTCATTCGTTCTGCCGATGAGATTCTCTGTTAAATTCTGGGTCAAATATAACTTGTCTTTTAGTTCAATTTTAAACTCTGCTTGAGATTGTTTTAACTGCTCTATGCTTGTTTCTTCGACTGCTTTTCTCATTTCTTCCAAGTGTCTGTTATGTTACTTTTCAAAGGGGTTGATGCAGTTATTTAACTCCTCCCAGATTTCCTCTTTCATAGTATTGATCATGGTAAAGATCAGGCTTTTAAAATCATTATCTTGGGCATGGCTTTCTTGGTTATTTTCTGTGAACTTGTTCTGGTTGGAATCTATCATTATGTGGTTAATTTTTTCGGTAGGAGATTCATTGTCTTGGTTTTTGTTTCTCATGGATTTGTGCTGTGACCTGGGCATTGTTGTTTTATCTCTTGAGACCTTATTTCAGTTTCTGTGTGTTTTTGACTGAACTGAATTAGACAGTATCACTACACTTGAGCAGTTATTGCTATTGTTTGCCTTGGAGTTGGGTACACTTATCTGGTATTGGTGTTATTTCCTAGATGAGGCTGTTGGGGTGTTAGTATATCAATTAAGTCAGGTTTAGTAGACAGGGAATGAAGATTAGTATGGCAATACACTCTTTGGGTTTTCTTCATTGGTGATATGTGAGGGTGAATGGTATAGTTTCTGAAGTTGTATGGGTGTTTGGGTGGTTATATGGAAATGTTAAACCACAGTGACTAATAATAGAGAAGGACAAAATGATAAAAAGGGTTTACTTATCTTTGAGCTGGATTTGAAGATTCTCTCCCATGTGATTGGATGATTTTAGAGGACTTCAGATGTACGTTGTTTGTTCCTTAAAGCTTTGCTTGGGTTTTCTCTGGACTCTGTTGAATTCTGAGGAGAAGGGAGTCTGTCTTGAGTAGCACGGAGTTTGCCCTGGTCCAGGTCCGGGCCAGATCATGCAATCTACATTTTTACATTATGTATTCTTTTGCAAGTCATTGTAGTTGTGGTGATTTGTGCTAGTTTTTTATTTTTTGAGCTGAATTCAAAAATAGAAGTGATTTCCCTACAACCATTATAGTTTTGATATAGTCTACATTTGTATTTCTTTTCCCATTGAATTTTGTGCTTTCCTATGTTCTTTTGTTGTTAAAAAGCACATTTTCACTTCAGGTTGCAGAATATATTTTATGGGATGACTTCCTTCACATTTTATTTGTTTAGGAATGTCTTTATCTCTAAAGAAAGCTTTGACAGTGCATTAGTTCCATCTTTCCATTTTTAAATGCATGTAGGACCCTAAAAGCTTAGGAAGTAGAGGTTATTCTTGCTTATGATTACTGTTTATACTTCATCAACATGGCAGGAGAGTTCATACCAAAATCAGGAATTGAGGGAACTGGTTACACCATATCCACACAAAGAGCTAAAAGATGGACATAACTTTCTCATTTGCCAGCATGCCTGAATGTAAAAATATTACAACATACTGAATCATTTATATCTTAACTACCTTCCTAGTGAAAAGTTCTATCCACTATGAGCTGGGTCTTACTACATCAATTAGACAGTCTCCCACAGGCTTGATCAGGCCTTGCCTTGATTTAATAATTAGTCATATATGTTACTAGTGGCTCATCCGTCAGTTGTCAAGTTGATACCTTTATCTAAATGGCATAGCCTGTATTGTACTTTTGGTTGGCAGTGCTGAGTATCAGCACTTTAAAATGGACAGCCCTTTAAAAGGAATGGCTTCTTCTTGTTGATCTAACTCTTTTCATATTTTCTCTTTTTCTGTCCCTGTCTTTGTTTCTCTCTGTCTCTCCCATCTCTCTCTCTCTCTCTCTCTCTCTCTCTTGTGTGTGTATGGAGGTGTTTGTTTAGGTGTATGTACCCATATCTGCACAGGTGTGTGGAGGCCAGAGATCAACATCAGGTGTCATTCTTCAGATATTATGTATTTTTTAAACTTTTTGTGTGCATGTGTGCATGTGTGTGTCTGTGTCTGTCTCTCTTATGTCTTCCAAGATCAGAAGTGCAGACCTCACTTGGCATTTTTAATTTTTAATTTTTTTTATTCAATTGTGCGTGTGTAAGTATGGATGTGTGCACGCGCGCGTGTCTGTGCGTGTGTAGAACCACGGACGAATTCGTGAACCACCATGGACGCCTCCACTTCCTCCGCCCTGGGATTCACAGGCTCCGCCCTACCAGGACCAGAAGCGCAGGCCGCCCCCGCTTCCGCCTGGCGTCTATACGTGGGATCTGGGATCTGAGTTCAGGACCTTCCATCTGCAAGGCAGAGGCTTAACCCCTGAGCCACCTCTCCAGCCCCCCACTTGGCATTTTTATATAGAATTTGCGACTCAAACTCAGGTCCTTCTGCTTGAGAAGCAAAGACTTACTCCTTGAGTCATCAATTTTGTCCAGTACATTTCTTTTGAAGACCAGACCTCCCCTGCCTAGTACAGTTCTTTTGAAGACTGAAATTCATCAAGTAAGCTAGGTGAATTGGTCAGTAACATCAGAATCCACCTTCTCTATCTCCCCTGCGCAGAAAATATAGGCATACTTCACTAAACCTAAATTTCATTTTTTTTCCTATTTATGTTGCTATGAAACAATACCCAAAGTCAAGTAACTTGAGGGAAAAAGGGAGATTTATTCAGTTTATGGTTTCAGAAGGAATAAACAGTACTTTCATGGCAGAAAAGCCATGGAAGACTGGCAGAACCTGGAGTAGACCATTGGAGGCTCAGAGCTGCTAGGCTGCCAGCTGCAAGAACAAGCTTCTCCTAGAAAAAGAGTGGGGCTAATCCACCTCAAGGCCTCCTGTGACTGCTTTCTTCCAGCAAGGCTTTACCTCCTAAAGGTGCCATGACCTCCCCAAACACATGAGACTGTGGAGGACACAGTTCAAATCATGACAGGGATTGAAGTTGGGTCCTCATTTTGAAAGATTTACTCTTTACTGACTTATCTATCACCCTGACCTTTATTTACTTCTTTTGTTCTGAGACAAAATTCAACACACATTTTAAACAAGCCAGAAGAATGAAAGAAGCTGGACTGGAGGCAGCTGGTAAAACTGCTTCACACACATGACAGTTTGGAGATTCTCTGTGTGTTATGGCATGCTTTCAGACAATGGTCCACAGCCCTCCTTGGTGTAGTACTGCTTTATTGATATTGATCACATGACCTCATAATCTTTTTGATGTCATATTAATTTTACATGCTTCTTCTATTCTACCCTTATGGTGCTATTATCTTAGCGATGTAAGCATAGATACCAATTATCTAATGCATGAAACTATGTCGCTTTCATTTTAAGTGCCTGTATCCTGCTTTGAATGTCTTGTCTTATTTCATATTAGGAGTATATTTATGCCTATCTGTAAGATTCCCTGGAGAGATTTGGCGAGATTAATGGTAGCAATAACAGTCATGGGAAATAGAGACAATAACAGCTATGTGCTTTAGCCAGAGAACAAAAAATAGAACCAAATTGAAAACTCAATGCACTAGTAGTCAGCTGGTAGAAGAAGTTTATGCTCTTTTACACCAGTGGGTATACATTGCTAATCATAGATCATACTTAGAACACAGGGAAATTTCATAGAGAAAAATAACAAGAGTAAACAAAAGTCTATTCTTTCTAGTTGCTTGCTCACACACATCACTTCCTGTTTCATCTCCATTATTTGACAATTGGTACAAATTCAAGCAGCGTCATAGGAATTGCATAAGCCGTTAACTGTTTATTCTACTTGGGGATTTTAATAAATTTATTTAAGCCATGTCCTGTGTTCCTCCAAATTCTTTCTCAGGCCTATGAGGAACTGTAGTTCAGATAGCAAATATGTGTTGTGTAAGTGCTCAGAATCTTATGGAGATAGCCAGCCACACATGGTGTCTGTTTCCAATGGTTACAAGCTACATGGAGAATAAGTTGTGACACATGTCACAACTCTAAACAATACCACATTGTGTATACCTAAGTGCTAGTTATACACTATCCACCAATCAGTGAAGTAATTCAAACAGAATGGAAACAATGAGTTAAGACTATCACAATTGCAAAGTAGGAGTGAATTGAACCAAGGAAAACCCTGAGAGTCCAAATCATCACAACTGGGGAATTAGGCTTGACCTGAACCATGGAAAAGATGGTTTGTGATATTCTGCAGCAAATAGAAGACTGGAGAGTAGGGTCTGAGACAAGAAGGGAAAGAAACACTTAAGGCAGACACTTTCTAAAAGTGAGGCTCATTTCTCATTTCTTTGGTAGCTACCACCTCTCTTATGTCTCATTTCGTCCTTAACTGTGGACTTTCTTGTGACTTCTATTCACTTAATGCTGTGTGGCTGCCGAGCACCTAAATGCTTTTGACTTCTTCTAGTTGCAAGTTGTCAGCTGATGAAGGATGAGCCAGAACTCTCTATGAAAATCAGCTATCTCAAAGTGTGACCATCTTTCCATATTTACTTCCTGGGATACAGCAAAATAAGTAAGCAAATGTTTCCATTTTCCCATTGAGCTCTGGTAAATATTTTGATTGACTTATTTTTAACAATTTTGGTTTTAATAAGTATACCACTGTAATTTATAGAACTAGCCATAAAGGTGACGGTGTATTTGGTCAAAATCAGTTCATAGTTGTTAGAAATTAAAATGCTAATACCAGGAATCCATTCACACTAGTCTCTTGAAAGCGCTTTCATTTTTATCAGCAAGTCTAGCACATGATTTTCACAAGGTAAGAGTTTCTTGGGGTTTCATTTGCAGCGTCGCGGGTACATTGGTACCCTTTTTGCAGTGGGTCACAATAAAGCTGAGAATATTAGCTGTGCATTCTGAATAAGAAGCGATGGCTTGAACAATACTCAACAAATTAAAAGTAAATAAATAAGAATAAGTTTTTAAAAGCTAGTAGATCTTTAAAGCTGATTAAATACTAAAATTTTGGGGGGGAAACTGTATTTAATTATCATTATTCCCTTAACAGATGGTGATTAAAGAAAAAAGAAAAACCTAAAGGCCTCTTATAGTGGCAACATTTTCAAAGTTTTAAAACTTTCCAAAGTTGTAGCCCTTGCCAATTTCACATTTTCATTAACCTTTGTTCTACATATTTTGTTCTTTAGCTCTTAGTTATATACTCATATTCATCTACACTAAGATTGATTCTTTCAACTCCAAAATAACAAGGGTTCTGTGTCCAAACAGCCAAGTATAGCTTCTAAATATTTGTAGCATGGTAGGGACTTATCTCTAGCCACCTTGGAGATTGTTGCAAACAAAGCTGAGACTCAGTAGAGTTATGGCTGTCTCAAAGCTCAATTAACAGAACTTACTTCTAAGGGTCTTTTTCTTATTCTTAATCATTGCTGGCGTATTTTCTCCCATACTCAGTCTTCTTTCTCCCCCCATGCAAATAAATGTTGCAGCTCTTGAATTCTTGTGGTATCATGTAAACCTAGAAAGAAGTTTTCTGACAGTAGTTGTTAACTCTGAAATTCCAAGTGAAGGGATTATTATTATGTTTAGTTTCTACCACTTGTAATATTGTAACTCTTTTCTTGTACTTTATTTTATTGAGTCCAGGAATACTATTCTGTCAGTGTATATTTCCTACTGGAAGTTGCCTGAGAAGCTTACCTTTTTAAAGATTTCTGGTCCTTTAGGCTTCTCCTATCATAGTGCTTCCTCTGACTCGTGGTGCCCTTGACTATATCTGCCCTGAGAGCCTCTGCCCTCCAGTAACTAAGTGTAAGAGGATGGATAAGCAAATATTTACACTTAGGTTTTTAAGTGTTTACAAAAGTAAATGGGATGGACTATGGGAGCAGAGGATAGGATGGGTTCTGGTTTTGCTTTTAAGGATGGCAAAAATGATGAGTGAGGCCATCTATCACCAAAGAGAGCTAGGCAGAGCAGGGCGTGGCAAGGCTTGGAAATCTGAAGCTTGTAAAAATCCTTTCAGTGAAAGTGATAAAGCTCACATTCTTACTATATGGATGGATGTATTCAGAAATAATGATAGAGAGCGAAAACAACATAGATTCTGAAGTTTTTGTTACACTTAGAAAAAAAATTCTGGTTTTAAACACTAAGGTAGGGTGTTTAAATTCCAGAAATCTCTTTGGAATGACTTAAGGGGAGAAATAGATCAACATTGTTTCTCAGAAAACTCACTCTAATAACTGCATTAGAAGCCATATACTATAATTTAAGATTTTTTGACTTCAAGCAAAGGAAAAAATGGACCTAAATTAACTAAAACATTGGAATTCATTCTGAAACATCGAGTTAGTTTATTACACTAAGGGAATTAAGCAATAAGAACCTGGGTAGAACCAAGAAGTTACAGAAGTCCTGGGCAGTGTTGTCACTCAAGTGTTGTCAATTCCAACACCTGGTCCTCTTGCCCTTCCATCACAAGAACTAATAATTCAGTTTTCCAGGGGAAAGAATCTAACCCAGCAAGAACTACATGATCAAGGGCAGGAAATAGATGGTAACAAATCACCTAGAGTTCTGTCTAGTTGAGTGTTTGTGCCATGCTGTGAGCTAAACTGCCATTTAACAAAGAGCAGCAGACAGCAATTAATCAGTATAAATGGGGAGAAAGAGTACAGGCTGTATTAACCATGTGTTTCAGAAACAATGCAATTTGGTAAGAAACAAATAGACTAGAGCAACTATTCTAGGTGCTAAGATAAGACAATGGTGTTAGTAGTTATTGATATAGAACACAGAAAATGAAAGCATTTAAATGGAAGAAGATTGGTTTCCTTCCAGAGCTTCTAGACTTGAGATCCATAGTGCCTGCGCAATACTGTTCAAAGGATATAGTCAATGGAGAATAGAAATGTGATCTGGGGAATTAAAGAGAAAAAGGATGCTCTGGAGTCACTCCTTAGAGTGATTGCCTCTTGGAAGCTATGCTGTCATCCAGGAAGACCAAAGGACTATAAACAGAGATTCATGGTGGGGACAGAGCAGTTAGTTAAGAAGCAGCAGAAGGTAAGGTTACTGTATTTTTTATTGAGAAACTAAATGGTGAGTAAAAGGAAGACCAGTGGGACTGAAATATGGTATCACTGGGTTAAGAAACTAAAAGTGCAAGTGCAGATAAAGCACAGAGAGAAGTATTATTTTTTTCAGAAAGTTTGTTCAATGAGAAAAATATAAATGTTATGTTTTATATATATATATATATGTGTGTAAATATATATATATAATATGTAAAAAGTTTGGAAGTACAGAAAATGAAAGGCATAGATTGGAAATTTTAATAGCAATCTGGAAGACATGGACATAGCATATACACAAGGAAAATATTCACACAATATTAAAGAGAAGATCATTGAGAAACAGTAGTACTAGCCAGGAACTGGCTTTAGTAAAGCTCTATCCCTGAGAAATGGACAACCAGGAAGAAGGAAGCAAAGACACTTGGTGGTTTTTCCTTACTAGGAAGTAGGAGGCATTCATCCACCCAAAAGACTGGGTGTGGGACTTGCATTAAAGTGGGATGTTAAGTTGAAGAATGTAGTAAAAGTAGAAATGCTAACTCTGCATGAATGAAAAATGCCAAGCATTACGAAAGGTTCAGGTGACACCATAAATCACACGTTTGTAGAAACTATAATATGTAAAGGTGTGAGACTGAAAACAAATGCTCTTAGCAAGTATTTGAAGTCTCCGTGCAGAAAAAGAAAAGGTAGCAAGATGGCTAATCCAGGACTATGGCCTTCCATGTTAGGCAGGATGGACACACAAGATGGGAGGGCTCTGAATTGTTAGGAAACATAGTTGATGAGAGGTGACAGTAGCATTCAAATCATACAAGGGAAAAAGGCTAGTTCCTATTCCCTTAATTAATCAGCTGGAACAAAAGAGAATAATTAAGGATCTAGCAGTCTCTGTTAATTAAGGAGCAGATCTAATGACTCCATAGAACTGGATGGGATACTGAAGAAGTGTGTTGCTGCAGTGGTGACAAAGTGACTATGTTCAACATTTCAGAGATTGCAGAATTTATTAATAGCAATATAATCTAGTTTTTTATAAAGGATTGCAAAGCAGCTTCTGTAGTATGGTTTATTGTCTTTAGAAATTAAATTCCTTCAAGTTTATGGCAAGAGTCAAGGAAGAGCTGATGACTGAGCTTGACATCAACGATCTCAAAGTGTTGCATGGGCATCATAAAGAATTATGCATGGTCACATTATTATGAGCAGAGGGAGGCAAAGGGACATGACAGGACTCCAGATTAAATCCTGGCTAGTTGCAGAAATGCAGGAACACGATGATCCCACAGTGCAAGTGGAAAAAATAGCTTGGATGTCTTCAGAATATTTCAGTGATGTTGAAGTAAGGCAAGAAGAACATTGTGAAACTGAAATGTTTTGTGTACAGATATAATAATATGAAGCACACTAGATTTTTTTTTAAAATACTTTTGATTTATCCATTGAAATGTATACATTGTATTTTGATCATGTATGCCACTTACCCCTTTCCACTCTCCTGGCCTCTCCTCCTCCAACACTTCTCCCTCCCAACTTCATGCACCTTTTTTATATTTAAATAACTGAGTCCAATTAGTGATGCCTATATGCACAAGGGTATGAAAATGTACAGTAGTTTAATAATTAATTTTTATTTATTGGCGAGAGAGAGAAAGAAGGCATTCAGTGAAGGACTTTTATGTGTCACAGCATGTGCTTGCGTAAGTCAGGGGACAACTTTGAAGAACTGGTTCTTTGCATTCAGCACTTGGGTTCTAATCTTTTTATTCAGGTACCCTTATTATGAACAGGAACCTTTATCTGCTGAACCATCTCTCCAGTTTATAATCCCAATGTGTGCATGAGTCCTGCAGCTGTCCTGTAGACCCCCTTGATACGGTGACTTCTACGTAATTCTATTCCACTTTTCAGGAATGTCTAGTTATTGGTGCACTGCCACTGCGACTTGTGTCCCCAGGTATTCTATCAGTACTAGCACATCTCCTGATACTGCATTATCAAGCATGATGAATGGGGGTTAATACTGTTGGGCCACAAGTTACTGATGGTTCTGTCTCCTCAGCTGCATCTGAATCACTTTATCCTTCTCCCTCCCAGTCATTTTATTACTCACTTCAAGGAGCATCGGCATATTGTCATACTCTGTAACTCCCACTGTGGAGAAGTCACTGAGGGCATTGGGAAAATGTTATCAATCCCGTCATGTAGGGATCGCCTGCAGTAGAATGAACGCAATATCTGGTTTGAACCACCAAGGAAAACCCATCATGTCTTAAAATAATGATGCAAGGATCCATTTCAATGCAGGAACTTCACAATGCTAGTGAGTTCACTCACGTGTTTCCTATGAAGAAGTGTAACCAGCCATGACACAACAGCTCCCAGAAAACTGCTCATCTTGCAAGCAGTTCTTTGGTAAAGACTCCAGCAATCATTTTTTAATTATTTATTCAGTTGTGCGTGTGTGTGTGTGTGTGTGTGTGTGTGTGTGTGTGTAGAACCACACTGGAACCACCATGGACTGCCTCCACCTCCTCCTTGTTTACTCTGCCCCGGGATTCACAGGATCCGCCCTATCAGGACCAGAAACGCAGACCGACCCCGCTTCTGCCCAGCTATACGAGGGGTCTAGGATCCAAACTCAGGACCCTTCGCCTGCAAGGCAGAGGTTTAACCCCTGAGCCACCTCTCCAGCCCCGACTCCAGCAATCTTTGCAGAACATCTTGGGACATTTTGTAGCCTGAGTCTTTCGGTTCAGTAAATTTGGTTAGTTAGAGCTCTTGTCTGATTCATAACTTTCCAGGTTAAAAGACTCCCCCATTGGCATAGTTCTGGGGCTACACAATTCAGCCTCATCTGTCCCTCTCTCATGGTCAACTGAGTTTCTACGTCTGATCCTCCACTTGATTTGTGCCATCTGACTCCTACAGCCAGGTCATGGCACTCCCACAAGGCGCTGGATGCCCGCCTCACTTGTGTTGCCTGGATAAAAAACAGTGGCGGCAGTGTTCCCACAATGCACTGGGCGTACTGGCTTCCCTTTAGCTTTGCCCGAGTGAAAATGCTGCTGAAGGTGGCAGAGGTTGAAGCCCTTATCCATGTTTGGTTACTGGTGAGAGCACAATCTGAGCAGTTGGTGCATAGCCCTGAAAAAAATCTATTCTTAAAATCAAAGAAGCATGGAGTTAACAGGAAGCACAGAAGGACGAAGACAAGGAAGGGAAAGACGAGGAGATGGCAGAAAACGAAAAACAAAATATTCTTGGCACCATACAACTCTTGACTTCCCTTGAGTCTCCCTCTAAATTACTAATTCCTTCACGATGTTTTAGAAAGATATTTGGGGCCAGAGGAAGGAATGAAACGCCAGGATATTCAAGGACTACTGAATACTCATAGCTCAGAAAAGAACATGACGGGCCGGAGAGATGACCCAGGAGTTAAGACTCTGTCTGGCAAACAGAAGGAGCCTGGGAAATATCAGAGCAGGACAATAAGGTGGTAGAAGCAATCCAGGATGATTCCAGAGGTTACTCTTTGTCCTCCACAAGGTCACACAGTGCCCTGTGATACAAGCACACACACACACACACACACACACACACACACAGGTATATGCAAAGTAAATAAATGAAAAAGGAAAAGAGAAGAACATGGCAGGCTGTGCTTCCTTTCCAGAAGGATTAACTTGTATTTATTTGTATTGATATTTTTTTCATGATAAAACATTCGAAATACTGGAAAATTTCTTTAAAACATACCAAACAGATGTCTTTTTTTTCCTCAGAAGAAAACAAAATAACACACGAAGGAAACAATGTCCAAGAAACAGAATTATAGGTGTTCTTTTCAGTAGCTCTCAAATCTTTATCGTGAATGTCTCCAAACAGTCTGGAGGGTCCCTTCACTTGTGGTGGTCACCAGCTTCTGATTACCTATGTACAGAGCACATTTCTCCCTGAACCTACTGAGAAGTTACATCCTAATTAACCACCCAAAATGAAAAAAAAAAAAAACTGGCTGCACATTTAACACATAACTCCTGGCTTAGCAAGAGCACAGTCCTTAACCACGGTGATGGCAGGCAGGACGGGAAATTAGGACAGCTGTACAGGATGGTATCACGTCACCCACCCTTAGCTCCAGGGAAGGTGGATCAAAATTCAAATTTCTGGAAGAATCATTTCTGCTGAACACTTACTACTGTTTAAGACAAAAGTCATGATTTTTAAATAAAACTATCACAATGCAGATAGTGGCCATATTCCCTTCATGGCTAGAAGAAAGAATAAACATTCCTGAAGTTAATAAGAAAGACAAAAGAACAACACATATAGAAAATGTGTTCTCCACTTGACAGTTTATTCTGAAACATCTGCCAAGTTTTAATCTAATTTAATGGTGTTCATAATCTGTTTCTGGATAAGAGAAGCACAGAGTGAAACCATCTAAGAAACATCTGTGCACAGTAAGACATCATCAAACTGGGCACACAGGAATAGAAGCTTTTGCTTTGCTACAGGACTTATGAATCTTTATTAAAACCTCCATAAATACCAGGAAATACAACATTTTCATGATGCAATAATTCACCAAAAGATCTATAAATGAGTCTTGATTCTCTTCGATGTAATTTATTTGCTACTTATAAAAACGTCATTAAGAAGAAGATGATTCTACTTGTTGGGTTGTGCTGTTAGACTTGGTGCCATGGTTGTTATTCAACAGAACCTGATGTTATTTCTAATCTCAACTTCATCCTTGATAATTTAAAAGACCATGTCCATGAAGTGTTTTACCTGTGCAATTTCACCAAATTCCACCAAGAGATAAGTATTTTTAACATCCCCAACAAATGTATAGTAATAGTGAAGTAAGAAAAGATTAGAGAACTAATTTTTAGAAATATAGTAGTTGAAAATGAAGACTGGACTTTGAAAAGAGGCCATCTAGCTACACAACTAGCTCTATCAATCACTACACTTACTCAACCATGAGTTAAATTTTTTCCCATTGCAAAATAAATTATATATGTACTAAAAAGCTTCAAATGTAGAAAAGGGAAAGTTTAAAAATATCTGGCTATATATGTATATGCATATGCATGTATATACGTATATTTAAGCTTAAATTTTTTTTAAAAAAGGGTTGGGGAGATAGATCAGGGGTTAAAGTTTTTGCTTCAATTCCAAAAGAACTTGAGGTCAAATGACCAGATCCCATGCAAAAAATGCTATGTGGAAATAGCAGTGGCCTGCAATTTCCAGATTTGTTGGAGCCTGAGAAACCTCAGAGCAAAGCAATAAGGAGGTAGAGCAATTCATAATGATTCCTGATGTCACCTGTGGTCCTCTATGGGCACATAAATACACACATGTGCACATACATGTACACCCACCCACATGCAACACATAAATATGTGCACGTACAAAAAATTAAAAAATTATGTAAAGAAGAGTTCATAGTCAGATATTTAGTGCTTGTTTTTTTTTAACTTTATTTAGTCATTCATTTAGTATGTGTGTATGTGTGTGTGTGTGTGTGTGTGTGTGTGTGCATGTGTGTATCAGATGGCACATGTGTTCCTGTGGAGGACCAAGAGTGACATCTAGAATCATCCAGGATTGACTCTGTCTCCTTCTTGCTTTACTCTGGGATTTTCATGCTCTGCCTACCAAGACTGAAAGTATAGGCCATTGACATTTTCGCCTGGCGTTTTTACTTAGGACCTAAGATCTGAACTCAGGATCTGACCTTTTGCTTTTGAGGCAGAGTCTAAGCCCCTGAACCATTTCTCCAGCCTTAGCCTTCAATTTTAATACACTTTTTGATAATTTTAAGAACTGAGCCAAGGGTCTCATGCACGCTGGGCAAGTACTACCACTTCACTTCATCCCAGCGAAAGTTCTTGTTATATAGGGCTCACATTATCTCCTCCTTTGTCTAGGACTAATTTAATTTGTCATCTTACAGCTACCAAAGTATGTTATTAAATGTATCACTTAATTTAACACTTCACAACGGAGTGAATTTACAGAAAGAGACGATCAGATTAAATTCACTTACGTATAAAAAGTTGTTTCTAGATAGACAGATTCATTCTGCACCACCAGCCATTTTCCTCCTGATTTTGAAGTATCTGCAGTATAACGATGGAAAAATGCTTAATTTAACAACTAAGATTGTTTTATAAAATTATATTGCTTATTCATGATAAATATATGAGAATCAAAGTTTTCCAAAATATATACACCTGCATGCACATGTATGAGTCCACGCACATGCATAGAAGCACAGGCACTGGCGAAGAGATGGCAAGACAGAATTATCTTAATAATCTGTCCCAAGTCCTAAGTTCTGATTACATCTTTAAGTCATAAGCAGTTAAAAACACTTTCTGAGTTGAAATCGCCTGGCTATCTGGTTTCCCCAGTGGCTCAATTGAGCATTATTGCTGAAGAGTTGACCATGTGCAGGATTAGCTCATTGATCTTAAGCAAAAGATTGCTTTGTGAAGGAAGTCTGTGGACACGTCTCTCTTTTGGTGTAGATATTAGACTGTTAAGACACCAAGGAAAGGCATACTTCTCCTGTTTTCATAGTCATATCAACTAGATTTCACTAAGCATGTTGTGGATAGAAAGGATACATTTAAAAGAGTTTGAAGGAGTAAGTGACACACATAAGAATGGAGGAACAGAATTCAATGAAATGTTTAAGAGATTAAGGAAAATGGTAGTAAACGCTTGGTTGGACATGAACAGAGCTTGGAACTGTTGAAGACTAGAAAAGAGAAAACCCCCACCAGTTTTTGTTTCCTATTAGATAATTGGAGAGATGCAGGGGAAGAGGTTTGAAAGTTGTTTTCTGTGTGGCATACACGTGGTACGACATTGTAGTGAGCCCTTGCAGGATATATTCAAGTTGTTTTTTAATTTTAATTAATTTTTAAATTCCTGGATATCAGATTCATGCTTGTCTAGAACAGATGCTGAGACTGGCTTAGTGGCAACCTGGCCATCCATTGGAAAAGCTCTTCCACTAATGTAATCCACTAAACATTAAAAAAAGGCCATCCTGCAGATAATATGGGCAAGTGCACAACTATTAAGAAGCAACTTCCCAACCTGGACAAGTGTTAGGTAACAGTAACACACAGTGTACAATAGAGTCATCCTCTATAAAGAAATAATTCTAACAAATGAATACACAGTAAGGCTGAGAAATTACATCTAGGGAAGAAGGATTTTGGATGGAGACAGTCATTGGCAAGTTCAGCTGTTGGGAAATGGCCAGACTCCAGTTTGGTGCAGTGAGGTCCACTTCCTGATTGTTTTAATTCGTCTTGCTTCTCTTTTGTTTCAGCTGCCTTCATTCCTTATTAACAAATAGTTAGCTTCCAACATTCACTTGGCTTTGCCCTTACAGGCAGTGGTTAGCTATTTTCTCTCATCTTTCAGACTGCTGTACCACTGATGTCATGGATGACATTGAAAATGTTCTGACTTGCAGTCTGTAACTGTACAGGGTGTCACATTTGTATTCTTTAGTCACTCACCCTAAACTTTCCTGTATTTTCTCACTACACAAAACTATCAAAAATATATTTTTTAATTCTTTGACAGTTTCATACATGCGCACAATGTATCTTTACCACACCCATCCCCTATTACCCCCTGCACCCTGCTTCTCCCATCTTCATGTCTTCCAAAAGAAATTTAACACAAGGTTAGCCATCACCATCTTGATTCTAAATGAAGAATGAGGTTTATGTATTCATTTCTCTGCATACTACATATAAAACAAATTTTAAAGCTTTACCTAACAAGCTGCCCTTCTATTTTTTTCTAGAATTCTTATTGTACCGATAGGAGTCCTACTGAAATTACCACAGATCATTACCAATAAGAACATTTGGACCAAATAATCCTCAAGGATTTCAGCACTTTCTGACAGAGTGAAAATAAAAGAAATATTTCTAAAGAAGGCAGAAAATCAAATGAAAGTCATCCTGAAAGAGCACCATATGGCCTGCAAGATGTGTGAGGATGAAGATTCATGTGCTGAGGGAAACACAGATTCTGCAAATCAAAAATGAACCCCCACCTCAAAGTAGGTCATTTCTCATAGCCAATTCTAAGACCAAATTCTCATCTCTTACTTCTAATTTAGTTATCTCTGCTGACATAAGTATATATTTTTTGAAGCGAATTCAATTCTCACCTCAGCATGGTTTATATTTGAGCTGCAGCTAAATGGCTTCATCTTAAGGGTGATGTCATAGAGCATATGCCTCTCAATTATAACATCGTCTTCTGCTTTGAGAAATAAAAGAGATGCACATTTGAACTCACATTGGAAGTACAAAAAGTACACAAAATCACTGCCCTTTACAATAGTTGTGGACTTTTGCCTTAAAAGTGAAAATTATATTCAGAAGTAGCAAAAAAAAATCCTTATGATTTCTTTCTTCAAGGTAGAGCTTGCTATCCATTGGCACTCCTTACATTTGGGCTTAGACAATGTTTAGTAGAATTTATTGAGAAAGGAGTATTAAAACCGATCAGAAGGTACCAGGGCTTCCAAACTTCACTGCACCCAGTCCTCCCTTTAGGAAGGAGCTGTGCGGCACTGCAAGAGGGAGGCTTAGCAACATCTCTGTCTCTAGATTCCGCGCTAACAGTATCTCCCAGCTGTGAGAATCAAAAACATCATCAGGCATTGCCAAATGTCCCTTGTGCTCAAAATCACCCTCTGTTGAACAAAATCAATGTCTCTGGGTTTGGCTTTTTCCCATAGGAAAAGTAGAAACCGATCCTTTCTGTTTCTTAAAGGAACATCATTGTGAGCCTTCTTGATTTAAGCTGGTGCAAATGTTCTGTAAAGATAAAATCACTTGGGGTGCGTGTGTGTGTGTGTGTGTGTGTGTGTGTGTGTGTGTGTGTGTGTGGTGGGGAGGGGAGGGGTTAGAGAAAAGATTGAGAGGGGAGGCCAGAGATACTTTTTAAGAAATGAGTAGGAGGTGATAATCCAAGATCTGTCTCTAATCCAGTATGTCCAGAACATGTTCCAAGTAATTAAATAACTGGCCACACTTGAGAATTTTCATTTACAGCAAATAATATTGCAATTTTTAAAAAGCTATTTAGTAGGACCAGCCAAGGCCATGTGTCAATTTCCAATGATAAGCGAGACGGAAGTGAAGAACTGGGTTCGAGACAGCTTTCTCAGCAGTATGGCTACAAGGATACTAAATGTACAAAAGGTTCTTTGCAAGCATGGAAACAAAATAGAGGGAAAAAGAACTTCTCTACTTAAAGGGTCTTCATGTTTCTGCAGCTTGATGCATAGCCAATCTCTGTCAGAAGACACATGTCGAAGTAATGCTCCCAGAAACATCAAAGACTTGTTGAAGTCATATTCATTCAGTCTACTCCAGACATCCTGGCTTAGCAGGCTCCAAGAAGAACTTTGTATTAGTTACTTCTAGCACTGGTGTCATCAAGTAGCTGACAAAAGTAACTTAAAGGATTTGTTTATGCTTCATGTTTGAGGAGGATCTAGTTCATCATGACTGGAAAGGTTTGGCAGCAGGAGAGTGAGGCACTTTGCATCTGTAGTCAGGAAGCAGAGAGAGTTGAATTTTCTTCTTTTTTATTCTATCCAGACCCCAAGATTACATCAACAATGCTATCCACATTCAAGGTGAATCTTTCAGAAACCTTTCTGGAAGCACCCTCATAGAGTGTTCCAAAAGTGATTTTAAATCCATGCAGATTCCCAATGAACATCACAGATACGTTATCCGGTTTTAACCAGCTTCCCAGGTGGTTGAGCAGCACTGGACAGTTAATTCCTTGCATCTACCTTACCTTTTTTGCTTCTATGGGCATCTAGGCAACCTGCTCTGGCTCAAACAGTTTTCTCTGGACATGTGAACACCTGCAGGGCCATCAGAAAAGCTTGTCAGAAGAGAAGGCTTGCAGTGTCCAGGTAATGATGCATATGTAGGATTCATTTCCAATCAGCATAACTTCCTCGCTACTTTACTAAGAATGGAAAACAGAGGGCAAGGATATCACAGTATAAATCCACACTAATGAGTATAAGAAAGGTGTTTTCAACAGCGTATTGTTGAAGGTAATTGATTAACTTGAAGAAAGGACTTTTCTTCTCTCTTTTGAGCAGATTTAGTTTTTTTTTGTTGTTGTTGTTTGGGGTCATTAATTTCATTGAAATTGCCAAAGAGGAAATCAGATTTTACATACTGAGTAATAGTCAACCCTACTTCTTTTCCAGGCTTCCAATTACCAAACTGAATGTCCTGTTCTTGATATTATAAGCCCATCTGTCCATTCATTCCTATAAACACTTATTGAGTGTTTATTATGGGCAGCTGTGATTTTCAATTTTTGAAATCTAAAAATCTCTGCTCTGGAGTACAGAATTGTAGGACTGAGACTCAGTCGGTATAGAGAATGAGCCTGACTCAAATAGTATACAGGAGAGACATGCAAAATTTCTCAGACTAGGCTGTATCTGAACTGAATAGAAAGAATGTAGAAAAACATTCAAAAAGACGAAATAGAGGTTTGATATGTGACTCTTTATGTGGTGCTTACTGTGGAAGCACAAGGATGTGAGTTTGAATCTCCAGCGCACATGTAAAAAGCAAAATGATGCATACTAGTACTGGCAGTTCCTGGGGCTCACTGATTGGCCAGCCTAGAGTAAGCAGCAATCTCGAGGTTCAGTGAGAGAACCCTTTTATAAAACAAGTTGGAAAAGCCATTGAGGAAGACCAACCTTTGGCCTCCACGTGCACCCACACTAGTGAGGACATTAGCATAACACACATGCACATGTATACATACACACTCAAACTGTGCCTTGTAGCTTTCTGTTTAAACAAATACCCTCCCTTTCTCCAGTGTGGAGGATGCTTAGGAAACAGCTTCAAAAGTGTACTCACAAAGACGACCTTAAGAGATTAATGTAATACTATCAGAAAGGAGGGCATTTTGTTCTGTTTCTCAGCGCTATTGTCCTACATGCAACCTGCTGATCTCACTCCCTGGAACATTTAAGAAACCATCCCTTGATTGTTAACTCTGCTGTAAAATTACAAAGTAGAAATTTGGTAGGACCTGTTTTGTTTAAAGAGGAAAATTCAGAGAGGCAGATGCCGTTAGCTGGCCTGGCCTGGCAGTTAGTTCTGTTAGCTTTGACCGTTGGGCTCTGCTCACAGAATTCCATCCAAGAAGCTGACTCTAGAAGGGGTCTAGGAGGTTAAAAACACCTGGCTGAAGGGCATGGAGAGAACTGGAGAGTGTAAGCAGGTAATATAAAATTGGATCTTTTGCTCAGTCAGGAGCTGTATACTTCTTAGCTGAAGGTATTGCGGTTACGTTAAGATCATGTGCTTCACCTCAGACATTTCTCCAAGGAGAACAGGTATTCCAGAAAGATCTCTTCTGTGACTTCTGAAAGTAGTAATTTCATTACATACACAGGATCTAAATCATATCAACCTAGGCATTACAAAAATGTTGTCTTTATACCAGATACTTATTGAGAAAGATGTTGAGGTGGGGAAAGCTATAACAGGAATGTAGTAAGTACATACGTATATATTTGTAATATGCATATATGATGCCTGATAGGAGAAGTAAATACATGTTTATCACCACACTTTACAACAGCAGTGTTTTTATAGAACCAACCTAGATGCCTGTCAAGAGGTACACAGAGTGTGATGCATATACATAATGAAATTTATTGTGCTGTAAAGAGAAACAAAAATGTCACTTGCAACTGGATATTATTATGTTAAGCAAATTAGGACAGAGTCATAGAAACAAATATTATGTGATTTCACTTTAGGTTTTTGACAAGTCATGAAAAAAGTAAGAGTTGCTATTTGAGAAGAGCAAGGGCACCACAGAGAGGAAGCAGTGACATTACAAAATGATGTAATGAAAATTGTTGTCTGCACATATTCAGATTCAATGCTTAACACTAACAAAAAGAAAATCGCAGATAACCAAATATGTTCACATGTCCCGTAATACTAATAAGCCAGCACTAGCTAGTCGCTCACACTAATGGAGATCTCGCTCTCTCCTGCTTTTCCTCTCCTTTCTCTGTCTTTCAGAAGAGCTGCTGATGAGCTGGTGTTTCCCAACCATGGAGTTATGTCCATTTCTTTTCCCACGAGCCAAAAGTGAGTATATTTTTAGAATTCCAAAAAGAATAAATTATAAAAGGCATCTGGGAAAAGCATTTTCCTCATTAGTATTTCATATACCAATTTAACTATAATAACACAAATTTGATGTTGTTTCTCAGAAAGGCACTTGAAAAGTGTTTTTTTTAATAATTTTTAAAATTTATTTCTTCCACTCATACAAAGTTGATAAGTGCCCCATTCCCTCCCTCCCCTCCACCTCTCCCTGGATCTCCTTGCTCCCTCCTCCCTTTTCCCTTTCCTTTGCCCCCTCCCTCCCTTTCTCCCAGTGCTCCCCCCCCCCCATTCCTGGAGCATCCTTTAGTGTGCATGTCAAACTTTCCTCTGGGTACTCCTCTCTGATGAGGTATAAGGACTCAGTGGCATTGCCTAGAGTTCTTTTTTGTGTTCTCCTTTAGTATAGGAACACTATTGTGGCTGTTAATCCCTTGTCTCTAAGGATCCTAGTGCCTGTGATCTATGCTAGACTTTGGGGGTTCAATGATATGTTGGTAACTGCACAGGTCATGCAAAGTCCTATTATGATTACTTCGGCCCTAACTTGTATGAAGTATCTTGCATAACGTTGCTCTGCCCCATCTTTGGGTTCTTACAATCTTACCGCCCCCTCTTCCACAAATTTGAACGGTGGTTATTTTTTTTCTTAATTTTTTTATTATTTATTATTTATTCAATTGTGCGTGCATGCGTGTGTGTGTGTGTGTGTGTGTGTGTGTGTGTGTGTGTGTGTGTGTAGAACCACGGACGAATTCGGGAACCACCATGGACGCCTCCACCTCCTCCTCGTTTACTCTGCCCCCGGGATTCACAGGCCGGTCCGCCCTACCAGGACCAGAAAGGCAGGCGCCCCCCCCCTCCCGCCCCACTACCTCTCGGCGTCTATACGTGGGGTCTAGGATCTGAACTCAGGACCTTCCACCTGCAAGGCAGAGGCTTAACCTCTGAGCCACCTCTCCAGCCCCTTGAACGGTGATTTTGAAATCACTTTAAAAAAAAAATTGTCCTGAACATTCATGTTCAGTTTAATACTGTTGCGAATAGCATCAGCTTTGCTTGCCACATATTTTTAGAATCTTCATGGTAAAAATCATTTCATTTTACATTGGTGGTTCATTTGAAAAGCCCACAGTAGAGTTAAAACAGCTAGAACATCAAATTGAAGGAAAAAGTAAGAAAATGAGACAGATCCCACAATAATGCCAAATTTTCAGTGAATTTATAGATCCAGAAGTGTGTAAATGTGTAGTTATATAAAAAGTCTTCATTTGAATCTTACTTAATATTGGTCAGGTTAAGATAGGAATCTTTATAGATTGCAAATACATTGTTTATTATTTCTATTCTTTTAAATGAAAGGTCTGGAATGATATTCACCAAAGATGGTGGCAATGATGGAGAAGTAGAAAGAGTCCAAGTGGCAACATATATGACTAGCCTTTCCTTTTGTGGCTGTGAGACTTTGAACAAGTGACTAAACCTTGGTAACCTGAGGTTGTTCTTTGGGAGCAATTTTTCTTTGGAAAAATTAGGAATATCATGTCTAAACTGCAAATTTGCTATTGAATTACTAATTAAATAATTCTGCATGTGACAAATGAAAATGCTTAGCACATTATATATATGTACATAAACCACTATGAAGATTTGGCTATTTCTATGATTATTAGACTAGTTTTAAATTCTAGGCAAAGTCAGACCTGTAACTGAATGGAAGGACTTAAGATGTATGGGAAGCAAATGGATCTCTTCAATACAACCAACTCTTTCTGTATGACTATTTCCCAAAAGCAATATTTTTCACTTTAATTTTTGGAAATATAAGAGGAAGCCCTTTTCAAATGACAAGGTCCACTTCAAGACATGAGTGGCTTTCATACAGAAAAGTAACTGGATAATCAAGACAATATCCTCACACACTGATATTCTCTATTTTGATTCATTCATTTCAAACACAGACATCATGCTGTCCTTATGTGGCCTGGGATGGTTCAGATGTCCTTTCTGAAGAGAAGGAAAATTATTTTTTCAGTTTTTTCAGATGGGAAAAGCAAAATGTGACTAATTTATGTATGATTATGTTCTATCCACTTCAGTGAATGCATTTTTCTATTTCTACTAGAAAAAGAAGGGCATTTATTTCTACCAGAAGGAAGGGCATTGTTTCTGAATGCCACCAAATATTCAGTTGTGTCATTTTGGACAGGCCACTTACATTGTCTCTCCACATTCTACAATAGAAAATAGGATGGCAATTATTTTTCTCTTGGAGAAGGAATAGCAAAGACTAAGTTAACATAATAATAATGGTAGCTGCTTCTCATGACCTAATGGTCACAACTTCTCAGCAATGTGCAATCCCAGCACTTTCCATGCAATCAAGAATGAACCTCCTAAGGACCCTATGTGGACACTTTTAAAGTTATCCTCTTCTTCAGATAAGGAAATGGAGACAAAGAAACTTAAAATAACTTGCCTTCACACGTTTACATTCACACAATTGCAATCTTGTGGCTACTCAGGTGAAATGACAGTTCAAAGTTCTCTATCCAGATTCTAGACTTTGAGTGGGTAAGCAAAGTTGTTATGTTTTCAGTACAGAAATTACTCTAACCAAAGATTCTGCCTGCATGTTTGTTTATTTGTTTGCTTTAAAGCTTTGTATCTTTTTTTGGCATGTGTGATGTGTATAGGTGGGTGGGTGTGCTTAAGGAGGCCCAAGGATGACTTCAGGAATCATCCTGGATTGTTCTATTTATTGCTGTGCCTTCCAAGGCTGTAAGTTCAAGCTACTGTTATTTCTTTCCAATGTTTTTATGTGGGATCTAAACTCAATCAGGTCCTTTAGGCAAAAGCTTTAGTCTTTGAGCCATCTCTTCATTCTTAAGTTATATTTCTTGCCTCTTAAAGATAGGTGTATGATCTTTGTCTCCTAATAAGAAAACCTGCTTCTCTGTCCTTGTTACAATATAAGGAGGAAATAGTCCTTGCAAGTATAAAGGAATCATTTCCTATAGCCCGTCTTTGAGGTTTAATACTGCATTTTGTATGCCTTCTAGTACCTCTTGTCCCCCTGAGCCTTGAATTGAGAATTCCACACCTACCTGGAATCCCCACCATGCTAGTTCCAGCTGTACATTGTAATGTGCGTGCAGGAAAGGCCCTCCCTACCATACACAGTTTGCTGAGATTATCAAAGTTGAATGCACAAGTGCACATTCAAGCACAAGCCTGCTAAGACAGAGGCAGAGATGACTTGAACTTATGTTTCTCTGTTGTTCAACCTCACATTTTTTTCATCAGAACCCTTTCTCCTAAGGCAGTTTTATTGATTTCCATTTTTCTCCCACAAAGATAAATACCTCACCTTCCTGACAGGCCTCTCAGGTCTGATTATTGTTGATGTGGGGTCGCTCTGGGGTATGTGTTCAGGTTCTTGTGTTTGGGAGTAGGAGATTGAAACCAGAGTATAGAGTATTAAGACAGAGTTTTATTAGAGAAGAGTGATAACGGAACTCACAGACATGAATCCTGACAGGCAAGAGAGCCTGGAGAACGCATGGACTCCAGGCATGAAATCCGTGAGCTGGGAAAGATCTCATGGAGTCCAGATGTGGAGTGCCACAAGGGGTAAGGAAGCCAAAGATGGCTGCCAGGTCAGGATTCTTTATTGGCCTAGGCAGATCTTGGGAAACATGGTTTTTCCTCCTTGGTTAGCTCCAGTTTCTGCAAACCAGATTGGAGCTTTTGATCTTTTATATCTCAATGGTCTGTTCATATTGGGGCCCAACCCAGTTGATCTTATGCCAGACCTCATGGTAGAGTTTAGCTACAATGGAGAACTAGTGTTCATATCTTTTCATAAACAGAAAATTGGGGGCAAAGTGGCCTCTGTGAAAGATTGGAGTAGGTTCCTCCATCTTAGTAGGGTGTGTTCCTTCAGGGTAATCACAGCAGTGGGGGATGACCTTTGAAGACCTTCAGAGATGATTCCAGAATGGCTGTTCTAAAATTTCCTTACTGTGATGTCCAACCTTCTCTTCTTTAACTGTTCCTCCACTGCACTGTATGTCAGTTTTCAGCATCTTTTTCATGTTTTGTTTGCTCCATTTTTCTACAAACATATCTTGGGTAACCCTTGCCTTCCAAGCCCAGAGTAAGTGGCTTCTTTCTCAGGTTGGTCAGATTGCCCACATCTCAGATCTCAAGCTCTTTGTATTCTTGGGGCTGGAGAGGTGGCTCAGGGGTTAACTGTGCCTTGTAGGCATACACACACACACACAAATACACACACGCACATACACACAAACACGCACATGCACAATTAAATAAATAAAAAAATTTTAAAAGTTCTTTGTATTTTTCACCATTAACAGTGCTAAAACTTCCCAGGACTCACAAATTCGATTAGCTTTAGTCTCTTGATATTTTTGTTCATTTCTGTCTGGGCATGAGCTTTAAACCTCTATCTTTCTTCAAACCAAGGGGCTCTCAGAGGAGAAAAAAAATACGAAAAGAAACCTTCCGTGAAAGGCTCAGACCTTTACTTAGAAAGTGATGATGAATCATTATTGCCTTTTGTGCAGATGTACAGGAGGAACACAGAGTCACTTTCAGTCTTTGAAGACAGCTGGTATTGATGTGTCTGAGGACAGTGGGGGTGGAGTGCAAGGAGAGGAATGAATACTTTTCACTTCCATGACCAATCCAAACCTTGGCTCTCTACCTTAGTCTCTTTCTATTAACTTAAAACTTCTTAACATAGTGTCTTTCCCATATTTTTTCATTTCTAAGCACAGTATTCTTTAGAATCAGGAATTAAGGTAGCTATCTGACCTCTGCCTTATACTATGCGACTTACTTTGTAAAATTCTTATTCTATGCTGCCTCCACCCTAACATTCTACATGGAGTGTTTTCTTCATTACTGCACAGAATTTCTAGTCACTTCTAGCACATTACCATACTTTAACTACTTTGGCTTCCCCCTTTAATCAGAAGCCCACTTTGTTCATTTTACTTTGTAATTCAGTTGCAACACATCTTTTTCCGTGCAATTGTTATGAATTTTCAATTTATTTTTATATCTATTTTTATAGCTGCCACTTCTACAGTGTGGCAAGATTTTTTTTTCCTTCTTAACTTTAAAAACATCGTTTCCGAAAGAAAGCTGTTCTCAAATCTGGCTTTTTCAGCAAACTGAACACCCACATAATAAAGAAGACAGAATAGCAGAAGTTAGAGGTAGGAAGGATGTGCAAGGTCAACTTGCCTACTTTTTTAAGCAAATATAAATGTGTATGTAACAATGTCAGCATTTACAGTCAGTAAAGAATGGCTTCTCTTTTCAAGGTTAGAAAACATTATTGACCCTCAATATATTCCCTTATATATGGATTTTTCCAGAAATTTATGAGCTTTGAGCAGTTCACACTTTCTTTCAAGTCAGTTTGTGTGGATGTAGTGGATTGTGAAGCTGACTCAACGTTTATTTTTTTTTCTTTTAAAGGATAATAACTGGTGTGTGTGTGTGTGTGTGTGTGTGTGTGTGTGTGTGTGCGTGTGTGTGTGTGTGTGTGTGGTGTGTTAAAGAGTAGTATACTCTTATTACTTCATAGCAAATGGACCCAAAACCTGAATAAAACTTGCAATTTTTTAATACATTTTTTATTATTATTTCAACTCACACAAACTTAATAGGTACACCAGTTCCTTCCTTCCCTCCTCCTCCCCCTGAAACCCCTGCTCCCCCTCCCCTCCCCTCTCCCTCCCCATCCCCCAGTGCCTCCCGCCCCAATTCCCAGAGAGTCCTCTCTTGTGCGTGCCTGATTTTCCTCTGGGCCCTCCTCTCCGATGACGTACAAGGACCCAGTGGCCTTTCCCTGAACCCTTTCCCGTGTTCCCCTTAAGTATAGGAACACTGCTGTGGCTGCCAATCCCTTGCCTCCAAGGATCTTGGTGCCTTTAGCAGATGCTAGACTTTGTGAGGTCAATAGTGTGTTGGACATTGCGCAGGGCATGTAAAGTCCAATTATGATTGCTTCAGCCCTAACTTGTATGGAGTATCTTGCATATCATTGCTCCTCCCATCCTTTTGCTCTTACACTCTTACTGCCCCCTCTTCCGCAAATGTCCCTGAGCTTCAGGATGGGGAGAGATTAGTCTGGCCTAGTTCTAGGTGGTTGATATAGCGTCTCTGAAAAACTTGCAATTTTTAAAGTAGCTGTGATCATTTGGTTTGATCTTGTCACTGCTCAACAATTGGGCTCAGTGTGTCCATTCTGAGTCTCCATGTAGCACCAGTACATGGAGGTGTCTTGCTGAGTCACCTTAAAGCATTTTTTCTTGCCCATAGCTCTTGAGTGGCACCTCAGTGAGGTTTGTTAGGTGGGCTTCATTAGGTGCCCTAGGCTTCTCCCCGGTGTGGCACTTTCACCCAGGTAGTCGTTCCAACATAGAAGTGGAGTCAGTATACTCTCTTGTGACTTCACCTCAGAAGTGACATGGCACCACTTTCACCTAAGTTGAGAAGATCACTCAGATGTAAGTGGGTTAGTGGTAGAGCCTGAGGGTAAGAAACAGAGGAGGATGAAAAACAGGTCATGACTCTAACAAGGCTATGCTGCAAGAGCATGTGGAATGAGAGATCATGTCATATTTTGGAGAGCATGAACTCCTTTCACAAGGAGTTATTTAATCAACTATTTTGTGCTTGCACATGGAAAAAGAATAAAAATTTTAATTTATATACTTCTTTCCAGCTTTTTCACATCAAACCATCCACAGGCTTCACTAGAAAAAAACTATCAAAGCACATAGTTCTTCATGTTACTCTGTGCCTCCTAGTCACCTTTTTTTAAGTTTGATGCAATTGATAACAAAGAAGATGTAGAAAAGACATGTTAACCGAGTATCTAAGTGCTGTGACTTTGAGCAATGAGTTCTAATCTTCAAATAATGCTCTTCAATGATTCCACATAGTTCCTCAACTAACTTTCTGAACTTGAATACCAGATGACTTCCTCAGTCATGGTTAAATATTTCTCAAATCTCTTTAAACACAACTGTTCATGAATTCTGGCTTTTATATTTTAATCTCTAAAACTATATTAGCATCTGACAAATATTCTAGAGAATATTCATGATATGTTCATTTTACTGCTTGAAACTCTATAGCAGATCATGGAATTGATTCATATCACATGAGTTGTCTTTGCAATTTGACAAACAGATTACAGTTCCAAATGAAATTGAGTTCATCCAAATTATGCATATTATCTTTCCTCTCTCTTTAATCTTGGAGTGGCCCATCATGTCTCAGAAGTTTTCCCATGGAAACAGTAACATCATTCTGAAAATGTGTCCTTCATAGATAAGTTTGACAACATCTTTCTTGTAAATGTGATTCTGTGGTACCATGAGGACTTTGTTAGAAGCCTGAAATACTTGGGAAAGTAACATAGTGAATGGGGCATTCACTCATAATATGAACCTTTTGGATTTATAAGTAAACACAAGGCTCAAATCTCTGAAATATTTGCTAGAACTTTCTAAACAACTTCTGACAGGAATGACAAAGCAGTGGTTAACATTGGTCCCCAATGTCATTCAGTAATAGCTTGTTAATTTGGTTCAGTCACTGAATAAAACATCTGATGAAGCCTGGTGATTTCTTTCTCTCTCAGGTATGATGTTGAGAGCTTAAGTCACACCTTCCTGAATCTCTGAAGAGTTTTTGTCTATCTTCCACTTTAAATGGATTCCTTTCCCTTGCTCTTGATCTTGCAGTGGTTTTTCTCTACTCTCTTGGTTCGTTTTCCTACTCTTTCATTCCTGGTGTTCAAATTAATATGTTCATCTTCCATCTTTGGTACAATAAACTGTCCTTTCTAAATGTTTTATTCTTACATCTTTATGTATAATTCCAAATTATGCTCACAAGTCAAATCCTGTAGGAATGCATGTGCTCATATATATGGTTCTATTTGAGGCATCTTAGAAGCTAGAGTAACATCATCTGCTGGCCTATGAGATTGTCATTTGAGAGTTCCAGCATTAATCTCAGCTAGGCCTTGAAACTGATTCGTGGGAACCAAACCAGTACTTAGAACTTCTCCATCAATGCATCTCTGGAAGATGCTAGTCAAGGCCACATGCACAGCTGGAAAACCACAAAGCAACAATGAGAAAGCAGGCCATGAAGCCTTTCCATCTTCGAACACCAGAGAGTCAGAGGGCCTTGATGGCACTTGCCTTAGTTCCTTAAGTGCCACCACTCTTTGGAGCACAGTATTTCAACAAACAGCTTGAGACTTAAGGGACAAAAGTGACCCACACTGAAAATGCCATTGTGTTCATCACAGTCTGTCATCCAGTTTATCATTTGGAAAGTAGTTGGACCCAATACTGTACTCTAATCCTGTTTACTTAATGATCTCATCCAGAAATACATGCCCAGGGACAGGAGGAGAAGACTCACAGCTGCCTCAATCTAGTGATGTGCCATGAACAATATGTATATGTATATATATATATATATATATATATAGAGAGAGAGAGAGAGAGAGATTATATATATATATCATTCCCTGATGTAGAAGGTAACTCAGATGACCTCATGTACTGCTCTAGCACTAATGTCACTTTCCCTTTGTTGGAAAAGAAAACTTACTGAACAGTCCACAGGGAAAACACTGTTAAGTTGCTTCCTACTTAGCCCTTAACAAAACTGCTACTTTCAACATACAAAACAAAGACTGAAAACTGGTAAAAATTTCACATTGCTATTTATGTATTTTTCCTGTTGCCTGTAACTATTCTTCTTTTAGTGACCAATGAAACTGCAGAGATATAATTGGGTAAAAAAATTGCCTTAAAATGTGAAGAGACTAATGTTAGTATATTCTGCTAAAAAAGGAACACACTTTTCTTAAGAGGCATCGTTAAAATAAAAATAAGCAAAGAAAATCAGAGAAAAGAAAATGTAAAGCATACATTTACTCTAATGAAAAATTCAAATCAAAGCCTACAGGAATCTGCTAATAGAACTAGCTAGTAGATTTGTCCATCTTCCTATTGATGCCCAGTGGCAAGAAGAGAGATGGAAAGGCATGTAGGAGCCTAGAAAATGAGCTATATTCAGATGTTTCTTCTCCTATCAAGCAATGTGCTGTGCTGCCAACATGTTTGCCTTGGTGGGAGGTGAGGGGAAGAACTTTAAAACAATTGAGATTGCTTTGAAATTCTAATGTATGGGATGGGACCAGGACTTCAGAAAACAAATAGGGGATTGCAGATGGGGCACTAAGCTGCTGGCAGCTTCCTGACAACTCAGGAGTGTTTGTGTTATACAGAAGATCGATTGTGCAGCCCAACTCATCCTCTCTAAGCAACACCCTGAGCTAAACACACTTTGTTCCTTGAGAACTACAAGTCTGGATTTGTGGTAGCACATGAGGATCTCCCACACTGCTGGTCAAATGCGTGTTCACTCAGTTCCCTCGCTACTGAAGCACATGCAACCTTCATCGGTACAGGTGCTGTGAATTAGAGTAAATTCATGTGTCTCAAGTAGCCATTATACTACTTGTCTCCCTAGTACTGAGAATGCATTGTGCGAACTTGAAGATTAAGAAGGTTATAATATTTGCTTTTCAAATGTCAAAATTGTCAAAGTTTGTATTCTGGAACAGGTTTGTGTACTTCTAAAAAAAAAAAAACCTGGAAAACTTAAAATTAATGGATGTCTCAATAGCCTGTCTTAGTGTGATAGACAGAAGCTTCCTCCATGAGAAAATTACACTGCAGGAGGAATGTAGTCACTCAGAATTCAAATTCAATTTGACAAGTTACATTTAATAAATTTCATTAAACAACTGCTCATCTTAGCTAAGTTTTTACAGCAGCAAGGTTCAGCCTTTACCAGAAGCCGAGTATTTAACATTTGGATTCTGGATGGAAACTGTACGAGAAATTGGCTTTATTGTCATCCTTAATCAACCTCTCCCATCTTATTCTTCAGTCCAGACTCCTATTTCCTCAATTTGTTTGGTTATGAGTTTTCGTGCAGATCCACTGATACTGTGAGCAAGCATGGTGGCTGCAACATAGGAAGTATTTGAGTGACGTTTCTTGCACTTTCAAAAGTTGCCAGTCTCTGGATGCTATAGTAATCTGGGATCTTTGAAGAGCTGTGGGCAATCAAATACCCCAGTCTGTGTTTCCTGTCAGCTAGATCTTAGCTCCATTGGAAACAGTTGCTCCCAAATAAAAGTCTTTTCCCTCCAATGACAAAGACTGTTTTTTTTTTTAAATTCTATAAAACCGAAAAGACATTACAACTTTTGTTTCTGTTGTGGGTTTTTCATCGTCATATGCCTAACAAGGCAGAACAACTTTACTTCCCCTTTTCACAGAAGCACAAAGGACTATTCTCTTCTGCCTAAAATAAAATGTAAAAGCCATGAGAGATTTTATGACTCTAGCTTTTGTATGTAGAAAACAGCTGGGAGATTTGATAGCATATATCTCACAGTTCTCAACCTAAATCCCACACAACCTAAATCCCATCAAGTGTGTTAGCTTAATTAAAGGCATAGGTGAGGTATCATGCTTGCATTTCTCCTTAATTTGGTCTATTATAATAAATAAATTAAATGAGGACTAGAATCCCTTCAGTGATGACTGGACTTCTGAAATGATGGGTCTTCCCACACTGTAAAAAGCAAACTTCTCTGAACTAATGTTTGTGAAGTATAACACAGGGAGATCCATTTTATAAAGTTTATAATCTAGATGACAAAGGAGACTTATGCATAAAGACAATCTGTGAGTAATCACAGCTATCTGAAAGAAGAAGAATTATTGAGTGATTTTATTTTTACTTGGGCCTTGAATGAGTAAACATGTGAAGAACAGGCAGGTAGCCCTAAGATAATCTAGTTGGTCAAACACAAGGAGAGAGCAGCTGCTTGCAGAGTGGCTTAAAAACTGCAGAAGGATAATGGGATAAGAATATTTTGAAAACTGAAGGTCATTAGTTAGGTAATGGCACTGAGAAATTAGATAAAGATGTTTGAGCTTTATCTTCATTTAGTGATTGAACATTGAATTTGGTGAGCAGAGTTTGAGTTTTAAGGAAAATATAAAAACAAAGATCTGGAAAATAATTGGTACCTTGAATGTAGAGGAAAGAGGAGGGGAGAAAGGTATACTTACTTGAGGCTGAACACATGTTATACATTGTGTAGACCTACAGCCCACTTGGGTTTACCACCCAATGACAATGACAAGTTTTGAGTGTCATTGTTCTTGTTCCTTGAGAATAGGGAAAAGATAAGTGTTGTGTTGTGTGAATTACATATGGTTATACAAACCCATCTGAAAACAAACTGTCTCATTCTAAGGGAGTCTGTTTTCTCCAAATGGTCTCATTATTTGTATAATAGCAATCATGGGTTTTGTTTGCATTATTCAGTGTGGACTTGCTTTTAGATATATTAGCTGGAACCATATTGTGGCAGTCTAGGAATATTTTCAAAGCTATTATTCCTTAGAATTTATAAATTTACCAGTTGGCCATGTCCTGTAAGACCAGGTGAAAAGCATTAATAAAATATACATTATTATTCACAGGAATAGTTAGGATAATTATGCTCTAATCAAGTGTCAATCTTACACTCATTTTCTCCTGATGACTTCATTATATGACTTAAGTCAGAAGAAAACCATCACCAGTAAAATTTAGATTCCCTGCCCCAGGAATTAAGAGACCTGTCTTAGAGGGTCAAGTACTTGTGTAGGCATGAGGACTTCAGTTTGGATCCCTAGCATCTGTTTAGAAGCCAGATGCTGCAGTGGTTTTCTATCTGTTTTCCTGGTGCTAGAAGAGTAGCTGCAAGGAGATTGGCAGAACCCAAAGATCACTGTCCAGGCAGTTTAGTCAATCAGAAAATTTTCAGTTCAGAGACAGAACTTGTCTCAAAAAACAAAGTAGAAGTGACATGGCTTAGCTGGTAAAGGTGCTCATCACACAAGCCCAGCTCTCTGAATTCAATTTCTGGAACACAAGTGGATAAAATAGAGAACAAGCTCCCACAAGTTGGTCTCTGCCTCTCACATATGCACTGTCACATATGCTTCTCCTATAAAATAAATAAATAACAAGATTTTGAGAACATACCTGGTAAGACTATCTGGTCTCAGCATATACACATGTGTGCATTCTTACATATGTGTGCACACAAGAACATGTATGTGAATGCACGTGTGAATACGCACACACAAACAAACATACTTTCTTTTTTATTTATTTATTTCCGCTCATACAAACTTAATAGGTACACCGGTCCCCTCCCTCCCTCTACCCCTCCTGGGACCCCCTAGCTTCCTCCCCCCCTTTCCCCTTTTTTTCCACCCCTCCCTCCCTATCTCCTAGTGCCTTCTCCCCCCCCCATTCTTTAATGTATATGTGAAACTTTCCTCGGGGCCCTCCTCTCTGATGAGGTGTAAGGACCCAGTGTCATTTCTTAGAACTCTTTCTTGTGTTCTCCATAAGTATAGGAACACTATTGTGGCTGTTAATCCCTAGATTCTAAGTATCCTAGTGCCTTTAGTCCATGCTAGAATTTGAGGAGTCAATAATGTGTTTGGTCATTGCACAGGTCATGCAAAGTCCTATTATGATTGCTTCTTCCTAACTTGTGTGGAGTATCTTGCATATCATTACTCCTCTCCATTCTTGTGCTCTTACAATCTTACCGCCCCCTTTTCCGCAAATTTCCCTGAGCTTCAGGATGAGGAGAGATTAGGTTGGCCTGGTTCCAGGTGGTTGATATAGAGTCTCTGATGTTTTGAATTATGGTTTGCTGATTTTTGTTTTTCAGTTGTGCTGCTCCTGCCATCCCCTTCACTCCATCCTGATGGATATTGGATGTCACCGCCTGGCCAGAGATAAAAACCTCTTAAAATAGAGTCTTATTATACGAGTATATTCAAAGGTAGATGGAATAAAAGGAGACCACTTTGGGGGGGAGGCAGGTCAGTCTCCCATTTGCACAATGGTTACTTTCTATCTGCCAGACTATATGCGCTCACCATCTGGTGAGATCATACACCATCAGTTGCAAATGATCAGGAGGGAAAGTCTGTGAACTTAAACAGATGTCTCATAACTTACTAGCAATCCTTGATGGTGCCTATTTTCTCTGCTGTAACATGGTCCCCTCTATCCTTGTTTCTGGTGTGGCCCTCCTTCCACTTCCCTCCTGTTTATAATCTTTGCAATTACTGTAAGTATTACAGAGAGTTATCTTTGAGTGTGTCTCTAAGTGGGTTTCGTACTAGGATCCACCTATTAGGAGTACAAACGGCGCTTAATTTTCTGTGTCTGGGATACTTCACTCAATATAATTGTTTCTAATTGCATCCATTTCCTAGTAAATCTCATTAATTCATCATTTTTGATGGCTGAGAAGTATTCCATTGTATAAATGTACCACATTTTCCTTATGCATTCGTCAACTCTTGGACATTTGGGCTGATTCCATGACTTTGCTATTGTAAACAGTGATGCTATGAACATGGTCGTGCTTGTGCTATTGAGGTGAATTTTTGCTCTATGTGAGGTTATTCCCAAAAGTGGAATCACAGGGTAATATGGCAATTCAATCTTTAACTTCTTTAAGAAACGCCAGATGGCTCTTCAGAGTGGTTGTATGAGCCTGCATTCCCACCAGCGATGTAGAAGAGTTCCCCTCTCTCTACTTCCTCTCCAGCATTTGGTGTTGTTTGTATTGTGGATTTTTGCCATCTTGACCAGGATGACATGATATCTCAGGGAGGTTTTGATTTGCATTTCCCTGATGGCTAAGGATGTAGAGAATTTTTTAAGATAATTGTTAGACATTTTGATTTTGTCCTTGGTAAAGTTTAAGTTCCAAGGCCCATTTTTTAATTGGGCCATTTGTTTCCTTGGTGTTTAGTTTTCTAAGTTCTTTGTGCACTCTGGATAATAGAGCTCTATTGGATATGTGGTTAGTGAAGATTGTCCCATTCTGTGGGTTGACTTTGTGCTGGAGTTACAATGTCTTTATCAGAACAGAAGCTCTTTAATTTTACAAGATCCCACCTGTTGAGTGTTGGTTGTAGTTACTGTGGTATTGGATGTCCATTAAGGAACTGTTGGCCTAGCCCAATCAGCTCAAGGGTGCTCCCTACCCTTTCAAATATGGTTTCTATGGTCTTTGGCCTTATATCGAAGTCCTTGATCCATTTGGAATTAATTCTTGTACATGGTGATAAGTATGGGTCCAGTTTTAATCTTCTGTATGTGGATATTCAGTTTTGCCATTTGTTGAAGATGCTGTTATTTTTCCATTGAATTTTTTGGGCCCCTTTGTCAAAGATCAAATGGCTGTAATTTTGTGGGCTTATCTGGGTCTTCAACCCTTATTCATTGATCTGTGTGTCCATTTTGGAGCCAGTACCAGGCTGTTTATATAACTATGGTTTGTAGTATAGACTAAAGTTTGGTATGGTGATACTTCTAGCAGTGTTTTTGTTACTCAGGATTGTCTTTGCTATCCTGGGTCTTTTTTGCCTCCATATGAATTTTGAGATTATTTGGTCAATTTCTTTAAAGAATTGCTTTGGGATTTTAATTGGTATAGCATTGAATTTGTATATTGCCTTTGGTAGGATGGTCATTTTTACGATGTTGATTCTGCCAATCCAGCAACATGAGAGGTCTTTCCACCTTCTGGTGTCTTCTGCAATTTCTTCCTTTAGGGTTTTGAAGTTTTCATTGTGAAGGTCTTTTACTTCCTTGTTAGGTTTATCACAAGGTATTTCATTTTTTTAGGGGTTATAGTAAATGGGATTGTTTCTCTCAGGGCTTTTCCACTTCTTTCATTCTGGGCATATAGGAAGGCCACTGATTTTTGCACATTTATTTTGTATCCTGCCTCCCTGCTGAACTTCTTTATTTGTTCCAGGAGTTTCCTGGTGGAGTTTTTGGGATCACTCAGATATAAGATCATGTCATCTGCAAATAGAGATAACTTGTCTTCTTCCATGCTGATTTGAATCCCTTTTATCTCCCTTTCTTGTCTTATGGCCTCAGCTAAGACTTCAAGTACAATATTGAATAGAAGTGGTGAGACTGGACAGCCTTGTCTAGTTCCTCACTGAAGAGGGAATGCTTCAAGTTTTTCCCCATTGAGTATAATCCTTGCTGTAGGCTTGTTGTATCTTCTGATAAAGATTCCTTCCATTTCAACCTTCTCTAGGGTTTTAATCATTAAAGGCTGTTGGATCTTGTCAAAAGCTTTTTTTGCATCTATCGAGAGTATCATGTGGTCTTGAATTTTGGACTGGTTTATATGGTGAATTACATTTATTGATTTGCGTATGTTGAACCAACCTTGTGTGCCGGGAATAAACCTTACTTGATCCCTGTGAATGATCTTTTTGATATGTTTCTAAATCTCATTTGCTAAGACTTTTTTAAGAATCTTTGCATCTGTGTTCATCAAAGAGATTAGCCTATAGTTTTCTTTTTTAAGTGTATTTTTATTAGGTATTAAGAAGTTGTTAGCTTCATAGAAAGAATTTGGTAGTGTTCCTTCCTTTGCTATTTGATGGAACTTTTTGAGGAGTATTGGTGTTATTAGCTCCTTAAATGTCTGGTAGAACTCTGTGCTGAATTCATCTGGTCCAGGACATTTCTTGGTGGGAAGATTCGAGATTAATTCATCAATTTTCTCATATGTAATAGGACTATTTAAATAATTCAAAACTTCTTGATTCAATTTAGGGTAAGTTGTGCTTACTAGCAATCCATCCATTTCTTTTGTGTTGTCAAATTTCACAGAATATAAGTATTTGAAATAAGATGTTACAATACTCTGAATTTCTTGGGTATCTGTAGTGATAACTCCATTTTCATTTCTAATTTTGTTAATTTGGGTTTTCTCTCTCTTGGTTTTGGTTACTTTAGCTAGGGGTGTATCAATATTATTGATTTTTTTTCAAAGAACCAGCTTTGTGACTGGTTGATTCTCTGTGTCATTTTCCTTATCTCAATTTTGGATATTTCTCCCCTGATGTTGCTGATTCTCTCCCTTCTACGGCTTTTGGGATCAGATTGCTCTAGTGTCTCTAAAGCTTTAAGCTGCATTGTTAACTTATTTATTTCTGATGTTTCCACTTTTGTGATGTAGGCATTAAGAGCTATCAACTTACCTCTTAGGACAGCTTTCATTGTGTCCCAAAGATTTTGGTGAGTTGTATTTTCATTATTGTTAACTTCCAGGAAATCTTGAATTTCGTTTTTAATTTCTTCCCATATCCAATTCTCATTCAGCATCACAGTGTTTAGTTTCCAGGAGTTAGTGTATTTTCTGTTGTTTGTTGTGTTGTGGATGTCAAGCTTTATAACATGGTGGTCTGACAGGATACAGGCTAGAAATTCAACTTTCCCATATATGTGGAGATTCATTTTATGGCCCAATATGTAATCTATTTTGGAGAAAGTTCCTTGTGCTGCTGAGAAAAATGTGTATTCTTTGGTGTGTGGACGAAAAGTTCAATAAAGATTTGTAAGGTTCATTTCAGTAAGGATTTGATTAAGTTCCAAAGTGTCTCTGTTAAGCTTTTGACCTGTTGATAGCCCATGTTGAGACGGGTAATATTGAAATCCCCAAGAATTATCATTTGGGGGTTGATTTCTCACATTGCTGTAAGGTTTGCTTAATGAATATGGAGGGGCCCATATTAGGTGCATTTATGTTCAGTATTGTGAAGTCTTTCTGGTGAATTGTGCCTGTGACTAAAATGTAGTATCCCATCTATGTCTCTTAATGATTTTTTTGGTTTGAAGTCCACTTTGTCTGATAGCATAATGACTACCCCTGCCTGTTTCCTGTTTCCATTAGCTTGGAGAATTTTGGACCAGTTTTACATTTTTAGGATATGCCTATCTTTTGTGGTGAGATAGTTTCCTGATGGCAGCAGATTGATGGGTTGTGGTTTTTGATCCAAGTTTATAATCTGTGTCTCTTGATTGGTTTGCTAATTACATTGACATTTAATGTTATAATGGTGAAATTATTTTTAATTCTGGAAATTTTTTATGTTTAGTTGCTTTTGTAAGTGTATTATTTATTTGGCTTTTAGATTTTAGTGTTATTATACTTCCCTTCTGTCCTCGTATCATTTGTAGCATTTTTTGGAGGCCTGATTTGGTAGATATGTAAGCTTTCAAGTTTTCTTTGTGCTGGAAAACTTTTCTTTCTCCCTAGATCATGATGGATAGTTTTGCTGATTATATCAACCTGGGTTGACCTTTTTGCTCATTTAATACTTGAAGTATATCTCTCTAAGCTCTTCTTGCTTTTACTGTTTCCATTGAGAAGTCATTTGTTATTTTAATAGGTTTACCTTTAAAAGTAACTTTTTTTCCCTTGAAACTCTCAGCACCTTTTCTTTGTCTTGAATGTGGAGTGTTTTGACTATTTATTATTTGCCATGGCTAGTTTCTATTTTGATCATATCTGTTTGGGGTGCTGAATGCCTCTTGTATTTGGATGGGCCTCTCTCATTCTTTAGATGAGGGAAGTTTTCCTTGATATTTTGAAAAGTTTCCTTAGGTGTGGTATTTGGGGATTCTTGCTCTGGTATTCCATGAATGTGCATGTTAGGCTTCTTCAGGTTGTCCCATAACTCTTGAATATTTCTCCCACTTTGTCTTCAAGATCTGAAATTCTATTTTCTGCTTCGTTAGTTCTGCAGATAAGATTCACTGTTGAGTTCTGAGTTGATGATTACTTGTCTTTTAGTTCAATTTTAAACTGTGCTTGAGACTGTTTTAACTACTCTATATGTCCCTTTTTGTTTCTTGAACTGTTTTTCTCAACTCCTCCAAGTGTCTGTTGTGTTCCTGTTCAAAGTGGTTGATGTGGTTATTTAACTCCTCCAAGATTTCCTCTTTCATAGTATTGATCATGGTAATGATCATGCTTTGAAAGTCATTATCCTGGGCCTGGCTTTCTTGGGTATTTTCTGTGAATTTGTCTTGGTTTGAATCTATCATTATGGGGTTAATTCTTTCAGTGGGAGATTTGTTTACTTGGGTTTTGTTTCTCATGGATCTGTGTTTTGACTTGGGCATTGTTGTTTTGTCTCTTAAGACTTTTCAGATTCTGTGTGTTTTTGAATGAACTGATCTAGTTGATATTAATATTCCCTGGCAGTTATTGCTAGTGTTTGCCTTGGATGTGGGTACGTTTGTCTGTTGTTATTATTTCCTGGGTGGGGATATTAAGCTGTTAGTATATCAATTAAGACAGGTTTAGTAGACAGGAGGTAAATATTAGTGTGTTAGTGCACTTTTACAATTTAGTACCTTGATGATATGTGAGGGTGAGGGGTATAGTCCCTGACTTTTATATGGTTTGGGGGTGGCTATATGGAAAAGTTAATCTGCAGTGATTAATAATTGAAAGAAGCAGGATGTTAAAAAGGGGGTTTACTTATCTTTGGGCTGGATGTAAAGAATCTCTCCCATGTGATAGGATGATTTTAGAGGACTTCAAATGTATGGTGTTTGTCCCTTCGAGCTTTGCTTGGGTTTTCTTTGGATTCTGTTGGTTTCTGAGGAGCAATGTGTCCTTTCTGGGATGCAGGGTACCCTGAAGCTTCCAGGGTGCCTGGGTGGGTGGAGCAGCAAAAGGGCTGGTGGTGCACTAGCTACACACCTCACCTGGCACCCAGGGAGTAGCCTAGAGTTCCAGCCAACCCCAGGCAGACTGGATGCTGTGCTGCTCAGGCTGGTGGGTGGGAGGAGCTGTGATGGGCTGTTGGGGGTTACCTGAGATGCAGAGTGACAGGGAGCATCCAGGCCACTGGGTGGGTAGAGCACCAAAGGGCATACATACTTTTTTATCCAAAAATTCAAATCATTGCAAGTGAGGATTTAAGTAGCCTATTTATTTGTAGAAATAGTTTCATCCCAATTCAATTAAAAAGTCAGTATATGACTTCAAGAAATTTAATTCAAGAGACTCTTCACCACAATGAAGCCCATGATTGTAAAATATTTTTGCAATCTTTTCAAGTAGTTCAGGAAGTTGAAAATACTAAAAGTTGTTTTTTCAATATCCTGGTGTTAGATATCAGGAAAACTTTTAGCTATCTCAAACTAATTAAATGCATTTTTCACATAAGAAGAGTATTGTATCACTAGTGCCTTTGGATGGTGCAGACTCCTGTTGACAAACCTTAAACTTGCAGCTTGGATAAGAAATATAAAGCCATGGCCCAAATTTGGCCTATTACAAATTTATGTAGGGACTAAGAAATAACAAAAAAAAAAAGAGTTTTTTAAATCTTTAAAGAGTAGAAGAATTCTATGTTGTGACATATTACGGAAATAATATGAACTTCAAAAGTCATTATCTGTAAGAATTGTAAGAAAACAGACAACTGCATCTGTATATGTAGCATCTTTCAGTTATGACAGAAGAATAGAAAAGTTGGAGCAAAGATACAATGACTCACAAAAGCAAACATACTTACTGTAACAGTTACTCTTTATGATTGCTGTGAGAGAACACTCAAAGTGGATCAACTTAAGGGAGAAAGGGAGGTTTACTCAGCTTACAGTTCCAAACGGAAGGTACAGTCTCTCAAAGCAGAGGCGGCATGGCTGGCTGGTCAAAGCTGGAAGAGGTTAAGTCACCACAGACATCTTGGAAGCCAAGAGCTGCAGATTGCTTGCTGCAAAGGCAGACTTCTCCTAGCAGTAGGGTGGGACTAATCCACCTCGAGGCCCACCCCTTGTGATGACCTTCCTCCAGCAAGGCTCCACCTCTCAAGGTGCCATGACCTTGCCAAACACATGAGACTGTAGGGGACATATTTCAAACCATGACACTGTAGGGGACATATTTCAAACCATGACACTTACTATTTGGATCTTTACACAGAATTTTTGCAGAACACAGATTTATAACACATCTTGAAATAAGAAACCGGTGTCACAAATTTTAAACTAAAAGTTTTGTTATCATTGCTATCATTGTTTACACATAGTTAACAGAAATCAAAAAGCTTCCTATAGCAAAATATTGGGTGGTTCAATAGTAAAGTCAAAAGTCTCACATGGGCCCTTGAAAGTATGTGATTGTTGGATTATGCTGAAAAAATATAAGAAAGAAAATAATACATGAAGGAAGTCAGTATGGGCCTGAAATCTCTGTGAGGCTCAAGGGAGCATACCGGCTTACAGAATGTGTGCGTGCTTGCATTTCTTTCTGGCAGGCACATAAAACTGAACTATTTATAGTGAATCAAGCAACGGATGAATGCATGCTAGCCAAAGAACTACCTTAGAGAATATCAAGAACCATTCTTGGAACAGGGACTGGGAGAAAAGTTACCTTAAATGAACCAGAATAGCAAATACTCCAAGGAAAAAGAGCACAGAACCTATCTTAAAACATGGGAAGGTGTGGTTAGTGCCTTGACAGTGACACGTGTGCATGGTCTTACAACATGCTTCCCTGGAGCAAATCTAAGGTATTACCCCTCAATCACCTGTTAACAATGACAGGTCCGTTTAGGATTGCCCTTGCTATAAACAGAAGAGAATGAAACAGCCGCCTTCCAAGGAGTCTGTTTTTATTCACCATTCCCTACAGACCAAGAAACAGAGCCAATCTAAATGACTTCAGACTTCCATGGAAGCTTGCAGTGTTTTATTGACATTACAGTAGAAGTCAAAAAGAGCAAATAAAACTACTGCTGCTGCCAAAAGAATTTTAGAGCTGAAATTGAGCTGCTGAAGTCATCAATGTGATGCAGACATGCTTAGACTTCATAGCCTTGAGCAGGTGCTAATTTGAGCATATTTTAACGTACACACCTAGGATGTATCTTACCTTGTTTACATCAGAGGATCTCTTCTGGACATCAGTACTCAGATGTCCAGATACCTAAACAATGGCTCCATGAAGGAGGGCTGGCAGGACAGTTTCAGAACATATTGTTTTTAGGTATGACTGTCCTGTTGTTGCTTTGTGACCCTGGCCTGGCTAATGGCTGCCACACTATCTTAATGTCATGGTTCTTCCTGGTTTGGACTTGATTCCTGTCATTCATCCAAATGAGATGAGTTTTACCAAGGTGTACCAAGGCCATCTTTCATCCACCTATACAGCTCCAAATGGGAAAAAATATTATCTGGATAAAATAAGTAAAATCTGGATATGTTTAATAAGATCAGCCCACTGGCTATCATCCAATGTCCTACTCTGGTTTCACAATTTTCTCCAGGAATGAACAACTCCTATAATTTAGCAATTCACTTTAAGCTCTTTGTTAGCTTTGCTTCAAGTGTAGCCTCTCTAAGTCTTAATTTTCCATTTGTGTGCTCTGTTGGAACCTTCACTTCTGGCTGCAATTTCACAGTGCAAACCACTAGAATTTTTTTTCAGAAATGTTAGCAAATTGACAGTCCCCACCTAAGCAACACTGAAGATGAGAAAGAAGGCACTAACAGATCAAAGTTGGTGTTGGAAGTTAGCAATCGATGAGGAGTGCTCCGAGTATCATTTGTGTCCACAGAAGAGTTCAGTTGTAAAGTCCAGGCACAGAAAACAAGGATTCTATATCATTGGAACTGTACACAAAGGTAAAGGTGTAGAATGTGTAAGAAGCATAGCAATTTCACTTTATGAATCTTTGGATAAAGAATAGGGATTTAAAAATATAGGCTCCATTCTATTGTATAGCAAACTAAAATAACAATTTCTCTAGAACTGGCTGTTTCAGCAAAGTGTTCAGTTCTGTGTTGATGGAAAAGAAATAAATGATGTCCATGAAAAGAAGAAATGGAAGATATTAAAAGTACTCAGAAAATTTCTTTGAATAATCAAATAAAAAGTGATGATATATATGACTGGCTGCTTGGAAACACCTCTGGCATGGACATCAGCCTGGTAGGCAGCTATGACAGTAAGGCCAGCTTGCAAACAAGACCACACAGGAATAAGGTTCTGGGAAAATCATTTTGAATGTTCTTATTCCTTTAAAAGAACTATAAACAATGATATAAAGACTGTCTTTAATGAAGTTTCAGGATACAATTACAAGTATATGCAAAATTTTAAAATAAGATCAATTTTTTAAGTTGTGGGACAATTACATGAATATGATTTTGACTAGAAAGACATTGGTCCAAATGTTTCTGGCACTAATAATAGCACTAGCTTCCTGAGCACTTGCTACTTACTATACCCTCTGCTAAGATCTTCTCATACACCTTCTAAAATTATTATAGTAACACTGGAAAGGTCCGCATTGTCATCAATACTTTGCCAACAGAACGCATTTTGTAGCATCTTACTTTCTATTAGTATACACACACACACACACACACACACACACACACACACACACACACACACTGCTTCTTCATCATTTGCATTGTTGATATTGGACTGCCTTTTAATTATCCATCACAAACTGACCTGGATGTAGCTAAGCATGGTGACATATGACTATAACATCAGGTAGGAAGACTTCTTGTGGCCACAAGTTCCCATAACATATTTAGGACATGGGATACAACCTCAAAAAGATAAATCAATTGACTTTCTTACCACTCGTAACTCCATAGTGAGTTTTTTCTTTTTAACTTCCTGAATTAAAGGGCTTCTTTGTTCACTTAATGGCAACGCTTACCTTACAGATTATATCACTGACAAACATCCTCCAGATTTGGGGAGGGAGGCAAAAAGAGGAAGCCTGGTTTGTCAGTGATTTGTTCTAATTATGAAGGTACTTAGCTATGTCTTGCAGAATTAGTACTGTAACTCTCTACCGGGTCAGTAAGATGGTTCAGTAGGTAAAGGTGCCTATATGCAAACCTGGTTACCTAGATTTTTCCCTGGAGTCAACATGGCAGAAGGAGAGAATCGACTTCTGAAAGCAGTCTTCTATTATTATAATAATACTTACATCATTATTAATGAATGATGGAACTCCAATAAATTTGAACAAATTACAGTAAGTGAGATGCCCTTTCTGTCCCATGCAAAAGCATGACCAAGGGCACAGCCCCCAGGCTTGCTTGGCTGAGACCACTAATGTGACACAGACAGACTTATTACTCACCAGGACTCCCACTTTTTCCTCTGCAGGAGATTTTTCTCAGGCAATAAGGAGCATGTGTATCAGGATAAAACAGTGGGATTTTCCCAAACATAAATGACAGTCTTCAAAGAGATGTGATGAAATTTGTGCAGGAAACAATGCCTTTGTGAATGAAAAACTGAATTCCCAAACAGGTGTTGTTCTTCTCACAAAGACTAATTATAGAGAAATTTTTAAGTGTGGTACTATTCAGACAAAATGTTGTCACAACTGTTGTGGAGCTACCACTTAAGTAAGTGGGACTTATTGCAACATGCATAGGCTTTAGCCACTTTTCCTTCTGTGGTCCTCTTCTCTACAACAAAACTATGTGTAATGATTATGCTGATATAAAGATGAATGTATTAAACTGATGTATCGAAATTATTCTGATTTTAAATGGAAATAAAAACATTCATGGGTACTGAAAAGTATGGTGGGTACTAGACATTAGGCATCTTCTGTCTCCCGCTCAAGTTCTGGCCAGAACTTAATCCTTTTGAGCTTCCAAGGAGAAACATGGCAGGGGCTGTTTAAAGTGGTATGGCCTGGCTATAGACATTCACATCCTATGTCTACTGGATGGGTCAACTTTAAAATTCTTTTTTTATTTTTGTACATACATGTGTGTGTATGTGTGTGTGAGTGTGTGAGTGTGTGTGTGTATGTGTGTGCTCCAGAGGACACTTGAGTGTGTATGTCTGTGATGGACCAAGGGTGACTTGATATCATTTTGGAATGTTCAACCTCCTTAATGCTTTCCTCTGGGCTTTCCCAAGTTTTGCCTTCCAGGGAGAGAAATAAATACAGGTCACCACCCTTTTTGCCTGGTATTTTTAGGAGAAATCTGATGATCAAAACTTAGATCTTTTTGCTTGTGAGGTAAAGGATAACACCAGAGCCATTTCTCTAGTCCTTAATTTACTGTTTAAATAACAGATTTATTTAACTACAGTTTTTTTTTTAAATCTACTCTTAATCACATTTTAACACCAAGGTTTTGCTACCTTAATTTAAAAATTAGGAACTATCTATTTCTGTGAGCATCTAATTAAATTATAGGAATCATTTCATTCTGAACCAAAATCCTCACTAAAGTTGTTTAAATCCAACTTTTCAGGAAAATGTATGACTTTCTATTTCTTTCTTGGTTACTAGCCTATTCTAAATTTTCTAGAGCAAGCAGCTAGCCAGACTACCTCTATATGTGAGCTGTAGATTTAATTAGAGACCCATTCTCAACAAGTAAGGCAGAAGAGTGATGGAGGATTATTGCTGATATTAACCTTAGGCACTCACACGTGCATGCACATAGCTGCGTGCACATCCTCCACATATACAAGAAAATGGAAAAAAAAGAAAAGAAAAGCTAAAAAGATCAAAAGGTGGGGTGGAGTTGGGGCTCAGTGGATCTTGTCTAGGACACATTAGAGTTCATGCCCAGCAACTCAGAACAATCTAGGCAGCTGCGGGTGTTGATGCCCCTCTACAATTCCAGTACTTGTGAGTAGAGACTGGAGGATCAGGAATACAAGGCCAACCTTGGCTACATAGTGAGTTTGAGGCCAGCCGGAGCTACCAGACACCCTGTTCAAAAACAAACAAGATAAGCGAGCAAAAAAAAAAAAAAAGGAGAGCACTTCCTGGAAGGTGCTTCTGGGATCACAGGGAGCTTGACTTGGACTATTCTAGATATTTTCTCTTTGTGGAAAAGAACATGAGAAGATAAAAGACTTCAGCTGGCATTGCTTCTTGGTTCTCATCTTAGTCCTGTCAACCAGGAACTAGTATCTCTATCGTGTAAGAGAAGAAAATGTGAAAAAGTGGAGGGGGGGGGATGAGTGAGATGTGGTGGCATGGCTGTGACCCAGTGCCCAGGAAGTGGAGGGCGGAGGATAGTGAGTTTGAGGCCAGCTCCATAGCAAGACCTTATACAAAAATAAATAAATAAATAATAAATAAAGGAAAAAATTAAAAAAATTAGGAACTATCTATTTCTGTTAGCATCTGATTAAATTATAGGGATCATTTCATTCTGAACCAAAATCCTCACTAAAGTTGTTTAAATCCAACCTTTCAGGAAAAAGTATGACTTTCTATTTCTTTCTTGGTTACTAGCCTATTCTAAATTTCTTCTGTGTAAGTCAGTTTCCTAGGAAACGTATCTATGCTATTAATGTTTTACTAGCCAGGATTTAAGCATTATGTGCTCCTAAGATTTTTATCTGTTCTTAATCTGCAGTTGTGAGTATGTCATTCTTAATGTTCAATTGTTTTTTTTTTCTTTTTTCCCCTCCATTTGCTATGCAGAGTTTGGCATGTTAATCATTCTTTCAAGTGCGAACCTAGAAGATTCTTCATCAGTTCTTAAACATTTTTATTCCTGCTTTTATCTTTATAAAGAAGTCCTTTCTTTCATCTTGGGTTAGATGTTATAAGGATGGCTCCTGTTTATAGGAAACTGAGATAATGAGGCAAGTTTACCAAGAGAGGGTGAAAGAGGAGTCGGAGAGAAGGAGTTTTGAAGTTATCAGAGAGGGAGCAGTCCTTAGTCTCCTTGTAACACAATCCCACAATTTAGCAAATCTTTTCACACAAATGTTCCTTTCATATTATTCTTTTGAAACTTATTCTTTGAGTGCTTTGTATATGAATATAATGAACTTATAATATGTTCCATCTTAATCACTAACCCATCCCTCCTCTTCCTATTTCAGCCCATCTTCTCCCTTGCCAGATGGTCTCCTATTTTCAAGTCTTTTCACATGTGAACCCCACTGGGTTTCATCTGGTTTGCTTTTGATGTTGCATACCTGAGTACTTGATAGAGCATGAATTCTATATCAAATTCTGTTAAATTCATTATTAAGCCAGACAAATGCAATATTTTCCTGTTCACATTTCTATTATTGGAACTCAATATAATGACTGACCTACAAATATCACAGACCCAGAAGGTGATTGCTTATTAGTAAGTTCTATTGTCTCACAGCATCTACTTAGTGATTGTATATGTCTTTCCTAACACAAATCTCTAGCAACCAACAGTTGGTACAGTTCATCCTTATCATTAGATACACTAACTAAAATATATGTAGTCATTTTTTGATGTGTGACTCAGGATGTTAGATCTCTTTGCAAATTCACTACTATAAAAGTTTATTAAAATGAATTAGGAACAAAATAATAAGCCTCAGGCTAATTCAAAGCTGGTCATCTACCTAATGCCTGATTTCTTATCTTTATTCTTTTTTCTTATCTTTATCCATATTTTGCACAGCCCCAAACTTGACATGAGGCCTTGTTTTTTTTTTTTTAATTGCTGTATTTACACAGCTTTTTCTGCTTTTTTGGGGGGGAGGGGAGATTCATTTTCCATACTTGAAAACTCATTATTTTAATGAGATGAGTTCTAAGGTTTTTTACCAATTTTGGCAAGATTGAAGGAATTTTCAGTCAGTGATGCTTTATCCAAATGATTTGATGATGGGAAAATTATACGTTAACACCATTCTCTGCATTTGTGAACACGGCCATATCAACACGTATTATTTATACTTCTCATTATTTGTGCATCTTAATTGCATGAAATGACATTTTCACATAATGTACTCTGATCGTATAGCCAACCCCAACACTACACTTTACTATTCTTCCCATCATCCTGGTTCCTTTCATCTCAGATAATTCTTTTTTACTTTCATGTCTTTTACTTACACACACACACACACACACACACACACACACACACACACATTCACACACTCACACACACATATTTTACATATATATGTGTGTTATACTCATCTTTCTGAATTTGGGTGTGTTTCATTTACTATGACGATGTTCAATGCAACCCATTGCAATACAGTTTCATTGCAATTAAACAATGACGATGAAATAATAGTACTGAATTTTTCATACATACCATGTTTTCCTTTCTCCACTTATGTACTTATGGGCACCTAAGGTGACTCTTTAGCCTGGCTACTGCGATAAGTATGGAATGCAGTGTTCTATTGTATTCTGACTTTTTATTGGGCATGGAACCAACAACAAAAGTCCAATGATAGTTCTGTATTTTTTTATTTGTCTAGTGAGGCTAGACTTTATTATGAACAAAAAATTATTTTAAAAAACTGGCACTATCTGATTCCAATGTAAATGGGTCCTGGTGTGATTTTATTCTTATTCAGAGTTTGTTATGTTATCACCCAAACCTCCCTACCTACCTCTTCCTCTTCCATTCTTCTTTCCCCTCTTTAATTCAGCCATGTCCCTCCAATTATCCTGTGCCTCTGTGTTTGTTAACTGTGGGTCTCCTTTTGGTCAGTGTTGGCATGGGAGTCAGTTCTCTGTTGTAAGTATATGTAGCTTTACAGTGGGGAGTGTCATAAGTGGGGAGGTTCCTCTTCCCTTATCTAGTACCTGCCCAAGCGATTCTCTCTGAGTGCTTTCTGTGTTTCTTCTGAGATCTTTGCTAGTCCTGGCACTGTGATATGTTAGCCATTGTATAATCTGGTAATAGAAGTTCTCGGTGTTGGCCAGAATCACCCCTTCCCACCTTTAGGCTCTTACAATCTTACCACTCCCTCTTCCACAAGGTTATCTGAAAAATTGGTGTGGGGAAAGATTTTGATAGCCTGATTAGGGCTGAGCATTCCAAGGCCCTCAATATTCTGCACTAAGACTAGTTGTGGTTTTCGGCCCCACTAGTCTTCAGTTGTAATAGGCTGAATCTTGGTTAAGCTCTGAGAGATTTTCTGATCTAAGGGTTAAATAAGAAGTATCTAAATGGTGGTTAAATATCAAGTGTTTATAGTTAACATCAAGACATCTGTCTAGTGTCCTCTACTTCTGTTTGGTTAGGTTTACAGTGTAGGGCATAAGTTCTCTGACAACAGACGGGAGTTTGGTATACATTCAGAGAGTAATTGGTCATCTATGGATCTTAAATAATGCTACCACATCCCTGAATTCTTCTTATCAGTATATTAGCGGTTTGTATCATTCATAACTGGGTAAGACCCTTGATCCCTCTTTTCCCCTGGAGCCATATACATTTTTTCCTTTTTTTCCTCTTTTACCCCTTATTAAGATCTCTCCCCATATGTCGCTCCACTTCTCTTCCATAATGACTTTATTCATTTTTTCCCTTTTTTAATTTATATTTATTTATTTCTAGGTACCCAGGTCCCCTCCTTCCCCCCACCCTTCCCCAATCCCCCTTGCACCCTTCCCCCTTTTCCTTTTGCTTTCACACTCCTCCTTCCCCCTCCCCTTCATCCAGTGCCTTCCCCTTCTCTCCCCCCATTCCCTGGAGCATCCTTTAGTGTGAATGCCAAACATCCCTCTGTGTCCTCCACTCTAGTGAGGTGTAAGGACTCAGTGGCATTGCCTAGAGTCCTTTCTTGAGCTCCCCTTTAATATGGGAACACTATTATAATAGATTGTTAATCCCTTGCCTCTAAGGATCCTAGTGCCTGTGATCCATGCTAGACTTTGGGAGATCGTTGACATATCAGTCATTGTGCAGATCATGCAAAGTCCGATTATGGCTACTGCTGCTCTAACTTGTGTGGAGTATCTTGCATATCTTTGGTCTTCCCCATCTTTAGGCTCTTACAGTCTTGCCACCCCCTCCTCCACAAGCTTTAGGATTGGGATTTATGGTTTGTTGTTGTTATCAGTTTTGCTGTTCCTGCATCGCCCTTGGCTCAATACTGATTGTTATTGGAGGTCACTTCCTAACCTAGATAAAAGGCTGTTTAAATTAAGATCCTACTATAAGAGGAGATTCAAAGGTAGATGGAATAGGAGTAGGAGACCGCAGTGATGAGGGAGAGATCAGTCTCCCATTTGCAGGATAGTTACCATCTATCTGCCAGTCTCTATACTCTCCCTGATTGGTGAGATCAAACCCCCTCAGACACAAGTGACAAGGAAGGAATGTAAGAGCGAGCTTAACCAGATTTTTCACTACTTACTTGCAATACTTGATGGTGACCTATTTTCTCTACTGAAGCATGATCCCCTCTCTTTTATGTCTGGGGGCCCTCCTTCCCCTTCCCTCGTGTTTATAATCTTTGCAATTACTGTAGGTATCATAGAGATTTATCTTTGAATATGTCATTAAGTGGGTTTGGAACTAGCATCCACTTATTAGAGAGTACATATGGTGACTAATTTTCTGTGTCTGGGATACTTCACTCAATATTTCTTACTACATCTATAACTTCATCACTTGTTATTGGACTGTTTAAACAATTCAACTCATTATGATTCAGTGTTGGTATGTTGTATGTACTTAAAATTTCACCCTTTTCTTTCTAATTGTCTAGTTTGGTGGAATATAAAATTTGAGACCTTATTATTACCTGAATTTCCTTGGTATCTATTGTGGTATCTATTCATCTTTAATTTTATTAATTTGGGTTTTCTCTTTTTTGGTTTTGGTTAATATGGCTAGGGATTTATCAATCTTGTTAATTTTGTCAAAGGTCTAGCTCTTTGATTGATTCTTTGTTTTGGTTTCTTTGTCTCAGTTTCAGTTATTATTGTTTACTTCCACCCATCTTGATTTGTTCTCGTTTCTCTAAAGTTTTAAGCTGCATTGTTATTTCATGTAATAATTCTATTTTTGATGTAGGGTATTGAGTGCTATAAAATTTTCTCATCCTATCCCAAAGATTTTGATATGTTTTGTCAGTATCAACAGTGAGTTTTAGGAATTTTTGACTTTCCATTTTTAATTCTGTCTTATCTGTTCCTTGTTCAGTAGCACATTGTTTAGGTTCCAGAAGTTTGTATACCTTCTGTTTACTTTGCTATGGATGTCCAGCTCTATTCCCTTGTGGTCAAATAGAGTATAGGTGCTGATTTCAATATTCTTCTACTTGTGCAGGCTTGTTTTGTGTCGTCTATTTTGGAGAAAGTTCCATGAGCTGTTGAGAAGAAAGTATATTCCTTGGTGTTAGGACAGAAAGTTCAGTAGATGTCAGTCAAATTGATTTTGTTAATAGTTTGATTTAGTTCCAGTGTGTCTCTGTTCTGTTCTTGTTCTGTTGACCTGTCTTGGGGAGAGTGGAGTGTTGAAATATCACACTATTATCAAGTTTGGGTTAATTTGTTATTTTACAAGTTGTAGTGTTCAATGACTGTGGATGAGCTTCTGCTTGGAACACATAGATCTAAAATTGTAAATTCTTCTTGAAGGATTGCTCCTTTCATAATTATGTAGTGTCCTTTGACTCGTAGGATTTGTTTCGGTTTTAAGTCTATTTTGTCAGATATTATTATGCTTGTTTTCTAGTTGCATTTGCTTGGAGTATCTTTGATCATTTTTTGACTTTGAGAAAGTACATTTCTTTCAACTTGAGATATGGGTCTTGGAAGCAGCAAATTGATGGATTGTGATTTTTTAAATTATTTTATTTTTCTAGTTTTATAAGCATTTGAGTATGCATCCCTGCTTCCCTCCATCCCCCTCCCTGTCATCTCTCTCCTTTCCCTTCATTAGTCCATTCCACTTCCTCCTGGCTGTCTGCTTCTATGGACTCCAGTGTTCCCTCTGGTTTGTCTACTCTCGTAGGGGTTCAAGCCTCTTGTGGCATACAAAGTTGCCTCTGTTCAAGCCACCCCACAGATAGGGGCATTTCACTTCAGCCATTCAACTTTAGTTCCCAAGATTTTCAATGTTTGTTCTTATCTCTGTTGAGTTCCTCTATAGTCTATGGGAGCATGTTGGCATGTCAGTCATTATGTAGGTCTGGTAAGGACAAGTCTCAATGTAGTGATTTCCTAAATAGTAGTCCTGCCTTGAATGGAAGGTCTTGTCCAACAACAAATCTTCCCATCTTTAGGTTCTTGCAGTCTTGCCCTCCCCTTTTCTGTGAGATTCCCAAAGCCTTATGATGGAGAGAGATTAGGTTGGCCTGATTCTGGGTAAACATTATAGGTTTCCAGTACTGCTTTACGCTGGCTGGTGTTGGTCACTTTCAGTGCTTCTTACTGCCCTAGGCTTCATCCTGTCAGCTTGTTGAGAACTTTTACCTCCATTGTCAAAGATTTCTAGGCTGAGTATTAAGTGTTCTTCAAATTTATGGGTATAATAGCAACTATTTACAAAGCAGTTTGGTGTACCATCTTACTATCTACAGGTTCATTGGCTGCTTTTCTCTGTTAATCTATTTTCATTCCCTTTTTTAGGTTCTTGTTTTAGTTAACATAACAAGAATGTGTTCCATTCTGACAAGTGGGTCTTGAGTTCACTCAGAAAGTTGGGGCTAGAGAGGTGGCTCAGGGGTTAAGCCTCTGCCTTGCAGACGGAAGGTCCTGAGTTCAGATCCTAGACCCCATGTATAGACGCTGGGCGGAAGTGGGGAGGGCGGACTGCATTTCTGGTCCTGATAGGGAGGAGCCTGTGAATCTCGGAGCAGAGTAAACAGGAGGAGGTGGAGGCATCCATGGTGGTTCCCGAATTTTAATATTTTTATATTATTTTTAATATATCCCTCTTTCCCTCCTATCTCCCATCTTCTCATTCGCCATTATGTATTTTTTTCAATACACACACACACGCACACATGCACAATTGAATAAAAAAAAAGTTGTTGGTTGTCTCCTTGATACTTATGCTATTATTACATTGGTGGTCCCCTGTTGTCATGGTGATTTTTATTGTAATTTGAAGATCTCATGAGGTGATGAAGCTTGTGATTATGTCTTTCCCCCAGTAACTTCTAGGGTATTCTTTGGTATTGTGTAAGCTATCCAGCAAGAAGGAAGTTCTCAGACCAGTTATAGATGATACATTTTGCCCATCTTCTGTGATCCTTATGTGTTGCATCTTCAGTAATAGGGTCTAACTGAAGATTTTTGGACAGCAACCAGGAGCAATGGCAAAATCCTATAATTTGGGAGGGTCTTTGAGACCTCTATGACCGACATTCTATCAGGAAGTATCACAATCCTGTTACTTCCAGTATAACTATGTCACTGATGAGTTCTAAGTACATTAGCTCAGGCCTTTTTTTTTTACATGTTATTAGCCTAGGTGGTTCCTCTGGGGTTACATCCCAAAACGTTACGGGTTTATTTTTAATATATCCCTCTTTCCCTCCTATCTCCCATCTTCTCATTCGCCATTATGTATTTTTTTCAATTATTCCCTGCCTCACCTTACTTGTTATGGTCTCCCCTTTAAAAGGTTTCACCCTAATCATCTCTTCCCACCTTCCCACTCATTGGTCCTTTTTAAACTTTCTGGCTCTTTACAGTGATTCCACTTCAAATACATTGACAAGGATCAGTGCTAGCATCCACCTATAAGAGAGAATAGGCGGTAGCTTAAGTTTCTGTGTCTGAGATTCTTCACTCAGTATGAAATTTTCCAGTTCCATCCACTTACCAGCAAATTCTGTAATTTCATCCTTTCTGATGGCTGGGTAATATTCCACTGTGTAGATATACCACATTTTCATTATCCATTCCTCTGTTGATGGGCATGTTGGCTGATTCCATTTTCTCGCTATTGTGAATAGAGCTGCAATGAACACAGATAAACAAATGTCTTGTAATAAAAGGTAAAGACTTTGGGGAATATTCTTAGGAATGATGTAGCTGGGTCATATGGCAGTTCCAATTTTTAGCTTTCTGAGGAACCTCCACACTGACATCCAAAAAGGCTGTACCAGTTTACACTCCCACCAATAGTGAATAAGTGTCCCTTTTTCTCCAGGATGGTTTTAATTTGCATTTCTTTGATAATCAAGGAAGTCAAGCATCTTTCAAGATATTTGTTTGACACTTCAATTTCTTTTTGAGTGAAATCCCTGTTTAGTTCCAGGGCACATTTTTTGATTGGGATGTTTTCTGTCTTAGTGTTTTTTTGTTTTTTTTTTTAACTCAAACTCATTGCTCTTTTATTAAAGTCCAAGTTATTATTACATGGTTTAAAACTCAAAGGAATATTTTTTCAAATAAAACATTTCCAGGTGACTGTTGAATAAACAAGTAGTAATACCAATAAATCCTTGGAAGCACATAAAAGGAAATTTTATGCTTTGTCAGGGTCCAGTTCCTCTGGAGTGAAGATTCCCAGTTCATTCAAAGTTAGTCTAAGTTCCTAGATGACATAGGAGTAGATTTCCTTATGAGTCCCTGCTTAAACAACCTCTAGAATGTGAACGGCACTAACAAAATTATTTAAGGTCTCTATGCCTGCCAAGCAGTATCAGTGATTTAGGGCTCTGGAGCCAGGTCATAGCCAACAAGTGTTTTCATCCCTTCATGTGATTCCTAGGCATCTCTATCTGGCTTGTTGAAGTATGTCACCCAGAAAGACTAAAACTCTTCGTCTGTCTCATGTGACCCACGAGAACAGCAGCTAGCTGAATAGATAGTGAAAGTGGGCCAGGGAGCCCAGGCAGAGTGAAGAGGCCTCTTGAGCCAACTCTGGAGCTGGCACAGGCAGGTGCCACTGCAGTGCCAAGGTTGAGACCAGTGCCTAGCATGATTGTGATTGTAGCATGCTGGTCGAGGCTAGAGAAAAGCCAATGAGTTGTTGAGTATTTGGTGCTCTTTGTATATGCTGGAGATTAATCTTTCGTCAGATTCATAGCTACCAAAGATTTTTTTTCCCATTCAGTGAGTGGTCATTTTGCACAGTTACCAGTTTCTTTCACAGAAGAGAAGCCTATTAATTTCATAAAATCCCATTTGTTGATTATTGGTCTTTGTTCCTGGACATTTGCTATTTTAGAAAATCTTTACCTAGGCCTATCAATTCAAGTATGCTCCCTACTCTTTCTTCTAACAATGTCAGAGTTTCAGATTTGATATTGAGGTCTCTGATCCATTTGGAGTTGACTTTTGTGTAAGGAGAGAGGCAACAGTCAGTTTTTATCTTTCTACATGTAGATGTCCAATTTTCCCATCACCACTTGTTGAAGATGTTGTCTTTTCCAGTATGAATGTTTGGCATCTTTGTCAAAATTTAAGTGGCTGTATGTGTGGGAGTTTATATATGGGTTCTCTGTTCTAATCCATTGGTTTATGTATCTGTTTGTTTGGGTTTTTTTTGCCAGAACCAAACTGTTTTTATTATTATGGTTCTATAGTATAGTATGAAATTTCGTATGGTGATACATCCAAAAGTCTTCTTATTGACAAAATTGTTTTGGCTAATCATGGCCTTTTGTTCTTCCATATGAATTTTAAGATTTTTTTCCAGTTTTGCAAAAAATTACATTAGGATTTTGATTGGAATTGCATTGACTCTATATTGTCATGGGTAGAATGGTCATTTTCACAATATTGATCCTAACAAATGAGCAATTAAGGTCCTTCCATTTTTTAGTATCCTCCTGTGATAGTTAATCCTGGGTGTCAACTTGACACACTTGTATTCAGTAAGATTGGCCACACCTGGTAAGATCAGCTGAGACGACCTGAAGACATTATCTGGATAATACAAGACCAGCCCTAGATCCTATAGTTCTCAGTTGAAAGGATAGGGAACTCCCTCGAGCTGATTGGGCTAGGCCAACACTTCCTAAACAGACATCCAATGGCACAATCACTGCTACCAACTCTCAACAGTTGGGATCTTGTGAAATTAAAGAGCTTCTGTTCAGATAAAGAGATTGTCACACGAGCTCAAAGGCAACCCACAGAATGGGAGAAAATCTTCACTAACCACATATCTGACAGAGCTCTACTGTCCAGAGTGCACAAAGAACTTAGAAAATTAAACTCCAAGGAAACACTGGCCCAATTAAAAAATGGGTCCTGGAACTTCAAAGAAATTTTACCAGGGATGAAATTAAAATGTCTAACAATTATCTTAAAAAATGCTCCACTTCCTTCGCCATCAGGGAAATGCAAATCAAAACTTCCCTGAGATATCATCTCACCCCGGTCAGGATGGCAAAAATCCACAATACAAACAACGACAAATGCTGGAGAGGATGTGGAGAGAGGGGAACTCTCCTACATTGTTGGTGGGAATGCAGGCTCATACAGCCACTCTGGCGAGCCGTCTGGAGATTCTTAAAGAAATTAAAGATTGAAATGCCATATGACCCTGCTATCCCACTTTTGGGAATAACCCCCCATGCAGCAGAGGTTCGCCTCGATAGCACAAGCTCGACCATGTTCATAGCAGCACTGTTTACAATAGCAAAGTCATGGAATCAACCTAAATGTCCAACAGTTGACGAGTGGATAAGGAAACAGTGGTACATCTATACAATGGAGTACTACTCAGCCATCAAAAATGATGAATTACTGGAATTTGCTGGGAAATGGATGTCATTAGAAAGAATTATATTAAGTGAAGTATCCCAAACCCAGAAAATTAAGCACCGTATGTACTCCCTAATAGGTGGCTCCTAGTACCAAACTCACCTAGCCCACATTGAGACACTCAAAAGTAAACCTATGAAACACAGTAATTGCAAGGATTATGAACAAGAGAGATGGGTTAGGAGGGCCACACCAGAAACAAGGAGAGAGGAGACCATGTTACAGCAGAGAAAATAGGCCTCCATCAAGGTCTGCAAGTAAGTAATGAGAAACCTGGTTAAGTTCACAGACGTTCTTTCCTGATCTCACCAGAAGGGGAGGGCATATAGTCTAGCAGATAAAAAGTAATCATTTTGCAAATGGGTGATGGACCCCTCCCTCAGTGAGGTTTCCTACTCTTATTACATCTACCCTTGAATGTGCTATTACAACAAGACTCCAGTTTAACAGTCTCTGGCCAGGGGGTGACATACAGTGCCCAGCAGAATGGAGTGAAGGGAATTGCAGGAGCAGCAAAACTGCAAAAGAAAATCAACAAACCACAATCCAGAACTTCAGAGACTCTATATCAATCACATAGAACTAGGCCAGCCTAATCTCTCCCCATCCTGGAGCTCAGGGACATTTGCGGAAGAGGGGGCGGTAAGATTGTAAGAGCAAAAGGATGGGAGGAGCAACGATTTGCAAGATTCTCAACAATAGTTGGGGCCAAAGCAATCATAATGGGACTTTGCATGCCCTGCGCAATGTCCAGCGCACTGTTGCCCTCATAAAGTCTAGCATCTGTTAAGGGCACTGAGACCCCTGGAGGCAAGGGATTGACAGCCATAGTAGTGATCTTATGCTTAAGGGGAACAAGAGAAAGGGCTTATGGAAATGCCACTGGGTCCTTATATGTCATCGGAGAGGAGAGTTAAGCGTACACAATAAAGGACTCTCTGGGAATTGGGGGGGAGGCACTGGGGGAAGGAGAGGGGGAGGAGGGGGGAGGGAGGGAACTGGTAAAAAATTTTAAAATGTATAATTAAATTAAAAAAAAAATGGGGACTATTGAAACACAAAAAAAAAAAAAAAAAAAAAAGAAAATGACTCAAATTCATTGCATTCGTGTATAAAATTGCCAAACAATTTAAAAAACAGTGTATGCTCAGGATTTTGACACACCACTAGTGGCTAAGACATTACAACCTGTAGATCAAGCTAGAAGAAGAGACATTATCTGGATAATACCCAGTGCTGGCTCATAGAACCTCCAGTAGTGGAAAAATAAAAAAGGAACCACAGAAGAAGAGAGATGCTCCGTACCTGTACTAAAAATTGTTCTTCCTTCTGTCCACCCAGTTTCTTCACTTATTCAACCCTCTAGCCCTCCAACCCTCCAAATTTTCAATGAGACTAAAGGTTCTCCAGGAATCCTCCAGCCTTCAACCATCACCCACTGGACTATTGAACTGAGCAGCTACTGGCAGCCATTGTTGGACTTCCTCAGCCATAAATATAGGCCAACTCAATACATTCCCTATTTATATATTCATTTTGTTAATTTTGTAATTCTAGAGAACTTGACTAATACACCTTTTTACTTTCATTCAGCAATGCTTTGTAGTTTTCATTGTATGGATCTTTTACTTCTTGGTTAAGTTTACTCCAAGGTATTTTTTTTTTTTGTTTATAGCTATGATGAATGGGATTGATTCTCCCATTTCTTTCTCATCTTGTTTGTCTCTGGTGTATAAGAAGACTACTGATTTTTGTATTTTGATTTGTAGCCTGCTACTTTACTGAAATTATTAATTTGAGTATGTGGATCTCTCAAGTATAAAATCATATCATCTACAAATAGGAATACTTTAACTTTTTCCTTACCTATTTGTATCCCCTTTATCTTATTTTCTTCCTTTATTGCTGTAGCTAAGTTTTCAAGTACAATATTGAACAGGAGTGGTGACAGTAAACAGACTTCTCATTCCTGATCTAAGTTGGAATGCTTCAAGTTTTTCCCTATGTAGAATGATGTTTGCTTTAGGCTTGTCATATCTAGCCTTTATCAAGTTGAGATATATTTCTTTCATTCCTGTTTTCTCCAAAGCTTTTGTCATGAAGGGATATTGAATTTTGTCGAAGGCCTTTTCTGCATCTATTGAGAGGACCACATGATCTTCATTTCTCAGTCTGTTGATACAGTGAATTGCATTTATTGATTTTCATATATTAAACCTTCCTTGCATTTCTGGTATGAACCCAACTCGATCATGATATATGATCTTTTGGATATGTTTTTTAATTCAGTTATTTAGTATTTTATTGAAAAATTTTGCATCCGTGTTCATTAGTGAGATTGGCCTATAATTCTCTTTGATGTGTCTTTGTTTGGCTTCAGAAACAGAGTAATACTGGCTTTACAGAAAGAGCTTGGGAATATTCCTTTTTTTCTCTATTTTATGGAATAATTTGAGGAGTAGTGGTGATAATTTTCCTTTGAAGGCCTAGTAGAATTCTGCATTGAATCCATCTAGTCCTGGGCTTTTTTTAGTTGGAAGACTTGTAATTACTATTTCATCTCTTGTTATTCATCTGTTTAATGTATCTATTTCATCTCGAATTAATTTTGGTAGGTTGTATGTATGTAGGAATTTATCCATTTCCTTTAGATTGTCCGATAAGAGAATATAATTTTTAAAAATATATTCTTATTCTCTGGATTTCCACAGTATCTGTTGTATTTTGCCTCTTTTGTTTCCAATTTTGTTGATTTGTGTTTTCTCTCCTTTTGGTTAGTGAAGCTAAGGTTTTATCAATCTTATTTATCTGTCGAAAAAAATTCTTTGTTTCATTGATTTTTTTTTTTTTGTATTGTCTTTTTCAGTTCCAATTCATCAATTTCTGTTGAGGTCTTCAATATTTCTTCCTGTGTGCTACTTTTAGGTTTCGTTTGTTTCTTTTTTCCTAAGGCTTTCAGGTGTAATGTTAATTCATTTATTCCAGATCTTTCATTTTTTTGTGAAGTAGGAATTTAGTGCTCAAAACTTTCTGCTTAGGATTGTTTTTAATGTATCCCATAGATTTTGGTAGGTTGTTGTATCTTCGTTTTCATTGGCTTCAAGGAAGTTTTCAATTTCGTTTTTGATCCATTGCTCATTCAAAATTGTATTGTTTAATTTCCATGAGTTTGTATAGTTTCTATCGTTTCTTTTGTTATAGATGTTCATCTTTATTCTACGATGGTCAGATAGTGTGCAAAGTTGTGACTTTTAATCCATGCTTAGTCTATGTTTATTGATGAGGGAATTGAACCTATTGACATTTAACATTATAATTGAGATGTGTTTGTTGATTTCTGTCATTTTTTGAATTTAGTGATTTTTGTGTTGACACTTCTCTATTTGTTGGCATTATTTTTTAAAAATTATTTATTCAACTGTGTGTGTGTGTGTGTGTGTGTGTGTGTGTGTGTGTGCGCGTGTGCGTGTGTAGAACCACGGGCGAATTCGGGAACCTCTACCTCCTCCTTGTTTACTCTGCCCCAGGATTCACAGGCTCCGCCCTACCAGGACTGGAAATGCAGGCCGCCCCCGCTTCCGCCCGGCGTCTATACGTGGGGTCTAGGATCCGAACTCAGGACCTTCCACCTGCAAGGCAGAGGCTTAACCCCTGAGCCACCTCTCCAGCCCCCAATTTCTTCAGTCTTAAGTATGATTTTTTTCTATATATATTTTTTAGACCTGGCGTGATAAACATGTAGGCCTTCAGTTTACTTTTTTCAATGGAAGATTCTTCTTTCACATTCAAATGTGACTGATAGTTTGAGCGGATATAACAGCCTGAGTTTGCATTTGTCATCATTCATGACTTGAAGAATGCCTCTCCAAGCTCTTCTGGCTTTTTAATTATTTTAATTTGACTGCTTTCTTTGGTGTGCCCAATGAGGTTGTCTGATTTTGACTGTGGTAAAACTTCCTTAGATTTGTTTGGGATGGTGTTGTTTAAGGGTTAGTCTATGGTTACTTAGTGCTGTTTCTGTGGGTGTGATGGCTGTACTGCGCTTGGTGTGTGTACACCCAGTCTTACTTTGGAGGTGGAAGAGTTTGTGATCTCATTTAAGTTGGGAAGTTTAGTGGGTAAGGTCTGGTTAAGAATCGGAGTAGCTACTAGAGGATAGGATAGGGTGGGTTTAGTAATTAGGAGTCAGAGTGTTATGGTTGCAGGTGAAGTGAAATTTTATGTTTTTAGAGCATTTGATTTAGTAAATGACTTTAGGTCAATTGGGGTAGTTGTATGGGACATGGTAGGAAATTGTAGGAATAGTCACTCTTAAGCAGGAGTGACTATTTCTTGGGATAAATAGGGAGCAAATAAAAAAAGAGGGAGTACTTATGGTTTACTGATAGGATTGTTCCCTGGTGAATTTAATGTTTTCTTGCATCCTCTATTGACTGAGGTTGATCTGGCTCCACCATTGGTGGTTCCTGTGCTGCTTAGCTGGTTTCTAGATTTATGGTGGGGAGAGGGGAGCTGGAGTGCCTTGATATAGCTGGGGTGGGCTGGAGGGTGAAGTGAGCCTCTTGCTGCAGTGTGGCTGGGGCATTACTCACTTAAGTAGGCAGCAGTTGAGGAGTTAATAGTTCTGTACTTAGAACATTCTTAGTCAGCATATGCCTCTGAGAAGGAGAGTAATTTATGCATCTCAACCCAAATATATAAACAGGTTAACAGAGGCAAATAAAAATATTACATGTTGGTGGTATAATTCTGTTATAATCTAACTTTTATTTAGGGTAAAATAAGTTATTTATATAGCTATTCTATGATAATGGACTAATTAGCTTGTACAATATGGTAATGAAGTATTGGCTAAAAAGAATTTTCTTTGACCTGTGGACCTCATTTTTAAAAATTTTAAATATTTTATTTAAATGGAAGAGAGAGAAAGCATGCATGCTTTCATGTCTTGGCTCACAGTGGAGATCAGACAACTTTATTTTTTTAACGTAAATAAATATTTTTTTTTAGTTTAAAAGCATATTGAATTCTTATCTCTGTTTCCCTCCCATTTCTTTCTTTTCCCTTTCTCAGTCCATCCCACTCTCTCCCACTCTTTTGCCTGTATGCTTCTATTGACCCTAGGGTTCCCTCTGGTTTGTCTACTCTTTTTTCCCCTATGTTTATAAGCATATTGAGCACTATTCCCTGCTTTCCTCTATAGTTTCTTCCTTCTATCCCTCCATCAATCTCACCCTCCTGACTGTCTGCTTCTACGGATCCCAGGGTTCCCTCTGGTTTGTCTACTCTTGTGGGGATTCAGGCTTCTGTGGAATACCAAGTTGCCTCATTTTAGGTTATCCTAGTCATAAAGGCATTTCCCTTCACTCATCCAGCTTTCGTCCCTAAGGTTTCCACTGTGTATTCTTATCTCTGTTGAGTTCCTTGATAGTCTATGGGAACATGTTGTTATGTCAGTCATTATGCAGTCTGGTAAGGACAACTCTCACTGTAGTGAGTTCCTAGATGCAATAGTCTTGCCTAGAGTAGAATATCTTATCCAAAGGTGAATAACCTTCTCATCTTTATGTCCTTTCCCTGTACTGCTCTGTAAATAGAGATCAGACAACTTTCTAAAGTCAGTCCTGTCCTTCTGCCATATGAATTTTGAAGATTAAACTGAGGTTTGTGAGCAGGTACCTTACATACTGAACTATTTCAGTGGCCCAATGACCTCATTTTTTAAAAAGAAACACATTGGCCTCTTGGAAAGTATCATTCACATGATTGACAAGAATGGGCAGGTAAGAGGATAAATGGTGGGTAAAGCACACATCAGACAGGGAGTTATAGTAACATGAATAGTCTCATTGCACTTTGTCGATTTTAAGCATCTCTGTCAACTAAGGGGAAGATAAATGTGTCCTTAGAATTCCTCTTATGTACAGAACCAGAACAATTTTCCTTTTTTTCTACTGTAAGTGGATGGTAATTTATGAAGTTAGAGAAAGAAGAAAATATTTACACATGTGTAATCATTCATCTTTATTACATCTTCATTACATTTTTATTTAACCTATCTTTACATTATAACTGAATCTCAAAAGTGAGTAGACTAGCAAATGATAAAACAAGAATTGGGTCCTTGTTATAAATAATATGTCTCGTGTAGTAAGATTCTAGAAGGAAAAGATAAAATGCCCTATTCCTTGTATTTGAGAAAAATGAATAGTCTATTATTTGTACTGCTGAACATTCAAGAACGAGGATGTAGGAAAATATTGTGTTTAATTTTTTGATAGGTACAATCACCATGTATTATTTGTTAAAGTGCCAATGGCAGTTTTGAAACTAATTACGAGTTAATTTTTGTGCATTTTTTTCTTTTTTTAATATTTTATTTGAGAAAGAAGGAGACAAAAGAAGAGAAAGAAAGGGAGGGAGAGAGAGAGAGAGAGAGAGAGAGAGAGAGAGAGAGAGAACACGTGGCATGCCATAGCACATAGACAGAAGTCAGAAGACAACTTTCAGAAGTCAATTGTCTCTTTCTATCATGTGGACTTCCAGGGACAGAGCTCAGGTCCCCAGGTTTATAAGAGAGCACTTTGCTCAATCATCTCTAGTCCTCTTGTATAATTTTTCAATCACAGTAGTAACAGTAATTAAGATTTTCTAGTATCTAATGCCAACACAATGTACAAATATCATGAGGTTGTTTATGAACTCATATAATCCTCATATAATGCTTATACAATATAAAGCATTATTTTCATTGTAAGACTGAAATGTCATTAATTTTATTTGCTTAGTGTATAATTAGTGAATAATCTTGAATCTAACATCAGGTCTTTTAGTTAAAGTCCCAAGACTATTTTTTTAAGCTGCTTGATTGTGACTTTATTGACAACATACACACAGACTGCTACAGAGCCAAATTGGAAGCAACAATCAGATTTCTATGAAATAAGTCTGAATTCCCTTTAGCAATAGTTACAGATGGCCAGCATCTAACAGGGTCAGCCCATCATGAAGCCCAAAAAGCTGAAAGAATTGTGGGTGGACCATACACTTATGAGAGCTTTTCTAGCAAACACATGATTGGAAACCTTTGTCTGTGAAAGGCCACTGAGTAAATACTGGGGACTCCACATGAAGTCTATCACAAAGCCTTACCTCTGTCTCTGGAACATGACAACTGTCAGACACAGTTTTAAGCAAAAAAGGGTATTCTCAATAAAGCTTTATCAACACAATTGAACACCAATCAGATTTGACCCATAGGCTTTAGTTAGTTGATCTACTGCCAAGACTATTTTCTATACTATGATACCTGGCACTAGGTTACAGGAAGCTGAGAATATTGCTGAATTCATTGAGAAGTTTTAATATCTTTTGACTTCTCTCTCATCTGTAATGTAAGTTTAACATCACAGCAAAAAATCAGATCCTTTATCAAACTTATAGGACAGTTTTTCATACAGAAGAAATTGAATAGGGAGTTGAGAAAGTCCCAGCTTAACCTTAATTATAACAGTATGTACACATCATTTGACTTAATATGCAAAATCTTATCAGTACCTTTGAACTTCCTTGTGTGCCCTTTGAGTCACATCCTTCATGCATCTCTTGAAGTGACTTCTGCCCCCATATTACTTGTTTTCTTGCTCTCCATTGTCATTTGGATTTTTTGCAAATCTCTAAACAAAATATAAGGTATAGTCTTGTCTGTTTTCAAACTTCGCATGGATGGAACAATCCTATAGTACTCCATCTCTGACATAATAATATATCTCCACTATGCTTTTAAGATTCTAGAGTATGTAGTGGATTTGCATCCATTGTGGCTAATCTTGATTGTCAAATTAATTGCATTAGGAAGTCTTATGAGATTAGTAGATTGTGCTTTCAAATGTGTCTTCAATTCATTTCGGAGGAACATTAAAGAAGAAAAGAAGAACTGCTCTCAATGTGGTGATATCAAACTACTTTCTAAGGATCCAAATGGAATAAAATGGGAAAAAGGAGAAAGCTAGCTAACGGAGATTTCTCTCTCTCTCTCTCTCTCTCTCTCTCTCTCTCTCTCTCTCTCGGCCACCATAATGTGACCTTTGCTGATCTGTCATGTCCTTCCCACCACAATGGACTGAAACCAACAACCAAAACAAATCCCCCTCCCCTACAAGTGTTTTGCGCAGATATTTCATCATGGTGATGAGAGTTTGACTAATGCTGTTAGTGACTAATAATATCTCTTATACACGATGCATCCATTCTTCTGTCTATTCTTAATGACTTAGCAGGCTATATTGTATATCCTTTACTATAAACAGGCAATATTTTCTTTAGCATCTGTACACAGGATCTACTGGATCTTGTAAGATAGTAGTTTGACACTCCTAGTCCAGATGTATTCAATCATTTGTTCTTTTAAAAATGTTATATTTTTTAACAGATATTTTGTTACAGTGACAAAAAGCTGACTAATGTGGATGGGCAAATATTGCTTTTTTTTTTCCTCTTAACTTTTTTCAACCCTTGGAGCTAACCAACCGTCTATGAATTAGTCTATCAACAAATGTGAGATTATAATTCAGGAACACCAGGGAAGGAATCTATATTTTTATCACTTTTCTTCATCTATAATGCCTCTTTCCCACTGCACCACCCCATATCCACTTATTACAGCTCAATCATCAGCATCTGGAGGAGTAACTGTCTGCTCAGAAACATGAGTTAGAGTTCGGAGGAGAAAAAGTCTCCGGATTTTCTCAGAAACTGACATTGTAAAGAATAAGTTTTTAGACATAAAAAATACACTTTACACTTACTTTATGAGTTTATACTCTGAAACATTTCACATACTTATAAGCAATGTCTTTCAAATGTATGTCAACATTTCATTACATTTTCATGTAATGAGAAAGTTATGTCCGTCATTATGCAGCTCTGGGAAGGACAAGTTTAACTCCAGTGAGTTCTTAAATTTAGCAATCCTGCCTTGAATGGAATGTCTTCTTTAACAGTGAACCTTTCCAACTTTAGGTTCTTGCAATTTCACCACCCCTTCTTCTGTGAGATTCCCAAAGCCTTAGGATGGGGAGAGATAAAGTGGACCTGACTCTTGGAGGAGCTTTGAGTCACTGGTACTCTGCATTATAGTTGGCTATTGCTGTCCACTTCACTGCTCTTCTATTGCTCTAGGCTGCATCCTGTCAGGATATTGAGATCTTCTACATCTGTTGTAGAAGAAGACTTCTAGGCTGAAAGTTAAGTGTTCTTCCAATCTATGTGTATAATAACAGTTATTTGCAGGGCAATTTGATGTACTATCTTCCTACCTATAGGTTCATTGGCTGTTTTCCCTATTGATCTATTTCTTTCATTCTTTTTAGGTTCTCATTCTACTTTACAGTAAGAGGAATGTGTACCAGTCTGAAAAACAGGTCTTGAGTTCAATCAGAAAGCTATTGGTTGTCTCCTTAATACTCATGCCACTATTACACAGGTGCTCACCTGTTGCCATGGTGAGTTTTATTACAACTTACAGACTCATGTGTTGATGAGGCCTGTGATTATTTCTCTGACCCATCAGCTTTTATTGTATTCCTTGGTACTATGAAAGCAGTCCAGCAAGGAAGACATTCTCAAACCTGTTCCAGTTGAAATATTCTGTCCATGTTCTGTGATACATATGTGTTGCAGCTTCAGTAATAGGATCTTACTAACAGTTTTTGGAGAGCAACCAAAAGCAATGGCAAAGGCTATAATGTTTGGAGGGCATTTAAGAACTCTCTGACCAACATTTTTATCAGAAAGTGTCACATTCCTGTTACTTCTAGTATAATTTTGTCACTAGGTTCTAAGCAGATCAGCTCAAGGCTTTTTTCCCTTTCATTTACCTCACTCTATGTTCTTTTGCATAGGGTCTGCCCATTCTTGAGAAAGGTAAAATATTTTGATACCATAGATTAATCATAGATGATATGTCCACCTTCTTAATCAATAAATACATAGATTTCAGCTGCATTCAAGAAGAAAGGCTAGAGAAAAGGTTGCTCGATGTTAAAAGTGATTTTGAGCTCTGAAAATCTGCTTTCTACTGTAGTATTGCATCTGCAACTCTAACATCACATATTTAAGTCTATATGTATAATAAACATGGCATATGCATAGTTACACATATAATTAGCTACATATAGATATCTTTTTAGCTATATGATGGATAAATAGATATTAAAAAGTTTTCTGGAGCTATATGCCTACCAACTCTTCCAGAGACAGCACATTGAATTATTTAACAGAATACTTATCTTTCATACTTGAATATTTTATTTGCAAGCAGATAGATTGGAAAGCACCATTATTCTGCAGGATTTCTCACACTGCAAATTGGATTTAAAATCCCCTTCAGTGATCTTAGTATGCATTACTTATTAAATACTAAGTACATAACAAAAAAGGGAATAGAGAAGTTTAGTTGATTAAGTATGAGCAAGAAAATAAGATGGAAAAAAATTAATTTCCTTTACCAGCCAGTAGCACGTCTGCTTTTCAGTTCTCAAAACAATTAATGTTGCTTTTCAAAATTTTGACAATTAAGTTCAGTGCTCAAAACACATAGTTCCATCTGGGCCAAAAGTAATTACAAGCATCGACAAATGTGCATAGAGTGAACGTAGTTTCTCTTCACTTGAACAAGATTTCCTTGAGTGGAAGAGACTTTTTTAATATATAAAATCCAATTTTGTAATTGAATTATTCAAATAGAAATAAAAAAATGATTCCCTATGTGACTGCAACTTAGCACATAGATTTCTTGCTAACCCTTTTCAGAGAACTGTTATGGAAAACAACTAACCAGGCTCTGACAGTGTTCTCATAGTCAAAACTAAAATATAATTGGCAGTGTTTTCATTACTGTTAGTAATGAAAATATTAGTGTCTAAATATTTATACTCTGAAAGCATGAAGTGAAAGTTTGATATTAGTAGAGGACAAACTGTAAAACAGGCTAATCACCAAAGGAGATTTTTCTTCAGATTTATGGCTCAATCAGCATCTAATATCCTATGTGCAGCTCCATACTTTCCCTGCTGGCATTGAAGAAGAAAAGTTAAATTTAAAAGAAGTTCAACAAATATGCCAAGGAAAAGAACCAGTTTATTATTTTTTTTATTTCCACTCATACAAACTTAACAGGTACACTGGTCCCCTCACTCCCTCCCCATCCCCGAGTGCCTCCCCCTCCCATCCCCAGAGCATCCTTTAATGTGCATGCCAGACTCTTCTCTGGGTCCTCCTCTCCGATGAGGTGCAAGGACCCAGTGGCATTTCCCAGAACTCTTTCCTGTGTTCCCATTAAGCATAGGAACACTATTGTGGCTGTCAATCCCTTGCCTCCAAGGATCTTAGTGCCTTTAGCAAATGCTAGACTTTGTGGGGTCAAAAGTGTGTTGGACATCGCGCAGGGCATGCAAAGTCCAATTATGATTGCTTTGGCCCTAACTTGTGTGGAGTATCTTGCATATCATTGCTCCTCCCATCCTTAAAGTTCTTAATCAAATGATTCTTGAAGTCTCCACTGGCTCCCACCAATGGATCAGTCAATAAACAGCTTATTTGAAAAAGCTTTTGTAAACAGTGACTTGGCAGCAGAGAAAGGTAGATTAGAACCAACTCCTGGAATATGTCTTGGCAGCTACATTATGCTGAGACTATAAGTTAGTTTGATATAAAAGTGATTCAGTGCAGGACAGTTTATTCTTTTTTTAATACATTTTTTATTTCAGCTCATACAAACTTAATAGGTACACCAGTTCCCTCCCTCGCTCCTCCTCCCCCCGAACCCCCTGCTCCCCCTCCCCATCCCCCTGTGCCTCCCACCCGAATTCCCAGAGTCCTTTCTTGTGCATGCCTGACTCTCCTCTGGGCCCTCCTCTCCGATGACGTACAAGGACCCAGTGACATTTCCCTGAACCCTTTCCTATGTTCCCCTTAAGCATAGGAACACTACTGTGGCTGTCAATCCCTTGCCTCCAAGGATCGTGGTGCCTTTAGCAGATGCTAGACTTTGTGAGGTCAATAGTGTGTTGCCCCCTCTTCCGCAAATATCCCTGAGCTTCAGGATGGGGAGAGATTAGTCTGGCCTAGTTCTAGGTGGTTGATATAGAGTTCTGAAGTTCTGGATAGTGGTTTGTTGATTTTCTTTTGCAGTTTTGTTGCTGCTGCAATGCCCTTCACTCCATCGTGATGGGCACTGTATGTTACCTCCTGGCCAGACACAAAAAGCTGTTAAACTGGAGTCTTATTATAAGAGCACATTCAAGGGTAGATGTAATACTTATACCCAAAAGTGGAATCACATGGTCATATGGCATTTGGCAATGGGAGGGGTCAATCACCCATTTGCAAAATGGTTATGTTTTAATCTGCCGGACTATATGCCCTCCCCTTCTGGTGAGTTCATACCCCCTTACTTGTAAATGATCAGGAAGGAATGTCTGTGAACTTAACCAGGTGTCACATTACTTTCTTGCAGTCCTTGATGGAGGCCTATGTTCTCTACTGTAACATGGTCACTTCTCTCCTTGTTTCTGGTGTGGCCCTCCAACCACATCCCTCCTGTTCATAATCCTTGCAATTACTGTAGATAATACATAGATTTACCTATGAGTGTCTCAAGGTGGGCTGGGTGGGTTTGGTACTAGGAGCCACCTATTAGGGAGTACATACAGTGCTTAATTTTCTGGGTCTGGGATAATTCACTTAATATAATTGTTTCTAATGACATCCATTTCCTGGCAAATTCCAGTAATTCATCATTTTTGATGGCTGAGTAGTATTCCATTGTATAGATGTACCACAGTTTCCTTATCCACTCGTCAACTGTTGGACATTTGGGTTGATTCCATGTCTTTGCTATTGTAAACAGTGCTGCTATGAACATGGTTGTGCTTGTGCTATTGAGGTGAATCTCTGCTGTATGGGGGGTTATACTCAAAAGTGGAATCGCAGGGTCATATGGCATTTCAATCTATAATTTCTTTAAGAACTCCAGACGGCTCGCCAGAGTGTCAGTATGAGCCTGCATTCCCACCAGCAATGTAGGAGAGTTCCCCTCTCTCCACATCCTCTCCAGCATTTGTTCTTGTTTGTATTGTGGATTTTTGCCATCCTGACCAGGGTGAGATGATATCTCGGGGAAGTTTTGATTTGCATTTCCCTGATGGCTAAAGATGTGGAGCATTTTTTCAGATATTTGTTAGACATTTTAATTTCATCCCTGGTAAAATTTCTTTTAAGTTCCAGGGCCCATTTTTTAATTGGGCCATTGGTTTCCTTGGTATTTAGTTTTCTAAGTTCTTTGTGCACTCTGTACAGTAGAGCTCTATCAGATAAGTGGTTAGTGAAGATTTTCTCCCATTCTGTGGGTTGCCTTTGAGCTCCTGTTACAATCTCTTTATCTGAACAGAAGCTCTTTAATTTCACAAGATCCCAGCTGTTGAGAGTTGGTATCAGTGACTGTGCCATTGGATGTCTGTTTAGGAACTGTTGGCCTAGCCCAATCAGCTCGAGGCTGTTCCCTATCCTTTCAACTATATCAAGGTCCTTGATCCATTTGGAATTAAGTCTTGTACATGGTGACAAGTACGGGTCCAGCTTGAATCTTCTGCATGTGGAGATCCAGTTTTGCCAGCACAATTTGTTGAAGATGCTCTTCTTTTTCCATTGGATTCTTTGGGCCCTTTTGTCAAAGACCAAATGGCTGTAATTTTGTGGGCTTATATCTGGGTCTTCAAACCTTATTCATTGATCTGTGTGTCTATTTTGGAGCCAGTACCAGGCTGTTTTTATAGCTATGGATTTGTAATATAGACTAAGGTTCAGTATGGTAATACCTCCAGCAGTGTTTTTGTTACTCAGGATTGTCTTTGCTATCCTGGGTCTTTTGTGCCTCCATATGAATTTTGAGATTGTTTGGTCAACTTCTTTAAAGAATTGCTTTGGGATTTTAATTGGTATAGCATTGAATCTGTATATTGCCTTTGGTAGGATGGTCATTTTTACGATGTTGCTTCTGCCAATCCAGGAACATGGGAGGTCTTTCCACCTTCTGGTGTCTTCTGCTATTTCTTTCTTTAGAGTTTTAAAGTTTTCATTGTAAAGGTCTTTTACCTCCTTGGTTAGGTTTATACCAAGGTATTTCATTTTTTTAGGGGCTATAGTAAATGGGATTGTTTCTCTCAAGGCTTTTTCACTTCTTTCATTCTGGGCATATAGGAAGGCCTCTGATTTTTGCACACTTATTTTGTATCCTGCCACCCTGTTGAACTTCTCAATTAGTTCCAGGAGCTTCCTGGTGGAGTTTTTGGGATCACTCAGGTATAAGATCAAGTCATCTGCAAATAGGGATAGCTTGACTTCTTCCTTGCCAATTTGCAATCCCTCTTATGTCCCTTTCTTGTCTTATGGCTTCAGCTAAGACTTCAAGTACAATATTGAATAGAAGTGGTCAGAGTGGACAGCCTTGTCTAGTTCCTGATCGAAGTGGGAATGCTTCCAATTGCTCCCCATTGAGCATAATCCTTGCTGTGGGCTTGTTGTATACAGCTTTTATTATATTGATAAAGGTTACTTCCATTCCTACTGTCTCTAGCGTTTTGATCATAAAAGGCTGTTGATCTTGTCAAAAGCTTTTTCTGCATTTATCAATAGTATCATGTGGTCTTGGACTTTGGACTGGTTTACATGATGAATTACATTTATTGATTTGCCTATGTTGAACCAACCTTGTATGCCTGGGATGAAGCCTCCTTGGTCCCCATGAATGATGTTTTTAATATGTTTTTGAATCCGATTTGCTAAAACATTGTTGAGAATCTTTGCATCTGTGTTCATCAGAGAGATCAGCCTATAGTTTTCTTTTTTAAGTGAGTCTTTATTAGGTTTTGGGATTAAAATGATATTAGCTGCATAGAAGGAATTTGGTAGTGTTCCTTCCTTTGCTATTTGCTAGAACAGTTTAAGGAGTATTGGTGTTATTAACTCCTTAAATGTCTGGTAGAACTCTGTGCTGAAACCATCTGGTCCAGGACATTTTTCGTGGGAAGATTCAAGATTACTTCCTCAATTTCCTTATATGTTATAGGACTATTTAAATAATTCACAACTTCCTGATTCAATTTAGGTAAGTTGTGTTTTCTTAGAAATTCATCCATCTCTTTTGTGTTGTCAAACTTCACAGAGTATAAGTTTTTGAAATATGATGTTATAATTCTCTGGATTTCTTGGGTATCAGTAGTGATAACTCCATGTTCATTTCTAATTTTGTTAATTTGGGTTTTCTCTTTCTTGCTTTTGGTTAATTTAGCTAGGGGTGTATCATTCTTAGTGATTTTTTTCAAAGAACCAGCTTTTTGACTGGTTGATTTTTTCTTTCGTATTCTCTAATCTCGATTTCAGATATTTCTCCCCTTACTTTGCTGACCTCCTCTCTTCTACTATTTTTGGGATCATATTGCTCTAGTTTCTCTAAAGCTTTAAGTTGCATTGTTAAGTTGTTTATTTCTGATGTTTCCATTTTTTTGATGTAGGCATTAAGAGCTATGAATTTACCTCTTAGAACAGCTTTCATTGTGTCCCAGAGATTTTGGTAAGTTGTACTTTCATTATCATTCACTTTCAGGAAATCTTGAATTTCCTTTTTAATTTCTTCCTGAATCCAGTTCTCATTCAGCATCATATTGTTAAGTTTCCAGGAGTTAGTATATTTTCTCTTGTTTGATGTGTTGTGGATGTCCAGCTTTAGGCCATGGTGGTCTGATAGAGCACAGGCTAGAATTTCAACTTTTTTGTATATGTGTAGATTCGTTTTGTGGCCCAATATATGACCTATTTTGGGGAAAGTTCCATGTGCTGCTGAGGAAAATGTGTATTCTTTGGTGCGTGGGTGAAAAGTTTGATAGAGATCTGTAAGGTCCATTTCTTTCAGGGTTTGATTAAGTTCCAAAGTGTCTCTGTTAAGCTTTTGACCTGTTGATCTATCCCATGTTGAGAGGGCGGTGTTGAAGTCCTCAAGAATTATCGTTTGGGGGTTGATTTCTTGCTTTAGACACTGTAGGGTTTTCTTAATGAATGTGGAGGGGCCCGTATTGGGTGCATATATGTTCAGTATTGTGAAGTCTTCCTGGTGAATTGTACCTGTGACTAAAATGTAGTATCCATCCGTGTCTCTTATAATTTTCTTTGGTTTCAAGTCCACTTTGTCTGATAGCATAATGGCTACCCCTGCCTGTTTTCTGCTTCCATTAGCTTGTACAATTGTTGACCAGCCTTTTATTTTTAGAGCGTGCCTATCTTTTGTGGTGAGATGGGTTTTCTGCAGGCAGCATATTGATGGATTGTCATTTTTAATCCAAGTTTGTAATCTCTTGATCAGTGAGTTAATTCCATTAACATTTAGTGTTATAATGGAGAAACTATTTTAATTCCAGACATTCATTATGTTTAGTAGTTTTTAAAAGTATATTGCTTCACTTTTAATGGTGTTATACTTGCCTTCTGTTCTCCTGGATATGCCTGTTTTTTTCTTCATGCTTGAGTATCATTTCTAGCATTTTTTGAAGGCCTGGTTTGGTGGATATGTATCCCTTCAAGTTTTCTTTGTGCTGGAAAATTTTTCTTTCTCCCTCGATCATGACGGATAGTTTCGCAGGGTAAATCAGCCTGGGTTGACATTTTTGCTCATTCAATACTTGAAGTATGTCTCTCCAAGCTCTTCTTGCTTTTACTGTTTCGACTGAGAAGTCAATTGTTATTTTAATAGGTTTACCTTTAAAAGTGACTTGTTTTTTCTCCCTTGAAGCTCTCAGCACCATTTCTTTATCTTGAATGTAGAGTGTTTTAACTATTATTTGCCGTGGCGTGCTTCTGTTTTGGTCGTATCTGTTTGGGGTGCGGAATGCCTCTTGTATATGGATGGGCCTCTCTTTTTTTTTTTTTACATTAAATTTATTTATTTTTTTTCAGCTCATACAAACTTATTAGGTACACCAGTTCCCTCCCTTCCTCCTCCTCCCCCCATACCTCCTGCTCCCCCTTCCCACCCCTTTCCCTCCCCATCCCCCAGTGCCTCCAGCCCCAATTCCCAGAGAGTCCTTTCTTGTGCATGTCTGATTATCCTCTCTTTCTTTATATGAGGAAAGTTTTCCTTGATGATCGTTTGAAAAATTTCCTCAGGGGTGGTATTTTGAGATTCTTGCTCTGGTATTCCATGAATATCCATGTTAGGCTTCTTCAGGGTGTCCCATATCTCTTGGATATTTCTCTCAAGTATCTTTTTGGCTTTAACAACCTCTTCCATTGAGCTAGTTAGTACTCTCACTTTATCTTCAAGGTCTGAAATTCTGTTTTCTGCTTCTTTAGTTCTGTTGATAAGACTCTCTGTGGAGTTCTAGGTTGAAGATAACTTGTCTTGTAGCTCAGTTTTAAACTCTGCTTGAGTCTGTTTTAACTGCTCTATGCCAGTTTTTGTTTCTTGCACTGTTTTTCTCAACTCCTCCAAGTGTCTGTTTTGTTCCTCTTCAAAGCTATTGATTTGATTATGTAATTCCTCCCGGATTTCCTCTTTCATAGTATTGAACATGGTAATGATCATATTTTGAAAGTGGTTATCCTGGGTCAGGCTTTCTTGGCCATTTTCCGTGGGTTTGTTCTGGTTGGAGTCTAACATTATGGGATTAATTTCTTCAGTGGGAAATTTGTTTACTTGAGTGTTGCTTCTCATGGATTTGCACTTTGACTTTGGCATTGTCGTTTTAACTCTTAAGATCTTTGAATTTCACTAAACTGAATTATTTGGCCTGGGGTTCTGGGGGCGGGTAGGGACGGAGCTTACCTAGGTCGTGGTGAGGCCCTGCTAGACCACAAGTGCATCCCGGCAGGCAGAGTGGGGTGGGGAAGGGAGGATAGGGGTGTTGGCGTGGAGCTATTTAACCCGAGGGGAGCTGGGGCGGGGCCCGGCCACAGGGAGAGGTCCTCCTCGTCCCTCGGCCCTTCGCGCAGCTCCGGCTGGATGGTGGGGTAGGAGCTGGGTCCCTTGGGCTGACCTGGGGTTCTGGGGGGCGGGCGAGGGCGGAGCTTACCTAGGTCGTGGATGAGGCCCGGCTGGACCGCGCGCGTGTTCCGGCCGGCGGAGCGGGGTGGGGAAGGGCCAAGTTTATTCTTTAGTAGCTATGGTATTTACAGATGTGAAAGTACAGATACCATAGTGACAGTACTCAATCTACTGTGTCCACAGATGTGAAAATATTGCAACTGTAGTGAATTTAAGACCCTTAAAACCATTAAGCCTTATTAATGTTTTGTGTGTGTATACACACTTGTGTGTGTGTGTATCTGTGTGTCTGTGTGTGGTAGAGGGCACCTGAGTGTGTATGCCTGTGGCGGCACCAGAGTGACTTAAGGAATCATCCTAGATTGCTCTTCTTCCTTATTGTTTTGCTCCTCCTTCCAGGGCCAGAAGTTTAGGCCTATGTCTTGCATTGTAATGTGGAGTCTGGTATCTGAATTCTGTTCCTTTTGTTTGCCATGTAAAGTTTTAAACCCTGAGCCTTCTCCTCAGTCTCCCCTTTAACCTCATTTAAAAAAAAATTCTTAAAACACACATTTATTCCCTGCTTTGGTCCTTCACAACAGAAACCTTTACTATATGGAATCAGAAAAATATTGCAATGAACAGACTGACTAGAGGATTAGTTTTTGTCCTTTGAACACTTTGAGAATAAGATCGGCCTCAGTGAAAGCCTTTGAAACTTTTAACAAGAAAAGTCTGCTAATAAACAGCAAATGGCAAGGTCAGACTCCCTGCAGGATAATTATTCCAGAGTTCATCTATCCAGAAGGACAGAGCAGGTTACTTACAAAAATGCCAGTAATCATTTCTTTTGAAAGGACAATGAAGTTCATCTTTTCCTCTACTGACTTCCATGATGCTTCTATATTAGAACCAGGTATTCTTTACTATTGTTATTTGCTAAAGTGAAACTCATTTGTAGCTTTTCATCATATAATGCATTGTCTTTCCCAAGGCAGGGAGATATATTCCATGACATTTGGCATACATTTAAAACATATATCAATTTCCTCACAGGTTTAAATAGGCATACTGTATAACAGCAAGACTAGCCATGCTTGCATACACTTTCAGAAAGAGTATAAACAAGCAGAAATTGAGTGATTTTTAACTCCATGGCATTGGAGACAGCTGCAAGTTTTAGTTCTGATGTCTTAAAACAGACATACTTATTTATGGCATTGCAGATTAGAATTCGTCTGCATATCACTTTGAATTGTGTCGTGTTCAAGTCCAGTATGTAGGAACCAATCATCATTTCATTTGGTTGGATGAATTTGGGCAGAGGATTTTCTAATACTGTGTATCTGATAACTCTTAGGAAATGATAAAAATTTTGCTTCATAGAAAAATTATGTCAGACATGTCATCATTACACTAGCAGAGATTATTCATTGACACTGTGGAATAGAATTGCCCTTTAAATATGACAGGTCTTTTAAATTGAATATTGCATGGTATAGATTCCACTCTTTTACAGACCCTTGAAAGCATTTGTATTAGCATTCTGAGCTGAATATGATAGAAGATAAACTCGAATGTATTTTTCCTTGAAAAAGAAATAAATGAAAAACATTGCAACATTTATGCAATTGAAAAGTAAAGGAAATTGTTTCATGAGTGGTTTGGTATGGAGGTTACTGGATTTGCCTGAGATCCTCGTTCTGGAGATCCTCTACAACTTCTTAGTGAAAACAAAATGACTACAGCACCTAGGGCCTCACATCCTCCCAACCACAAGTATATGGGAACAGACCTACATATAAAATGTTCCCAGCTGAGAACAATGAGATCTGAGGAGTTCCCCCAATCCTTAGTCACTGCCATAAGATGACTGGAAGAACATCAGCATTGTTGGACTTTATGAAGTATCTGTAGTGACACATCCCACCCCTAAAGTTGCTGTGGTAGTTTCTGCAAGCAGAAATCACACGATCACCATTGTACCTCTTGGAAGCCTGACCGTCAGTTCATCATTCACCACCTGGACCTGCAGCATAACCCTTTATATTTCAGAGGATTTAAAAAGACATACACGTAGAAATACTTTATAGGCCGAACAAGCCCTACTGTCTGTGAAAATAAATTATTAACAAAATTGTAGATGAAGTCATTAAAGTCTTTCCTCCTTTCCATGAAAGCACTATGTGATACCACATTTAATGCCTTCTATTAGAGATTAAACAAGAAGACCTGGAATATCAAGACAAATTTAAAAATACAAGATGAAGTAGAAGAAACATATTATTAGGAATAAACATTTTAAGTAGTGAATAAAAGAAAATTATCCTTAATAATCATACTGAATACTGATGTTTATGTCCAGTAAAGACTGAAGAGAACAATTGATCCTAAGGTTTCCAAAATGCACTGTCATAATTTGCAATCATAAAACAAGTGATCCTGGAAGACACACTAATATTATACCTCTACGAAAAATGCAAATTTCAGGTTGTTCTCTGAAGGGTCCTTTGCTCGTCCAAACGTATACAACTTCTCAATTTTCCTCCAGTCCAGTGAGGAACAGAGGCATTTATTACCTTTATCTTTTTATTATTCAAAGGTAATTCAGTGATAAAAATGGATTAGATTGTATGCGTATATATGCAAGCATGTACATGCCACCATTGCATGTATTTAAAGGCAGAAAACAACTTTCAAGTGTCCTTCCTCACTTTTCCACATTTTTGAGACCAGATCTCTTCACCATCACTATGTAACCCAAGCTGACAGACCTGTGAGCTTTTCTATGGGTTTGGTGGGATTCCAGACAACTGCAACATTGCATTTGGCTGTAGGTGGGATCTGGGGATCATAACTCAAGGCCTCACTTTTGAGAACAAGTTGTGGTCTCATCAGCCTGGATATTTTCAGAAAAGAAATTTCCCATGTCCTTGTTATATTGTCTCATTATCTGCCTGATGGTGTACTCTGGAAGTCTTGGGATGGTGTCTTTGAGCCTAACACAGAAGAGAGATGAAGGGTGGACTGTGGCAGGAACTGAAGACCTTGGTAATCACACAGAGAGCAAGACGAGGGAGCTGCAACGTGGTCATGCAGGGCTGTTTAGACTGTAGGGAATTCAGTGTTTACCTAAACTTCATCCAAAAATTTATTTTAAATAGGTAAGTAAATGGTAACATAATCAGTTGTGTATTGACCAGATACTAGAGGCTGGTGTAAAACTGGTATGAGAATGCTTAGATCACTAGGTGGGCACCGATGAGCCCCAAATGGCATGTTGTTGGTTTGTCCAAGAGTGACACTAATAGAGAGAAAATATTTGAAAGAATTGAGATGAACTAGAAAATAGTGTATGGAGACATTGGCTGGTACCAAGTCATAAGAATCACTGAGTGCTAGATAGCTCTTTTGGTTTTTGGTGTTTTTTGCTTTTTTTTTTTTCCTGGAATTTTTCCCCTCGGAAGTACTTCTGACAGGTCCCATAACATGCATTTGTTTTCCTAGAGTGACAATAAAGAAAAAGCTTCCATTATTTGTAGCCACTACTGGATAAATAAATGTTACTTCTTGAGGTCTTGGTGTCCTGCTTCCTTGGTTTGCTTACATTTCTGCAACGAGTTCACTCCCCCACACTACGGGGTTCATCCAGTCCAAGTGAGCATAATGTACTCAATCTGGATTGACACATTGTTCTAGTTTCTGCCCTCTCTCTCTCTCTCTCTCTCTCTCTCTCTCTCTCTCTCTCTCTGAAGTAAGTTAAAATTATCACTGCCTGCTTCTTAGATCTCTTTCATTCCCATCCCTGTTTTCGGCCTTCAGTTCCTGCCTTGGTCCATCGCCTTAACATTTATAGCCTATTAACCTAGCATGGAGTTTCCCTGCTTCTCATTTCTAATCCATCCTTCCAAATCCAAGCCATCTAAAGAAAGGCTGATGACTTCATCTCAATTCTCTGTTCTAAAATTTCATTGAAAGATCTGTCCTCCCAGCATTTAGGATAAAGCACCAGTATCACAGGAGAGCAAAGAGGATCCTCTGGAATATGTTCTTTTACCTTTCTGGTTTGTAAACATGCCATCATCTCCTTCCTCTAGCTCAAGTGACAAGCTTATGTATTTGCTTCTCTTCTGCCATTCTCCATTATGACTCCACACTTGTAGTATTTGATTCCAATAGTGTTTCTCAATTTAAGATTTTCAATATTGAACCCATGAGTTCCCCTGCCAATTTATTTGATTTCTGTGTATAAAATGACCTTAAGATCAGCTACTTGCATTTGTTTCCATCTGTATCCTCAAACAAACCCTCCTGTACACATTCTCCTTTTGTCTTCTAGGATCTAGAATACATTATAAGAAGTGGTAAACATTCAAAAAATATTCATTCCATTTATGATCATAATTACAACATTTAAAAACTAGGAATGCTTAACATTCTAGTAAGTTTAGGAGAGAAGGAAAGAGAAAGAAACTTAGAAAAAATGTAGCATGAAATATGGAAAACTCACTAAGTGACTCTACTAACAAAATAACTTTCAGATGTTACTTTTATCTAGCAATAGATATACATTCCATAGTATACATACATGTACATACATATACATTCCATCTAACAACCCACACTATCCCATCATATAGTATCAAAATATATGAAAATTCCACAAAGCAAGTGTAAATCCTTACAATATATGATGTCTTGTGGCAATTTTTCGGCAATTTCATTCTATTTATATTTTTATTTTTTTCTACAAGCATATTGAGTATTCATACCTGCTTTTCTCTATCCCCCCTTCCTCCCCTATCCTCCCTTCACTTCCTCACGGGATCCCTTCATCCCTTCCACTGCTTCTCGCCCTCCTACCTATATGCTTCTGTGGACCCCAGGGCTCACTCTGGCTTGTCCTCTTGTGGGGATTCAGGCCTCTGTGGCATATCAAGTTGCCTCTCTTCAGGCATTTTCACTGATAGAGCACTTCCCTTCACTCATCCAGCTTTAGACAGCAAGGTTTACAATGTATATTCTTATGTTTCTTGAGTTCCTAGGTAGTCTGTGGGGGTATGTTGGTATGTCAGTCACTATGCAGGTCTGGGAAGGACAAGTCTCACTGTGGTAAGTTCCTAGATGCAGCAGTCCTGCCTTGAGTGGAATGTCTTGCCAACTATGAACCTTCCTACCTTTAGGTTCTCACAATCTCTTTTCTGGGAGGTTCCCAAAGCCTTAGTATGGGGAGAGATTAGGTTGGCCTGATTCTGGGTAAACCTTGCTGAGTTGCTGGTACTCTGTATTATGGTTGGTCATTGTTGTCCACTTCATTGCTCTTCTTATTGCCCTAGGCTGCATCCTGTAAGGGTATTGAGATTCTTTACCTCTGTTGTAGAAGTCTTCTAAGCTGAATATTAAATATTCTTCTTCCTATTTATAAGTTCATTGACTGTTTTCCTGTTTATTTCCTTCCCTTTTTTTTAGATCTTTGTTTTAGTTAACAGTAACAGGAATGTGTACCGTTCTGACATCAGTTCTTGAGTTCAATCAGAAAGCTGTTGGTTATTTCTTCAACACTCATGTCACTATTAAACAGGTGCTCACCTGTTGCCATTGTGATTTTTATTGCAACTTACAGATCTCATGCTCTTGATGAGGCCTATGATTATTTTTCTTCCCCAGCAGTTTCTACAGCATTCCTTGGTATTGTGAACTATCCAGTAAAGAGGAAGTCTTCAGACCAGTTCCAGTATTTTGCACATGTACTGTGATCCACATGTGTTGCATCTTCCACAATTTCATTCTTTAAATATTTGATAAACACCATTGAAATTGTTATGTGAGTCATTTGGGAAGTCACCACTTTGCTACTTTTCTCATATTTGTTTTATTAGGTTGTCAGCCACATAGGATTGCTAACATAATCAATTATATTTAATTGTAAATAAGCATGTTTAACTCCGCTCGGTCCACACCTTCTCGCAGAGCGTCGGCAGCTTGTTCCGCGAGACAATGTGCGCACCGCTCAGTTCTTGACCAGACTCGCGGAGAGGTTGGCGCTGGGCGTGGATATGTTCGTGGATACAATGTGGCAGGGTCCCCGGGCGCCAACTCGCGATCTCAAGAAACACAAATAGAGGAAATGGGCAGCGCCCCTCAACCCCAGAAACACCCAATAAATTGAGCCAGAACGCAGGCGCTTGGCTAGGGTCTCCCCCAACCTCGCGCGGACCTCAGGACCCGCTGGAGGAGGAGAGACTTACTTAGAACTCCAGGACAGCGTGGCTGGTGCGGGGAAATGCTATGAACGCACTAGCTACATGCAGAGACCTGTGCAGCAACATAAAATTGTTTTGTTTTTTTTTTCTTTTTTCAAGCATTTCAATACATCTTTCGTAAGTTTTTAAATCAAGGCGGATCAGTTGACTTTGGGTGAACTTTCAGAGGGAGAAATTTCACATCTCTGCGGCCACGGGGGACGTTTATTTTCCCATGAGGTCGGGGGGGGGCCTTTGCTTCCCAAACCGGGAGCTGATTTGACTGAAAAACATTTGTCACTCACCCAGTGTTGTGGACAGCCTGGCTTTGCCGCGGAGCTCAGCCTCTTCTGGATACTTGGGGTTCTGTGTCTGTTTGGGGGCACTGGACACAGAGCCCTGACACACTACACACTCTTGCCCCTACCAAGCCTTGGCCCCCTTGGCCCCAAATGAAGACACCCCACTCATAAAAGCTCCACCCCTCACCGTCCTGTATGTTGGTGTATTTCCACTTCAACATTTCCAGGACAAACCCACCAGAGCGACCCTCTGACTTTGGGGTTTTCAGTGCTGAGAATGTTTCTTGTTTTCCAGTGGGGACCTTCTGTCAGCACGTGGTACCCCGCGTGCTTGAAATTCAAGTTCCTAAATGAGTGAGCCTCACTGCCAACACCACCACTGTATCTTAGCAAAAGTGAATAATTTTAATAGTCTTTTAAAAATATATTTCACATGTATTAAGATCACTAAGGGCAGACCAAATGACTTGAAGCAGCTGTCATATTGGTTGACTCCATTTGTCATCCTGCCAAGATATCCATGTTGTCATGAAAAGCACTAAATCTCTCTGCCAGGCTTTGTTTCTGCTAGAAGTGCTTACTTTATTTAGTTTTCAATAAAATTACCAAGTGAAATTAAGGGAGCGTTTTCTTGAAATAAAGTTAGTAACAGGAATCTAATTGACACACACACACAGGGGGTCATTCTATTATATCCTTTCCTTTCCTTTCTTTTTTATTTCTGGACAATTATACCAGAATGAATCAACTGCAGATGCCTGTGCACGATGTTTGGAAAAGGAATTAAAAACATTTTTATTGGATTTAATAGCACAGATCTGTCAGTTTTCTGTTTCTTCATCAAAAATAAATATACTCTTCACTTAAATATTCAGTGACTCATAAGGAGGTTTGTCTGTTTTTTTTAAGTGAATGAATTTTAGAAAATCAGAAAGATTCAGAAGCAGAAGTAATTTTGTGAGTGTTTTGCTCTGGAAGTATTCATTTCCTTTTATAAAAAAATGTGTTATAGGAAAGCTACCAGGAATGAATATATTTGTCATGATATATGTCTTCTCTAGTCAAGTTGCCAATATTTTAAATTAGAGTTTTAAAATGCTTACTTATGTAAATAAGTATTTTTACTTAAATAATTCATTTTTTCAAAGTGGTATTTAGCTGTGTTGTAATATTTCTCAAAATTAAATTTCTATCCCTTTTCTTTCTGCTAAGTATAGTGACACAGCTGCCATGAATCCTAAATCTGAGCACTCCACTTGCGTAAAGTGGGACATGAAATGCCACTTCATAAGTAGAATATGGGGTCCTCCTCTTTGACATGCTTCAAGGCCAGAAATTTCCTTTGGACATAATAAAACTGAAAGTTTGAGAATAGTGTGTGTAGGAAGAAAGATATGAAATATGCATGATCATACAGATATACTTCTAAAAGAATTGATGAATCGGAGAGTTATTTAAATTAGGAAATTTATTTCTAATAGATTTTCCATGTTTTTTGAATGAAGGTAAGGATGGTGAAGAAAATATCTTTCCTGTGTGTAAAGTAATAATAAAACTCTTGCAGTCCACATATGGGTTGTGCCACAGGTGCTCAGAAGCAGTCAAGGACCCAACAATGGGGTACAGAACCATGCCTTTATTGTGTCTCCAGGACATGGAGTTGTAATGCTTCAAGTTTTTCCCTGTTTAGTATAATTCTTGCTGTTGGCTTATTGCATATAGCTTTAATTATGTTGATATAATAATATAATATAGTATAATATTGTATAATATAATATATAATATAATAACATAATGGTCAGTTCTCAAAGGATTCCACCCACATACAGTCTGTGGTTTCCCTTCCAGTTGGCAATCCACAAACCTGACCCCTGGCAATCGTGTATGACTACCAAGGGGTGGCATGTCCCTCTAGAAGATGAGTGTTCTTTAGTACAGGCTGTGTTCCAGTAACCACAGGAATCTCAGTCTTACTGAACACATGTCTGCGTTTTTCAGGGTCCTGAAATCCTAGGTCTAGAACACCATGATTTCTCACAGAACTAGCTTGAGAGAGAGAGGAATAGATGCCACTCTAAGCTCGTGGCAAATGAATGAAGGGCGTACATACTTGGTAACTCTAGAAGCAGGGGTTGGGGAGGGTAGAATGTTGGTATATTTTATTTGTGATGAGGTAAAGATGTATAACAGAGACACCAAAATAATGACTGAAGCAATACATCCAAATAGTTGGCTATTAAACTAATAAGGAAGATAAACCTAAAAATCATAAGAAATATTCAATTATTTCCAAAAGATAAAAAACAATAAAAGGAAATAATGAAAATGTGGGATGAGTGCAAAACAAACAACAGTAGAGACTCAGATATTTCAGTGTTTACATGAAATTTAAACTGTCCAAACATTCTAAATTGATGGCCAAGATGAGATTCAAATCAGCAATTAAAATCCAAGATAACTATTATTCCTATAATAAATATATCTTAAATATAAAAGGACAAATGGGATAAATGCCAATATACGGAAAGATTTACTATGCTAACCCCAGCTCAATAAAGCTGGAGTGATATTCTTATACCTAAACAGATGTCAGAGATCATGCAAAGTGTGCCAGGGTTCAGGTACCTGCAGAGAGAAGCTCAGAGGTCACTGTGTGAATCTGTGACAGTGAAGTCTGAGTTTCTGTAGAGAACCTGGGATACTGTTGATGTCAGGATAATGGGACACCTACCAAAGTGTGCTTTAGGTACAGAATGGAACTGAAAACTGTGTCTGCTGTGGAGCAACTATGATGAAGGATTGGATCTGCATGAGTCTTTAGGAGTCCAGATCGCATTATTAGTACTACATAGAACTGTCGGATTTGGTATCTGCCCTAATGGATTTTGATTTTGTTTTGATTAGATTATTCCTTATTTTGCCCCGATTTTTCCTCCTGTGGAACAAGAATGTGTGTGGAAGTATGTAACTTATTTTATATTTTATAGGGTTCACAGTTTGGATCTTGTACTTTAAAAGTGACTGTAAGTATATTTGATATTGGACTATATTATATTTTATATTATAATATAAGCATGAGAAAGTAGGTGGAATATGGCTAAGTGTTTGGGTGCTGTCAAATTGATGAGAGGGAAAGTCAACTATCAATCTAACCAATTTAAATCTACCTGGAAGAAGGGCTTCTGGACATGCCTTTGTGGTACTATCTTGATTACCTTTAATTCACATGTGAAGACCCATCCTAAGTGTGAGTAGGACTCTGAAGAAAGCAAATTGAATGTAGCATGCATATTCATTGCTCTCTGATTCTGATCATGTATATAATATGATCAGTTCTCTTAAGTTTCTGTTGCTATGACTTTCCTGACATAATGGACTGTAAATTGGAATTGTGAGTCAAATAAGCCTTCTTCATTGCTTTTATCAGGGTATTTTGTCAAACCTCAGGAAATGAAAGTAAAACCACATGGAAAAGGGCAACAATCTTTAAAATACTGAGTAAATAACCACTCATATGTTGTCACTCAAGTAAACAATACAGTGTAGCAAATACAGTGTAGCATGTACATGCCCACACATAAATGAGAGAGAGAGAGAGAGAGAGAGAGAGAGAGAGAGAGAGAGAGAGAGAATGCTTATGCATGCCACAACACACAGATGGTAGTCAGAACACAACTTTTTGAATTATCTCCTTCTACTATGTGGGGAGTCAAAGTTCATCATGTTTATAAGCAGATATCCTACTCATTGAGCTATTTTGCTGGCCCATATACTGTAGTTTTAGTGTAGTTTTATAGGCCCTGGAAAGCCTACCATTTTTTTTTGTGGATATTTGGAAGATCACACACCTATGTTTAACATTTGTGCTATGTCATTTTAGCATGAATGGAACCGTTTGTCAGTAAAACATGGCACATTATCCGCAGTGTTTCACTTACCCCATTTATTTTGGAAACGCTTACATGTCTTTTCATAGTTTATTTTAATGAACTTATAAGACTTTATGAACATGGATGGTCTTTATGGTAAGGCTGAACATTATTAGTATATAAAAATTCTTTTTTATAAAAAAGAGTGAGAACAAATACACCCTATATAAGAGAACATACAGAGAATAAGATCAAGCAAAAAAATGACTTAGGATATGTCAATTAGAACCTATAGGCAATTAAACAATATGTCATGTATCAGATATGTGATGCTGCCTATTTAAGTTGTTGGTCAGAGATGTCTTGCAGGACACCCAAATAGTGTAAACCTTTTCCCATTACTCTTGGTTACTCCAGAAACTGATGGTAAGACCCTAGTACTGAAGACACAACACATGTTCATCACAGCATACAGTTAACACATACTAGTTGATACTAGTCTGGAAACTATCTTCTTGCTGGACAAAACTTATAGTTATCAGAAAGTACTATGAAAAAAAATTTAGGGGGAAAATAGTCTCATTAACTTGTGAAAGCTGCAATAACAATCACACTGATGAGAAGTGATTATCAGTGTAACAGTGGCATGAAAGTCAAGGAAAACAACATTTTTTTTGATTGAATTTAAGACCTGCTCTTTGGCAAGAATCACATTCCTGGTTTTGTAAACAACAAAAACCTATAAAATCAGGGGTGTAAGGAATTAAGGTTTAGCTGTAAAAGACTGTAGGCACACTGCCTTTTAAATATTTGTCATCATACCCTTAGAGGAGAACTAAACATTTACCAAGAAGCTTACTTCTGCAACGGAAGATGGAAGGTGCTTTATTAAAGAAAATTACAACTGCCAAAAGCACAGAAAATACAGAATGGCAGGTAGCTGGGCCTTAAAGAAGATGTTCAAATCATTCACTCACCCCAGGGTTCATGGAATACTGCAAAAGGAGCAGTAAGATTGAAAGAGCTCAAAGGGTGGAGGAAGTTTGGCCACACATTGTCTTCTGGACATGAAAGGGCTATGTCATCTGTGAACACATAGCATATACGTGTGTGTGTGTGTGTGTGTGTGTGTGTGTGTGTGTGTGTGTGTGTGTAAATTATCTCCGTAAGATCTACATAGGATTTGTCCTGTCACTCAGTCTCCAACAATAGGCAGAGAACTGAAGCTACCCCACACTTCCCTGAGAAACTGATGATCAACCCTGATGGAAGAAGGAAGAAAAAGGAAGATGGTTTCCTCGACAGTATACACACTGATATACAATTCCACCCTCCAGCATATGATAAGGCACATATAATCAAAGACATCCCAAATGAAACTCAGTGGGGTTCCCATGAAAAAATACAGGATAATAGGAGGGAGACTGAAAGGGAAGAAGAAGGATTATAGAGGGAAGGGAGGAAAGGCAAGACTGGGGATTTTGGTGTGAAACTATAAAAAATTCACCATATTCATTAATGTAGCAATAAAATAGTAATTTTTTAAAAAAACATTAGTTCAAAATGTAAATAGCTCTTTAAAAGTCTACATTGCATGATATAATTGTTTCTGTTCAAGACATTTACCCCTTCGAAGAATGTATATAGAACAATGCTTAATTTGTTACTTACTAAGTTACCATTGAAATACACAATGATAGATAACAGTGGAGTCATTTGGAGATTAGCCAATTATTTACTTTGATAGTTATTAGGGAAAGAATATCATACACATGGAACTTATAATAACCTATTCTTTTTTTCCTTTTTCCATTTTCATGCCTATGCATGTATAAGATACAGGTGTACACTTTTCTTGTGTATTGGTACATGTGTATACATGTGAACATGGCATGGGAAGCCCTGAGGTTGATATAAGGAATCATCCTCAAATACTCTTCTACATTATTCTGCATGAAACAAACTCTATGATCAAATTGATAATTTTCTAATAGGGATAATAACATGACTAAGTTAGCTTACTTTGGGGTTTCTAATTATTTGTCTTAAGAGACTGGAATCGCAAGGCAGCCACCACATGCACCTGGCTTTTTTTTTTTTTTTTTTTATTCAACTGTGCGCATGTGCATGTGCGCACGCGTGCATATGTGTGTGTCTGTGTGTGTGTGTGTCTGTGTATGTGTAGAACCACGGACGAATTCGCGAACCACCATGGACGCCTCCACCTCCTTCTGCCCCAGGATTCACAGGCTCCGCCCTACCAGGACCAGAAGCGCAGGCCGCCCCCGCTTCCGCCTGGCGTCTATACGTGGGATCTGGGATCCGAACTCAGGACCTTCCGCCTGCAAGGCGGAGGCTTAACCCCTGAGCCACCTCTCCAGCCCGCACCTGGCTTTTTGTGTGGAATCAGGGTACTTGAATTCTGTTCCTTTCAGGTATGCATCAAGCATATTAACTGCTGATCCATCTCCTCAGCCCTAGTCTTAAAAGTGGTCTTGAATTCACTTAGCAGCTATGGAAGGTCATAATATGGATTGTGAATTCATATAAAGTTTTATGACACTCTGTTTCCATGGTTATATGAGTATGAATACTCATACCTCAATGCCAAAGGCTCAGTGTAGTTTGAGGCGACTCGACAGACACAGCTTAGAGTGGATATTGTGGAAAAAGTTTTGATTACTTCTAATATGGGCAATTCTTGTCATAAAGGTATGATGATTCTATCCATTGAAAAATGCCCCTTCAACTGGACTGATTAATATTTGGGTGATCTGTTTCCTCTTCTAGGCCATGTATAGTTTAAACAGCATTTTGTAGTGTTGGTCTATAACTTTTATATTTCTCTTGTCAAGCATCTTTATTGTATATATATTTACACATAAATAACAGGTATATATGATTGTGTATATATGTTTGTACTTACATACATTCTGATTGGAGTTTTCTTCCTTAGTCTCTTCCTCACTAGTATCTCATTGTGTAAAGACAACACTTTCATAATGCCTAGTTTATGATCTAGATAATATATATTGAAATTACTACTCTCAGAAAATTGGAGTGGATCCAAAACTCTGATGACATTTAGAGACATTTTCAATGTTGAGTCACTGTTGTAAGAGGCAAAACTACATAATTAAGATCAATTGTAAAGAGTGATGGATATACTATAGAGATTAGACATGGATTTATAGGCAGTTATGAGTGTATATTGCACATTTATCACATGACCCATATGATTTGTAAAAAAGATAGTTTCATCTATCCGTATGTAGACTTCGTTACTTTGAGAGTATGTGTTAGTTGATAAAGCTGTGTTCATATGCTATGTGGCTTAGGTCTCCTAACATTCAGCACTCTTTAAAAAATTAAGCTATGTACCTTCCCATGAGGTGGCTAAAAGGCTAAGTGTAGAAGCCCTCAAATTTGTGAGGCAACAGTAATAAAAGATGAAGGGATTTCCTGGGTCTTTAAAAATACATAGTTAATACACTCAGTATCTTGGGGTTTCACTAGTCCTGAACCTTCAGTAGGGTGGAGGACTCAGAGGGAGATTTGGCGTTCACATAAAAGGATGCTCCAGGGGATGGGAGGGAGGAAGGAGGAGACACTGAGAGGAGGAAGGAAGAATGGGGTTAAAAAGGAAGGGTGAAGGGGGAGAATTCAATAGGGGACGACTTGGAAGGGGAGGAAGGAAGGAGAGGATAGGGGTACTTATTGAGCTTATATGAGTAGGAAAAAGTAAAATGTGGGAGAAAAATTAAACTAGGATTATCAGTTAAACATTGTGACTACTATGTACTCAAATCACTAGAATATTCTGGAGAAGAGTGCTAGCCTAGCATACACATTGGAGACTGAATGCTTACTCAGACCAACACTGAAATCATTTTTAAACCAAATCTCTCCAATATGAGACTGTGAAAATTAAAATGGATACTGCCAGGCAAATTGTGTTATGTCATAAAAGAACAATGGCTTAGGAATGTGGAACACAGGACTTGAGCGAATCTGTGATCCCTGCTAAGTTGTGTGGTGCATGGCAGCAGGATGTGTTAACAATAGCTGTGCTTCATTAGCATTGACACTGAGTAATTTCTCTTCATTAAATACTCACCAGCAGCACAGACACTTGTCCTTGTTTGTGACTATGTACATTCCCTTGGTGAAATGAGACAAGGAGAAAAATATATTCAAACTTATGTGCTCTTAGAAGGAAGAACCAAGATGGGAACGAAGATTGTGGCCCTTGTCGCAGTTTTAAAAGGTTGCCTTTTAGTCATCACTCAGATGTAAATTAATTAGTCATAATAGGAGAGATTCAATCTGTGTAAATGTCTGGGATTATTGAAGCCTATAGCAGTCTACTTCATGAGTTAGATTCCTCAGATCGCAAGAGTCCATGACAACTACTGAGGAATTGCAGATTTTATTATAGCCAATTTGTGCAAAGCAAATAGAACTGTTGCTTTTAGTCATTTCATATATTATGAGGAGAGGGACACACACATTCTGTGAGTACAAGATTACTTATCACACCTGAAATCAAAATATTTAAAAATTAGGAGAGGCATTAGTGATACTTGATAGCAGTTCGTACGATCTCCAGAAGTGCTGAGGCTGTGTGAGCCACACATCCAGGGACAATGACAAGGAAGAACCCAGAGTAGCAATGCAGCTGTTTTAATGCTTCGCCCTTGTGGTATCTCATGTACAAAGGTTTAAAGATTTAAAGGTTCCCAGTGATCAAAAAAGGTCTAGATTCCCATTTAGCCTTGTAGGGTGGCTAAGCCTGGATAGTCAATTCGTACAACAAAGAAAAGTATCAAAACTCAGAGTATTTCAGGAAGAGCACAAGAAGAAATAAGTGATGCATAGAGATTTCTTTAACTCTCCGCTCTTCAATAATTTTTATTGTATATTAAACAATGAATGAATATATCAATGCAGGTACATCTTGTGTCTGATAGTAAATTCATTTTCCTAGTTAAATGTATACATTATCAAAGCTACTCATGTTTTTTATGATAACTGCAGAATCTGCATATAAGGACTTGGAGATTGAAATAGACTTTAAAGATTAGTAGAAGGGAGTGCCAATGACCTTTGACTTCAAAATGATCATGGGAAATTACACGCCCTATGTCATTTGGTCATGAGATTTATTTCACTGTTTACACAATCAGAACTAGATTATTTCATATTGTTCTAGATTCCCATTACCTAGAAAGTAAAAAAGAAAAAAGAAAGAAAATATCTCTATCTCAATTCCTTCTAGCCACATTTTTTCCTTCCCTTTCCCTTCCAAAAGGCTGGTCCAACATCAGCACCATCATGCTTGGTAATCAACTACACTATTAGGTCTAGCCATAAAAATGACATTCAAAAACACTCACAGATTCCCTCAAGACCTGGGTTCTAAATTCCTAAGCCATGGTTCTTTTATGACATAATGCAGCTTGACCTGGCAGTAGCCATTTTAATTTTTGTAGTTTTATATTGGAGAGATATGGTTTAAAAATAATTTCAGTGTTTGTCTGAGTAAGCATTCAGTCTCCCATGTGCTCATGAGGCCATTGCCATGTTATGAGCTCTGTATACTGAACAAGGTTTATCATAACCTGACAGCTATTTTTTTTATCTTCTTAGTACATCCTGCTAAAGGAAATATTGTTATCATACCCAAGGATAAAGACCAAATATTAGTGGTCAAGGTAAGATGGTGTTATTTCACTTGGTATGATATATAAGTTACTTTCTGTATCCATTATATTTTATTGGATTTTACATTTAAATAATAGTGCTTATGTTCAGTATAGACACTTTTTTAGGACAAGTAGGACAGAACATTTCCAAGTTACTCCAGATTCAAAAGTAATAGAGTATTAGCAACAGAATGTTTTTTCTGGGAAAGATGTTCTTTTTACATTAAAACTTACATATTTTCATTCAAAATTATACAGACATATCATCTATGAAAAGATGAAAAAAACTTGATTTTTTTCTGCAATATTTCCCTCTCTTTTTTTTGATAGAGTTTGATAGAGTTGGAAGGTGTCCTCATACTTTGTTGTAGTATGCTTCATGTGTTCATTATAGGAGTACTGAGGTGGTAAGACCTTTCAAACATGAAGTTTGTTACCAATTGAATTGATAGGAGACAGGCCCTTGGGAAGTTTTTTTTTTTTTTTTTTTTTTTTAAAAGAAGAGCAGGTTGGTAGAAAGTTCCTCTGCCATGTTTTAACTTAGCTTAGAGCAGCCTGTGGTAAACAGTTAGGATTGTGTGGTATGGCCTGTGAATCAAAAATATTGAAATACATGCATTATCATTATAAAGTACCTACCTCAGCGCTTAGGTCAATGTCTAAAAAAAAGTAATACGCAGTATTTGACTTTTCCATCTTAATTATTACTCTGAGTGGTCAAACCAAAGACCTATGTGGACACAACTCAGTGTGTGCTCTAGGCCTGAATGTTTCTTTTTCTGAATTGTAGGTACCTGGTAAAAAACGACACACACGTATGTATTATAGAATTACTTAAGACAAATTTTGGATGGGCATTGTATAAATTAGGTCATCTTTATTCTGGTTCACTCCCTACTGCTATGATCTAAGCTGCCTAGTGGGAAAGAAAAATTTAATTTAATTTTAAAAAGTTAATTTCCAAGTAGCACATCAAGGACTAAGGTATGGGTATTCAGCTGTGATTTCTTAGTTGTTATGGGCTTTTTGTTATTGTTGTTGTATCTGTGTGAGTCTGTATCTGTTTTTGTTTTTAATTTTTTTATTTATTATTATTATTTATTCAACTGTGCGCATGTGCGTGTGTATGTGCGCGCGCGTGTGTGTCTGTGTGTGTGTAGAACCACGGACGAATTCGCGAACCACCATGGACACCTCCACCTCCTTCTGCCCCAGGATTCACAGGCTCCGCCCTACCAGGACCAGAAGCGCAGGCCGCCCCCGCTTCCGCCTGGCGTCTATATGTGGGATCTGGGATCCGAACTCAGGACCTTCCGCCTGCAAGGCGGAGGCTTAACTCCTGAGGCACCTCTCCAGCCCTGTATCTGTTTTTTTTAGACACTGTCTGTCACAATTATCTAAATTCTGATGACAAACCTGTCAACTAAAAGAAAATCAGAAGACAAACATTCTTAAAGAATGAGTTTAAACCTAATCAAAGACATGTATAATACATTTTTGTACATAGCTCTACAGATGAATATGCCAATACAAAGAAATAAATGAAAAAATAAAATAAAATATTTTTCTATGAAGAGCAAAAGATATATTGTGCTCACAAATATGTAGCCAATAGTGATGCTCTAAATCCCAAGCTTTCATGATTAGTTCCAAATGAAGAGTTACGGCTGCCCAATACACATTTCATTATCTGCAGGTCTTGTCACTGTTCAGAGAGTTTTTAGATTCACAGTGCTTATGAGTGGCCCTTATGAGATTGTTAGTGTCCTAGTGTGAAGAACAAAGAGCAGTAAGATCACATACTTTCGCATTATACATGAAGCTCTGAGAGGAGTTGGAATGCTGTCCATCTTGCCACACTCACATAATCAGTTACAATGCTCAACTTTGAGTATTGTCTCCACATAAATTTAAATTTTACATACACTGTCCATATAATGTGTGTCTATATCAAAATCATGAATGATATTCATAAAGCCTTATTAACAGATAACTTTGCATGGAAATAAGTGATTACATCAAATGTTGATACTCAGAACAATTATTAGTCTTTTATTCTGTCTTGAAGCTGATATAACTTTCTCTGTTTGAATGCAGCTCGAGTGTCTAGAATTATGAGGAAATTTCATAAGCGTCGTGTTTCCGCAAGGACAACTGAGGACACATCCAATCAACAATCTTCTAGCAAACAAACAGAGAATAATACAATTAATGGTACTGCAAAACTCAAATAATAGGTTGAATTATAAAGAGTAGCTAAGTAATGTGTATAAAATGTCTTGAGACCTTTTTAAAATAATGAAATGTTAATTTATTTAGCTTATCAATAGAAATGCATAATTTTAAAATAGATGCCTTTTAGAGTCTATGCTGTTTCTCATTTAGTGAAACAGAAGAAAGCTGAAATTAATCTTTTTTTGAGGCAGTGAGACCTCACCTACTGAGATATGAAATGGGTGAGATGCCTTTGCTCCATCAACTTTCTTCAAGGTTATTGGTTATGTGGATGAATTGCATTTGAAGAGTCCCAGGAGTGACATGAAAAGTGTCAAATGTCTCTCAAGTGGAATGATGGTATTGTAGTTATATAAAAGATTTGTGGTCAAATTAATGGGAGAGGTTCTCACTGTTCAGGTAGTCTTCTCTATTTAGGAGGATAAGGGAGTGGGGATGATATCACTGAGGACAAGAAAGCATGGAAATTTCTGATTTTTTTCCTGTTTGAAGCACCCAGTAGGAAGTATTATTATCTGTTGTCATGGGTGTACTTTGCTTCTGGATTTATCATTTAAAGATATGCCTCCAGAACACTAGTTATTATTTCTTCTGCTCTGACAAGCTATCAAGCTTTTGATTATTATTAATACCTCTTCTTTTGAATTTTAATCATGAAGCCATTTGTTGTATTAGGGTACTGGTCTGTTATAAGGGGAGTATTGCTCATGAGAACCTGGTAAAAAAGGTCTTACAGTATGGGCCTTTCAACATAGCAGAAGCAGATCTACTCACAGCCATTGGGACTTACAGAAGCATCTTCATGGTCCCCTTTTTCCTGCTGAATTCTGCTTGAAAAGGTACTCCAACATGGAGTGAATAAATCTTTAGTTTACCTTTACTGAAACAATTGGAGTGTTCTGAGAAGTGAAAAATGGATGTATATCTTTAGCCATATGCAGCCCATAATACTCTGCCCAGAGTAATCTGCACAAAGTCAAGGTAGACTAAAAGTCAAACATCAATCTTAGAGCACTTGACAATGAGCCTGTGATGAAAACAGTGTGTGTTAGTGGAGTGGGGAAACAAGGGAATCTCTGGGCATGCCAGGCTGCCAATCTAGCTCCAGGTTTAGCAAGAGACTTGAAGAAATGGAGAACTGATGAAACAAGATACCCAATTATCTTCACATGGCTACATTTACTTTCTTTTTGTCACTACTTCATTGTTGCCCATGTATGAAATGGATAAATATAGTTGCATCTTCTGCCTGAAGTGAAACCCATTTTGTGAAGTATAAAATCCTCTGTACTTACTGCCAAGTGCAGAATCTGCACATAAGGAGAGCTGAGGTTAAAACAGGTTTGAGAGATGTGCATGAAAGTGTTTTAAATTCTTCTAAGGGTGATGATATTTCTAAGTGAGGAATTCTGTCATTTCAACATGATTTATTTTCATGTTTTCAATGATGGTTTGCTTCACATTGTATGAAGTTACTATTACTTGGAAAGCTGAGCATGCTTTTACTCAAGTTGCACCTTAAAACAGTGGAAGACTAGTGAGGCAGAAAACCATACTAACAGTACAGAATACTCAGCCCATCAAAATTATAACAGGGCTCAGGGAACCTCACGGAAGAGGGAGCTGTAATATTGTAAGAGCCTAAAGGTGAGAAACAGTACTCCTGACCAACACATTCCAGCCTAGACAGAGCTGCTGTACCAAGAAAGTCCCTGAAAACTTCTACTTCCAGAGCTACACAATGGCTGACTTAGCAACATTTTCTCAAGGACTAACTAGAATCTTAGAAGCAACTGCTGCACTCGCAGAGTGTCTCAGGGACAAATTCTGAGTAAGGGAAGAAAAGCCTCTCCACTTACAACTTTACCCATCAATCACATAAAGTTCAATCTAACTCTCTTACCAACACAGACATTCCAAAATGAGTCCTGTGAAACCTACAGGCAAAAAGAAGGGTGGTGGGATCGAACAGAATGGATGAAGGGAGGGAAGAGTGGAATAGGGTACATTGATGGGGAATTCATGGCTATTAATACGCTGAAACTTAATCTGGTATTGATTTTGTGTCTTCTTAGATAAAAATGAAGATATGACAACCAAAATGGAAGGAAGAAAATCACCAAAGACAAAAGTAAGATGCTTGTGGCTTTTACTTACTTTCATGATTCCTTTTTTTTTTATTGGCCATTAGAACAGCAAATATTTACCATAGAATGTTTACTTTGAATGACCCAGCATGGCACTATATCAATTTGTTTATGGTTAAAAAAAGGTGTGAAAAATCCTAATGTCAGTTACAGATTATGATTTTGAAGGTCTGTCCTAGAAAACATACTGGATAGTTTGACTTAATGTCTTTTCAGTCAAAAGTTGACAGGTATACAAAAAGCTTATGATTTTTTTAAGTTTCATGTCTTCTTTTTTCTTATGGGAACTTCTCTGATAGAGAATGCCAGTGCATCCTCATAGGTTGATGTGTTGAAAGCTTTATATATTTAAAATAGGAGTTTTGAGGTGGTGAAACTTTTAAAACATGAGATCTGTAAGTTGCAATATAAATCACCTTTAACTTTTCAACTGCAATCTTATTTATCAGTCTCCACTTACTTTCATAATTTTTGTGTGTGGTCTACTGACTGTAGTCAGTACTGGCTTATTTCTGAGTACTTATTGAAGAATGGGTGATATATACCATTGAGGTCAGCAGCCCCATTTTCTTACCCAATTGATCATTGACTCTCACTATCTCTCAGGGAGGAATGGTGATAATAATGGCATAAGTACCAAAGAGACAACATCTTTCTGGTTGGACTCAAGAGCCACTTGTCAGAATGACACCCATCCCTGTTACTGTAAACTAGAACAAGAACCTAAAAAAGGGATGGAAATAGATTAATAGGGAAGACAACCAATAAACCTATATAGGTAGGAAGACAGTATATCAAACTGCTCTGTAGGCAGCTGTTGTTATACCTATAGAATGGGAACTCACAGTGGAAACCTTTGGGTCTAAAACTTAATGAGTGAAGGGAAATGCACATATCAGTGGGGTGGTTGAAGAGATGCCTGAACCCACACAGGAGTAGACAAGCCAGAGTGAACCCTAAAGTCTATAGAAGCATAGGCAGAAAGTGGGATGATATGGTGAAGGGAAGGAAGGGAATGGGAGGGATGAGGGAGGGAGAAAAGCTGGGATGAATGCTCAATATGCTTGTAAAAGTAGAAAAAAATAATTAAAAAGTCATAAAAATAGCAAGAATCTTGGTGTAGGGTTAATTGGTATAGGAGAAGACATTCATCTCACAACAGCAGATTAATATAAGCTTCCTCTATAATATTTTATGTAGCTTAAAGATCTCTTAGGCTAAGCAGATATATTCATTTTAAATGGTCTATGAATCAGCAAGCATATAAAAAATACTTTTCTTCACCAAATGCTAACCTACAGTCTTTTACAATGGCATCAAATAACATTCTAATGTAGTCTCTTATGAGGACTACTTTTTCCCATCCTATTTGCCATTACTCTAAGTCAGTGATCCAAAGATGTGTGTAAACAGGAACTAGCATGATTCTTGCCTCACTGTGTTTTCTGTTTTTCCAAATTACAGATAAAATCTAGGAAGCAACGTATACGTATGTATTTTGCAATTGTTTTTCTTTCTTCTTTCTTTTTACACCTCCTTTTATTCTTTTAGAGTATTCACAATTCACGTGACTTTCACATATCATTATCCTATTCTATTTCCCTTAACTTTTCAACTGTAATCTTATATATCAGTCTCTGCTTACTTTCATAATTTTTGTGTGTGGCCTACTGACTGTAGTCAGTACTGGCTTATTTCTGAGTACTTGTTGAAGAATGGGTGATATATACCATTGAGGTCAGCAGCCCCATTTTTCTTACCCAATTGATCATTGACTCTCACTATCTCTCAGGGAGGAATGGTGATTCTTGATATCTTGCCTTTTTCCATGGTGAAATGTTCAGAGTTCAAAACTAATGCAGGTAATGTGGAAGTAGACACAACCTCAACCAATGAATGAGCAAAAGACATAGATAAGTGATAAAATCTCTACCCACAGAGTGTGTGAGGTTGTTTTGCTACCAAACACGTGTCCCAATGTGAAGGTCTAGGTTACAACTTTCAGTTTCCCACATCAAAAGATTCCAAAATTCATGGTGAAGATCCTCAGCCTCCCAGCTTGTACCCGGAGACAGTGAAAATTACAAATATCCCAAGCATTGCCAAGGCTACTGAAGTGCTTACAATGTCAAGGTAGCTTCTATCATCTGCCTGCCAACTTTCACAATTGTGAAATATAGAAAAGCTGATATGCTTCAGGTTCTGACACTGCATTTGAAAAATATGGTAAAAAGTGTGATCATTGTGACTCTCTTAGACATGGCTCAATTCAGGAAGAACTGGTGAAATGCTTTAACACAAGATCAAAGATCCACATAGAATCAGTCCCTTCAGTCTAGCCAATTCTTCTGTACTTTGTGAATATCAAAGAACATGTTTTCAGTGCTTTTTATTTTTCTTAAACCTTAGAATATTCTTTGTTTTAGATTCTTTTCTGACTCTAGATAGCGCTCTTTTAGTATCCTAGTGCAAAAATTGAGATCAAAGGTTTTGAATGAATTTCAGTATGTTCATATGGATTTAAAATGGTTGTGGATGCTGGCCACTGGGTAACAAACCCATATCTCCACTTGTGCTGCTCTTCTTTCTGTATTGTTTCATACACATAAATTTAGACCTTACCTATGCTTTTGATAAAATGCATGCTTTTGAATCCACTGGACTTACGATGTTCATGAAGCCCCATTTTGAATCAGATGGCTATCCTTGAAAAATATGTTTGTTTTATACTTAGAACGATTGTTAGTCATTTGGTTTTCAGTCATGAACATCATGTAATTCTGCTTTAATGTATTTCCAGTGACTTCTATTATGGGGAGATTCAAACGGAAGCAAAATACCACCTCAGCTGAACGTAGTGTATCTACAGAGAAATCTGATGCTGCCAAGACAGTCAGTGAATCTGAGCTAACAGATGAATCCGATACCTCATCTGATGAATTTGAAACTCCTCCTCTAATACCTGAGCCATCTCAGGCTGATCAAACAATATCTTCTTTTGAACCTATGGAATATGCAAAAATCTATCCTGAAGTTTCAGGCGTGGAAAACACTATGGATTATGGTATTGTGAAAAAAATGATTCAGTTAAATTATGAAAAGTAGCTAAGTTCCATGTATGAAATTATGAAGAGGTTTAAAAGTAATCTTTGTATTTGTGTATGCCTTTATGTCAATAAGGTGTTGTTCCTTCATTTTCATTAAGATGTATTTTTCTTCTGCTAACCTCTTATGATTTAAAATTATTCCTTTTTGTGAGGGTCTTCTGGTTTAAATTATTGCTTTTATGAGGATACTAGTAAAGCACATAAGAGTTATTACAATAAATCCTATAAGTTTAGCAATACAAGTAGGTCATTTTTTATAACCTGAACATATTCAATAGTTAGGAATCTATAACTAAATTATTAGTTTTGCATTATACTTAGGAACATGCAACAAAATTTAAGCACTCTTCGTAGATTACCTCATCTTTCTACAGCCCAGCTACTTGCCTTGAGCACATATCGCACCTAACCTTTGTCCCACTGGAGTACATAGATTGCTTCCTAGAGTGAAATATTTCATAAACTTAGACTTTTTTTCTATACCTCTGGTATGAGGCATGGACAATTTCACAGGTAGTGATAGAGTGGACAGGAAAATTTGAAACTCATGATATACTTGATTTTGTTTTAAGTTTTAAGTGTAACAAGATTAGCAACTGATTTTCACAGGTTAGCTCTAGCTGGTCATGGCAACAAGAGCTTTCAGGAGTAGAATTATTAATCTCTCACACTCATAATTGGAAAGATAACCAAGGAATTTTAAAATGCATATGAGAGTCAAATATAGTTCTTATTGAGTGACATGAACTAGAAGTTGCTTGAAATTCATATACTGTGAACCAGTTGGCATCAACTAATGGAGTGACAAAAAGTGAGAAAATCAGTGATTATCCACTGATTCTCCAAGATCAGAAGATGTGCATGTATTCCACTTGAGGAGTCAGGAGGGGTGGCATGGTCCTCATGTGGAGGGGAGAAATTCAAGATAGATGATCTGTGGTCAGATCAACTGGAGAGTGTCCCCTTATTCAGGGTACACATTCTACTTGGAATACCAAGGGAGTAGGAAAGCTATCTGTGAAAACAAGGATTCATGTTTTGTTTTTGTTTTGTTTGTTTTATTTTTTGTTGTTGTTGTTTAAGAGACACAGTTATTGCTGTTAATAATTCTGGCAATGTCATTTACAGATCATTTTCCTCAGAACACCTACTCTTTCCAACCTCTGACACTGACAAACTTCTAGTCCTTGCAATGTGACTAGTAGCTCTTCCTGTGAATGTATTGATTTTGTGTAGTGACCTGTGATCAAGATGATCTCCTTTGGTCTTTCAGGGTTTAAAACTTTTTTCATGAGAAAAATGTCTTATGGTATGGGCCCATTTACAGCAGAGAAGATCTATTCTCTCTGGTCCATCAGCACTTGTAGAACATTCTTCACAATTCTCCCTCCCTTGGTGGATAAACTATGAATAAACTATTACAAAGTTAACTTGGTTTACCATCATTGCAACAATTGCAGTATCATGAGAAGTGAGGGATAAATGTTATTAACTTTTGCAGCCTGTGGTCTTCTACCTAGACTAGCTTCCACAGTGACTGTGGAAAGAGAGAATACAAGGCAGACATCCTTCTTGGACTCTCTCTCTGAGGTGGAATCTGGACCCTTGTTCAGCTTTGGGTTTTCTCATGCATTTGTAACCTAGAATTCAATATTCAGAGCATGATTTGAGAATCCCTCCAAACTGATTATCGATGTCCACTAGTATTAAATGATGTGAATACATGAATATCTGCTCATGAGGAAACTCTTTGATCTCTGCCCGTGTCTGTCAAGTAATCTCTGTATTGCTCCTAATTTGCCAGATTTCCTTTTTTGGGAAAGTAGGACCCTCTCATTTTCACTGGAGGGAAGAATTTTTGATGTAGGCATCCAGATCTTCTGTCTTTCTTAGAACCTCTTCATTAGGTTCAGACCTTTATTCATCTAAATATGCCTGACTCCTAGTTTTTCTCATTACACACCTTGGATATGTTTGCCTTTATTTTTTTTAATCTTTTTTATTATTTCCGCTCATACAAACTTAATAGGTACACCAGTCCCCTTCCTCCCTCCACCTCCCCCTGACCCCTCTCCCTTTCCTCCCTATCCCCCAGTGCCTCTCCCCCCTCAATCCCCAGAGCATCCTTTACTGTGCATGCCAAACTCTCCTCTGAGTCCTCCTCTCTGATGAGGTGCAAGGACCCAGGGGCATTTCCCAGAACACTTTCTTGTGTTCCCCTTAAGCTTAGGAACACTACTGTGACTGTCAGTCCCTAGCCTCCAAGGATCCTAGTGCTTTTAGTTCATGCTAGATTTTGTGGGGTCAATAATGTGTTGGACATAGCGCAGGTCATGCAAAGTCCAATTATGATTGCTTCGGCCTTATCTTGTGTGGAGTATCTTACTATTTCCATCCTTGTGCTCTTACAATCTTACCGCCCTCTCTTCCACAAATTTCCCTGAGCTTCAGGATGGGGAGAGATTAGGCTGGTCTAGTTCCATGTGGTTAATTTAGAGTCTCTGATGTTCAGAATTATGGAGTGTTGATTTTTTCTTTCTTTCTTTCTTTTTTTTTAGTTTTGCTACTCCTGTAATGCCCTTGGCTCCATCCTAATGGGTATTGGATGTCACTCCCTGGCGAGAGATAAAAACCTTGTTATAAGAGTATATTCAAAGATAGATGGAATAAAAGTAGGAGACCGTGATGAGAGAGAGTCAAACACCCATTTGCAAAATAGTTACTTTCTATCAGGTAGCCTATATGCCCACCCCTTCTGGTAAGATCAACCCCATCAGTAGCAAATGATCAGGAAGGAAAGTCCGTGTACTTACCAGATGTCTCATTACTTGCAGTCCTTGATGGGGGCCTATTTTCTCTGCTGTAACATAGTCCCTTCTCTACTTGTTTCTGGTGGGGCCCTCCTTCCCCATCCCTCCTTTTTATAATCTTTACAATTATTGTAGGTATTACAGATATTTGTCTTTGAGTGTCTCTAAGTGGGTTTGGTACTAGGATCCACCTATTAGGGAGTACATGCAGCACTTAATTTTCTGTGACTGAGATACTTCACTCAATATAATTATTTCTAATGACATCCATTTCCCAGCAAATTCCAGTAATTCATCATTTTTGATGGCTGAGTATATTGTATAGATGTACCACAGTTTCCTTATCCACTTGTCAACTGTTGGACATTTGGGCTGATTCCATGACTTTGCTATTGTAAACAGTGATGCTATGAACATGGTCATGCTTATGCTATCTAGGTGAATTTTTGCTGTATGGGGGGTTATTCCCAAAAGTGGAATAGCAGGGTCATATGGCATTTCAATCTTTAACTTCTTTCAGAATTGACGGACGGTTTGCCAGAGTGGCTGTATGAACCTGAATTCCCACCAGCAATGTAGGAGAGTTCCCCTCTCTCCACATTCTCTCCAGCACTTGGTGTTGTTTGTATTGTGGATTTTTTCTACCTGACAGGAGTGAGATGATATCTCAGGGAAGTTTTGATTTGCATTTCCCTGAAGGCTAAGGATATGGAGCATTTTTTAAGATATTTGTTAGACATTTCAATTTCGTCCCTGGTAAAGTTTCTTTTAAGTTCCAGGGCCCATTTTTTAATTGGGCCATTTGTTTCCTTGGTGTTTAGTTTTCTAAGTTCTTTGTGCACTCTGGATAATAGAGCTCTATCAGATATGTGGTTTGTGAAGATTTTCTCCCATTCTGTGGGTTGGCTTTGTGCTGGAGTTACAATCTCTTATCTGAACAGAAGTTCTTTAATTTCACAAGATCCCATCTGTTGAGTGTTGGTTGTAGTGACTGTGCTATTGGATGTCCGTTTAGGAACTGTTGGCCTAGCCCAATCAGCTCAAGGGTGTTCCTTACCCTTTCAGTTATGGTTTTTAATATCTCTGGACTTATATCGAGGTCCTTGATCCATTTGGAATTAATTCTTGTACATGGTGACAAATATGGGTCCAGTTTTAATCTTCTGCATGTGGATATCCAGTTTTGCCAGCACCATTTGTTGAAGATGCTGTTCTTTTTCCATTTGATTTTTTGGGCCCCTTTGTCAAAGACCAAATGACTGTAGTTGTGTGGACTTACATCTGGGTCTTTAACCCTTATCCATTGATCTGTGTGTCTATTTTGGAGCCAGTACCAGGCTGTTTTTACAACTATGGATTTGTAGTATAGACTAAGGTTTAGTATGGTGATGCCTCCAGTCGTGTTTTTGTGACTCAGGATTGTTTTTGCTATCCTGGGTTTTTGTGTCTCCATATGAATTTTGAGATTGTTTGGTCAACTTCTTTAAAGAACTGCTTTGGGATTTTAATTGGTATAGCATTAAATCTGTATATTGCCTTTGGTAGGATGGTCATTTATACTATGTTGATTCTGCCAATCCAGAAACATGGGAGGTCTTTCCACCTTCTGGTGTCTTCTGCAATTTCTTCCTTTAGGGTTTTAAAGTTTTCATTATAAAGGTCTTTTACTTCCTTGTTAGGTTTATCACAAGGTATTTCAATTTTTAGGGGCTATAGTAAATGGGATTGTTTCTCTCAGGGCTTTTTCACTTCTTTCATTCTGAGCATATAGGTGGGCCACTGATTTTCAAACATTTATTTTGTATCCAGCCACTCTGATGAACTTCTGTATTAGTTCCAGGAGCTTCCTGGTGGAGTTTTTGGGATCACTCAGGTATAATATCATGTCATTTGCAAATAGTGATAACTTGACTTCTTCCTTGCCGATTTGAATCTCTCTTATGTCCCTTTCTTGTCTGATGGCGTCAGCTAAGATTTTGAGTACAATATTGAATAGAAGTGGTGAGAGTGGACAGACAGCCTTGTCTAGATCCTGTTCGAAGAGGGAATGCTTCAAGTTTTTCCCCATTGAGTAGAATCCTTGCTGTTGGCTTGTTGGATACAGTTTTTATTATACTGATAAAGGTTCCTTCCATTCCAACCTTCTCTAGGGATTTGATCATAAAGGGCTGTTGGATCTTGTCAAAAGCTTTTTCTGCATCTATCAAGAGTATCATGTGGTCTTGAATTTTGGACTGGTTTGTATGGTGAATTACACTTATTGATTTGCCTATGTTGAACCAACCTTGTGTGCCTGGGATAAAGCTTTCTTCATCCCCATGGATGATTTTTTGATATGTTTTTGAATCTGATTTGCTAAGACTTTGTTGAGAATTTTTGCATCTGTGTTCATCAGAGATAGGCCTATAGTTTTCTTTTTTAAGTGTATCTTTATTAGATTTTGGGATTAAGATATATTAGATTGATAGAAGGAATTTGGTAGTGTTCCTTCCTTTGCTATTTGATGGAACATTTTAAGAAATATTGGTGTTATTTGTTCCTTAATGGTGTGGTAGTACTCGGTGCTGAATCCATCTGATCCAGGACATTTTTTAGTGGGAACATTCGAGATTATTTCCTCAATTTCCTCATATGTTATAGGACTATTTAAATAATTCACAACTTCCTGATCCAATTTAGATAAGTTGTGTTTACTTAGGAATTCAACCATCTCTTTTGTGTTGTCAAATTTCACAGAGTATAGGTTTTTGAAATGTGATGTTATAATTCTCTGAATTTCTTGGGTATCAGTAGTGATACCTCCATTTTCATTTCTAATCTTGTTAATTTGGGCTTTCTCTTGTTGCTTTTGGTTAATTTAGCTATGAGTATATCAATCTTACTTGTTTTTTCAAAAAAGCAGCTTTTTGACAGGTTGATTTTCTGTATCGTTTCCCTAATGTCAATTTCAGATATTTCTCCCCTTATTTTGCTAATCTCCTCTCTTCTACTGCTTTTGGGATCAGATTGCTCTAGTGTTTCTAAAGCTTTAAGCCGCATTGTTTAGTTATTTATTTCTGATGTTTCCATTTTTTTGATGTAGGCATTAAGAGCTATGAACTTAAGTCTTAGGATAGCTTTCATTGTGTCCCAGAGATTTTGGTAAGTTGTATTTTCATTATCGTTCACTTTCAGGAAATCTTGAATTTCCCTTGTAATTTCTTCCTGAATCCAATTCTCATTCAGCATCATAGTTTTAGGTTTCCAGGAGTTTAGTGTATTTTCTGTTGCTTGTTGTGTTGTGGATGTCAAGCTTTTGACCATGGTGATTTGATAGGGTACAGCTAAAATTTCAACTTTCCCGTATATGTGGAGATTCATTTTGTGGCCCACTATGTGATCTATTTTGGAGAAAGTTCCGTGGGCTGCTGAAAAAAATGTGTATTCTTTGGTGCATGGATGAAAAGTTTGATAGAGGTCTGTAAGGTCCATTGATTTCTTGATTTAGACGTTGTAGGGTTTGCTTAATGAATGTGGGGGAGGCGTATTGGGTGCATATATATTCAGTATTGTGAAGTCTTCCTGGTCAATTGTACCTGTCACTAAAATGTAGTATCCATCTGTGTCTCTTATGATTTTTTTTGGTTTGAAGTTCACTTTGTCCGATAGGCAGGGGCCTGATTTTTGGTTCCATTAGCTTGCAGAATTTTTGACCAGCCTTTTATTTTTAGCATGTGCCTATCTTTTGTGTTGAGATGGGTTTCCTGCAGACAGCAGATTGATGGGTTTTGGTTTTTAATCCAAGTTTGTAATCTGTGTCTCTTGATCGGTGAGTTAATTTCATTAACATTTAATGTTATAAGGGAGAAACTGGGCTGGAGAGGTGGCTCAGGGGTTAAGCCTCCGCCTTGTAGGTGGAAGGTCCTGATTTCGGATCCCAGATCCCACATATAGACGCCAGGTGGAAGCAGGGGCAGCCTGCGCTTCTGGTCCTGGTAGGGCGGAGCCTGTGAATCCCGGGGCAGAAGGAGGTGGAGGCGGTCCATGGTGGTTCGCGAATTCGTCCGTGGTTCTACACACACACAGACACACACACAAGCACGCGCACATACACACGCACATGCGCACAGTTGAATAAATAATAATAATAAAAAAATAAGGGAGAAACTTTTTAATTCCGGACATTTATTATTTTTAGTGGCTTTTGTAAGTGTATTGTTTCGCTTTTAGGTTTTGGTAGTATTATACTTCTCTTCTGTTCTCCTGGATATGCCTGTTTTTTCTTCAAGCTTGAGTATCATTTCTAGCATTTTTTGAAGGCCAGGTTTGGTGGACATGTATCCCTTCAAGTTGTCTTTGTCCTGGAAAACTTTTTTTTCTCCCTCAATCATGATGGATAGTTTTGTGGGGTATAAGAGCCTGGGCTGAAATTTTTTTTCATTCAATACTTGAAGTACGTCTCTCCAAGCTCTTCTTGCTTTTACTGTTTACATTGAGAAGTCATTTGTTATCTTAATAGGTTTACCTTTAAAAGTGACTTGTTTTTTTTCCCTTGAAGCTCTCAGCACAATGTCTTTATCTTGAATGTGGCAAGTTTCTATTTTGGTCATATCTGTTTGTGGTGCAGAATGCCTCTTGAAAATGGATGGGCCTCTCATTTTTACAGAAGGAAAGTTTTCCTTGATGATAGTTTGAAAAATTTCCTCAGGTGTGGTATTTTGGGATTCTTGTTCTGGTATTCCATGAATACGCATGTTCAGCTTCTTCAGGGTGTCCCATAAAGTCTTGAATATTTCTCTCGAGTATCTTTTTGGCTTTAGCAACCTCTTCCATTGAGCAGGTAATACTCCCACTTTATCTTCAAGGTCTGAAATTCTATTTTCTGCTTCATTAGCTCTGCTGGTAAGACTCTCTGTTGAGTTCTGGGTTGAAGATAACTTATCTTTTAGTTGAGTTTTAAATTCTGCTTGAGTCTGTTTTAACTGCTCTATGCCTGTTTTTGTTTCTTGTACAGTTTTTCTCAACTCCTCCAAGTGTCTGTTGTGTTCCTCTTCAAAATGATTGATGCAGTTATTTAATTTCTCCTGGATTTCATCTTTCATATTATTGAATATGGTAGTGATCATGTTTTGAAAGTCATTATCCTGGGTCAGGTTTTCTTGGCTTTTTTCTGTTGGATTGTTCTGGTTCTGTATCATTATGGGATTAATTCCTTCAGTGGAAGATTTGTTTTCTTGTTACCTGTTCGCCGTGTGTCCCGGCTGGACTGCACACATTCTGGGTGGATAGGAAAAGGGGATATGTTTGCCTTTAATAGGTTACCTTTGTAGCTTTAATGCAACCTGTTTTCTACAAATTTGTGGGATTTTGCTTTGTTTTACTTTTCAACATTCCTCTTCTTCTAGTCTATCCTCCATCCTCTTAAGCTGCATCCTAAGTGACATTGATTCTGAACTCCATGTTTGGCAGTCCATGGTAGATGGGGATTCCTCCCACCTGCTGCAGACCGCCTGTCCTACAATCTACATCACAGTGCCCATGGAATGTGGCCTTCACCTATGACATGATTCTGCAACCTCTGTGCTGCACATTTGAAATCTTGCTATGAAGAGTTTATGTGAGGTAGTAGTACTGGTGAACACACTGGCATAAAACTACCAGACAAAAATAGAGCAGACCTCTTATTATCAACACCACACTCAGAATCTCATGTGAATCCATCTCATTAGGTCATCTGGGTTCACATTTCAATTGGAGGACAAATATGAAGGATTATGCTGATCCAGATATACATATACATGGGGCATAGTTAAAGATCAGTAAGCATCAGAACATTGTCCTAGGACTTGAGGATAGTGAAGAAGGAGAAAACTGTCATTCAACATTGTCCTTTCAGAATATTGCCAGCACAGTAGACAAACACCTTTTTTTTTGTTCACTTAATATATACTCTGCAGCAAATTCCCAAAATGATCATTTCAGGTCAGACTGTAAATATCTTTACTTAATTCCTGCAACTGCCCATGTCAAAAGTAGGATTTTATGCTCTGTTTGTTTTGAAATTGAGTTTCCCATGGCCCTGATGAACAGATTTAATGCTGAGGCTGTCTTTTTACTCCTGATTGTCCTACTTTCCACCTCTGAAGAGTTGAGTATAGGACATATGCTAACACCATATGCTAGGAAGTGTTGGAGTCTGAACATACTATCTCTGGCCATTCTAACCAGTAGGCTATTCTCCTTCATCTTTGAGCTTTTGTTTCAAATTATGATAAATTTAAAAGTTCACAATACAGTTGCATAATAATCCGTTTTTGTGTTTTCCTGCATAGATTTTTAAAGTGTATGTGAAGTGTAACAAAGTATCCAAAATATTTCCATATTTCATATATGAACATAACAGACACATGTAGTGTTTCACAATGCAGTTTTCAAAAATTAACAATAGGAAGTCTAAGAAGGCTCACTGTGCAAACTAGAGGACCTGAGTTTGGATGCGGGAAATACACATGAAAATATCTAGCATGTGTTTGAGAGCCTATGAGAAATACATTGTGGTCTATGGAGAAGGGGAAAAACGATTAGAATCTCTGGCCTCTTCTCCTTTCTTCTCTAGCTCTAAATACAAGAAGATACTTTGTTTGTAGGAAATGATATGGAGCAGTTGTTACACAGGATACCTAAAGTCCTCTTCTTAACTTTTCCAGCCTTCAATAATTTCTTATTGTTCATGAAATTCAAAGATGAATGAATCAATGTATGTGTTCCAGACAGTAAATCAACTTTCTAAGTAAAATGTTTCAAGTACAACATATTCTGTGTTTACTGATAAGTTCAGAATATGCAAACAAGAATGGATGAAGTTAAAATATTTTGAGAGATGTACATGAAGTGTTTCTGATGCTCCTGAGGTTCAAAATGATCTCTGTAAGTGAAGAACTCTCTCATTTCATCATAAGATTTATTTCTATCAGTGATGGGTTGTTTCACATTGCTTTAGGTTCCCATTCTGAGGAACGCCAAACATACTTCCACTCAAAATCTTGTGTCATCACTTTGCCTTTCCAACAAAAACCCAACCATACTGGTTAGTCAAATGTACCTGTTAGGTCCTCCAAGCTTGTGAGATGCCCACAAACCTTTGTGACTATCAAGAAATGAACCATTGGTTGTTAATATACTGAACAGCAATCTAACTGTTCTTTGTTTCTCTCAAGGTATATCTGAAAATATGGATAAGAAAACTCCAGATGAAGATATCAAACAATCAGAAGTGACTGCAGTATGATGCTTTTCCTTGTATATGATAGTTACCTTCATGATTCCTTTAAGTTTTACTTGATATACTTGATTATTACATTGAAGTAACAAACCTACTCATGTTCATTCTAGAACTTTCACTTGGAGTGAGTAGGTTGCATCATTCTATCAGCTTGTCTGTTGTTCAAGTGTATATACAAAATGCCAGGCCTAGTTACAGTGTTGGAGGGTCTATTCTAGGAAATCCATACATTTTCACACAAAAGTTGACAGACATATCATCTACAAAAAAAAAAACTTTTTATAATAATTTTTGTCTCCTCTTTTTTCTTTTGGGGATTTTGTTGTTTAGATGACATATTAGTAAGTCACCATTCGTATGTTGGTTTTTGGAGGCTTCACATGTCCAGAATTGAGGAATTGAGTTGTGACACCCTTACAACACAAGGCTTGGTGTTGACATAATTGGTATTGAAAGTACCCATGCAAAAGGGATTCATCTCTTAAGAGCAGATTAGTAAAAGGAACTCTCAGAAGGGGTTAAATAGAAAGGCTTGGTTTACCTAGCATCTCAATCAGCACATGTAGAAATGCTGTTCTTTGCAAACAATCCATTTCAGGTCTTTTACTAAATGGGATACTTTAGCTTTTGACTGCCCTTCTTTTTCCCAACTCTCTTGCCATTATAATAGTAAGTCAGTGAACAAGCCAAATATTTGCGCAAGCAGAACTTAGCATTGTTTGTGCCTCACAGAGTTTTCTGTTTTTCCCAATTGCAGGACACCTCACAAAAGCAGTGCACGAGTAAGTATTTTAAAGGCATTTCTTTCTCTTCTTTCTAAGTGTTTTTACCCTTGTAAATCTACGGACATGAATGTAAGCAATATATGCATTTTTACTCTTTTACCCAAACTTATTCCCCCAACATTTAAATCTGTATTTTTTTCAGTCTTTTCCTTTCTTTCATGTTGTATGTGTCACTCTGTGTGTGGGGTATACTGTCTATAATCTGTATTGCCAGCACTGGCTTTTGCTATGCAGTTGCTGGGGAAGGGATGATGTTTACTATTGAGGGGAGTAGCTAAATCTATCATGAAATCTCATGAAAGATTTCTCAGGAAGAACCTCATTTCTTAGGAAGAAATGGTGACTCCTGAGATTTACTCCTTCCTTGGTGAAATATTGTTAGGCATAATATTGTGCAAGTCCCATGGCATCATACATAGGTGTGGTGACTTCATAGGTGAGGTAGTCCTGTGGTGTCCAAAAGATACTGTCTGAAAATGCTCATATATTCACACCACCATCTCTTTTTCATGGACCCTTAACCTTGGACTTACTTTGATTCCTGCCTCAAGCTGCATAGTATAGGCTGCCATGATTGCCCAGTAGGTAAGACATATGCTCAAAAAAATACACAACACAGACTTACTTGTTCTCTGCATTTGGCCAGTCTAGATAATCTATACTTGACAGTTTCTATTTCCAAAGAAGCTTCTTGTTTGACAGACAAGAGCTACTTTAATCTATGGGTATATCAACACATGTTAAGGTGATGCTACGTCTTCATAGCAAAGGTTAGTAGTTTGTTTCAAACAATTGCACATGGCTTTTCTGTCCACAGGGTCTTGATCCATGGATGGATATATCCATGGATGATATATATTCTGTGCTAAGAAGTAGGTATTAATCCAACAAGAAAGCAGTCAAGTTATCCCTGTATCATTCAAGGCCCAATGGAGTTTTGGTGCAGGTTTCAGATTGTAGCTCTCTCTCCTGGGGAAATGTTGATAGCTGTTGTCCTCCATTAACTTTCACTAAGGTTACTGATACTCACAAAACATTCTAATAAGGTCCTTTGTGTTTTGTCTTCCATTCCCTGTTATCAATGTGTGTTGTGTCTTCAGCAACAAGTTCTTAGTATTTGTTTCTGAAAAGCAATCAAATGCCATGCAAAAACCTCTCTTGTTTTGATGAACTTTGAGAGATTTTGGACCACCCAAGGAATAGCATGTGTGATACATATATCTGGTACTGAGAATTTTGTTTAATTGCCTATGGCTTTTGGTAGGAAATTCACAGGGGAGTTTGTGTTATCAAGCTGCTCACCTGTATGATTGCTGACAAAATCACCATCAAAATGGTTAAAGAACAAGAGGTTTATTCTCTTACAATAGGCTGGTTATAATTCCTTATCCAACTTTGCAGAAAAGCTCACAACACCACCAGGGACAAGAGAACTGGGCATATCATTTCCACATAGCAGCTGATAGAGGGACGCTCCTTACTTGCCAGACCAACATATCTGGCCAAGTACACAGAAAGATGCCTCCTTACTTAAAACATTTGTCTCCATTTTATTTACCTGTCCTGGAACTAGTCCCATTTACCATCGGATGGGCTTTCCCCATGCACCTAGAAAATCTCCTGCAGGTTTGCTCTGGGCTTAAGTGAACTACTAATTCTCTATAAATGCATCCACAGGATGATAAAGTTTTCATTTTCCTTCTGATCAGAATCATTTTATTCAGGATGGAATTGGGATTGTATCTGTGTAAATATTGTTTATCTTTATTCTGCTTCACTAACATAACTTATGGGAATGAGAACAAGGAGTTTAGTAGACATAATAAGTATTTTACATCTAGCAAATCTTAGACTTGTGTCAGAAATCCATACACTCAACTGTGAGTTTCTTAAGTGTTTTGGAGCATTTTGAATTACGTTGTATCTATATCTGAATTCCTAAGCATTCAATACGGTCTATAACTCAAATGTGCAATGGAAATTTATCTGCTTAAATTTTTTCAGAATTAAAGATTTCCAGAAAGAAATCTGTTAAAATATTATTGTTTCCCATGAATAACAGTGTTTTTATGGCCCTGTGCCAATTAATGAAAAGAAGACTGATGGTTAAATGACTAAAGCTCTACCCATGTATGAGAAATGTTCTGTACCCAAGGCATGTGTCTCAAGTAGTCGCTGCATGGTACAATCTCTGGCAATCATCACATCACAGAATTGCATATCCATAACCAACAACTTCAAAATCCTAGTTTTTACCTGGAACATGTGAAACCTAAAAATATTATAAGCACCATTAAGACTTTTTGCAGTGTCTACAGTAACAAGGCAACAGTCTCTATCAACCTACAAACATTAAAAAATGTGAAATGTAGAAAAGTCAACATGCTTCTGTTCTGATCACAGATTTTTAAATTGGATACCTGTCTATTAAAAATGTGGTGGATGTGTGTAATAACTGCATTTATACTGCACACAATTTATTCTGATAAGAACTGGAAAAATAGATTAGCATGGGCACAAATACTCACACAGTCAAGGAATAGTGTTCAGTAGGATCTTAAATCATCACTTGCTCATTGGTCTGTATTAGGGCATTCATCGCACAGTACACATTTACAGCTGAGCTAGATTCAGCTCAAGGTACACAAACTCATTGGATTTGAACACTCAGCTCTGACTATTATGACTAGATAACATTCCAAATTTCCCTTCACTTCATCAGAGTGTGTCCATATGTTTAGGCTGGATGTGGATGCAGCTCAGTGGTAGAATGCTTGTCTGCCACTCTAGTTTCTGAGTTTGATCCCAAGCTCTCAACAAAACTTGCTCTTGGTAGAGTGTATTTTTAATTCTACCCTTTTGGGGATTGATATCATGAGAAAAAAATTTGAGGACTACTTGTTGTAGTATCCTGCTTCAAAAAGAAACAAAATACTAGGACTATCTAGTGCACCTATATTGCCTCAATATATAAGATTTTGTCGAGTTGACGTTGGACATTGATGAGGAACAGGGAGCAAGGGAGGTACATGCTTTGTGCTAGAACAGTCAGTGCCTTTCTGTTAGCAAGGTTCAGACCAAAGAATCACTGCTTCTCTGTTGCTGTGTGACACAGCTGAGGCTCATCAACCTAAAGAGGAGAAAGGGAGAATTATGCAGCTTACAGTTCTGCAGGGAAGATAAAGTCCACTGTGGCAGAAAAGGCCTTGCTGGCTGGCAGAAACTGGAAGTGACCTAAGTCAGTACAGACATCATGGAGGCAGACGGTGCTGTAAACTTCAAGAGCTGACTCACTAAGTCAAGTAGTGTGGAGCTAACCAAACTCAAAGTCCACCTCTTATGCCCGTCTTCTTCCAGCAAGGTTCTACCTCCTAAAGGTTTCATGACTTTACCAAACATGTGAGCTTGGAAGAACAACTCACATTTTAACCATAACCCTTCCTGAATCCACCTGTTACTGAAAAAGTAGTGTAGATATAACACCTCATTAAATCACCACAGCAACATCCATAACTGTTATGTTTGTGTGGAATATTTATCTGTAGGGGTCATTGTTCAAAGGGAAGGTTTTCTGTTTTTCCATAGGCCATTACATACATAATTGTTTTACAATGTCTTATTCAAACCACAGCCTCTTCCTTCCTCAGTTGCCTCTCCAGTAGTGCTTTTGAGGCTCAGGTAACCACATCAAAGAACATAATAGTGTCCACGTATCCCCATTGTATATTCCAGAAACTTCTTTAGAGGAACATAGTCATGTTTCAATCAAAGATTTTAAGGTAGAACATCTCTCCCCAAAGTTTCCTCTTTAATGGAATTTTGACATTAATATGAAACAAATACTAGCACAGAACTCCCATTTTAGAAGATGATATTGTAAACCCCATACATTTCTACTTCATTGAGAAGAGTATGTTCTTCATAGCTCATGGGTTAACCCAGAGCAAACCAAAAACTATGTAGAGCATTTCAAGATAATTCTTGGAGGCTCCCACTTTTGGGTCTCTACAGGCACCATACTACACACAGATATATACAAACACACACACACACACACACACACACACACACACACACACACACACACACATCCTGGTTAAGTAAAGAATGATTAGTGAACAACCTTTCCCCACTGCATAATTGTTCTAAGTATGAACATTCTAGATTCTGAATTTCAAAGAACATGTTTTCACTACTTGTTTTCTTCAAGCTTCATAGTTATTTTTAGATTCTCAAAGCTTATGGGCAACTTTATGAAAAATTTAGTGTTCTAGTTTAAAAATTATGAACAATGGATTTGCATAAATTTTATTGTGCTCATGTTGCTGTAAATGACTTTGGATGCTGGACACCAGGTAACACACATGCATCCCCAGTCATGTTATTCTTCTTTAGATATTATCACTCATATGTATATAGACATATGTGCTTAATAAAATACATGTATTATAGACGCCAGGCGGAAATGGGGGCGGCCTGCGCTTCTGGTCCTGGTAGGGCAGAGCCTGTGAATCCCGGGGCAGAAGGAGGTGGAGGCGTCCATGGTGGTTCCAGATTTGTCCGTGGTTCTACACACACACATACACACATGCGCACTCACATACATACACACACATGCACAATTGAACACATAATAATAAAAAAATTTAAAAAAAGGATCCTCCAAGCTCTGTGATGTTAATAAAGCCTCTTTTGAAATTAGATGACAGTCCTTGGAAATGAATTATTTTTGTCCAATGTTTGCTCACAGAAATCTTATTTCCATGAATATGATGTGTTTTCTCTTGGAATATATTTCCAGCATCATCAATTAAGACAACAGTTCATCAAAGGCAAAATGAAATGGCAGAATCTTCTGAGTCTTCCTCTGAGGAAACGCCTGATAAATCTGGTATACGCCAGGTCCAACCTGACATGTCCCCTGAAATCTCAAGCACAGGAAATACTACTTATAAAGGTACTGTGGAAATCAGTGACGAGATTGAAGTGTAAAGGGTCATTAAGTCTATATGTAAGAAGAGGAAGGGGTTCAGAAGTATATTTTCTACTTTGAATGAATTTATTTTATGGTGAGTTAATTGGCATGACACGAGGTGTTATTTCTTCAGTTTCACTATGCTACACTTTTGCTTTGTCAACCTTATATTCTGGTTCAGTGTTGTCCCTTTTTCATTGAGGAGCCTCTCCATGGGTATCTCTTGTGTGTATCTCCCTGAAAAAGAGCTCTGTAAGTTCAGCAGTTCATTTTGGGGTAGCTTTTTCACATGTGACATGTTCAGCGATGAGGACTCTATATCCAGACCTATCAGCATTAAAACTCAGTATTTTTTCAGCCGATGTCAGCCATTTAATCTGTACATAGTGTACCTATTTGCCCCGAGCATATCTAACAATTCTGCCTTTGTTTCAATGGATTACCCTATCACTTCTATAAAGTGACATTTCTCAGATTCTTAGGAGGTTTTTGTGTATGCACATCCATGAAAGCCTGCAAAGGTTGGTGTAGTTAGATTGAACTTGAAGAATTGATTCATTTGTTCTGCTGAATTTTGTGATGTTTTCTGAATTAAAGGAGTAAAAAAAAAGATTTTCACAGGTCACTTAATGGTGCTCATGGCCCTATCAGTTATTATCATGGAAAATGATAATTTACCTAGGTCATCATTGGAAAGAGAACCATGTCATTTTAAAATGCACATGAGAGTCAAATATGATTCTCATTGAGTAACATGGAATAGAAGCTATTGTTTCATCTACTCTCAACAAGTGCGGTCTCATCTAATGGACTGAGAAAAGCGTGAATGAAGTAAACTCTCCACTCCCTTTCTCTAAGGTGTGAGTGATGTACATGAGTAGATCCACTTGAGGAGTCAGAAGAATGGCATTGGAAAGCCTGACTCTTCCCAAGTAGAAAGGTGAAATTCAAGTTAGACGACAGCAACTGTGGTCAGTTCAACTGGAGAGTGTCCTCTTATTCAGGGTACACATTATACATGGAATACAAAGGTAGTAGGAAAGCTATCTGTGAAAACAAGGATTCATGTAGAGGGTTTTTTTTTGTTGTTGTGCTGTGTTTAGTTTTGTTTAGTTTTTTGCTGTTTAAGAGACACAATTCTTGAAGTTAATAATTCTGGCTCTGTCATTTAAAGATCATTTTCCTCAGAATACCTACTCTTTCCAACCTCTGACACTGACATACTTCTAGTCCTTGCAATGTGACTAGTAACTTTTCATGTGAATGTATTGATTTTGTGTAGTGACCTGTGATCAAGATGATCTCCTTTGGTCTTTTAGGGTTTAACACTTTTTTCATGAGAAAAATGTCTTATGGTATGGGCCTATTTACAGCACTTATAGAACATTCTTCACAATTCTCCCTCCCTTGTTGGATTCAGAATGAATGGATGCTTCAAAGGTGTTATGAATAAACTACTACAAGGTTTACTTGGTTTACCATCGTTGCAACAATTGCTGTGTCATGAGAAGTGAGGGATAAATGTTATTAACTTCTGCAGCCTGTGTTCCTCTACCTAGACTGGCTTCCAGAGTGACTGTAGAAGGAGAGATTACAAGGCAGACATCTTTCTTGGACTCTCTCTCTGAGGTGGAATCTGGACCCTTGTTCAGCTTTGAGTTTTCTCATGCATTTGTAACCTAGAATTCAATATTCAGAGCATGATTTGAGAATCCTTCCAAACTGATTATCGATGTCCACTAGTATTAAAGGATGTGAATACATGAATATCTGCTCATGAGGAAACTCTTTGATCTTTGCCTGTGTCTGTCAAGTAATATCTACATTGCTCCTAATTTGCCAGAGTTCCATTTTTGGGAAAGTAGGACCTCTCTCATTTTCCCTCGAGGTAAGATTTTTTTTTCATTTTTTATTATTAATATATTTTTATTATTATTTCAGCTCATACAAACTTAATAGGTACACCAGTTCCCTCCCTCCTTCCTCCTCCCCCCGTACCCCCTGCTCCCCCGCCCCACCCCCTTCCCTCCCCATCCCCCAGTGCCTCCTGCCTCAATTCCCAGAGAGTCCTTTCTTGTGCATGCCTGATTTTCCTCTGGGCCCTCCTCTCCGATGACGTACAAGGACCCAGTGGCCTTTCACTGAACCCTTTCTCCTGTTCCCCTTAGGTATAAGAACACTGCTGTGGCTGCCAATCCTTTTCCTCCAAGGATCTTGGTGCCTTTAGCAGATGCTAGACTTTGTGAGGTCAATAGTGTGTTGGACAGTGCACAGGGCATGCAAAGTCCAATTATGATTGCTTCAGCCCTAACTAGTATGGATTATCTTACGTATCATTGCTCCTCCCACCTTTTGCTCTTACACTCTTACCACCCCCTCTTCCGCAAATTTCCCTGAGCTTCAAGATGGGGAGAGATTAAGCTGGCCTAGTTCTAGGTGGTTGATATAGAGTCTCTGAAGTTCTGGATTGTGGTTTGTTGAATTTCTTTTGCAGTTTTGCTGCTCCTGCAATGCCCTTCACTCCATCCTGGTGGGCATTGTATGTTACCCCCTGGCCAGAGACAAAAAGCTGTTAAACTAGAGTCTTGTGATAAAAGCACATTCAAAGGTAGATGTAATAAAATTGGGAAACCACAGTGAGGGAGGGGTCTATCACCCATTTGCAAAACGGTTATTTTTTATCTGCCAGACTATATGCCCTCCTTTTCTGGTGAGATCATACCCCCTCAGTAGTAAATGATCAGGAACAAAAGTCTGTGAACTTAATCAGATGTCTCATTACTTATTTGGGTCCTTGATGGAGGCCTATTTTCTCTGCTGTAACATGATCCCTTCTCTCCTTGTTTCTGGTGTGGCCCTCCTACCCCATCCCTCCTGCTCATAATCCTTGCAATTACTGTCTCTAGGTGGGCTGGGTGGGTTTGGTACTAGGAGCCACCTATTAGGGAGTACATACGGCGCTTAATTTTCTGGGTCTGGGATACTTCACTTACCATAATTGTTTCTAATGACATCCATTTCCTGGCAAATTCCAGTAATTCATCATTTTTGATGGCTGAGTAGTACTCCATTGTATAGATGTACCACAGTTTCCTTATCCACTTGTCAATTGTTGGACATTTGGGCTGATTCCATGACTTTGCTATTGTAAACAGTGCTGCTATGAACATGGTCGTGCTTGTGCTATCGAGGTGAACCTCTGCTGTATGGGGGGTTATTCCCAAAAGTGGAATAGTAGGGTCATATGGCATTTCAATCTTTAATTTCTTTAAGAATCTCCAGACAGCTCGCCAGAGTGGCTGTATGAGCCTGCATTCCCACCAGCAATGTAGGAGAGTTCCCCTCTCTCCACATCCTCCCAACATTTGTTGTTGTTTGTATTGTGGATTTTTGCCATCCTGACTAGGGTGAGATGATATCTCAGGGAAGTTTTGATTTGCATTTCCCTGATGGGGAAGGAAGTGGAGCATTTTTTCAGATATTTGTTAGACAGTTTAATTTCATCCCTGGTAAAGTTTCTTTTAAGTTCCAGGGCCCATTTTTTAATTGGGCCATTGTTTTCCTTGGAGTTTAGTTTTCTAAGTTCTTTGTGCACTCTGGACAGCAGAGTTCTATGAGATGTGTGGTTAGTGAAGATTTTCTCCCATTCTGTGGGTTGCCTTTGAGCTCATGTTACAATCTCTTTATCTGAACAGAAGCTCTTTAATTTCACAAGATCCCAACTGTTGAGAGTTGGTAGCAGTGACTGTGCCATTGGATGTCTGTTTAGGAAATGTTGGCCTAGCCCAATCAGCTCGAGGGAGTTCCCTATCCTTTCAACTATGGTTTTTATAGTCTCTGGCCTGATATCAAAGTCCTTGATCCATTTGGAATTAAGTCTTGTACAAGGTGACAAGTACGGGTCCAGCTTTAATCTTCTGCATGTGGAGATCCAGTTTTGCCAGCACCATTTGTTGAAGATGCTGTTCTTTTGCCATTGGATTCTTTGGGCCCCTTTGTCAAAGACCAAATGGCTATAACTTTGTGGGCTTATATCTGGGTCTTCAATCCTTATCCATTGATCTGTGTGTCTATTTTGGAGCCAGTACCAGGCTGTCTTTAAACTATGGATTTGTACGTACAGACTTAGGTTTGGTATGGCAATACCTCCAGCAGTGTTTTTGTTACTCAGGGTTGTCTTTGCTATCCTGGGTCTTTTGTGCCTCCATATGAACTTTGAGATTCTTTGGTGAACTTCTTTGAAGAATTGCTTTGGGATTTTGATTGGTATAGCATTGAATCTGTATATTGCCTTTGGTAGGATGGTCATTTTTATGATGTTGATTCTGCCAATCCAGGAACAAGGGAGGTCTTTCCACCTTCTGGTGTTTTCTGCTATTTCTTTCTTTAGGGTTTTAAACTTTTAATTGTAAAGGTCTTTTACCTCCTTAGTTAGGTTTATACCAAGGTATTTCATTTTTTTAGGGGCTATAGTAAATGGGATTGTTTCTCTCAAGGCTTTTTCACTTCTTTCATTCTGGGCATATAGGAAGGCCTCTGATTTTTGCACATTTATTTTGTATCCTGCCACCCTGCTGAACTTCTCAATTAGTTCCAGGAGCTTCCTGGTGGAGTTTTTGGGATCACTCAGGTATAAGATCATGTCATCTGCAAATAGGGATAGTTTGACTTCTTCCTTGCTGATTTGAATCCCTCTTATGTCCCTTTCTTGTCTTATGGCTTCAGCTATGACTTCAAGTACAATATTGAATAGAAGTGGTGAGAGTGGACAGCCTTGTCTAGTTCCTGATCGAAGTGGGAATGCTTCCAATTGTTCCCCATTGAGCATAATCCTTGCTGTGGGCTTGTTGTATACAGCTTTTATTATATTGATAAAGGTTCCTTCCATTCCTACTGTCTCTAGCATTTTGATCATAAAAGGCTGTTGGATCTTGTCAAAAGCTTTTTCTGCATCTATCGAGAGTATCATGTGGTCTTGGACTTTGGACTGGTTAACATGATGAATTACATTTATTTATTTTTGTATGTTGAACCAACCTTGTGTGCCAGGGGTGAAGCCTACTTGGTCCCCGTGAATGATCTTTTTAATATGTTTTTGAATCCGATTTGCTAAGACTTTGTTGAGAATCTTTGTGTCTGTGTTCATCAGAGAGATCGGCCTATAGTTTTCTTTTTTAGGTGAATCTTTATTAGATTTTGGGATTAAGACGATATTAGCTTCATAGAAGGAATTTGGTAGTGTTCCTTCCTTTGCTATTTGATGGAACAGTTTAAGGAGTATTGGTATTATTAACTCCTTAAATGTCTGGTAGAACTCTGTGCTGAATCCATCTGGTCCAGGACATTTTTTGGTGGGAAGATTCGAGATTACTTCCTCAATTTCCTTATATGTTATAGGACTATTTAAATAATTCACAACTTCCTGATTCAATTTAGGTAAGTTGCGTTTATTTAGAAATTCATCCATCTCTTTTGTGTTGTCAAACTTCACAGAGTATAAGGTTTTGAAATATAATGTTATAATTCTCTGGATTTCTTGGGTATCTGTAGTGATAACTCCATGTTCATTTCTCATTTTGTTAATTTGGTTTTTCTCTCTCCTGCTTTTGGTTAATTTAGCTAGGGGTGTATCAATCTTACTGATTTTTTCAAAGAACCAGCTTTTTGACTGGTTGATTTTTTCTATCGTTTTCTTAATCTCGATTTCAGATATTTCTCCCCTTATTTTGCTAATCTCCTCTCTTCTACTACTTTTGGGATCAGATTACTCTAGTTTCTCTAAAGCTTTAAGCTGCATTGTTAAGTTGTTTATTTCTGAGTTTCCATTTTTTTGATGTAGGCATTAAGAGCTATGAACTTACCTCTTAGGACAGCTTTCATTGTGTCCCAGAGATTTTGGTAAGTTGTATTTTCATTATCATTCATTTTCCGGAAATCTTGAATTTCCGTTTTAATTTCTTCCTGAATCCAGTTCTCATTCAGCATCATAGTGTTAAGTTTCCAGGAGTTAGTGTATTGTCTCTTGTTTGATGTGTTGTGAATGTCCAGCTTTAGGCCGTGGTGGTTGATAGGGCAGAGGTTAGAATTTCAACTTTCTTGTATATGTGTAGATTCGTTTTGTGGCCCAATATGTGATCTATTTTGGAGAAAGTTCCGTGTGCCTTTGAGAATAATGTGTATTCTTTGGTGCGTGGGTAAAAAGTTTGATAGAGATCTGTAAGGTCCATTTCTTTCAGGGTTTGATTAAGTTCCAAAGTGTCTCTGTTAAGCTTTTGACCTGTTGATCTATCCCATGTTGAGAGGGCGGTGTTGAAGTCCCCAAGAATTATCGTTTGGGGGTTGATTTCTTGCTTTAGACGCTGTAGGATTTTCTTAATGAATGTGGAGGGGCCTGTATTGGGTGCATATATGTTCAGTATTGTGAAGTCTTCCTAGTGAATTGTACCTGTGACTAAAATTGTAGTATCCATCCGTGTCTCTTTTAATTTTCTTTGGTTTGAAGTCCACTTTGTGTGATAGCATAATGGCTACCCCTGCTTGTTTTCTGCTTCCATTTGCTTGTAAAATTGTTGAATTGTTGTTTATTTTTACAGCGTGCTTATCTTTTATGGTGAGATGGGTTTCCTGCAGGCAGCAGATTGATGGATTGTGATTTTTAATCCATGTTTGTAATCTGTGTCTCTTGATCGGTGAATTAATTCCATTAACATTTAGTGTTATAATGGAGAAACTATTTTTAATTCCAGACATTTATTATGTTTAGTAGTTTTTATAAGTATATTGCTTCGCTTTTAATGATGTTATACTTGCCTTCTGTTCTCCTGGATATGCCTGGTTTTTTTCTTCACGCTTGAGTATCATTTCTAGCATTTTTTGAAGGCCTGGTTTGGTGGACATGAATCCCTTCAAGTTGTCTTTGTGCTGGAAAATTTTTCTTTTTCCCTCGATCATGACTGATAGTTTTGCAGGGTAAATTGACATTTTTGCTCATTCAATACTTGAAGTATGTCTCTCCAAGCTCTTCTTGCTTTTACTGTTTCGACTGAGAAGTCATTTGTTATTTTAATAGGTTTACCTTTAAAAGTGACTTGTTTTTTCTCCCTTGAAGCTCTCAGCACCAGTTCTTTTTTTTATTTTATTTATTTATTTATTTATTTTTATTTCAGCTCATACAAACTTAATAGGTACACCAGTTCTCTCCCTTCCTCCTCCTCCCCCCGTACCCCCTGTTCCTCCTCCCCACCCTTCTCCCTCCCCATCCCCCAGTGCCTCCCGCCCCAATTCCCAGAGAATCCTTTCTTGTGCATGTCTGATTTTCCTTTGGGCCCTCCTCTCCGATGACGTACAAGGACCCAGTGGCCTTTCCCTGAACCCTTTCCCGTGTTCCCCTTAGGTATTGGAACACTGCTGTGGCTGCCAATCCTTTACCGCCAAGGCTCTTGGTGCCTTTAGCAGATGCTAGACTTTGTGAGATCAACAGTGTGTTGGACAATGCGCAGGGCATGGAAAGTCCAATTTTGATTGCTTCAGCCCTAACTAGTATAGAGTATCATATATATCATTGCTCCTCCTATCCTTTTGCTCTTACACTCTTACCGCCCCCTCTTCGCAAATTTCCCTGAGCTTCAAGATGGGGAGAGACTAAGCTGGCCTAGTTCTAGGTCAGCACCAGTTCTTTATCTTGAATGTGGAGTGTTTTAACTATTATTTGCCGTGGCGTGCTTCTGTTTTGGTCGTATCTGTTTGGGGTGCGGAATGCCTCTTGTATATGGATGGGCCTCTCTTTTTTTAGATGAGGAAAGTTTTCCTTGATGATCGTTTGAAAAATTTCCTCAGGGGTGGTATTTTGAGATTCTTGCTCTGATATTCCGTGAATACGCATGTTAAGCTTCTTCAGGGTGTCCCATATCTCTTGGATATTTCTCTCAAGTATCTTTTTGGCTTTAACAACCTCTTCCATTGAGCTGGTTAGTACTCCCACATTATCTTCAAGGTCTCAAATTCTGTTTTCTGCTTCTTTAGTTCTGTTGATAAGACTCTCTGTGGAGTTCTAGGTTGAAGATAACTTGTCTTGTAGCTCAGTTTTAAACTCTGCTTGAGTCTGTTTTAACTGCTCTATGCCAGTTTTTGTTTCTTGCACTGTTTTTCTCAACTCCTCCAAATGTCTGTTGTGTTCCTCTTCAAAGCGATTGATTCGATTATGTAATTCCTCCCTGATTTCCTCTTTCATAGTATTGAACATGGTAATGATCCTATTTTGAAAGTCGTTATCCTGGGTCAGGCTTTCTTGGACTTTTTCCGCGGGTTTGTTCTGGTTGGAGTCTAACATTATGGGATTAATTTCTTCAGTGGGAAATTTGTTTACTTGAGTGTTGCTTCTCATGGATTTGCACTTTGACTTTGGCATTGTCGTTTTAACTCTTAAGATCTTTGAATTTCACTAAACTGAATTATTTGGCTTGGGGTTCTGGGGGTGGGCAGGGACAGAGCTTACCTAGGTCACGGGTGAGGCCCGGCTGGACCGCGGACGCGTCCTGACCAGTGGAGTGGGGTGGGGAATAGGAGGATGGGGGCGTCAGCATGGAGCTATTTAACCCGAGGGCAGCTGGGGCGGGCCCGGGCGCAGGGGGAGGTCCTCCTCGTCCCTCTGCTCTGCGCGCGGCTCTGGCTGCATGGTGGGAGTCGGAGCCAGTCCCTTTGGGCTGACCTGGGGTCCTGGTGGGCGGGCGCTGGGCAGAGACTTAACTAGGTCGCGGGGTGAGGCCCAGCTGGACCGCGTGCGCTTCCAGACCGGCGGAGCGGGTTGGGGTAAAGGAGAGGTAAGAATTTTTGGTATATGCATCCAGATCTTCTATCTTCCCTACAACCCCTTCATTAGGTTCAGACCTTTATTCATCTGAATATGCCTGCCTCCTACCTACTTTTTCTCATTAAACAACTTGGATATGTTTGCCTTTAATAGGTTACCTTTGTAACTTTAATGCAGCCTGCTTTCTGCAAACTTGTGGGATTTTGCTTTGTTTCACCTTTCAATATCCCTCTTCTGATAGTCTCTCCTCCATCCTCTTAAGCTGCATCCTAAGTGACATTGATTCTGAACTCCATGTTTGGCAGTCCATGGTAGATTGGGATTCCTCCCACCTGCTGCAGACTGCCAGTCCTACAATCTACATCACAGTGCCCATGGAATGTGGCCTTCACCTATGACATGATTCTGCAACCTCTGTGCTGCACATTTGAAATCTTGCTATGAAGAGTTTATGTGAGGTAGTAGTACTGGTGAACACACTGGCATAAAACTACCAGAAAAAAATAGAGCAGACCTCTTATTATCAACACCACACTCAGAATCTCATGCACCACCCCATCTCATTAGGTCATCTGGGTTTACATTTCAATTGGAGGACAAATATGAAGGATTATGCTGATCCAGATATACATATACATGGGGCATAGTTAAAGATCAGTAAGCATCAGAACATTGTCCTAGGACTTGAGGATAGTGAAGAAGGAGAAAACCATCATTCAACATTGTCCTTTCAGCATATTGCTAGTGCAGTAGACACACTCCTTTTTTTGTTCACCTAGTATATACTTTGCAACACGTTCCCACAATGATCATTTCAAGTCAGACTTTAAATATCCTTACTGAATTCTTGCAACTGCCCATGTCAAAAGTAGGATTTTATGCACTGTTCATTTTGAAATTGAATTTCCCATGGCCCTGATGAACAGATTTATTGTTGAGGCTGTCTTTGAACTCCTGATTGTCCTATTTTCCACCTCTGAAGAGTTGAGTATAGAACATATGCTAAAACCCTATGCTAAGAAGTGTTGGAGTCTGAACACACTATCTCTGGCCATTCTAACCAGTAGGCCATTCTCCTGCATCTTTTGAGTTTTTGTTTCAGATTATGATAAATTTAAATGTTCACAATACAATTGCATAATAATCCATTTTGCTGTTTTCCCCCATAGATTTTTAAAGAGTATGTGAAGTGTAACAAAGTATATAAAATTATTTCCATACTTCATATATGAACATACCAGATGCATGTAGTGCTTCACAATGTAGTTTTCAAAAATTAACAGGAGGAAGTCTAAGAAGGCTCACTGTGCAAACTAGAGGACTTGAGTTTGGATGTAGGGAATACACATGAAAATATCTAGCATGTGTATGAGAGCCTATGAGAAATACATTTTGTTCTGTGGTGAAGAGGAAAAAGGATTAGAATCTCTGGCCTCTTCACCTTTCCAGTCTAAATGTAAAAAGATACTTTGCTTACAGGAAATCATATGGAGAATTGTTTACACAGGATACCCAAAGTCCTCTTCTTAACTTTTCAGCCTTCAATAATTTCTTATTGTTCATGAAATTCAAAGATGAATGAATCAATGTATCTGTTTCAGACAGTAAATCAACTTTCTAAGAAAAGTGCTAATATTATCAAGTAGAAAATATTCTGTGTTTACTGATAACTTCAGAATATGCAAACAAGAATGGATGAAGTTAAAATAGTTTTGAGAGATGTACATGAAGTGTTTCTGATGCTCCTGAGTTTCAAAATGATCTCTGTAAGTGAAGCACTCTCTGATTTCATCATGAGATTTATTTCTATCATTAATGGGTTGTTTCACATTGCTTTAGGTTCCCATTCTGAGGAACGCCAAACATACTTCCACTCAAAAGCTTGTGTCATCATTTTGCCTTTCCAACAAAAACCCAACCATACTGGTTAGTCAAATGTACCTGTTAGGTCTTCCAGGCATGTGAGATGCCAACAAACCTTTGTGACTATCAAGCAATGAGCCATTGGTTGTGAATATATTGAACAGCAATCTAACTGTTCTTTGTTTCTTTCAAGATACATCTGAAAATATGGATAAGAAAACTCCAGATGAAGATATCAAACAATCAGAAGTGACTACAGTAAGACGCTTTCTCTTTTATATGATAGTTACCTTCATGATTCCTTTAAGTTTTACTTGATATACTTGATTATTATGTTGAAGTAACAAACCTATTCATATTCATTCTAGAATTTTCACTTGGAGTGAGTAGGTTGCATCATTCTATCAGCTTGTCTGTTGTTCAAATGTATATACAAAATGCAGGCCTAGTTACAGTGTTGGAGGGCCTTTTCTAGGAAACCTATACTTTTTCACACAAAAGGTGACAGATATATTATCTACCAAAAAAAACCCAACTTTTTTTTTTATAATTTTTGTCTCCTCTTTTTTCTTTTGGGGATTTTGTTGTTTAGATAACATATTAGTATGTCACCATTAATATGTTTGTTTTTGGAGGCTTCACATATCCAGAATTGAGTAATTGGGTTGTGACACCCTTACAACACAAGGCTTGGTGTTGACATAATTGGTACTGAAAGTACCCATGCAAAAGGGATTCATCTCTTAAGAGCAGATTAGTAAAAGGAACTCTCAGAGGGAGTTAAATAGAAAGGCTTGGTTTACCTAGCATCTTAATCAGCAAATGTAGAAATGCTATTCTTTGCAAACAACCCATTTCAGGTCTTTTATTAAATGGGATGCTTTAGCTTTTGACTGCCCTTCTTTTTCCCAACTCTCTTGCCATTACAGTAAGTCAGTGAACAAACCAAAGATTTGTGCAAGCAGAATTTAGCATTGTTTGTTCCTCACAGAGTTTTCTGTTTTTCCCAATTGCAGGACACGTCACAAAAGCAGTGTACGAGTAAGTATTTTAAAACATTTCTTTCTCTTCTTTCTAAATGTTTTTACCCTTGTAAAGCTTCAGACATGAATGTAAGCAATCCATGTATTTTTAACTCTTTTACCGAAACTTCCCCCCCAACTTTTAATCTGTATTTTTTTTCTTTCTAACCAGTCCCTTTCTTTCTTTCATGTTGTATGTGTCACTCTGTGTGTGTGGTGTACTGTCTTATAATCTGTATTGCCAGTACTGGCACTTGCTGGGGAAGGGATGATGTACACTATTGAGGGGAGTAGCTCAATCTTTCATGAAACCTCATGTGTCTCTTAGGAAGAAATGGTGACTCCTGACATTTACTCTTTTGTTAGTCAAATATTGTTAGGCACAATATTGAGCAAGTCCCATGGCATCATAAATAGGTGTGGTGAGTTCATAGGTGAGGTAGTCTGTGATGTCCAAAAGATACTGTCTGAAAACTGAAAATGCTCATGTATTCACACCACCATCACTTCTTCATTGACTCTTTACCTTGGACTGACTTTGAATCCTGTCTCAACCTGCATAGTATAGGCTGGCATGATTGCCCTGTAGGTTAGACATATGCTCAATGTAACAAACTTACTTGTTCTCTGCATTTTGTCCAGTTTAAATAATCTGTACTTGACCCTTTCCATTTCCAAAAAAGCTTCTTGACAGACAAGAGCTACTTTTATCTATGGGTATAGAAACAAGTGTTAAGATGAAATTTGATGCTACATCTTTATAGCAAAAGTTAGTAGTTTGTTGCAAACTACTGCACATGGCTTTTCTGTCCACAGGGTCTTGATCCATGGATGGATATATCCATGAATGATATATATTCTGTGCGAAGAAGGTCTTAATCCAACAAGAAAGCAGTCAAGATATCCCTGTAACATTCATAGCCCGATGTAGTTGGTGCTTGTTTTAGTTTGCAGCTCTCGGGCTGGAGAGGTGGTTCAGGGGTTAAGCCTCTGCCTTGCAGGCAAAACATCCCAAGTTTGGATCTTAGACCCCACGTATAGACGCCAGGCGCCAGGCGGAAGCAGGGGCGGCCTGTGTTTCTGGTCCTGGTAGGGCGGAGACTGTGAATCCTGGGGCAGAGTAAACAAGGAGGTGGAGGCGTCCAAGGTGGTTCCCGAATTTGTCCGTGGTTCTACACACACACACACACACACACACACACACACATACACACACACGCACGCACACACACACGCATACACGCACAATTGAATAAATAAAAAAAATTTAAAAAAAATAGATTGCAGCTCTCTCTCTTGGGGAAATGTTGATGGCTGTTTTCCTCCATTAACTTGCACTAAGGTTACTGATACGCATAAAACATTCTAATTAGTTCCATTGTGTTTTGTCTTCCATTCCCTGTTATCAATGCATGTTGTGGCTTCAGCAATAGGTTCTTAGTATTTGTTTCTGGAAAGCAATCAAATGTCATGCAAAAACCTCTCTTGTTTTGATGAACTTTGAGAGTTTTTGGACCAGCTACTGAATAGCATGTGTCACATACCTGGTACTGAGAATTTAGTTTAAATTGCCTATAGCTTTTGGTAGGAAATTCACAGGGGTGTTTGTGTTATCAAGCTGCTCACCTGTATGGTTGCTGACAAAATCACCATCAAAATAGTTAGGAACAAAAGGTTTATAATTCCTTATCCAACTTTGCAGAAAAGCTCACAACAACACCAGGGCCAAGAAAACTGGGCATATGATTTCCACATAGCAGCTGATAGAAGGACGCTCCTTACTTACCAGAACAACATATCTGGCCAAGTACGCAGAAGGAAACAATTGTCTCCATTTTATTTACCTATCCTGGAACTAGTCCCATTTACCATCGGATGGGCTTTCCCCATTCACCTAGACAATCTCCTGCAGGTTTGCTCTGGGCTTAAGTGAACTACTAATTCTCTATAAATGCATCCACAGGATGATAAAGTTTTCATTTTCCTTCTGATCAGAATCATTTTATTCAAGATGGAATTGGGATTGTATCTGTGTAAATGTTGTTTATCTTTATTCTGCTTCACTAACATAACTTATGGGAATGAGAACAAGGAGTTTAGAAGAAATAATAAGTATTTTACATGTAGCAAATCTTAGACTTGTGTCAGAAATCCATACACTCAACTGTGAGTTTAAGTGTTTTGGAGCATTTTGAATTACGTTGTATCTGATTTCCTAAGCATTCAATACGGTCTATAACCCAAATGTGCAATGGAAATTTATCTGCTTAAATTTTTTCAGAATTAAAGATTTCCAGAAAGTAATCTGTTAAAATATCATTGTTTCCCATGAATAACAGTATTTTTGTGGCCCTGTGCCAATTAATGAAAAGAAGACTGATGGTTAAATGACTAAAGCTCTACTCATGTATGAGAAATGTTCTGTACCCAAGGCATGTGTCTCAAGTAGTCGCTGCATGGTACAATCTCTGGCAATCATCACATCACAGAATTGCATATCCATAACCAACAACCTCAAAATCCTAGATTTTACCTGAACATGTGAAACCTAAAGATATTCCAAGCACCATCAGGACTTTTTGCAGTGTTTACAGTAACAAAGCAACAGTCTCTATCAACCTACAAACATTCACAAATGTAAAATGGAGAAAAGTCAACATGCTTCTGTTCTGACCACAGATTTTTAAAATTGGATACCTGTCTAATGAAAATGTGGTAGATGTGTGTAATAACTGCATTTATCCTGCACACAATTTATTCTGATAAGAACTGGAAAAATAGATTAGCATGGGCACAAATACTCACACAGTCAAGGAATAGTGTTCAGTAGGATCTTAAATCATCACTTGCTCATTGGTCTGTATTAGGGCATTCATTGCACAGTACACATTTACAGCTGAGCTAGATTCAGCTCAAGGTACACAAACTCATTGGATTTGAACACTCAGCTCTGACTGTTATGACTAGATAACATTCCAAATTTCCCTTCACTTCATCAGAGTGTGTCCATATGTTTAGGCTGGATGTGGATGCAGCTCAGTGGTAGAATGCTTGTCTGCCACTCTAGTTTCTGAGTTTGATCCCAAGCTCTCAAAAAAACTTGCTCTTGGTAGAGTATATTTTTAATTCTACCCTTTTGGGGATTAATATCATGAGAAAAAATAAGTTCAAATGCATCATCTACCAGAAAAATTTGAGGGCCTACTTGTTGTAGTATCCTGCTTCAAAAACAAACAAAAGTACTAGGACGATCTAGTGCACCTATATTGCCTCAATATATAAGATTTTGTCGAGTTGAGGTTGGACTTTATTGAGGAACAGGGAGCAAGGGAGGTACATGCTTTGTGCTAGTGCAGCCAGTGCCTTTCTGTTAGCGAGGTTCAGACCAAAGAATCACTGCACCAGTTATTCTTTCTCTGTTGCTGTGTGACACAGCTGAGGCTCAATCAACCTAAAGAGGAGAACGGGAGAATTATGCAGCTTACAGTTCTGCAGGGACGATAAAGTCCACTCTGGCAGAAAAGGCCTTGCTGGCTGGCAGAAACTGGAAGTGACCTAAGTCAGTACAGACATCATGGAGGCAGACGGTGCTGTAAACTTCAAGAGCTGACTCACTAAGTCAAGTAGTGTGGAGCTAACCAAACTCAAAGTCCACCTCTTATGCCCGTCTTCTTCCAGCAAGGTTCTACCTCCTAAAGGTTTCATGACTTTACCAAACATGTGAGCTTGGAAGAACAACTCACATTTTAACCATAACCCTTCCTGAATCCACCTGTTACTGAAAAAGTAGTGTAGATATAACACCTCATTAAATCACCACAGCAACATCCATAACTGTTATGTTTGTGTGGAATATTTATCTGTAGGGCTCATTGTTCAAAAGGAAGGTTTTCTGGTTTTCCATAGGCCATTACATACATAATTGTTTTACATAATTCCTTCCTCAGTTGCCTCTTCAGTAGTGCTTTTGAGGCTCCGGTAACCACATCAAAGAACATAGTAGGCAGAACATCTCTCCCCAAAGTTGGCTCTTTAAGTGAAATTTGACATTAATATGAAAAAGTACTAGTACAGAACTCCCAGTTTAAGAAGATGATATTGTAAATCCCGTACTTTTCTACTTCACTGAGAAGAGTATGTTCTTCATGAGCTATAAAACCTATAGGTTAACAAAGAGCAAAGCAAGAACAATTCAATGTAAGACATGGTCCCTGTTGGGCCTTCATACTACACACAGATATATACAAACACACACACTCACACACACTCACACACACTCACACACACACACACACACACACACACACATCCTGGTTAAGTAAAGAATGATTAGTGAACAACCTTTCCCCACTGCATAATTGTTCTCAGTATGAACATTCTAGATTCTGAATTTCAAAGAACATGTTTTCACTACTTGTTTTCTTCAAGCTTCATAGTTATTTTTAGATTCTCAAAGCTTATGGGCAACTCTGAAAAATTTAGTGTTCTAGTTTAAAAATTATGAACAATGGATTTGCATAAATTTTATTGTGCTCATGTCGCTGTAAATGACTTTGGATACTGGACACTAGGCAACACACATGCATCCCCAGTCATGTTCTTCTTCTTTAGATACTATCACTCACATGTATATAGACATATGTGCTTAATAAAATACATGTATTAAGAATCCTCCAAGCTCTGTGATGTTAATAAAGCCTCTTTTGAAATTAGATGACAGTCCTTGGAAATGAATTATTTTTGTCCAATGTTTGCTCACAGAAATCTTATTTCCATGAATATGATGTGTTTCTCTTGGAATATATTTCCAGCATCATCAATTAAGACAACAGTTCATCAAAGGCAAAATGAAACGGCAGAATCTTCTGAGTCTTCCTCTGAGGAAACACCTGATAAATCTGGTACACGCCAGGTCCAACCTGACATGTCCCCTGAAATCTCAAGCACAGGAAATACTACTTATAAAGGTACTGTGTAAATCAGTGATGAGGTTGAAGTATAAAGGGTAGTTAAGTCTATATGGAAAAAGAGGAAGGAGTTCAGAAGTATATTTTCTACTTTGATATGAATTTATTTTATGGTGAGTTAATTGGCATGACACGAGGTGTTATTTCTTCAGTTTCACTATGCTACACTTTTGCTTTGTCAACCTTATATTCTGATTCAGTGTTGTCCCTTTTTCATTGAGGAGCCTCTCCATGGGTAGTCCTTGTGTGAGTCTCCCCGATAAAGAGCTCTGTAAGTTCAGCAGTTCATTTTGGGGTAGCTTTTTCACCTGTGACATGTTCAGGGATGAGGACTCTATATCCAGACCTATCAGCATTACGACTCAGCATTTTTTCAGCCGATGTCAGCTATTTAATCTGTACATAGTGTACCTATTTGCCCTGAGCATATCTAACAGTTCTGCCTTTGTCTCATTGGACTACCCTATCAATTCTATAAAGTGACATTTCTCAGATTCTTAGGAGGTTTTTGTGTATGCACATCCTTGAAAGCCTGCACAGTTTGGTGTCATTAGATTGGACTTGAATTGATTTACTTGTTCTGCTGAATTTCGTAATGTTTTCTGAGTCAAGAGAGTAAAAAAAATGATTTTCATAGGTCAGTTTATGGTGTCATGGCCCCATCAATTATTATCATGGGAAATGATAATTTACCTAGGTCATCATTGAAAAGAGAAACATGTCATTTTAAAATGCACATGAGAGTCAAATATGATTCTCATTGAGTAACATGGAATAGAAGCTGTTGTTTCATCTACTCTCAACAAGTGCGGTCTCATCTAGTGGACTGAGAAAAGCGTGAATGAAGTAAACTCTCCACTCCCTTTCTCCAAGGTGTGGGTGATGTACATGAGTAGATCCACTTGAGGAGTCAGAAGAATGGCATTGGAAAGCCTGACTCTTCCCAAGTAGAAAGGTGAAATTCAAGTTAGACGACAGCAACTGTGGTCAGCTCAACTGGAGAGTATCCCCTTATTCAGGGTACACATTATACTTGGAATTTCAAGGGAATAGAAAAGCTGTCAATGAGAACAATGGAGGTTCTCTGCTTTTGCTTTTTAAAAGGCATAATTCTAAACATTGCTGTTGGCAAGTGTGTTCTTTGTTTCAGTCTCAGTTACTTAAAGATTGTCCTCAGAACTCCTACTTCTTCCCATCTTTGACAATGAGAAACTTATAATACTTTAGTTGAGATCAACAACTCCTTCTGAATTTTATCTACAGAATGTCATGTGACTTTTGTTTATTGACCTGTGATCCAGGTGATCTCATTTAGTCTTTCAGGGTGGTACACATGACACTTGAGAGAAAGGTGTTGCAGTGTAGGCTCATCAACAAAAGAATCATATCCACTCTCTGAAGCATGTTCACAGTTCTCCCTTCCATTTTGGATTCTTAATGAAAGGATAATCCCAGGGTGTTGCAAAATAAACATCCAAAAGGTCTATTTGGTTTACACTTCAATGAAACAATTGCAATATTCTGAGACATGAGAGATAAACAAATGCCTTTTAGTCATTTGCAGCCTGTGCTCTCCCACTCACACTAACCAATTGCTGAGAACTTATGGACTGAGTTTCTCATGGCCCGTTGTCCATCTCCTTGCTGATGCTGACTTTGAACTCTTTGATTGTCCTGATTTCTACATGTGGAGTGTTTACAGTGTAGGACTATATGTTCTGATTGTATGTTAGTGTGTGCTGGCTCAAACCCACTGTATCTGTTACAGTTTGCCAACATTCTAACCAGCACCATTCATCTGCATTTCAGAGATACTTTTTAAAAATATATATGAGCATGAAAATATTAGCTTTTTCTTGAATGGCTAAAATTGAGTTGTATGATAGTTCTATAAATATAAAAAGGCATGTAAAATATTTTTAATATTTTCATTTTGTACACATATATTGACTTAGTGCAACACAATTGTAACATATATAATAAAACATCATTATGCAGTTTTCAGTAGTATTCAAAATTAAGCTAAAGCATAGCTAAGAAGAGTCACTGTACAATTGTATGCAAACCTGAGTTCAAATACATAGAATCCATGTGAAAATATTTGCCATACATATGAGAATCTATGAGGAACACACTTTATTTGTGGAGTTCAGGGAGAAGAGTGAAAATCTCTGGTCTCTTGTCACTCATTTGTATTCTAGCTCTAAGTGCAGGGAGATACTTTATTTCAAGGAAATGATATGGAAAAGTGGCTAAACAAGACACCCAAAGTCCTCTTCTTTCTTCTTGTCCAAACTACTTTTCAATAAGTTTTTATTGTTTATGAAATTCAAAGGATGACTAGATCATCTTGTACCTGATAATAAATCCATTTGCTTGTGTCAATTGCTTATATTATCAGTATAAAATCTTTTGTACTTACTGTTAAGTGCAGAACATGTAAACAAGGATGACTGAGGTTAAAGTAGTTTGAAGATATGTGCATGAAGTGTTTCTGATGCTCTTGAGGTTCAAAATTATCTCTGTATTGAAGAACTCTCTCATTTCATCATGAGATTTATTTCCATGTTTGTTCTGTCAATGATGGATTGTTTCACATTGCTTGAGGTTCCCATTCTCAGGAATGCTGAGCATATTTCCACTCAAAGCTTGGGTTATCACTTTTATTTTCTACTCATGATGTCTAGTCCAACAATAATCCAATCATGTTGGTTAGTCAAATGCACCCATTAGTTCTTCCAAGCATGTGACTATCAAGTAGTGAACCTTTGGTTGTTAATGTGCTAAATAGAAATCTAATGGTTCTTTGTGTCCTTCAAGATATGTCTGAATATATGTCTGAGAAAACTCCAGATGAAGATAAGAAACAACACGAAATAGATTCAGTAAGACGCTTTTCCTTGTATATTATATTTGCTATCATGATTACTTTAGGTTTTACCTGATATGACATTGAAATAACAAACATGGTTACTTTATTTGGAATGAGCAGATCCTAATACTCAACGTCTCAATTCAAGTGCATATACAAAATTGCAGGCTCAGTTAACGAGTGTCTGTTTGTGGGCCTGTTTGAGAAAAGATACTGTTTATAGTAAAACTTGTGTCTTTTACTGCAAAATTGATAGGGATTATCTTGTAAAAAAAAACTTTTTTTTCTGTAATCTTTGTCTCCTCTTTTTTCCTCTGGGAATTTTCTGGTTTAGTTAGAATATAAGTTTTGTTTACATAGGTTGATACTTTGGAGTATCCATATGCCTAGAACATAGGTACTGAGCTGGCAAAACTTTTAACAATTTGAAATTTTGTGTTGAAATAGTTGGTATAGAAAGCACCTGTACAAAAGAGATCCATCTCATAAGAGCAGATGAGTATAAAATTTGTTGTTTTATATCTTAGAAACCATTAGTGGGGGTTAAACAGAAAGGCTTGATTTATCTAGTGTCTGAAACAACAAATGTGTGAAAAATGCTTTCTTCACAAAGAACTTATTCCAGGTCTTTTACTGATAGTATCACATGTGATACTATTATAACTTTAGACTGCACTATTCTTTACCACCTTCCTTTGCATTATTATCCTAAGTCAGTGGCCAAACCAACGCTTTATGCAAGCAGAACTCAGATTTATTTTGCCTCACAGTATTTTCTGTTTTCAAATTACAGGTTTCAAGCAAGAAGCGCCACTTCAGTACGTATTTTGCAATCATTTTCCTTTATATTCTTTCTTTTTAAATGTGGTTTCCCTTTAGAGTTCCATACATAAATATAATCAGTACATGTCAAATATATCCCTTTATACCCAAATTCATCTGCCTGCCTTTTAAAGCTGTACTTTTTTTCTTCCAGTTTCTTATTTTCATTTTTTGTGTGTATGTTTGGGTTTTTTTGTGTGAGTATGCATGTATATTTTTTAGGTAGCCCACTGTCTCTAATCTGGATTTGCTAGTACTTTCTTATGCTTTCACTTACTGGAAAAGACTGATTTTTATCCTTTAGGGGTATAGCTTCCTCAATATGTCATTAACCCTCAAATGGTTCTCAGAAAGAACTGGTGGTTCTTCTCATTCTTTATTGAAATATTGAGATGCTAAATCTTGTTCATTCTCATGTCTCATGTTTCATTCTCATGAAAGTATGTGCAGCTACAGTGAGCTCATAGATGCAGCAGTCCTGCCATGTCCAGAAGATAGTGTCTGAAAGTACCATTCTGCATCCTCATGCTCTTATGTTCATACCACCACCTCTTTAAGGTTCCCTGGTTTTTGAGCTGATTTGTGAGGTCATGTTTAAAATGACACAGTACAAACTTATCCTCTTCACTATGCACAGTTGTAATACTTTTTCTTAAATAACTTTCATTGCAAAGGAACTTTTGCGTTGGGAGCTAAGAACTCTACTCTATGGGTACAATAAACGTCAGATGGCAGTTAGATGTCATGTTATTATACTTAACCTCCATTTGTTTCAACTTAGGTCCTTCCCCAGGCTCTTGACCTGGTTGATGGTGACAGACATGTTTTCTCTGCTGAAAAGTTGTTGTTTACCCCTATACCATTTATGCTTCAATGGAGTAGTGGTCACCTCTTGGCAATGATGGTTGTTATGTAACTTTCACTGTTGGGCAAGAACACTGATTGCTTTTGTTTTCCATCGGCTTGTTCAGTGTTTTCTAGTATTCACATATCTTCTAATAAGTTCTAGCCTCTTTTGTTTTCCCTGACCTGTGATCAATGTGTGTCATGTCTTCAACAAAAGAGTCTTAGTATCAGTTTGGGGCAAGTGAAAAAGAGCGATGGCAAAAGCCTATGATGTTTTGGTGACCTTTAAGAAAATTCAAATCAAATGCTAATTAGTAGGAATCATATACCTGGCACTGAGAATTTTATTTAGTTGTTTGTGGCTTTTAGTAGGAGTTTAATAGGGCAGTTTGTGTTATCGCTTATCTTCCTCTTTTCTCCAAAGCACTTTTCTTAAGAGACAGTGAGATTATGTCTGTGTAAATGTTGTTTTACTGTATTCTGGTTCACTTAATATGTACCAAGCTACCTGATGAGGAATGAGAATTGGAAATTTTGTAAAAATAAAAAGGTATTTTGCAATGGTATAGGAATAACCAACTCCTTTGTTACTGGATTTAAGGCCAACTTTTCTTTAGAGTAGTGGGAATGTGACTGTATTCTACGCATACAATTGTGGGTTCCTTAGATGTTTTGGAATATTGTATATCATGATGTGTCTAATTTTGATAGGTATTCATTCCTATAAACTATCCAAATGCCCAATGAAAATTTATTCACTTAAATTTTATCAGAATACCTATGAAAAATAGATATAGACACATCATGATATACAATATTCCAAAACATCTAAGGAACTCACAACTGTCAATATTCCTGCAATATTTTCAGTACCAAGGTAGTTTTCTGAAATTGCCCATAGACACTCACAAGTGTGAAACACAGAAATTCAATATGTTTCTGTTCTGATCACAGAATTTTAAAATAGGAGTATATAAGGAAAATGTGATGTATAGGGATGTGATAACTATGTTTCTCCTACACAATATTCATTCTAGTAAGAACTGCTAAAATGACTTAACATGGAATCAAATATCTACATGGTTTGGGAATAGTGTTCATTAACATCTTCAGTTCTCACTCTTCCTTGGCAAGTACTCAATTATTAATTTCACAGTATATTTTTACAATACAGCTAGACTATGTTTGAGATACTTCTTCAAAATGATGGTCAATATTGATTGTTGTGTGTGAGCTTTGGCAGCCAAGGCACTTATGGATTTGTGTACTTAGCATTGACAGTTTTCACTAGGTATCATTTCAGAATTCCTTCTTCATCATGTCTGTATATTCAAGCTTTTTCCTTGGGTTTCTATTTTAAATGGACTTCAGGCAGTATATGGATCCAACTCACTGGTAGAGCATCTACTACTTTCTAGTCTCTGAGTTTGATTCTTATCTCTGAATAAACTTGCTCAGAGTGGAGTAGACTTTTAATACTATGCTCTTGGGAGATTTTAACATAAAGACATTAGCATGCGCTCATTATAAGTCAATTTGAGGTCCATGGCTGCTAGAACCTTCCCTCAAAAGCAAATAAACAAGAAAAAAAAAACTAGTATCACATCTATTGCAACTACAGTGTCTCAGTGTGTTATAGAAATTAGTTGAGTGTAGGTTGGACCTTGAAGAGGAAGCAGGGAGTTAGTGCACCAGTGCTCTGCTCTTAGCCATGTTTAGCTCAGTTTCTGATGCCCATATAGTTGATGAGGACACTTGGCATTGGTCAAGTGTTATATGTAAATAAATTTCATTAAATTACAAAAGCAAATAAATTTCATTAAATTACAAAAGTAAGAGTCATCTCTTTTTGTTATTTTCATATGGAGTTACACTGAGGAATAATTTATGCAAGGGTCATTGTTTAAAGGGAAGTTTTCTTTTATGCCCATTGACCATTGCATAACTATTTTGCATATTCAGCATGGGACATAGGCACTGATCCTCACTTACTGAGAGACAATTGAGATCTTGAAGGAGAAGCTACGGTTTGAATTAAAAGGTCTCCTAGACAAATTCTTTGAAAGAAAATTATCATATATTGAGTCATAGATTTCAAAGTACAGTATCCTTTCCTAATGTTGCTTCTGTCAAAGAGGACAGTTGCTTCTGGAAAGTGGACAGTTATTTTCCACTGTCTTATTGTGCTTGATATTTGTATTCTGGAATCAGTCCCTTTAGTGTAGTAGATTCCGCTGTATCTGATGAATAGCAAAGAACATGTTTTCACTGTCAGTTGTTTTTCTTAAACCTTATGATGATGTATTTTTAGATTTCCAGAGGTCACAGATAGCTCTCATGAAAGATTATGTTCTACTTCAAAAATTGAGAACAGGTTTTACATAAATTTTACTGTGGTCACATGGCTCTGAGATGGGCTTAAATCAGGCAATACACACAAATCCCCAGTCACACACTTCTTTAGATATAATCACCCATAAGACTTTTATCTACACTCTCAATAAAATGCATGTATCACCAGACTGTGATATTTGTGAAGTCTCATTTGAAATCAGATGACCATCCATGTAAACTAATGATTATATCACATGTTTAGATTCAGGACACCTATCTGGCTTGAATATGATATAGTACTGTTTTTCTATCTTCCCAGTTGAAGCTTTGAGGAAGAGGCTTCGTAAAAATCAGAATTCCTCTACATCTGAACGTGAAATCATTAAAAAACTCAAGTCACCTGTCAAACCTGATAAACCTGTCAAAACATCTAACCAACCTGATACCACAGGGACAGTAAATGTTACAAAAAAGGGTATGTTAAAATCAATGATTAGGTTGAAATATGAAAGGTAGTTAAGTTCCATAGTAAAAGGATGAAGGGGGTTCAACAGTGTATTTTCTATTTTAAGACAAATTTATTCTATAGTGAATTTATTCCCATGACATGGGTTATTTATTGTTTCTTCAGTATCACTGGGATATATTTTTCTTCTACCAATCACATATTCTGATTCAGTGTTGTCCTTTTTCAATGAGAATCCTCTCATGTGACATGGGAAGATCTTGAATGGGTCTACCTGACAATGAGTTCTGTACATTTACCAGTTCATCTTGGGGTAGATTTTTTACCTGGACATGTTTAATGATTAGGACTCTGTGTCAAAACCTTTAACTTCAACATTGTATTCAGCATTTTCAGCACATGCCAAAAACTTAATAACTTTTTGGGGCCATTTTATCCATAAATTGCCCAATTATTTGCCCTGAGCAAATTTAGCAATTAATTCCAACTTTGTCCCACCAGTGGATTGCCACATCACTTCTCTAAAGTGACATCTTTCAGAGGGTTAAAAGGTTTTTGTGTATGCATATCCTTGAAGGCCTGAGTAGTTTAATAAGTGGACATGAAAATATGATTATCTTATTCTGCAGACTTGTGTGACGTTTTCTGGTCAAGAGAGTAACGAGTTCTCACAGATCACCTCGAGCTGCTCACAGTCCCTACGTTTATTTTTATGGGGAATGGTAATTTACCTAGCTTGTCATTGTAAAGATAACCATGGAATTTTAAAGTGCATATGTGAACCAAATATGGTTCTTATTGACTAACAGGAACTAGGAGCTGCTGATATCCATCTGTAATTTGATGTGGTCTCACCTGTTGAACTGAAGAGGAGGTGAGGGAGGCACTATCTCCATTGCCTTTCTCTAGATATAACTGATACATATGAATAACATCTAAAGGGTCAGAGGAATGACACAGACAGTGTGATTTATCTCATGTGGAAAGGTAAAGTTCAAGTTAAATTATAGCATTCATTATCAAATCAATGGGAAAGCATCCCATTGTTCAGAGTAGTCATTCTACTTGGAATGCCAGTGGCGTGGGTGCTGTGGTTAGCCTGTATTGTATTGTCACTGGTATACATTCATGGCTCATAGGAAAACAAGGAAATTTAATTTCTTATGATTGCCCAGTTATTGTTCCTAGTCTAGCTTGGCAGGAGAACCCAGACAAACACCAAGGATTGGGGGAACTGACCACACTCCATACATTTCATATAACCAGAATAAAGGATTTGAGAGATGTGCAACTGGCTGAGGGAACTGACATGTTCAGGACTGATGAGAGAGGGACAATCTCTAATTGTCAGACTAACATGTCTGGCCTAGTATACCAAAGAATGGCAATTTACTTATCCAGTTCCCTCCATCTTTCCATCTGATCAGGGACTAGCCATACCCACCATGGGTTGGGCCTCCTCCTTAATCAATCAATCAATCAATCTGAGTAATCAATCAATCAATCCATGTTCTGTAGCTGGGTTTAACTCAGCCGCTAATTCTTTACAAATGTGCCCAGAGTTCCACCCTTCAATCTTTAAGTCGACAACTATATTTAACTCTGACAATGGGAATGTTACCTGTGAAGATGAGGAAACTTGTAGAGGTTTCCCTGCCTTCGCTGTTTGTAAAGCAGAGTGGAGCACATTGTCGCTAACATATCTTTGTTTTTCTTCTGGCATTGTCATTTAAAGATCACCGCTTCAGAATACATACTCCTGCCTCTTATGCTTATAAATTTGTAAAGCCTGGTTCATAGTGCTTGTGGATTTTCCCCACAAAACACTTTGTGAACTTTTATCTACTGGTCTAATGGGTTGCACAGAATACTCTGACAGAAAGGTCTCATAGTGTGGTCCACTGACAGTGAAGAAGCAGATCTCCTCTCTGTGGTCCATCAAGACTTGTAGAAGCATCTTCGTGGTCATATCATCACTGTTTAGTTCTGCTCCAAAGGGTATTTCCAGGGTGGGTGAACAAAAAACTGTGAGGTCTTCCTCATTTCCACAACTCTCCTAAATAGTGAGGGATAAATGGATGTCTTCACCAATTGCAGACTGTGGGCCTCTACCAAGACTAACTTGTACAATTGCTGAAGAAAGACATATCAGGCAGACATATATCTTAGAGCTTTTGACTCACTGCCTAATCTGGACTCTTCTTCAGCATTGTGTTAATGTGCATAAAATAAATTTAATTAATCATGAGTGTAATAATCAAGTTACATCTTGTGCCTGATATTAAACCCATTTTTTAGTAAAATGCATATGTTGTTGTGTATAAAATCCTCTGTACATAATGATAATTTGAGAATGAGTAAATGGGGATGGTTTAGGTTAAAATAGATTTGAGAGGTGCATGTGAAAGTGTTTCTGATTATCTTTGGGTTCATGATGCTCTTTACAAGTCATGATTTATTTCTATGTTAGTTCAATCAACAGTGGATTATTTAACAATCCTGTAAGACATTATCTGGAATGTCAAATATGCTTTTACTCAAGAAATATAGGTTATGACTTTGTCTTACCTTTTCCTTCAAGGAACCTGGTCCAACCATAACTTAACCATGCAAATAATCAACTTCACCAACTAGGTCTACTATTTACATGGCATCGAAAGACCTTTGTAAATATCGAGCAGTATGTACTTGCTAATATACAGAAACTCTGATGATTATTTCATGTCCTTCTAGATGTGCCTGAAAATGTGGAAACAACGGATATAAATAAAACAGATAATCAACTAACTGAAATTCCCGTAAGATGTTTTTTCCTTTTCCTGTGACAATTATTTCATAATTTTCTTGTGCTTTACTGGATATTACATTCAAATAACATACAGACTTATATGCACTATAGATTGTTTTCTTTGAATTACTGAACATAGAAATGGTATTATAACAAGCTGTCTATGGCTCAAGCTGTCTATGGCTCAAGAGGGTATGCAAAATACCAATACAAGTTACAAAGTTTGTGCTTAAGGGCCTTTTCTGGCAACGATATTATTTAGATTAAAATTTGGATCTTTTCACTTAAAAGTTGAAAGGCACATCATCTACAGAAAGCCTCTATTTTTTGTCTTTTTTCTGAACACTTCTCTCGATTAGATATAATATGAATGAGTTCATATGTTGATGTTTTAAAAGTTTCATATATCCAGAATAGAAGTACTAAGTTTTTGAAGTCTTTAGTACAAGATGCTTGGTATAGACATAATTGGTACAGGGAATGCCCATGCAAAAGGGATCCTATCACCAAACAAATTTCTCTCTCATGTTTCGGTGTGGCTTAAGGAACCCTCCTCAGAGGCCAAAAAGATTTACCTGATGTTTGAATTGGCAAGTTATAAACAATCTTTTCCTTAACAAAGTACCAACTTTAAGTCTTCATGAAAGTATCACAAAAATTACTGATCATTTAACATATTTGACTAGACCACTGTTTCCCATAAAATAGGTTCCCTAATTCTGAGTTAGTGGGTGATGAAAATTCCTGAGCAAACTTCACTCAGAATGTTGTAAATCTCAGTGTTTTTCTTTTCTGAATTGCAGGTGCAATCGAGGAAAAAACGCTTTAGTATGTATTTTACAATCATTTTGTCTTACAGTAATGTGTTTTTATTCATTTAAAGTTTAATATATAAATGCAGTGAATTTATGTCATTTTCACCACTTACTATGCAACACCTCCTTTTTGTGTCCATAGAAAGTCCTGCAGACTTTCTTCTTCCAAACTAGTCTCTCTCTTACTTTTATTTCTTCTTCTATATGTGTCCCACTGTAATCTGGGTTGCCTATACTTGTGCCTGAGTGCTTGCTGGTTCATGAAGGATATATATCATGTATGATAGTACCTACTCCCACTCCCAATCTAACATTAATAATCTCTTAGAGGGATGTAGTATCTCCTAGTATCTTTCCCCTCCATGGTGTAATATTGATTTGTACAATCTTGTGCAAGTAGACTTAGTTGCAATTCAAGTTTATAGGTGCATCATCGCTGTCATACCCAGAAAACAATTCTTGGGAGCACAACTTCTCATCTTCAGGCTCTTACATTCTTATTTCCAACTCTTTCTAAAGGTCCCTGAGGCTTGGGTTTTGAGGTGATTTTGATCTGTTTAGGAGAACGCAGTTCCCATTACTTGTTCTCTATTGTTTGGCCTTCTGTAATTCTCGTATGTTTCATGCCTTTCATTGCAAAGGAAGCTTCTTGATTGAGGGATGACAGCTAATCTATAGGTGTATTTGGATGCAGTTTGGTACATCTCCTTGTAGCTAAAGCTTTGCAGTTTGGTTCTTGTCTTTCCTATGGATTTCTCTTCCACAGATTCTTGGCTTGGTTGATAAAACCAGACATGTTTTCTGCTGCAAAGAGAGCCTTAAGGCCAGTAAGAAAGCAGTCAGTCAATGCCATAACATCCTAGTCACCATGAAACCAGCTTCTTTTGGAAACCAGCTTCTTTTGTCCATGTCCTACAGTCAATGTGTGTGGTGCCTTCAATAATAAGGTCTTAATATCAGTTCTAAAGGGCAAGCAAGGGTAAAAGCAAAAGCCTACCTAGTTTGGGGGAGGAGCTTTAAGACTTTTTAGGTCAACAGTGAATTAGTGTCACATACCCAGTATTGAAATCATTGTTTAATTGCCTGTAGTGTCTAGTAAGAGTGTCTCAGGAGAGCACGTATTAACATATATCTTCTCTTTCTGGTATCGTTTGTCTTGAGACATTGTTTTGGATTATATTTGTGTAAATTTTAGTTACCTTTTTTCCGGTTTACTACTGTGGACTAAATCTATTTTTACTGAAGTCATGAACTTGTGACTGTATTCTCTGCATTCAGTGTGGTTCCCTTAGGTGTTTTGGGATTTTCTGCCTTTGGGTGTGGTTGTATCTGTTTTTCATAGACATAATAACATCACTATCAATTATCAAAACGTCTACAGTTAATCTATCCACTTAAATTTTATCCACTTAAATTTTATCAGAGTACATGCTTTACCTAAATAAATCAGTCTAAATCTCATTTAAGACATGTAAAGTAGTTTTACTTGTTTTCATGAAATTCCACTGGTTAATTAACCAACATACATACGTATGTTACAGAACTTTGTGGCATAAGGCATATTTTAATGTATTCCTGAGTTGCTGCTCCAAGTTATAACCTCCACTTATTATCACACCAAAGGATCCCTAATTAGTAGTGAAGAGCCTCAGCTTCCCACTTATACCAAGATTGAGGGAAATCTACAAAGATCCGAAGAACTGGCAAAAATGCCACAATGCTCACGCTACTATGGTAGCTCTGGTGATCTCCCCATAGACATTTGCAAGTATGAAAAATACAAGTGCCCAGTTATTATTTCATAGCCAATTAGCATTTATTTAACCTAGCCTTCTGTAAGACACATAGGGTGTTCTCTTCTCTTGTGGTTGCCTGGTCTTCAGGTAGTCAGTTTTGCTTTGAGCAAAGTTAACTTTGAACAAAATGAGTCAAGGAATTAGAGGTAAAACATCACTCCTTTATGTCGTTTCTGTCAGTGAAATTTGCTGACTGACATGAAAGCAACTAATATTGGTACCTGCTTTTAAGAAGGTATAGAAAATCCCTTACCTGTCATCACCTTAGTGTCATCACTAAGGGTGATTTTATATCATCCATATGAGTTGTAAAACATCATGGTTAAGTAAAGAGTGACACGCGAATAACCATTCTCCACTGTCTTGGAGTACTTCAAACATCTACTGAGGATTTATTATTTCTGTCTAGTTGACTCCTCCGTATTTAGCAATCATTCAAGAATATGTCTAAACAGCTGTCTCTTTTTCTTAGTTTTTCAATTATTTAGTTAATTTTGAGGTTCTCAATGCTTATCAACAGCCTTCATGAAATTTTTAGTATCCTACTGCTAAGCAGTCAGAACAGTGGGTACATACATTTCACCTTGTGCTGTGCCTCTATTATGGCTTTCGGAAGCTAACTATCACATACCCATCTTCAGCTATGCTGCTGCTCTTTCTGTATTGCCTCATTCACATAATGTAGAACATACCTACAAGATGATTCAGATCAGTTGACTGTTCTTGGAAACAAACAATGATATTAAATGCTAAATTCATAATTCTTTTCTGCCATGATGCTAACCTGTTTCTTTGAATGTATTTTCAGTTGCATCAATACTTAAAAAGCTAGGCTGGCATTCAAAGAGATCACAAAGAAAACTCCGACCACCTCAAACTCCTACTCTTACATCCAATACGGTCACAGAAAAGGCAATACCTAATGGTACTTTTCAAATTTAATAATTAAGTTAAAATTGTGAACAGTAGTTATAAATTATAATGTATATGCCATATGTAAAACTATGATGACATTAAGACTATTTTTAATATGTGGAAAATGTTCACTTACCAGGCTCATAAATAGAAATACATCCATACAACTTAAGAATGCATTTAAAAGTCAAAATGGTTTTCAATGAGTTATTGAAACCATAGTAAAGCCATGGTCCATCTGGTGCATACGATCAGGATTTAGCTGGTAGAGTGAGTATTGTATGAAACACTTTCTCCACTGAACATTCTCCCAGATGTGTATGATGTAAATGAACTAGAACTGGAGAATCTCAAGAATGACCTGGAGAGTGTTGAAATATCTAAAGAGGGAGAATGAAATTCAAGTTAGAGAACTATATTCCTGGTCACATGCCATGGGAGAGGGATCTCAGAAGCTACCTTCGGTTACCGTCTCAGGAGCTCTCAGGAATAGGATAAGGAAGCACGCTGGTTTGTGTGTGCTTTTCCCTTTTGAAAAGTAGAATGATAAGCATTTCCGCCTACTGAAATGATAGTGCTTGGCTTCTGGCTCTGTCATTTAAAGATTGTCTCTTTCAGAAGATGTAGTACTCTTTATTGCCTCTGTTACTATCGAACTTGTAGGACTCTGAGATTGCTACCTATCCTTTGTGAACTGTATCCACAAGAGTTTGCTGAGTTTTTCACTGAAGATGATCCTCTAGGAGCCACCCAGTCTAGGCTTTAAAGAGCAGCTGCACCCACCAGCCTGCTGTGCAAGCTGAGAACTGCATTGTGTGGAAATCATAAGCCAGGGCAACAATGATCAATGGTTACTCTCTGTCTTCCCAGATACCGGCAAAATACCAGACATAGAAGAGTTGTACATAAGAGAGGAAGAATTTTCACTCACCCAAGGACCAGTAAGACGATCTTTCCTTGCAGAAATACAAATCCTGCTCCTTAGCATTTCTGTTTTCATTTGCATTTGGGTATTAAAACGTGACAATGTCTATTTTTAGATTTTGTTTCTCTATTAGGGGAAAAACAGACCCTGGAAAACTGATACATTATGCAAAAGGCCCTTTTCTAATAACAGTGTCAGCTTCACTCTGGTGACTGTTAAGTCACCTCTTCTTTGTGCTCAACATTTTGTAATTCATCAGTTAAAAAACATCTCAAATTTTTCAATAATGTATCTCATTTTTATTTGTCCAGTCTTTGACATTGCTGGTGTTTTCATGTCTCTCCAATATCAAGGAAGAGATATGTGCCAACAAGTCCTGGGATATAATCCTCATGGTGCCTTTTCTTGTATTTGCAGGGAATTTGGGAAGAGTTTCAGACATGTAAGTATTCTAGAGTTTCTTGGTGAGGAAAAATTATAGCTGCTAAGGTAGTCATAGCACCCCTTAATTAAGCCTTTTCTTTGAAGGGCTAGCTGTTCCTTTTTTTTCTGTAAGGAGCATTCAACATATTGTCTAGGTTAAAAAAAAATGGTGTTTCTTCCAGTCCTTAGAAGCAATTGTACTTACCTTAGGTTTATATAGGTCTATTTTGTGATTATATATAAATTTTACATATATACATATATATATATAAATGTGTGTATGTGTGGTATGTGTGCATGATTCCATCTAAGAATATAAATTTCTCAAGATGTCTGATACAGCATAGTGATCCTAATGTCTTCTTAGAAAGAAACCTTTATAACACGTTTCCCAAAATAGTGTTTTCTTCATCTGTACCTTATAAAGTATGCTATCACCCCTGCTTCAGGACCAAACTGAAATATCTGACCTCCCAAATTGATAAATCTGGGCATACATATTTTGGAAGGAACATATGGATCAATCATGAGTGTACTAGTCTTACCAAGCATCAACTTCATGCATCCAAATGCATGCACAACTTTAAGTAGGTGTGGCCACACTCCTATAAATTTGTATGCATACATTCATGTGTATACACATGAGACACAAGCATGAAATAATAAAGCAGAAAAGACAATTCAATGTATTACCACATGAGCAAAATAATTTGACTATCCTAAAGTTCTCATTTGTTTGCAGGTTCCTCTTTAACATTCTTCCAGAAAAAAATAGTATGTCCATAGCAGCTTAAAAATCTTTAATGTAGATTGTTATAATATAGATAATCCATCTGCATCTATGTCTTTTGTGTGACTGCATCAATATTTTATAAATAATGAGTCCTACCTTTTGGGAGAATCTCTTATATGATCCAGAGGACAGTTCAGAATGCATATGTATGAAATGTCACACAAATCAGTAAGATTGAAAATCAATTTGCCTGTCTCATAGAAATAGATTGGTAAAACTTTCTTCCTGTACCTGCTAGTATCCTTTCCCAATGTTTTTTTCTTTCCAAAATACTGTGAATATGAAATGTGACTTTATTTCCTCCATAAGTATTGTACTACCAACCTTTTAGCTTCCCTCACACGTATATAGAAGACTGTGTAAGTGTGACCTCTGTAGTCAAACTAGTTCTCAAGTGCAACATTTTCAGACAGAAAAATATGATTCAAAAGTACCTAATGATCTTAATCATAGGATGACAAAAGTTATGCCTACAAAATGACTTGCAGAAAGACAAAGTGGAAAGAGTTGGTGGCTATCAAAATGTTGCATTTTCATTTAGTTGAGTCTTATGTATTTGGTTATCCTGAAGACACAAAGTAATGTGATTAAGAACCAATTTTCAAATCATCTAGAACACATTACACAGTAGCAGTGTGATCTTCTCCTTGTACATTGATAAAGTACATGGGCTTTTTAGAAGACACTAGCAACTTAGATGTTTCATTATAGGGAACAACAGTGAGATGCCTCCTTTCAATAATATTGTACAGTTACTTTCAATATTATTGTTGAAACAGGGTTACATGTAATCTAAGCTGATCTCAAACTTACCTTGTTTTTGAGCCAACTGATCATTTGTCCTACTGTTGAAACAGGGTTATATGTCCTACTGTTGAAACAGGGTTACATGTAATCTAAGCTGATCTCAAACTCACCTTGTTTTTGAGCCAACTGATCATTTGCCCTCATCTACTGAATGTTAGAATGACAGATTAATGATTTGGTATTGTGTGAAAAGCATTTAAATGCAGAGTTGGATTTTCTGTCTTTCACTTTGTCTTGTTCTCTTTTTCATGCATTTCCTCTCCCTGGAAGAATGTTCCATCAGTGGTTCCCTCCACACTTTATTTTTTAAATTTTTTTATTATTTATTCAATTGTGCGTGTGTATGTGTGTGTAGAACCACGGATGAATTCGGGAACCACCATGGACCGCCTCCACCTCCTCGTTTACTCTGCCCTGGGATTCACAGGCTCTGCCATACCAGGACCAGAAACGCAGGCCGCCCCCGCTTCCACCTGGCGTCTATATGTGGGGTCTGGGATCCGAACTCAGGACTTTCCACCTGCAAGGCAGAGGTGTAACCTCTGAGCCACCTCTCCAGCCCCCCTCCACACTTAAAGCTATCCACCTTCATGCACTCATGGCCACATGGAGAAAGCTGTTCAATTGGCCCCAGTTCTGAGTATACTAACGGTTACTCTGTTTTCTCCTAGATTTCCCAAAAGGAGTAATTGTGAAGGAGTTCTCACATACTGTAAGAGTTCCTTTCCATGATTTTTTTTTGGAACTCCAACTCTATTTTGCGTCAGTGGGGGGTATTATTCATTGAAAGATGTAATTTCCTTAGCAGGGTGTGATTCTGTGGAAGTCTCTTTCCAGCATATATGCTAGAGTACATGCATAGTACAGTACAGTAAACATCATAGCATCCATTACAATCCAGTGTGGGAAACTTTACCCATAAACATTTTAGCCTCTTACATTTGGATTGTGCCCCTGAAAAAGTAAACGGACTCAAGACATTCTCCCCAGGAAAGGACCTTGCCTTTACCTCTGGGGTCTGTGGCAAACATTGGGGCTCTGTGACCATTGACTGAGCCACTTTTCTCTGATTTCCCATCACCAAGGGAGAACTAGCTGATTTTGAGGTATATAATGTGGCTTGAACCTCACAATGTTTTCTTTCTGTATTTTCAGGAAATTTCAAAAAAAACCGGCAGTGGTAGGTATTTAAAATCCCACTCAAGGAAATATCTTTCAGACCTGAGAACCCTGACTCTGAGTTTCCTTTTGGGGAGGAGACTTTGAGGTTCAGTGTGAGGAAATGTTTCCACTATGGAGAATCCATGGAAACTCTATGATCAAGAAAAACCAAGACTGATCGTGTTTAACTGATTCATTCACTTTTTCTGCTGACTTTGTTTCAGAGATAGCCCAGATGGGGGACTACAGTATCGAAAGTATAGACAGCAGCGAAGACTTTCCTGGTAAGTAACAGCATTTCTTGTCAAAGCCAAGGAAAGAGGTATTGAAACCAGTTAATTTGTCCCTTTTGCTTGGGAAACTTAGGAAATGGGAAAAGAAAGGGAAGATGGACACATGTTTGTAGATCTTGTATTTCTTTGCATGGGCATTATTGTAAGTAGTATTATATTGTAATAGAATATGTTTTGAGCTATTGTAATAGAATATGTTTTGATTGTGGCTCATCATTTAAACATCTTCCCATGAGCAACACACTCCCTACCTTTGTAAAAGGCAAACTTGTAGGTATTCATTTGTATATAGTGTCTGCCCCGGGGAATTATGCTCATGAAGTGTTGATGTAGCATTTTGGGTGTTGATCTTTGAGGGAGGTCATGGTTGCTCATGTGAACCTGAAGATTAAGGTCACTGAAGGTGTGCCATAGATACCAGATAAATAGATCCTCTTGCCCTAGTTCTTGAGAACTTGAAGAAGTATCTTATGGTCCCCTCTTCTCTCTGTAATCCTGTTTTCAAGGGCATCCCCATATTGGGTAAGTATTTAGTATAGGCCCACTGCAGAAGCTTTAGGGTGCTAAGAAGTCTATGAAAGAAGGAAAAACTGTATGATCTTTGTAAGCCAGTATGACTTTACCTCATATAAAAAGCAGTAGGTGAGCCTCTTCCTGCTAACTTTCTTACAGATGAACCAGACCCGGCTGCTTTTGACCCTAGGGTTATATCAAGTAATGAAATGCCAGGTAGGTGACTGCATTTTGGGTTTGGTCTGTGCCTTTTTTTTTCAGGCCAAGGGAGTGGGAATGATATGGTCAAGGACAGAAGGCAGAATCCATAGCTGTGGGATCATTTCCAAGCTGACAATGAGGTGGATAAGGGAGGTTAGATACTGACACCCACACTGGGGCCTCTGGCCTTCTTGAATAGGAAGAATATGGACTTGCTACATTGACCTTTTCCTACCTTTTCTAACATCCTTGGTTCAGCCTCCAATAAGTAACATGTGCTTGGGAGTCCCTCACATTGCTGTCAATGTTCCTAAGATTCAATAGTAAATTCTATTGTTTCTTCTGGGATTTCTCTAGCCTTACTTCACACACAGGTCTGAACTCATTTTACCACTTTGGTGCAAGTCTGTGTCTGTTCACTCTCTAGAAATCCTGTGTGCACCTGTCTCAAATAATTCTGACTTTTCTTCTCTGTTTGTGAACTATGACAATATGATCAAGGGAGTTCCCCATACTTCCTTGCAATTCACTCACTTGGATCCTCTGTAGCAATGACAGCATCCTTTCTAAATTATAAAATGTAATGTATGGCCTGCATTCTCTCATTGCACATGCAGTGATTTTGCTCTGTGCAAATTCTAGGGTTCTTGCTTCACACCAGTGTTTTGAGAAGAGAGCAGAAGGCTACCCTGCTGACCATGCCCACTCAATTACCTACTCATGACTCCATCTTGCATTTTAAAATGCAAGGAAAAGCCTTCTTTGCCCTATCTTCCTCTGTTTCCTGAGTGATATGGAGATTCTGGATTCTGCCTAGGTCAGAATCCGTCAAGTTTTACGTCTTCTGCTTTCTCTACCTTCATGCCCCCTCTTTCTTTCCCCATGAAGTATGGTTTCAACTGGCTCTTTTGAAGCTCAGTGGGCATCCACAAGTTATGAGGAGAGGAAAGAACAAGACACTTCTTAGAGAAAATGTGCCACATAGTACAGGTTGATGAGTTTTTCAGTGTACTGTTCCAGGTTTTTTAGTCAGGATACAGAGATGAAGACTGCTGACTGCTGAGGGAAATAATAGGAAAGAACAGAGAAAAGTTGAGCACCAAGGGTTAACCAGGGGAAGTCTTATCCCCAAGGGCAAGGCAAAACATACAAGCAACAACAAAAAGGAATTAGAAAATTGTCCCAAGTGTTGGTGATAGCAGGGAAAGAAAGCAAAGGGGTCAATAATGTAGGATGACAAACTTGGTCCCTCTATGAAACACCCATTGCTCTGTCACAAGTTTGTGCCACTTTTCTCTACAATGACAATCTCTTAATTCTATTCCAGCCGTGCAGACACTGTACAATTACCCTAGCAGCAATGCCACCCAGAAGGGGAAGAAGTCTTCCAAATAAAGACCATTCTCACTCCTCTCCCCTTCCATCAGAAGATATAACATGTATGTACCAATTATGTTTGAGAGCCCACATATATCTTTTGGGATTTAGAAGCAAGTATATCTTTTAAGACTTAATACTCATAGATATTTGAAATGTTAGTACTCACATAACATTTGAGTAGTCAGCACCATACATTTCTAATAGTGTCCAAACATATTCAAAGATTTAGTACCACATTACATAATTTTGAAGATTTTTAGCACCCATGTACCCTTGACAAATTAGCACCCACACTATCATGTTCAACAACCTGGTCAGTTCCAGCTCCATAAACCACATATCAAGGACAGCACACCCAATTGTCAATCCTGATGACTATCGTACACTTTGGGGTCATAGTCTCTACCAGGGTCTATGACCCCAGTGACTACAGTCCCACACCCCTTTGCCACATCAAGGGCACAGAATTCCACGCAGGGGCCAATTGAATAGGAAACACAACCCTGCATGGCATTTTATCCCTTCATTCTCTAGAACAAACGAAAAGGAATGGTCCAATTCTAAGTCATACTAAAAGAGAATGCCAGTACAAATGAAGGACACACACATCTACCAGAAGAGGAAGGAGAGCTCTTTCCATGATAGAAAGAGAAAGAGAAGACTTTCTAATCAGACTTGATGTATGAGCCATTCCCTAACTCACTGACAAGAGTCAAAGTTTCAACACGGGAGGAAGGTCACAACAGATAATAAAATGACCATTGAGACACAGGTTATTGAAAAAGGTGATTAGACTGTCTAATCACTGGTCTGCTTAGAGAGAGAGTGACCTGTGCCCTCCTTGTCATGAAAAAAGTCAGCAACAAGGGGGACACTGAAAATCAGGAGGGTTGACTGATCACCATAGATGGGAAAATAATAGTTCCAGGGAGAGCAGCACCAAGTCTAGTTTAATAAGCAGATTAAACAACTCATTTAGGAAAACTGTTCTTTCAGACTAGTTACAAAATACCTGATTATACTAAGATTGCCAACACTGACCCAACAAGCCAGCAAAGCTTGTTTTCAATGTGCAGGGAATAATCCTAAACAGAGCCCCAGGACCACACTGCTAACACAAAAATAGAATATTTGTAGATAAACTTCACTGACATCCCACCAAGAAGAGTTTACCAATACTTACAAGTCATGGTGTCCACCTTTTCAGTCTGGGTATGGAAACCTTCCTCACCTACACGGGGAAAAAATCCAACAGTAACAAATGTCTTGTACCCTAGCCAAAGAAGTCATTCCACATTTTCCTGGTTTGTTCTACCACCCTTTTGCTTTACTCTGTAATTTTGTAGGCCTGTTTCATAGAGCTGGAATTGCAGACTGGCTACATTTTCACTTGGCATTTTTACATGGGATCTGGGATTTGAACTCAAGTTTGGACAAACTCACATTCAGCACTTTTTAAAAGACTTGGCAAGTACTGCACAGATAACTGCCCAACAACCAAACCTGCACAGATAACTGCCCAACAACCAAACCTGCCTTTCCCTCCAAACATGTAAGACCAAATACATTCCTGACAACTGGGAACTAAATTTAGATTAAGGCCCCCAATTAGGTAAAGCTTCAACCATAGGTAGGAAGGGAGGACCTCAACATATGATTCTTATCACTCACTCTCTCTCTTTCCTTAAAATTTCAGATGCATGACCTGAAAATTGACTATGGACCCCAAGATTCTACATTTTTCGTCACCATCACCTAAAGGTTTTGGTATCAAGTTGACTTTAGCACTCCTCTGCAGCCAAAGAACTTCAGATGAGCTGAGGTTGACTACCTGACTACACCAGAAAACTGCCCTCTTTAGAAGGCTAAATCTGGCACAATTTTTCTATGGATTCTGGTTTCCCATAGACTATATCATCATATATCATTTTAGTAGCATCCAAGAGTAGTGATACATGATGATGACATATTGTTGGACCCGCCCAGGAATTACCCCAAGGCATAGCCAAGTACAAAAGATGGCACTGAGAGCTAGTGTCCTGGGCATAACCCGGATCACATTGCAGAGAGCCCTAATTGGCTTTCAGGAATTGACCTGCTTTCCGTATTGAGAAACATCCAGCCTGACGTCTAGGGCCTGGATGCTGTGTTGACACAATTGGCTGCCCATTTCAGGTCTTGTGATCCTTTGTCTATAAGCTGTTTTGTTACCCCCAATAAACGTGTTTTGTTACCCCCAATAAACGAGATTTGCTCTGACAAACTCCCTGCCTGTGGCCGAGTCTCTGGAGAGTTGAGGTGGAGGTGTGGGCAGCCAGGCTTACTTACCTTTGTTCTCACCGCCTGGAGCCATGTTCTAATGTGTGAGTGAGTGTGTGAGCGGATGCAGAGATGCCACATCATGGCTGGAGAACTCTGAACAATCTGGTGCCCCTGTGTGAGGAAATTCCCAGATTGGACAAAGCAAATAAGGCCTTGAGGTAAATTTCGACCTTTAGTATGGGTAACTCAACTTGCAAGCTTAACCCAGTGCCAACACCACTGAAATCTGTACTAAGAAGCCATGGTTTTGATCCCCGCATTGTCATGGTGTGGGAATCAGCCCTTGAGTTGGCACCGTGGACCTAATCTTCCAACATATTTTCATGGGACGCATGGAATAAGATAGAGAGGTTAACCTATTGCCTCTCTTGGTATTTTATCCCATGGTGTCTGCACTTAAGATAGCCTTCCTTTCCAATCCAATCCAGCCCCCACCGGAGCTGAAGGGGGAGGCAGAACAGACAGAGGGGAAGGAGGAGCCAGAGCCACTTCATACTCGCATGGTAGCTCCAGGGCAACTGGAACCAAAAGCAAGCCATCTCGGGCCACCTTCTGGGCCATTCACTGAGCCATGGGGATGGTGGTCATGCCTGCCATTTGGGGAACTCCACACTGGATGGTACCCCAGAACTGTGCACTCGCCAGGAATGGTGCATTCCGGGCATGGGGCAGCCACGCAGAAATGGGGAGGTGGAGCTGTGCGGAAGTGTGGCGGCTCATGGGGAGGCAGAGCCTCATGGAACTGGGCCAGTCCCCGGAACTGGGCAGGCGTGTGGAAATGGGCCGGCACGCAGGGAGGCTGCGAGCAGGGTAAAGTGCTTGGGAGCAGAGTGCAGAGTTGTCGAGGAGCTACCCGCTAGCGAGTGCCATGGCAAGCTGCAGAGAGAGTGCCTGGCACCCTCGGTTCCCTTCATCAAGGGAGAAGGGGGTGGGGACGGTTTACAGGAAGAACCCCCCATACCCCTTCACAAAAACCTGTCCTGAATCTCCATGGGCATGGCCCCCGGCAGGCTGGAACAGGGAACTCAAGGGGGGGGGGGCTGAGGAAGACTACATACAAATTCCTCAGTTCCCTGTGCAGGCGGGTGGGAACTGCTTCTGTTTGTGTTTATCTAAAGCTTGATTATAAAAACCTTTGCCCCTCATCCACTGGGGGGAACCAGAAAAACTGACTATTGTCAATAGGCACAATAAAAGGTTACTTTAAAAGGTTCTGACTTGCTTGGTTATCTGAATTTCCTAAAAAATACATGTGTTTTATGTTTTAAAATAACAGCTGTGGCCACTTCAAATTTCATTGCGTACTTATAATCACATTTTGTTTTTTGACTCTGTTCATTATTTGGCTTGTCCAATTTAAATACATGTGCACACTTAAAAATGAATCTTTTAGATAACATCAAAAGGCCTGAGTACGTACTGACTAAAATATCTTGTTTTATCTTGATTTTTATGAAGCTTAACAAAAGGTGGTATTGTGTTTTAACCTAGGATCTGATAACATCACTTTTGTAATTCCTTTAAAAGTTTGTTTTCCCATGTGTAATATTAACATATCTAACAAACAGAAAGAAAAACTGATTTCTGAGAAATTCATTGGAATTTCTTCATTCTCCTGGTATGTATGAGCTCCCTTCCTTGGGGACAAATCTGGTTCCTAATTCCAGGTGTTGTACTGTGTTCTGCTACAATCTTGCTAACTTAATTCAGATACAATGATTTTTAAGACGGGGTCTACTGTTATTGACTATTTTAAAGGACTTTTCTTACAGGATATCTAATGTAAAAGCAACAGGAAAACCATGAAGCAGGATAAAGAAAATATGAAAAAAATATGTGTGGTACTTGAATGTACAAATGCTTTAAAAGAAGGTTTATAGGGTAAAAAAACTTAAAAATTAGAATGTGTACAGGATGTTTGAGTTGGTTGCTTAAAAGGATGTTAAAGTATGCTATAAAGGTTTATGGAGTCTTGGGTTTATAAAAAGATTAAAAATTAGAGATGGTGATTTAAAAAATGTTATACATTATGCTTCTTCTGTGCTATAGAAGAAAAGACATTGAGCCTCAGAAATTAGAGATTAAGAATTAAACTTCATGTATTCAAGTGTATTTCAATTGTCTGTTTTGATTAAGCAGGAATTTGGTTGCTCATAAAATCCCAACTTCTCAAGGGCGGTAAGAAGGCCATGGGCGGCGGAGTGTGCCTGTCACTCTTCTGGCCCTAGTGAAGGTCTAAGACTAGGGCCTACAGCGGCCCAAGCAGGGCTCTGCTCAGGAAAAGCCAAGGCCCCACCCAAATCCTGGATCTCTCAGTAAAAGCGAACAGGCTTCTCCTGGGAGGGGAAGAAAAGGGCACCTTTAAAATATGAAAGAAATGTTTTAACCTCTGTGTGAATGTGTGAGTAAATGTCGGCCTGAAGGGGGAAACCTATTACACCTGATCTCCCCACAGCAAGATCCCTTGAAGCCACAGGATTCAATTAGGCCAGTTCTGTATTTCCATGATGATAACATACAGTCTAGAGTGGGTTCAGATTAGAATCTAGTCGCTGGGTTTATATAGTGCTTCGCAAAACTCTGATGAGCTATGTGTCCTTTCCCCAAGTCCAGGTCCACTAAAGGAGAGATTTCTCCTTCCTGTGTCCAGGGACTAACTAAAAAATGTGAATGCTTAGTCCTACCAACCTGAAAGAGAGTCAACTTGTAGTATATTCTTAAACATGCATTGTTTACATCTTAGACAAGAGATGAACCCAGTAAAACCTTTTAAGTTATAATACCATCCAACTATGACAAAAAATGACAAAAAGTTAAGAAACTATAGGGATCTATACCAAAAGTTACAGCTAATAGCGCAAAAAGAGTTTTGTCTCCCAATAGATATGCCATCAAGTCTAAGGTGGAACAGGAATTTCATCTAAATTCCACATCAGCCAGACTCCCATCTGGAGGACAGGGTCCTCATCTGTTAGAGAGAAATAGGCCCCCATCTGGAGGGATAGCATCCTCATCTGCAAAGGAGAGGTTGACACACTGTGGTTAACTAGTCCACCGTCAGGAAACTTTCATTTCTATCTTGGAGGTAAAATCCTTTATTTCTGTTTGCCCTTCCTTTTGTTCTGTGTTGTCTTATGGCCCCACTGACAGATGAAATGAGACAGATGTAGATAACCCCTTTCAAACTTATTTTTGGACCATTTTAAGGACTTTAAAATAGGACAAGTGATCTAGGACTTAATGTAGAGGAAAAAAGAGAAAGAACCACAAAACAAAGAAATCAAAACTTGACATTTCCCTAAGGAGATAGATAGAAAACTAATAGGCACGCCCGAGCAGATCTACCCAGGACCCCTTCCAATAGGGAAAAGATAAAAAAGATGCTTTGAATATGACCAGGCTGGGCTCTTTGAGACGGTTGCAAGCACAGGAAGCTATCATGTGGCCTATGTCCCAACTATGTGAATCTGCACTAGAGAATGATTGCCCCCTGAACCCCAGAGCCCAGGGATCGAGCCCTCTGGTGGGGACCAACAATATGACCTGAAGCTCTTAGCTTCCCTCATAATGGGAAAAAGGAGTTTGCCTCTGATATCCAGCAAAAGAAGGCCCAAAATGCCAGGTTGAACATCTCATAAAAACCTTGGGTTTAACATGCAAATGGAAAGTCTCTTTGTTTCTAGACTAGGGAGCACAAAGTTCTAGTGCTCAACTTCCTTGCTAGGCTTTTGTCAATCTTTGATTTTACTAAAATGTTAATGATCAAGAAGATGACAGGTTCATCGGTCACAAAATAACTACTGACATTCCTTATATGTTTAATGATGTTGCTTTTAGACATTCCTTCATTTAATGAAACAAAATAGGCAGTTCACATTGTTTTAAACAGGTTTTAAAATATGATCATAGAGATTCACAGCTGCCAGAGGAAAAAGATCTTCAGTAAGTAGATTAGTTCTTGCCTTTTTCACCAGACAAAATCAGTGACTATTCCAGGTGAGGTAACAGGTTTTCTTTACTAACTCTTGCCTGTACCCTCAATAAGATTACTGAGCTTATTTGGTTTATTCTATGTGCCTTCCCGGTTATAATGGTTTAATCCTTGTGTAGATTTTAAAAGTTTAACCTGTGTTTTGTCTCTTTTATAGGGACCTTAAAGTAATAAAGCCATCTGTCAAAGACCTCTAGACCATCCCAGCACTTATTAGATGAGGACATGAGCCTGTTTTCACTTTCATCGTCCCATCTCAGCAGGAACTAGTCAAAGAATGGTGGTCGTACCTCATCCCTTGAGCGGTCTGGGTCCTCAAATAGGTTAAGGAGTAAAGTAGGCAGGTTTAAAACAGCTATGCTTGGATGGGTCTCTCAAGGTCTTGAAGGTCTTTAAAATTCCAAAAAGACATCCCCCTCTGCTGGATGACCCCTTACCCAACCAAATTAAGGGTCCAATTATTAAAACAAAAAGGGGGAGTAAGCCCACACCAACAGCTAGGGTTGACATTATTTACCATCAACATTTTGAGTTTTCAAAAGGTACAACTTAAATCAAGATTCCAAAGACACTGGGGAAGCCTATTCACCAAACCTGTCAAAAAACTATTCACTGTATGCTCTAGGAAGATGTTAACTGTAATCCTTATAGGCCTGACCTAACTCAAGATGACCTGATTGATACCTTGCCTAAACCAAGGTGGAATTGATCTGGGTTTGACCTAATATCTAGAAAAAATTGTTTTTTTAATAACAATATCACTTAAGTGTTATCTCAGCACATCTCTCAGCAGCACTCCATCAACAAAACCATGCCACAGATGTTTATGGCTCTTGAACATCCATGCCATGGACCCCCAGGGACTCGATTCAAACTTGGAGGCTTGTGAAGCCTTGGTCTAAAAATGGACCAGACAGGCCTGCACTGCCTGTGTGAGCCAAATGCAACTTCCCCAAGCTACCTGCTTCCATGCCTGGTGCTGATGCCAACCTGCCTGACTGAGAAGACCAACCAGGACAGGCCAACAGTGAAAGCTCATGCTGGGATTTATGGGACATTTACATACATATAGTTAATTGTAAAATACAGTCTCTACTAAAACAAAAAGGGGGAGATGTTGGCTGAAGATATTTCTCATTCCAGTTAGAGGAAATTTCAAACTGAATAATTACTTTCTGCATCCAGTTCCATGACTCAGATCAGACTCAAAACCCTTCAACAGTGGCTCAGCTCTGCTGGTAAAAGCCATCTCCTAAATCTGATTCATAATACTTTAAGGTACCTGTCTTCTCCTTAAATCTGCCACTTCATCAAATACCACTCTACCTCCTCACATAACTGTTTACCTTCACCCACCACTCCCCATCCTCTCACTCCCAGTTCATGAAATACATATGGCCTCCACAATCCTCAGACATATTATGGTTACTTTGAGAATTTTCTACTAATGCTGGTTTTTATTTAGGTGGCAGGTGCAATCTTTTCATTAAAGTCTTATTTAAATTATTCTTTGATAGTTTTATATGTAAATATAGAGAATTTATGTGTCTTCATCCCCTATGTTGCAGTCAACCTGCATGGTTGCTGATAAATCATCAAACAGTTTAAGAGAATAAGGGACTTATTTTCTCTTATGATTACTGGTTACAGTTCTTAGGTTGGCTTGATGGGAGAGCACGCACCAACACCAGGGCTGAGGAAACTGGCCACACCATCTCCACATAATGGTGGAGAGATGGATGATCTTTACTTGCCAGACCAATGTATCTGGCCAAGTATACAAAAGGATGCCAACTTCCTCAACCAACTCTCCATTTTATTCAACTGTTAAGGGCCTAGTCCCACCCATCATGGGCTGAGTCTGCCCCATCAACTAGAAAAGCTTCTTCAGCTTTCCTCTAGGCTAACTGAACTACTAATTCTCTACAATGTGCCCAGAGCTCAAACCCTCAACCATCAAGTTGATACCTGCACATAACTATGACACTCTATTACCCACTCCATCCCCTTCTCATCTACTTCACACATTCACCTTTCCAGTCAGTCCCCCTACCTCTGTGACTCATTGGGCCCTATCCCTGATGTCTTTATTGGTATCCTCCTGCTAGGGCTTTAACGACTCTACCTGTATGATTCATTGGGCCCTATCCCTGATGTCTTTATCGGTATCCTCCTGCTAGGGCTTTAGTGACTCTCCAGTGAGTAATCTATTGAATAATATTTTCCTCTGCTGTCCAGCACCAATTCTAAACAGTCTCTTCAGGGTGGCACAGTGTGTCCTGAGATGCTCCCTCCTCCTTGGCAAAATGTTGAAACGCCAGATATTGTGGTGGTCTAGTGGAGGTAGACATTAATGCTTGAGTTATTATATCAAATAACCTTTTAGCAATAGTCTTCCACTATCACTCAGTCTACTGAAGATAATTCATCATTTGTTCATACTGTACATTAATTTTCTGCTTAACATTCAATGCTGCTGAAAACTCTGCTACTTAGTTAACTTTTTGCATGTATATATGAGATATGTACATATGTGTGTAAGTGGTTGCTTATTGAATGGGCACAGATGTATGTTCTTGGTTGCACATGGAGGTCTGGGGAAGATAAAGGGAATCATTTTTCCTGGGTCTTCCACATTATTGTTTTTCATCTTGCTCTTTACAAACATGTCATTGGGGCTAGTCTGGATAGTCAGCTTGTGAGGATTTCCAGGCTCCATCTATTTTCTAATCCTTGGTCCTCTTAATTGGGTGATAAGTGCTTTAAAGACTAAGCCATTTTTCCAACAATTAATTTAGGTTTTAGTCCATATATTCCACCACGAGAAGAAAATTCTTAGTATATTTTTACATAGTATAAATATCAGAAAAAAACAGCACAACTCAAATCTGTTAAACAAGACTGACTATAAGATTATCAGTTTCACAATGTTTCACTATGTTTTTCTGTTTTCTAAGTGTCATCAATGTGTGACAGGAGGCTTTAATCTTACTAATTTTACTAGAAAGATGTTTAACAGATACAAATAAGGGCACAATTCGGGTGGAGAATTCACATTCCACCAGAAAAGTTCCCAAACATAAAATTCTGCTCCATATTTATTGGGTCCCCAACTGTTATATGCAACCTTTACCCTTTTCATATCAAATATTTTTAATGCCAAAGAAAATCTAGAATTCTTACTGATATCACTAACAATTCATCAAAGGGCAATAAGGGTTTACTTTCCAAGTCACCCATCATCTCTTGGTACCAGTCTTGCCTGGGCTGTATTCTTGATCACCTCATGTTGTCTGCCTTTACTGATGTTCACTATCTACCAAGATAAATTTGTCTCCTGTGTTCTAACACACAGTCTGGCATATGAAGCAATACATAGTATGCTATAAGTAGCAGGTTTGTAACAGAGATAGGTGGAGATTCAGAGGAAATTGTTTTATTCTCCTGTTTTTGTTGTTGTGTATGTGTATGGATAGTGTGAGAGAAAGTGATGTGTGCAAGACTGTGACACTTACATGCCATAGTGGAGATAGATGGCAACCTTCAGGTGTTGGTTCTTTTCTTTCCCACCTAGTTTGAGAACTGGGTCTTTTCACCATTGCCAGGAAGGCTGGGCTGGTTGACTAGCGAGCTCCTGGAGATTCTGGGGTTATTTACCTCCAGCTTTCCATAGATATACAGAAATTATGGCTCATGCCACTTTGTGATCTAAACGCCAAGTCTCAATATTTATGCAATATATTCATTATCTTCTGATCCATCTCCCCAATCAGTAAATAATACTTCAGAACAGAAAAAATTATTTACTATAAATAGCTCTGAAAGCTCACATGCTCTTGGAAAGAAAAGTTCTTGCAAGCCATTTTTATCTTAGTCCCCAGCCTAACACTGAATTTCTAGAACTTAACCTATGAAGAATTCACCCATAAACACACCTTCCCCTGTAGCACATTCTTATCCAAGCAAGTTCACATATCTCATTTGCAAAGGAAGTCCTAAGAGATTTTCTTTAAGAAAAGAAAATCAACCATCTGCTTCCTTGTTGACTTGTGTTGAGGAGAGCACCTATCATCTCCTTAATTTCTGATGATTGATTCCTGTCCATAAATCAAGGAATTGTGTGTAGTTATGTTAAACAACTGCACAATTAGCTTGTTGAAACTATTTGAACTGGAACTTAAGTCTATCATAAAAATTGCCTTTCGTACTACATCCCTTTGTCTTATATATTTAGTTGGATTTTCTTTCCAAAGTACAGAGATCTATCACTGTTAAGCTTCATATTATTATATTTGGCCCATCATTTCAGCCTGTCAGGATCCTTTAGAATTGTCATGCTGGCATGCAGACTATTCCCGATCCCTGCCAACTTCATGTCAAGTGAATCTTGCTTAAGTATGTTCTCTGTCCTTACAGAAGCCACAAAAAATGGCTAACAGGCATGTGCTGCTTTACTGTAGTATTCCAAGAACTAAAGGAAGATGAATCTGCAAGTGAGGCACATAAGGATAAATACCTTCAAGTTGAAAGTAAAAGACTCATGTTTAGGCATGGGTCTCATATTGTTCTTGGCAATGTTCTTATTACTTAGAGGTATTGTGGGGACCTCAGTCTAGATGACCTCAATAATCTGGCAAGGTTAGACAAAGATGTTTTGATGGAGGAAGTCTGGAGGGCAGCTCAGGATGTTTTGACCAGTACTCAGGGGAAGTCAGGAGGGGGCAGCTCAGGATGTGTTGAACAGCTCAGGGTGGAGGAAGTCAGGAGAGTAGCTCAGGATGTTTTAAGGAAATTTCACTACATACAGCCTGTGTGCTGGCTTGACCTTTAAGATGATTGGTTGCCCATTTCCCCGCCCTGAAATTCCCCTGCCTATATAAGATGGCTATGGACTTGCAATAAAAGAGTTCCTGCTTGACTAGACTCCCTGTCGTGTCTGATTGTCCTCGGGAAGCAAGGGCTGGGAGGGGGCAGAGAGCACACTCATCTTTCCTTGATCCCTGGTGTGGAGGACCTGCCAGACCAGCCTGCAGGATGGAGCTGAGATCCCCGGGGACCCCCACATCTGGCGACCAATGTGGGGCATGAAGAGCTCAGTGTTGAAGAATTCGATGGGGACCAAGAGTCTTCGAGGTGAGTGAGATCCTAACAGATGGGTAAAGCAACTACTAAGTCTAAAGACCCCGCTCTGAAGATGCTGAGATACATGCTTAAAAATAGGGGCTTAGAAATCTCTGATTCCAAGGCTTTAAAATTTTGGGAGACGGTTTTGCCGATCGTCTTGCAGAGAGAGAGGGAGGGGCCTAGTGGGCAGAACAATGCCCATACGCCTTAACAAAATCCTCCTGAATCTGCGAATCTGCACGTGGGATGGCCCCGGCCAGGCTAGGGCGGGGTACTGGGGGAGGGAGGAGGGACTGAGGAAGACTACTGCTTAGGAGGGCTCTCTGCATGCAGGTGGGAGCTGCCTCTGTTTGTGTTTGTCTATGTTAACTTTGTTGTCTTTTGTGTGGACTCAGACTGATGAAACAATGGGACAGACTGTTTCGAGTCTCTTATACCTGCTGCTAAAAACTTGTAAAAAGATGTTAGGGAAAGAACCCATATCTAAATGTTGAGATAAACAAAGAGAAATTTATCACCCTCTGTTCTGATGAATGACCCACTTTCTAGGCCAACCAATGTGTGTTTTAAACTGTCTCCTCATTGATTTAAGGAAGCTTCTCTCCCCTACACTGGTGAGACCATAAAAACTGTCTGTTGTTCTTTGTACTTTTTCTGTGATGATAAAGGGTTACTTTAAAAAGTTCTGACTTGTGGGCTGGAGAGGTGGCTCAGGGGTTAAGCCTCTGCCTTGCAGGCGGAAGGTCCTGAGTTCGAATCCCAGGTCCCACGTATAGACGCTGGGCGGAAGCGGGGCAGCCTGCATTTCTTGTCCTGGTAGGGCGGAGCCTGTGAATGCTGAGGCAGAGTAAACGAGGAGGTGGAGGCAGTCCATGGTGGTTCCGGAACACACATACACACACACTTGAATAAATTTTTAAAAAATTTAAAAAATCTGGATTTCCTATAAAATGTGTTTTATGTTTCAAAATAACAGCTGTGGCCACTTCAGATTTTATTGTGTGCTTATGATCACATTTTGGTTTTTGACTCTGTTCGTTATTTGGCATGCCCAATTTAAATGCACGTGCACACTTAAAAATGAATCACCTTGATAACATTAAGAGGCCTGAGTACGTACTGACTAAAATATTTTGTTTTGATGTTTAAGAAACTTCACAAAAGGTGGTATTATGTTTTTACCTAAGATCTAATAACATCACTTTTGTAATTCTTTAAAAATTTGTTTTCCCATGTGTAATACTAACATATCTAACAGCAGAAAGAAAGACTGATTTCTGAGAAATTCATTGAAATTTCTTCATTCTCTGGTATGTATGAGCTCCCTTCTTGGATACAAGTCTATTTCTAATCCAAGTGTACTTCTGTGTTCTGCTACAATCTTACAAACAATTCAGATATAATGATTATTAAGATGAAGTCTACTGCCTCTTTTAAAGGATGTTTCTTACAGGATAACTAATGAGAAAACAGCAGGAAACCAAGTAAAAAAAATGTATGTGGTACTTGGATGTGCAAGAGGTTTAAAAGGTTTATGGGATAAAAAAATCTTACTTAAAAATTAAAATGTGTATAGGAGGTTTATGAGTTGGTTACTTAAAAGAATGTTAAAGTATGCTATAAAGGTTTCTGGAGTGTTAGGTTCATAAAAAGATTGAAAATTAGAGATGATGGTTAAAAGAAAATGTTGTGTTATGCTTCTTCCATGCTATAAAAAAAAGACATTCAGCCTCAAATTAGAAATTAAAAATTAAGCTTGCCCTCATCCTAAAAGATTGCCTAAAATTAAATTCAATGCTTGACAGAGAAAAAATACAATGATAAACTTAACGAGTTAAACAACAAAACTCCAGGTGTTAGACAGACTAGCTCCGATAACAAATCAAATCAATGTTGACTTCTCATTTAGATCCAAAGAGTGACCCTACCCTAAAGACAAGATAATGCTTACAGATCTATAGAACTTTCCATATGAGAAAATAATGTCCTTCATGTGTATCATCTTAAAAAGACTTGTCACTTTGCTTTTCAAAATCCAAAAAGGACTAATTCACATTGTTCTGTCCAGACAGTTCACATTGTGTTAAACAGGTTTTTAAATGTAATCATAAGGATTCACAGCTGCCAGAGAAAAAAGGTCTTCAGTATGTAGCTTAGCTCTTGGTTTTTACATCAGACAGTGACTATTCCAAGCGAGGTGTAACAGGTTTTCTTTACTAATTCTTGCCTATACCCACAATAAAAGATTGTTGAGCTTAGATGGTTTATCCCATTTACCTTCTAAATTAATAATTAAGTTTAACTTGTGTTTCACATCTTTTTTAGAGGTACCTTAAAGTAATAAAACCATCTGTCAAAGACATCTAGACCATCCCAGCACTTCATAGATGAGGACATCAGACTGCTTTCACTCCCATAGTCCCAATTCAACAGGAAGTAGCCAAGAGCAGTTGTCACCCCACATCCCTTGAACAGTCTAAGTCCTCAAAGTTTATGGGGAAATGAGACAGAATTAGAACAGCCATGCTGGGATGGGTCTCTCAAGGTCTTTGAATGTCTTTACAATTCCAAAAAGATGCCTCCCACTACTGGATGACCCTAATAGGTGCCCACTTTGGGGGATTCCTAGATTCCTGCCATTCCCTCTGATTTATATGTAATGATAATAGATATTAAAGATTGTTTTTTCTCTGTACCATTACAACCACAGAAATATGAGAAATTTGGCTTTTCTGTACCCTCTACTAACTGTCAGGTGCCTGATAATAAATATAAATGGACAGTCTTACCTCAAGGCATGGCTAACAGTCCCAACATTTTGTCAAAACTATGTAAAAGCCCTACTAAAACCTGCAATACAGGTGCCCCAGGTCACACTGTTTATATAGATGACATCATCCTGGGGGCATCCAATCCTTCATTGTTTAGAGAACTTTATAGGGTTAACTACATATATCAGCTGAAAGCCTTAGAATTGTGGGTTCTCCCTGGTAAGACATTAATGACTTCCTTGTTAAGGATGACTGCCTCTTCAATGGGTCCACATATACCTGGCACACCAAGGGTATACACACCTACAGATCAACTGCCTGACCTAATAGAGAAAGAAAGGGACTTAGCCCTCAGACATGGTATTGATCCTCACAAATTGGTCACCCTTTATCGACTCGGAGATCTAAAATGGTTAAACAGAAACAACAACCAAACAGCCCTAGCTCTAGAAGGTTTTCTCGGGAAACTGGATTGCCATTATGGGTCCTACAAATAGGTGAATTTTTTCTGGGCCCTTCAATGGAAGACACCTAAATTAATTTACTAGGGAATCATCATCAGGAGCACTTAATGTGTTTACTGATGGGGGACGACATGGGTATGCCATGATAATTTTCTCTGGAGACAACGAGGAGTCAATAAGATACTTTCATACCTGTAAAGGCTCAGCCCAATTCAAAGACCTTATGGCGGTTACAATGGCATTAACTAAAGTAAGGGGCCCCATGAACCTATTCTCTGATACATTCCCACATTCGTTTAGATGAAAATCCCATTACACCCCTGATGATCCAAGCCCAGACACTTCTTATGGAAAGGAATAGCCCAATCTTTCTACAACACCTTAGGGGACATCAAGGTTTGCCTGGCTTCCTATCTCAAGGTAATGCTGAAGTAGATAAAATGGCTTCTGTTCAGATACTGTCCACCAATCTAAAGAAAGCTCAGAACCTACATGACCTCACTCATGTCAATTGGAGGGAACTCCATAAGAGGTTCCCTCAGGTCCCTATAAAAGACCTAAAAGAGATTGTATGTACTTGCAAATCCTGCCAGCCCCTTTTATAGGTACCACCATTACAACTACCAGGGGTAAATCCCCGTGGCTTGAGACCCAACTCTTTATAGCAAAATGATGTCACACATTATGCTCCATTCAAAAAGCTTAAATACATCTTGATGTCCATTGACACATTTTCCCAAGCCTGCTGGGCTATGCCCACATGGGGGAAAGGACTAGACATGCTCAATCCCACTTCCTTCAATGCTTTGCTATATACTAGGATTGCCATAAAAGATAAAAACTGATAATGGACCATGCTTTATGAGCAAAAGCCTACAGGACTTCTTCATGTTATGGGGGATTCAGCACACTACAGGGATTCCTTACAACCCACAGGGCCAAGCTATTGTAGAATGTAATCATCAAAATATTAAGGCCCAATTAAAAAAACAAAAGGGGGGAATAAGCCCCCACCAACAATTAAATGTGGCCTTGCTCACTATTAATATTCTCAGTTTTCAAAAAAATCAAATAGAGTCCCGTTTCCAAAAACATTGGGGGTGACAAGAGCAGAGACCTGAAATACAGGTAAGATGGAAAGGCCCCATCATGGGACATTGGAAGGGCCCAGAACCATTAACAATAGGTCAAGGCTTCGGGTGTCTACCCTATATAGGAGGCTCAAATCCCATATGGGTGCCTGCTAGAAATCTTACATTCTATTGTCAGAGGGAAGATGACCCCGACCAACCAGAGTTAGACACCACCAAAGACTAATAAGGACAAAAAGAATGGTGGCTATGCAACAGGTTCAGCAGGCTCTTGACTAATACTTGTAAAAGGCTCTTGACTAATACTTGTAAAAGGGAGAAGGGAAAAAAGAAAATCATACACCTAACCAGATCCATGGGCAACATCGCCCTTGAGATAGATTTTATTATCGTCCCACAGGACATGGCGAACATGGAATGGACCATCGCAGTGATCCTAATTGGAGGGGCCATCATCGTGTCCTGTTCCTGACTTCTTCTGACCTAGTCCATCAGCTTGGAGGGATCAACTCAATCTTTTAAGAGAGACTAAAATCATCTTGGCGGTGTTCCTCACCTGGACATACTTAATGCTATTCTCATGGGTCATCAGAGAAGCCTTAAAGGCTACAGACTTGTGATGCTCTTGCTACTGCTAAGGGTAGACCCTGAGGGGTTGGGATTGCCTTGGAGCTATGTAGTTAATCCTGGTATGCTGCAACCAATGGGTTGGGAGTCAGTCCCCCAGCCCATGGCCTGTTTTGTTGGGCTTGCTTTGCTATAAGATTATATACACCATAATCATACTACACAACAAAAGATGATTATGCTTACACAGATCCTAGAGGAGACACCCGCTAGAGGTCCCTCAGGACCCTTGGATACAATTGGCCCTCCAAGAGGTTGCTCAGGTTCCTCAATAGAGATGACTACTCTAAAGGTATAGCCACCTTCATTAAGTGCTCCCCTAAGGTTTGAGCCCACCTCATTATAAAACAAAAAAAGGGGATATGTGGGGACCTCATGAGGTCTAGGTGATCTCAATAATCTGGCAAGGTTAGACAAAGATGTTTTGATGGAGGAAGTCTGGAGGGCAGCTCAGGATGTTTTGACCAGTACTCACGGGAAGTCAGGAGGGGGCAGCTCAGGATGTGTTGAATAGCTCAGGGTGGAGGAAGTCAGGAGAGTAGCTCAAGATGTTTTAAGGAAATTTTGCTACATACAGCCTGTGTGCTGGCTTGACCTTTAAGATGGTTGGTTGCCCGTTTCCCCGCCCTGGATTTCCTCTTACTGTTTCTGCCTATATAAGATGGCTATGGACTTGCAATAAAAGAGTTCCTGCTTGACTAGACTCCCTGTCATGTCTGATTGTCCTTGGGAAGCGAGGGCTGGGAGCGGGCAGACAGTGCACTCACCTTTCCCCAATCCCCCATGTGGAGGACCCGCTGGACTGGCCTGCAGGACGGAGCTGAGATCCCCAGGGACCCCCACAGAGGTATGGCTTGATGAAGTGAAAGAATAAAGCTTTAATAGGCACCCTAAAATATATTGATGTAGTTAGAACTAGGAGATGGAAAATTAACGGTAAAATAAACAAAAATAGTCAATCTCAGAGTCTTGCTAAGACATGATGTCATTTGTAGGCTTGTGAAGTGAATATTTTCTAACTTTTGTATTCTTTTACCTTATCTTGGCACGGATCTCATACTATTTAACTTATAGTCACTTTCTTTGTTAGAATAATTCTATCATTTTACCATCTTCATTTCTAGCAGATATTCCATAGTTGCTACATTGAACAAACACAAGTGATGGTTTGATTTCTTCTTGGTTTATTTCTCTAGTAAGCCAGGAGCACAATCACTGAACGCAAGTCCAAACATAAGAAATAATAGTACAAAAGTGTAGCTCTATTAATCAAGACTATAAAATATTCTTACTATTTGCCAATGTATACTGTAGTCCATTCTACTTACTGTTTGCTACATCATTTTTTTCCTCCAGACTTCAGATAGGTCCACAATAAGGAAATCACTTAACTAAGATATCTCCTGTTGTAATGAAAGATTTGTGATGCAATGAACCACAACTGGACAGAATGCAGTGTATAGGAGACCCTGGAATGCTCTGCTCCTATGAGGTCATCAAAATCTCTCCCTGTCCCAAGGCTCAGGGAACCTAGCTGAAGAGGGAGAAATAAGATTGTGTTGCAGTTTGCCTTGCAGGGTTGCTGATAAAGCATCATCAAATGGCTTAAGGGAACAAGGAGTTATTTTTTAATATGGTCCAGTTACAGTCTGTCCAGCTTGACGGGAGAGCATGCACCAACAACTGGGCTGAGGGAACTGGCCACATCATCTCTATGTAATGGCTGAGAGAGGAGCAATCCTTCCCTACCAGACCAATCCTTACTAGACCAGCATGTCTGGCCAAGTATACTAAAGGATGCCAACTTCCTCAACAGTTTCTCAGAATTTTATTCATCTGTTCAAGGCCTAGTCCCACTCACCATGGGCTGGGTTTGTCCCATCAGTTAGACAATCTCCTTCAAGTCTGCTCTGGGCTTGGCTCAACCATTAATTCTCTATAAATGTGCCCAGAGCTTAAACCCTTAACTGTCAAATTGATACCTGTGCCTAACTATGACAGATTGTAAGAGTCCCAAGGTCAGGTGCATGGCCTACCACTGCAATAATATCTACTTCTACTATGTGTGTGTGTGTGTGTCTACACAACATATATACAACACTCTGCCAACGGATGGGTAAGAGTCAAGAGAAACAACTATACTCAGAATCTTTGGAATAGGAGCTGTACAAAAGAAGAGATACCTCCCTAGCAGTAGGCACTACTGGCACTACCGTCTATGCCTGGACCCTTACTAATATGTCCCCACCCCTAAAAAAAAATGGTCCTGTGTTCCACTCATGCACAGAAACATGAGAATAGAAGGAATATGGTTGGGTTGGTGAACAGAAGGGAGAGTGGGAGACAAAGTGTTTAGTAAAAGGGGGCCAAGGCCATAAACTCACTCTGTATATGAAAATTTCAGAGAGTAAAGAGAATAACTTAAATATGAAAAGATAATTCTACAAATGCTATCACCTCTGGGAATGTCAAGTTCAAATGAAATTCTAGCTTATTCAAGAGATTCAGTTGGGTCCTGCAGCAACATCAGGCCCATGTGGTTGACTTCTGCTATTGAGACTTAATCAGCTATTTTTTTTCTGATGCTCTGGATTGCTCTGCACTCACATCTTTACACCCATGACTGATGTGTAGGTACTCATGTAGCCCTAAGCCACAATGTTACTCCTTTTCTCTTTCCTCATGAATACCATTGACTATTACTGCATCCATGAGAGTGCTTTTAGGCAGAGGTTATATTCTCTATTGCAAAAACATAGGCTGCTTCACTTCTGTGGTTTTTATACAGCTATCTACCTGGTTTAATCCACACAACTCCTACAACATTTTAAGTGTTAATACCTTCATAGATTTTTAGTAAGTAAATCATTTAACTAATGAGAATGAGCAGACAGAACTAAGTATCCAGTATTTAGGAAGCTATGATTTAGTTGCTTGAATTGATGAAGTGCCTTGCCTTGTGAAAACACTGGGAATCTGGCAGATGGTAGCTGTGAGATGGGGCAAGATATAGATAATCCTCACCAGTTTTAAGCATGGACTTATGCACCCTGGATGGCAAAATTGTAAGTAATAAGTTCAAAATCTAGTTAGCAAAAGGGATTCAGAGAAAAGGAATGCAAAGAGTATTTCTCATCAAGTGGTAGTAACTATTTTTCATGTGCGTGCGTGTGCAAAGAAGGTGATGATTGAGTTCTCAAGTGCATCAAGTCCTTCAGTGAGCTGTCCTACTTGCCATCCCCTCTTGTTTCAGTGTCTGCATTTCCAGTGCTCAAAAGCAATTAGCTACTATAGATTCTCAATGAGCTATGATCAATGATATTAACATATATAAAACAGATTACAGCTCTAATTCACATCTTAAAGTTTGACACCCAACAAGTAGTAATGATATGCAAGATACTCCACACAAGTTAGGGCCAAAGCAATCACATTTGGACTTTGCATGCCCTGAGCAATGTCCAAAACACTATTGACCCCACAAAATCTAGCATTTGCTAAAGGCAGTAGGATCCTTGACAGCCACAGTAGTGTTCGCATGCTTAAAGGGAATACAGGAAACGGTTCTGGGAAATGCCACTGGGATCCTTGCACCTCATCGGAAAGGAGGGCCCAGAGGAGAGATTGGCATGCTCATTAAAGGATGCTTCGGGGATGGGAGGGGAAGGCACTGGGAGATGGGGAGGGAAGGGGGAGAGGAGGGGGGAACAGGGAGATGGGGGAGGTGGAGGGAGGGAAGGGACCGGTGTACCTGTTAAGTTTGTATGAGTGGAAATCAAAATAAATAATTATTAAAAAATAAAAAAAAATTTGACACCCAACAAAATCGAAATCTAATGGTTTCTGTGGGGGCCTCAGTCTAGATGACCTCAATAATCTCGCAAGCTTAGACAAAGATATTTTGATGGAGGAAGTCAGGATGGGGCAGCTCAGGATGTTCTGAATAGCTCAGGATGTTTTGATGAAAGAAGTCAGGAGGGGGCGGCTCAAGATGTTTTGATGGAGGAAGTGAGGAGGGCATAGCTCACTCAGCTCATAGCTGAGTGCTGGCTTGACCTTTAAGATGATTCGTTGCCCATGTCCCCACCCTGGAATTCCCCTACTGCTTCTGCCTTTATAAGATGGCTATGGACTTGTAATAAAGGAGTTCCTGCTTGACTAGACTCCCTGTGTGTCTGATTGTCCTTGGGAAGGAGGGTTGGGAGTGGGACGACAGTGCACTACCTTCCCCCGATCCTCCTTGTGGAGGACCCACGGGACCGGCTTACAGGATGGAGCTGTGATCCCCGGGGACCCCTCCACATCTGGTGCCCAACCGTGGGGCATGAAGATTTGAGAGTGCCAAAAAGTCCGATTGGGACTTAGTGATCTACGAGGTGAGTGAGATCCCCAAGAGACGGGTAACACAACTAAAAAGTTTGTTCTGTGCATGTTGCTCCTCCTCCTTCCTTCTTCCCCTAATACTCCTGATACTCCTGATGCTGCTTCTGCTCCTGCTGCTCCTTTTGTTCATGCTGCTCCTTTTTCTACCCTTGCTGCTCCAGAACCCAGCACTTACGGCATTGAGATACATGCTTAAAAGTAGGGACCTCGAAATCTCTGACTCCAATGCCTTAAAGGTTTGGGAGGTAGGTAATACAACTTGCCCCCTGGATCACCTCTGCCAATTTGTTTGATCCTTGCCTGGCTGGCATTGATCCGTTCTTTGCGGATTGGGATAAATTCAATAAAGACAGGAAGGACATTCTAAAAGTGAGACCTCCCCTATCTAAAATGGCAGATTGACCTAAAATGTCCCCCAGAGTTGCTAAGGAGGACCAACATGAATCTCCAGAGAAGAGACCCCCCTAAACGGGTGTACCCAACTCTCCCCCGTTCACCCTCACCAACTGACAAAATGAGACATGGGGATTATGAAACCTTACAATCTCAACCTCCAGTTTACAGGGACCTTAACTGGAAACCCGACCATAGGGCCATTGAAGTGTTCCCAGTAAACCTCAGTTCCAGAGGGAACTGCCCTGCAGTCTGGTGTCCTTGGGAGGCTAAAGACCTCAAAGAGTTAAAAAAGGCTGTAGCAGAAGACAGGTGTAACTCGCCTTGGGCAGAGACATTACTCCAGGGTCTACCCCACCAGCCCTGTACTACAAAAGACTTGGATGGATCTCAGCAAGGCTGTCCTCCCCAGTCCCACATTCATTAAATGGTGTGCCCTCTTTAAGGAGGAATGTCACATTCAAGCAGAGAGAAACCAAGCAGCTAAACCACTGATGCCTATTTCATACGGGATGCTCTCAGGATCAGCAGATCAGTACTCCACTAGGCCACAACAGGCAGCTATTGGCCCCCCCCCACATATGTGGACCAGGCCCGTGCCTTGGGGCAGGTTGCATGGGAAAAACTAGACGAAGGGCCATTGGAGACGCCTATTGCGGGGGTAGCTCAAAAGCCCACAGAATCTCTCCCTGAATTCATAGATAGATTTGAAAAAAGTTTAAGATGCAAGCTCCCACCAAGCCCCCTGAGGGATCAATTTATCAAATTGCTGGTCTGGGAAGGAATGACTGGGGATCATATATTGGCCTGTGCAGGCCTCAAAGATAGATCTATGAGCCTAATGGATAATTGCTTCTAAGGACTCGATTGCAACAGACTAGGTCCATGACGACAGCCCTACTTCTGCACTTATGCAGGCCTTTACAGGATTGACCTGGGAATGAAAAGGAGTTGAGATGCCCACTAAGAATAATGGAGGACAACGCTTTGGATGTGGCCAAATGGGACACTGCCCAAGAGGTGGGGGGCGACCCAGACCTACAGTTGCTGAAGGACAGAGAACCACAGAAAGGGTCCCCACAACCCCCTGTCCCCATTGCCACAAAGGCTACCATTGGCAGAGAGATTGCAGATCTAAATTTGACATAGAGGGAAAACCTTGAAATTAGCTATGGGGCATCCCCCAGTCCTGTCAAACCAAGGAGGTATCAAACAGAGCTCCTCAGTTGGCCAAAGCCCAATGCCTATAACACAACCCACCCAAAATCCCTCTGCAAATTGGACGGTTCCTATCATTCCAGGATTGCGGCCTAAAATGGATATTTTCATTCAAGGAAAAAGGTTCCAATGTTTGATTGACAACAGGAGCAGACAGGACTGTACTTAGGAAGGAAGAGATTCCCCACCATTGGTCCCTGGTTCCAGGACCCCAAATCCTAGGGGTTGGGGGAAATACAAAGTCAGAGGAAACCAGAGATTGGCTTCGTTGGAAGGATGCAGACTGGACTCAGGGCGAGGTCCGCCCTTTAATAGCCCTGGGCTCATCAGCTAATCTCCTAGGACAGGACATCCTGAGGGAGGCAGAAGCCTATATTATCACTGACCATAAGGCCTTTTATGGAGATATATTAGACATGAAAGAATGTGTACCTTCCCCTCAAGATTTTATTTTCAACCATCAGAGGGACCCACCAAAGAGGCCCCAGGTACACTCCCAATTATAGAGGCCACTGCTCCTCAGGTGCCTGCCATCCAATGGTCCCCTGGACCCCGGGTTTGGGTGGAGAAAGGCCACTCCCCAAAGAGAACCCCACAACATCTTGAGATCTTCCACACAATTCAAAAGACACTAGATCAATCTCAATTAGCTCACTATTTGAAACCCTTAGAATTATGGGTTCTCCCCGGTAAGACACTGACAACAACCATACAGCCCTAGCTCTAGAAGGTTTTCTTAGGGAACTGGATTGCCATTATGGGCCCTACAAATGGATGACTTTTTGTGGGTCCTTCAATGGAAGACACCTAAATTATTTACTAGGGAACCATTATCAGGAGCACTTAATGTTTTTACTGATGGGGGACAACCGTGGGTCTGCCATGATAATTTTCTCTGGGGACAACAAGGAGCCAATAAGGTACGTTCATACCTGTAAAGGCTCAGCCCAATTCAAAGACCTTATGGCGGTTACAATGGCATTAACTAAAGTAAGGGGCCCCATGAACCTATTCTCTGAAAGTTTCTATGAAGTCTTCTCCCTGGGTTACTACATTCCCACATCCGATTGGACGAAAATCCCATTACACCCCTGATGATCCAAGCCCAACACTTCTTATGGAAAGGAATAGCCCAATCTTTCTACAACACCTTAGGGGACATCAAGATTTGCCTGGCTTCCTATCTCAAGGTAATGCTGAAGCAGATACTGTCTACCAATCTAAAGAAAGCTCAAGACCTACATGACCTCACTCATGTCAACTGGAGGGGACTCCATTAGAGGTTCTCTCAGGTCCCTATAGAAGACTTAAAAAAGATTGTACATACCTGCAAGTCCTGCCAGCCCCTTTTACAGGTACCACCATTACAACTACCGGGAGTAAATCCCTGAGGCTTGAGACCCAACTCTTTATGGCAAACTGATGTCACATATTATGATCCATTTGGAAAGCTTAAATATATCTTGGTGTCCATTGACACATTTTCTAAGCCTGCTGGGCTACAGCCCACATGGTAGAAAAGACTAGACATGTTCAATCCCATTTCCTTCAATGCTTTGCCATACTAGGATTGCCATAAAAGATAAAAACTGATAATGGGCCATGCTTTATAAGCAAAAACCTACAGGACTTCTTCACGTTATGGGGGATTCAGCACACTACAGGAATTCCTTACAACCCACAGGGCTAAGCTATTGTAGAATGTAATCATCAAAATATTAAGGCCCAATGACAAAAAAGGGGGGGGGAATAAGCTCCCACCAACAATTAAATATGGCCTTGCTCACTATTAACATTCTCAGTTTTCAAAAAAATCAAATAGAGTCCCATTTCCAAAAACATTGGGGGTGACAAGAGCAGAGACCTGAAATACAGGTAAGATGGAAAGACCGCAAAATGGGACATTGGAGGGGCCCAGACCCATTATTAACAATGGGTCGAGGCTTTGGGTGTGTCTACCCTATAGGAAGCTCAAATCCCATATGGGTGCCTGCTAGAAATGTTGGATTCTATTGTCAGGGGAAAGATGACTCTGACCAACCAGAGTTAGACACCACCAAAGACTAATAAGGACAAAAAGAATGGTGGCTATGCAACAGGTTCAGCAGGCTCTTGAGTAATACTCATAAAAGGGAGACGGAGGGAAAAAAGAAAAACAGACCTAACCAGATCCATGGGCAACATTGCCCTTGAGAAAGATTTTATTATCTCCCTACAGGCCATGGCGAACACAGGATGGACCATCACATTGATCCTCATCAGAGGGGCCATAAATGTGTCCTCTTCCTGTCTACTTCTGACCTAATCCATTGGCTGGAAGGGATAAACTCAACCATTTGAGAGAGACTAAAATCATCTTGGCAGTGTTCCTCACCTGGACATATTTACTGTTATGCTCATTGATCATCAGAGAAGGCTTAAAGGCTACAGATTTGTGATGCTCTTGCTACTGCTAAGGGTAGCACTTGAGGGGTTGGGATGGCTCTGAAGCTATGTAATTAATCCCGGTATGCTGCAACCAATGGGTTGGGACTTAGTCCCCCAGCCCGTGGCCTGTATTGTTGGGCTTGTTTTGCTATAAAATTATATACACCATAATCATACTACACAACAAGATGATTATGCTTACACGATCATCCTAGAGGACACACCCGCTAGAGGCCCTCAGGACGCTTGGATACAATTGGCCCTCCAAGAGGTTGCTCGGGTTCCTCGATAGAGATGACTACTCTAAGGGTGTAGCCACCTTCATGAGGTGCTCCCCTGGGGTTTGCTTGAGGAACAACCCTTTGAGCACACCTCATTACAAAACAAAAAAGGGGATATGTGGGGGCCTCAGTCTAGTTGACCTCAATAATCTGGCAAGGTTAGACAAAGATGTTTTGATGGAGGAAGTCAGGACGGTGCAGCTCAGGATGTTCTGAATAGCTCAGGATGTTTTGATGGAGGAAGTCAGGAGGGGGCGGCTCAAGATGTTTTGATGGAGGAAGTGAGGAGGGCGTAGCTCAGGATGTTTTGAAGAAATTTCACTATTGGCTTGACCTTTAAGATGATTCGTTGCCCATTTCCCCACCCTGGAATTCCCCTACTGCTTCTGCCTTTATAAGATGGCTGTGGACTTGTAATAAAGGAGTTCCTGCTTGACTAGGCTCCCTGTTGCATCTGATTGTCCTCGGGAAGGAAGGCTGGGAGAGGGCGGACAGTGCACTCACCTTTCCCTGATCCCTCTTGTGGAGGACCTGTGGTACCCGCCTACAGGATGGAGCTGTGATCCCTGGGGACCCCCACAGTGCTCGAAAGCAATTAGCTACTATAGATTCTCAATGGGCTATGATCAATGATATTAACATATGTAAAACAAATTACAGCTGTAATTCACATTGTAAAGTTTGACCCAACAAGATTGAAATCTTATGGTTTCTATCTGGATTTTTCTTCTTGCTTCATGATGCCTTAACAGCCTTTTCTCTTCCAGTAATTATATCATAAGTAATGTATTCCAGTGGAAATAATGCACAATCCTTACATTTGTTCTATTTATAAAGAACAGAATTACCCTGTACCTAAAGAAACATTTTTGCTGATATGGTCCTATACCCCTTCTCAAGCCAAAAAGTCCCATTAAAATTTTTGAGTTGGCTATGTAGAAAAAGGAAAAGTCTTCAACAAAAGAAATATTGCAGTAAATTTATGGAATACACAAAAGAGATGAAGAAGTAGCATGTGGTGACTTAGTTTAGAAGTTGTCTCTAGCTTAGAATGCACATGGCTTTGTTTGTGTCTCAACTCTGCAATGAATTTAAAAAGAGGAGAGAAATAAGAAGCTGTATTTGGAAGAATGTATCTCTTTTATTCAACCATCAAGAAAAACACCTTAAAAAGCAAGTTCTTTCTTCCAGAAATGAAGAAGCTGGTGGACCAGTGAGATAGATCAGGGAACACAAATATTTGTTGCTGAAAGCTGGAGACCTGAGTTCAATTCCAGGATAGATGGAGAGAGCCAGATCCTGAGAAATGTCCTTTGACCATCACATTTGAGTCATGGAATGAATGTGAACACATGTGCACACATAGAAGTAAGTGACTAAATATTTTAAAATGAAGTTGTATATTACCAAAGACCAGAACATGTTGAAAGTTTCCTCAGCTCAAAATCTTAAATGTAGAGTATTCTTGTATTCTAGCTAACCATTGTTAAAAATACCTAAAGTTATAAAGAAAGACAAATCAGTTTTTTCTAGATATTTGTAAAATAAAATAACCTACAAAAAAGAAAGGATCAACAAATCTAACACCAACTTAGAAACTATTTTAAAAGCTAAGTTTCTAAACAACAACTAACACTAACATTGTTATTTTTTAACACAAAAAAAATTTATACCTGAACTAACAACTACCTTATATGATATACAAACAGTCCAATAGCTTAATCTAGGTTATGGATTTCTGAGTAAGCACAACTTACCTAAATTGAAACAGGAAGTTTGGCATTACTTAAATAGTCCTATAGCAGGGTTAGAAAGGTGGCTCAGGGGTTAAGCATCTCCCTTGCAGGCAGAAGGTCCTGAGTTTGGATCCTAGACCCCATGTATAGATGCCGGGCAGAAGCGGGGGCAGCCTGCATTTCTGGTCCTGGTAGGGCAGAGCCTGTGAGTCCCAGGGCAGAGTAAACAAGGATGAGGTGGAAGCAGTCCATGGTGGTTCCTGAATTCACCTGTGGTTCTACACATACACACACGCACACACACATACACACACACACACACACACACACACATATGCACACATGCACAATTGAATAAAAAAAAAATTAAAAAAGTAGTCCTATAGCAAATGAGGAAATCTTCCCACCAAAAAAAAAAATCCAGGATCAGATGCATTCAACACAGAATTCTATGAGACATTTAAAGAACTAACACCAATACTCCTTAAACTATTCCATAAAATAACAAAAGAAGGAACACTTCCAAATTCTATGAAGCTAATATTATATTAATCCCAAAATTTAAGAAATATACGATCAAGAAAGAAAACTATATGCCAATCTCTTTGAGGAACAAAGATTCAGAGACTCTCACCAAAACTTAACAAATTGGATTCAAAGACATATCGAAAAGATCATTCAGTGTGATTAAGTGGGCTTTATCCCAGGCACGCAAGGTTGGTATAACAAATTCAAATCAATAAATATAATCTATCATATAAGCCAACCCAAATTCCAAGACCACATATCCTCTCAATACATGCAGAAAAAGCTTTGGACAAGACCCAACATCCTTCTGTGATCAAAACCTAGGGGACAGTTGGAATGGAAGGAATTTGTATCAACATAATAAAAGCTGTATATAACAAACCAACAACAAGGATTATACTAAACAGGGAAAAACTTAAAGCATTCCCACTTTGATCAGAAACTAGACAAAGGTGTATACTCTTGGCATCTCTATTCAATATTGTGCTTGAGGTCTTAACTAGAGCCAAAGAGAAGGGAGGGAGATGAACGAGATTCACATCAAAAAAGAAATCATGCCTTTTCCTGCCTGCCCAGGACAAGTGCGCAGTCCATCGAGGACACACTGCACCCCAGGGAAACAACCCCTGCTCACCTCCAAGCCCTATGTAACCCAGTCGTTACAGCTCCTCCCACCAGCCAGTCAGAGAAGGCACTGTTCCAGGCCTGGGAGGAACCCTGAGCCACACCCCAGGTCCCTAGGTTAATTGTGCCCGCTGTCAGCACTTCTACCTTTTCCCCGCCCAGGATGCATGCAGTCCAGCAAGGACACACTGTGCCCCAGTCCAGGGAGAACACACTGCTCATCAGAATTCAACAAGAGTCCAAAGAACAGCCAAGCAAAGTTCTAGGGGACAACAGTCACACATCTGAAATCCTCTAAATACATCCTATCACAATGGGAGAGATTCTCCACATCTAGTCTAAAGACAAGTAAACCTCCCTTTTTACCATCCTGTTCCTTTCAATTATTAGTTACTGTAGAGTAACTTCCATATAGCCACCCCCAAAACATATACAACTTCAGCGACTATACCACTCACCCTCACATATCACCAAAGTACTAAATCATAGAAGTTCACTACCATATTAATATTCACCCCCTGTCCATACCCTGTAGTAACTAATAGCCTCATCTAGGAAATAACAATAATAGCAAGTGTAACCAACACCAAGGCAAACACTAGTAATAATTGCCCGAGAGTAGTGATACCAACTAATACAGTTCAGTAAAAAAAAGCAGAAATTAAAGGAGTCTTAAGAGATAAAATGACAATGCCCAAGTCAAAGTGCAAATCTGTGAGAAACAAAACCCAAGAAAATGAATCTCCCACTGAAAGAATTAACCCCATAATGATAGAATCCAACCAGAACAAATCTACAAAAAAGAGCCAAGAAAGCCTGACCCAAGATAACGACTTTCAAAGCATGATCATTACCATGATCAATACTATGAAAGAGGAAAACCGGGAGGAGTTAAATAACTGCATCAACCACTTTAAAGAGGAACACAATAGACACTTGGAGGAGTTGAGAAAAACAGTTCAAGAAACATAAAAAGGCATAGAGCAGTTAGAACAGACTCAAGCAGAGTTTAAAACTGAACTAAAAGGTAAGTTATCTTCAACCCAGAACTCAACAGAGTCTTATCAACAGAACAAAAGAAGCAGAAAATAGAATTTCAGACCTTGAAGACAAAGTGGGAGTATTAACCAGCTCAATGGAAGAGGTTGTTAAAGCCAAAAAGATACTTGAGAGAAATACTCAAGAATTACAGGACACCCTGGAGAAGCCTAACATGTGCATTCATGGAATACCAGTGCAAGAATCCCAAAATACCACACCTGAGGAAATTTTTCAAACTATCATAACGGAAAACTTTCTGCATCTAAAAAACGAGAGGCCCATCCGTATACCAGAGGCATTCCGCACCCCAAATAGATATAATGAAAATAGAAACTTGCCATGGGAAATAATAGTTAAAACACTCCACATTCAAGACAAAAAATTGGTGCTGAGAGCTTCAAGGGAAAAAAAGCAAGCCATTTTTAAAGGTAAACCTATTGAAATAATAAACGACTTTGCAATGGAAACAGTAAAAGCAAGAAGAGGTTGGAGAGATATACTCAAGTATTGAATGAGCAAAAATGTTAACCCAGGCTGATATACCCAGCAAAACTATCCGTCATGATCCAGGGAGAAAGAAAAGTTTTCCAGCACAAAGACAACTTGAAGGCTTACATGTCTACCAAACAAGGCCTCCAAGAAATACTGGAAATGATACTCAAGCTTGAAGACAAAAACAAGCATATCCAAGAGGACGGAAGGGAAATATAATACCACCAAAATCTAAAAGCCAAACAATATACTTACAAAAGCCACTCAATATAAAAAATGTCAGGAATTAAAAATAATTTCTCCATTATAACATGAAATGTCAATGGAATTAGCTCACCAATCAAGAGACACAGATTGCAAACTTGGATTAAAAATCACAACCCATCAATCTGCTGCCTGTAGGAAACTCATCTCACCATAAAAGATAGGCACATCCAAAAAAAAAAAAAAGGCTGTTTCAAAATTCTACCAGCTAATTGAACTAGGAAACAGGCAGGGGTAGCCATTATGCTATCAGACAAAGTGGACATCAAACCAAAAAAAATCATAAGAGACACAGATATATACTACATTTTAGTCACAGGTACAATTCAACTGGAAGACTTCACAATACTGAACGTATATGCACCTAATACGGGCCCCTCCACATTCATTAAGTAAATGCTACATCATCTAAAGCGATAAATCAACACCCAAATGATAGTTCTTGGGGATTTCAACACCGCCCTGTCAACATGGGATAGATCAACAGGTAAAAAAAATAACGGAAACACTTTGGAACTTAATCAAACCCTTACTGAAATGGACCTTACAGATCTTTATAGAACTTTTCATCCATGCATCAAAGAATACACATTTTTCTCAGCAGCACACATAACTTTCTCCAAAATAGATCACATATTGGGCCACAAAATGAATCTCCAAATATATGCAAAGTTGAAATTCTAGCCTGCACCCTATCAGACTACCACGGCCTAAAGCTTGATATCCGCAACACAACAAACAACAGAAAATACACTAACTCCTGGAAACTTAGCACTGTGATGCTGAATGAGAATTGGACTCAGGAAGAAATTAAAAAGGAAATTCAAGATTTCCTGAAAGCAAACAATAATGAAAATACAACTTACCAAAATTTTTGGGACACAATGAAAGTTGTCCTAAGAGGTAAGTTCATAGCTTTTAATGCCTACATCAAAAAAAAAGAAACAAAATAAATAACAATGCAGCTTAAAGCTTTAGAGAAACTAGAACAATCTGATCCCAAAAGCAGTAGAAGAGAGGAGAGTAGCAAATTAAGGGGAGAAATATCTGAAATTGAGATTAGGAAAAAGAGAATCAAACAGTCAAAAAGCTGGTTCTTTCCACATATCTGATAGAGCTCTATTATCCAGAGTGCACAAAAACTTAGAAAACTAAACACCAAGGAAACAAATGGCCCAATTAAAAAATGGACCTTGGAACTTAAAAGAAACTTTACTAGGGATGAAATTAAAATGTCTAACAAATATCTTTAAAAATGCTCCATTTCCTTAGCCATCAGGGAAATGCAAATCAAAACTTCCCCGAGATATCATCTCACCCCGGTCAGGATGGCAAAAATCCACAATACAAACAACACCAAATGCTGGAGAGAATGTGGAGAGAGGGGAACTCTCCTACATTGCTGGTGGGAATGCAGGCTCATACAGCCACTCTGGCGAGCTGTCTGGAGATTCTTAAAGAAATTAAAGATTGAAATGCCATATGACCCTGCTATTCCACTTTTGGGAATAACCCCCCATACAGCAAAAATTCACCTTGATAGCACAAGCACGTTCATGTTCATAGCAGCACTGTTTACAATAGCAAAGTCATGGAATCCACCCAAATGTCCAACAGTTGACGAATGGATAAGGAAAATGTGGTACATCTATACAATGGAGTACTATCAGCCATCAAAAATGATGAATTAATGGAATTTGCAGGGAAATGGATGGAATTAGATAAAATTATATTGAGTGAAGTATCCCAGACCAGAAAATTAGGTGCTGTATGTACTCCCTAATAGGTGGCTTCTAGTAACAAACCCACTTAGAGACACTCAAGGAAAAAATCTCTGTAATACATACAGTAAATGCAAGGATTATGAACAGGAGGGATGGTGTAGGAGGGACCCACCAGAAACAAAGGGAGAGGGGACCATGTTACCGCAGAGAAAATAGGCCACTATCAAGGACTGCAAGAGGTGAAATCCAATACCCATCAGGATGGAGTGAAGGGCATTGTAGGAATAGCAAAACTGAAAAAAAAAAATCAACAAACCACAATCCAGAACTTCAAAGACTCTATATCAACCACCTGGAATTACGCCAGTCTAATCTCTCCCCATCCTGAAGCTCAGGGAAATTTGTGGAAGAGAGGGCGGTAAGATTGTAAGAGCACAAGGATGGGAGGAACAATGATATGCAAGATACTCCACACAAGTTAGGGCCAAAGCAATCACATTTGGACTTTGCATACCCTGCGCAATGTCCAACACACTATTGACCCCACAATGTCCAGCATTTGCTAAAGGCAGTAGGATCCTTGGAGGCCACAGTAGTGTTCCTATGCTTAAGTGGGACACGGGAAAAGGTTCTGGGAAATGCCACTGGGTCCTTGCACCTCATTGGAGAGGACAGTTGGGCATGCACATTTAAGGATGCTCCAGGGATGGGAGGGGGAGGCACTGCGGGATGGGGAGGGAGAAGGAGGGGAGGGGGCACAGGGTGGTGGGAGATCGGAGGGAGGGAGGGGAAGGGTGTACCTGTTAAGTCTGTATGAGTGGAAATAAAAAAAAAAGCTGGTTCTTTGAAAAAAATTAACAAGATTGATACACCCCTATCGAAATTACCAAAATCAAGAGTGAGAAAATCCAAGTTAACAAAATTAGAAATGAAAATGGAGTTATCACTACTGATACCGAATAAATCCAGAGAATTATAAGGCCATATTTCAAAAATTTATACTCTGTGAAATTTAACACAAAAGGAATGGATGAATTCCTAAGTAAGCACAGCTTCCCTACATTGAATCAAGAAGTTGTGAATTATTTAAATAGTCCTATAACCAAAAGGAAATCGATGAAGTCATCTCAAATCTTCCCACCAAAAAATGTCCTGAACCAGATGGATTCAGCACAAAGTTCTACCAGACATTTAAGGAGCTAATAACACCAATACTTCTTAAACTGTTCCATTAAATAGCAAAGGAAGGAACACTACCAAATTCTTTCTATGAAGCTGATATCATCTTAATCCCAAAACCTAACAAAGATACACTTAAAAAAGAAAACTATAGGCCAATCTCTTTGATGAACACAGAAGCCAAGCTTCTCAGTAAAGTTTTAGCAAATCAGATTCAAAAACATATCAAAAAGATTTTCCACGGGCTCAAGTAGGCTTTATCCCAGGCACAGAAGATTGGTTCAACATACACAAATCAATAAATGTAATTTCACCATATAAGCCAGTCCAAAATCCAAGACCACGTGATTCTCTTGATAGATGCAGAAAAAGCTTTTCACAAGATCCAATAGCCCATTTGATCAAAACCCTAAAGACAGTTGGAATGGAAGGAACCTTTATCAATATAATAAAAGCTGCATACAATAACCCGACAGTGAGGATTATACTCAATGGGGAAACTTGAAGCATTCCTGCTTTGATCTGGAACTAGACAAGGCTGCAACTCTCATCACTTCTATTCAATATTGTACTTGAAGTCTTAGCTGAAGCAATCAGACAAGAAAGGGAGATAAAAGGGATTCAAATTGGTAAGGAAGAAGTCAAGTTATCTCTATTTGCAGATGATGTGATCATATACCTGAGTGAGACCAAAAACTCTACCAGGAAACTCCTGGAACTAATACAGAAGTTCAGCAAGGTGGCAGGATTCAAAATAAATGTAAAAAAATCATTGGCATTCCTATATGCCCAGAATGAAAGACATGAAAAAGCTCTGAGAGAAAATGAAATACCTTGGTATAAACCTAACCAAGGAAGTAAGAAACCTTTATAATGAAAACTTTAAAAACCTAAAGAAAGAAATTGCAGAAGACACAAGAAGGTGGAAAGACCTCCCATGTTCCTGGATTGGCAGAATCAATTTCATAAAAATGACCATCCTACCAAAGGCAATATACAGATGCAATGCTATACCCATTAAAATCTGAAAGCAATTCTTTAAAGAGGTTGATCAAACAATCTGAAAATTCATATGGAGCCACAAAAGACCCAGGATAGCAAAAGCAATCCTAAGTAATAAAAATTCTGCTGGGTGGACTAAAGGCACTAGGATCCTTGAAGCCTAGGGACTGACAGTCACAGTAGTATTACTAAGCTTAAGGGGAACACAGGAAAGCATTCTGGGAAATGCCCCTGGGTCCTTGCATCTCCTCGGAGAGGAGGACCCAGAGGAGAGTTTGGCAGTAAAGGATGCTTCGGTTATTGATGGGGGGAGGCACTGGGGGATGGGAAGGGAGGGAAGAGGGGAGGAGGGAGTAGGGGGCTCAGGGGGAGGTAGAGGGAGGGAGGGGACTGGTGTACCTGTTAAGTTTGTATGAGCAGAAATAATAAAAGTGCTTTAAAAATTCTGCTGTATGTATCACCATATCAAATATTAGTCTATACTACAAATTCATAGTTTTAAAAACAGACTGGTACTGGCTCCAAAACAGACACACAGATCAATGGATGAGGGTTGAAGATCCACATATAAGTCCACACAACTACAGCCATTTGATCTTTGACAAAGGGGTCCAAAAAATCCAATGGAAAAAGAACAGCATCTTCAGCAAATGGTGCTGGAAAAACTGGATGTCCACATGCAGAAGATTAAAACTCGACTTGTATTTGTCACTTAATTCCAGATGGATCAAGGACCTCAATATAAAGCCAGAGACTATAAAAACCTTAGTTGAAAAGGTAGGGAACTCCCTGGAGCTGATTGGACTACGCCAACAGTTCCTAATTGGAAATCCAATAGCACAGTCAATACAACCAGCACTCAACAGATGGTATCTTATGAAATTGAAGAGCTTATGTTCAGATAAAGATATTGTAACCTGAGCAGAAAGGCAACCCACAGAATGAGAGAATATCTTCACTAAAAACATATCTGATAAAGCCCCATGTTGGGTGCCGGATTCCACGTCACGAATATGGGTGCCAGCTCAAGATGTAAGACCAGCAACAGAGATTGTGAAGCCTTCCTGGGAACCAGATTCATAAAATGAGTAAATCTGTGGCCACTTCAATATTTTTTTCATCTCTGTTGCACGCTGATTTTTTTTTTTTTTGGCATGTCAGTTTTAAATACATATATGCACACTTAAAAATAAGAACAAATAATTTTTGGTAACATCTAAGGCCTTAGCTACTAATGTTCTATATCTATCACAATTGTTTTTCTATTAGATTGTAAGTTTTCTTTCATTGTTTTCTCACTTGATTTTAATTTTTAATGGATTGTAACTTACATTATCATAGGAGAAACTGTTCCTTTATTAATTATATTACTTAAGTATTTCCTTCAGCGCATCTCTCAGCAGCACTCCATCAATAAGACCATGCTACAGACGCTTATAGCCCTTGAACATCCAAGCCATGGCACCCCTAGGGACATGGTTCGAGCTTGGATTGTAGAGATCTGTGAGGCTTTGGTCTAGTCTACTATCCACATATCCTTCCAGAGGTGAGGTCCTTCGAGGGCCAGTAGCCAACGACGGGTAAGATCCTGTGAGACAGGGCAACCTAAGGCAGGCAGTGTCCATAATGCTGGATGCCCTTTGAGGCGGAGTCAACAAAGTCAGAGCAAAAAACTCTGGCTCCCTCTGGCTGTCAAAAATAAATAAAAATGTGGATATGTAGTAGGAATGTACCAGGCAGGCCTGTATTAAGGTCTCTGATCAACCATTACTCAGAATACCTCCACCTGAGGAGCATGCCACTAAGGGATGATCTGCATGGGCTGCATGCGTGAATGCAACTTCCCCAAGCTATACTTGCTACTGCACCTGGTCCTGATGTCAAACTGCCTGGCTGAGAGGACCAATCTGATCAGGATAACTCAGCAAAAGCTCATGCTGAGACTTCTGGGAGGTTGGGTGGGGTATATAAGCAGCCCTATATTTACAATAAAGGAGCCTGTGAGCCTGAGAGCCTGAGAGCCTTTTTTTCCCACTTACGTGACTTCTGGAGTCTGTGCCGTTGACCCTGCGCCAGATTATCCCTGCCCCCAAGGGTCTCTGGGCCCCCGAGACTGCTACAACTCACCACATATCCGATAGAGCTCTATTACCCAGAGTGCACAAAAAACTTAGAAAACTAAACCACGATAAAATAAAGATCCAATTAAAAAATGAGCCTTGGAACTTAAAAGAAACTTTACCAGGGAAGAAATTGAAATGTCTAACAAATATCTTAAAAAATGCTCTGCATCTTTAGCCATCAGGGAAATGCAAATCAAAACTTCCCTGAAATATCATCTCACCCGGGTCAGGATTGCAAAAATTCACAATACAAACAACACCAAATGCTGGAGGGGATGTGGAAAGAAGGGAACTCTCCTATATTGCTAGTGGGAATGCAGCATTATACAACCACTCTGTCAAGCCATCTGGCGATTCTTAAAGAAGTTAAAGATTGAAATGCTATTCCACTTTTGGGAATAACCTCCCATACAGCAAAAGATCACTTTGATAGCACAAGCACGACCATGTTCATAGCAGCACAGTTTACAATAGCCAAGTCATGGAATCAGCCCAAATGTCCAATAGTTGACGAATGGATAAGGAAAATGTGTACATTTATACAATGGAATATTACTCAGCCATCAAAAATGATGAATTAATGGAATTTGCCAGGAAATCAATGGAATTAGAATTATATTGAGTGAAGTATCCAGACACAGAAAATTAAATGCCATGTGTACTCCCTAATAGGTGGATCATAGTACCAAATCCACTTACTGACACACTCAAAGATAAATCTCTGTAATACCTACAGTAATTGCAAAGATTATAAGCAGGGAGAGAAGGGGAAGGAGGGCCCCACCAGAAACAAAGGGAGAGGGGATCATGCTACACAGCAGAGAAAATAGGACATTATCAAGGACTGCAAGTAAGTAATGAGACATCTGATTGGGATGGCAGACTTTCCTTACTGGTCACTTGCATCTGGTGGGGTATGATCTCACCAGAAAGGAAGGGCAGATAGATGGTAACCATCCTGCAAATGGGAGACTGACCCCCCCCATAGTGGTCTCCTACTCTTATTCCATCTACCTTTGAATCTACTCATTTTATAATAAGACTATTTTAACAGTCTTTTATCTCTGGCCAGGGGGTGACATCCAATATCCATCAGGATGGAGCCAAGTGTTGGGCCTGCCCAGAAATAATGGTCTGGGAGGGAGTGAGCAGGGCATGACTAAGCACATGGGACCAAAGATGGTGCTGGGAGGGAGTGTGCTGGGTGTAATCCTGTTTATATTAAAGAGAGCCCTGATTGGCTTACAGGAACCAACATAGATTTATGTTTAGTTTGACCTATGCAGCCTGAGTGCTGTGCTGACCATTAAGGTAATCGGCTGACTGTTTTACACCCTGCAGTCTGCTGTCTATATAAACTGTTTCATTGCCCCCAAAAAAGAGAGTGAGTGGGTCTTTCCTTGACAAGCTCCCTGCTGTGTCCGGAGTCCTCTGGATTTGGGTGAGGGGGTAAAGAACCTGCAGCACATTCGCCTTTCTCCACGCTGACGGCCTGGAGTCGTCATAGTGTGTGCGTGGGAAAATCAGCCCTGTAGCCAAGGGTGGCGCAGGAGCAGCAAAACTGAAAAAAAAAATCAACAAACCATAATTTTAGAAAATCAGAGACTCTATATCAATCACCTGGAACCAGGCCAACCTAATCTCTCAGGGAAATTTGCAGAAGAGGGGGCAGTAAGATTGTAAGAGCCTAAAGATGGGGAAGAGCAACCATATGCAAGATACTCCACACAAGTTAGGGCCAAAGTAATCATAATAGGACTTTGCATGACCTGTGCAATGACCAACATATCATTAAACCCCCAAAATCTAGCATGGATCACAGGCACTAGGATTCTTAGAGGCAAGGGATTAACAGCCACAATAGTGTTCCTATACTTAAGGGGAATGAATAAAAGAGCTATAGGCAATGCCACTGAGTCCTTATACCTCATCAGAGAGGAGAACTCAGAGGGAAGTTTGACATGCATAGTGAAGGATGCTCCAGAATGGGGGGGGTAGGGGGCACTGGTAGAAAAGGGGGAAGGAAGGAGAAAAGGGGGGGGAACAAGAGGGTCCAGGAAGGGGTAGAAAGAGGGAGGGGAATGGGGTCCTTATCAACTTTGTATGAGTGGAGAAAGAAATAAAAAAGAAGTCACAACATCTCTATTTGCAGAGGATATGGTCATATAGCTGATTGATCCTAAAAAGTCCACCAGAAAACTCCTGGAACTAATACATAAGTTCTGCAGTGTAGCAGGTTACAAAATAAATGTTCAAAAATCAGTGGCCTTCCTAAACACCAAGGACGGAAAAATGATAAATTTCAAGAGAAACCATCCCATTTGCTATATCCCCCCCCCAAATGAAATACTTTGGTATAAATCTAACCAAAGAAGTGAGAGACCTTATAAGGAAAACTTTAAAACCCTAAAGAAAGAAATTACAGAAGACACAAGAAGGTGGAAAGAACTCCCATGTTCCTGGATCGGCAGAATCAACATAAAACAACCATCCTGCCAAAAGCAATATACAGATGCAATGTTATACCAATCAAAATCCCAAAGCAATTCTTTAAGGAAATTGACCAAACCATCTCAAAATTCATATGGAAGCACAAAAGGCCCAGGAAAGCGAAAACAATACTGAATAACAAAAACACTGCTGGAGGTATCACCATACCAAACCTTAGTCTATACTACAAAAACATAGTAATATAAACAGCTTGGTACTGGCTCCAAAATATACACATGAACAACGGACAAGGGGTGAAGACCCAGATATAAGCCCACACAATTACAGCCATTTGATATTTGACAAAGACCCCTCTCCCAAAAAAACTCAATGGAAAAATAACAGCATCTTTAACAAATGGTGCTGTCAAAACTGGATGTCCACATGCAGAAGATTAAAACTGAACTTGTTCTTTATCATCATGTACAAAAATCAACTCCAAATGGCTCATGGACCTTAATATTAGGACAGAGACTTTAAAACCCTATTTGAAAGAGTAACGAACTTCCTGGAGCCAATTGGGCTAGACCAACATTTCCTAAACAGAACCCAGTAGCACAGGCACGAGAACCATCACTCAACAGCAAACACTCAACAAATGATATGATATTAAAGAGCTTCTGTTCAGATAAAGAGATTGTAAACCAAGCAAAAAGGCCACACACAGAATGGGAGAAATCTTCACTAATCACACATCTGATAGAGCTCTATTATCGAGTACACCAAGAACTTAAAAAATTAAACACTAAAGAGATAAATAGCCCAATTAGACAATGGGCCTTGGAACTCAAAAGAAACTTTTCCAGGTACGAAATTGAAATGTCTAACAATATCTTAAGAAATGCTCCAATTCCTAGCCATCAGGGAAATGCAAATCAAAACTACCCTGATATATCATCTCATCCTGATCAGGATGGCTAAAACCTACAACACAAACAATACCAAGTGTTGGAAAGGATGTAGAAAGAAGGTAACTCTCACATATTGCTAGTGGGAATGCAGGCTTATACAACCACTTTGGAGATCAGTATGGCAATTTCCAAAAAAGTTAAGGATTGAATTGCCACATAACCGTGCTACACCTGTTCTGGGAATAATCCCCCTAAAATGCAGCAATTCTCTACAGTGACACAAGTACATCCATGTTCATTGCAGCACTATTTACAATAGCAAAGTCATGGAATCAACCCAAATGCCCAACAACTTACAAATTGATAATGAAAATGTGGTACATTCATGCAATAGAATACTACTCAGCCATCCAAAAAGGTGAATTAATGAAAATTTCTGTGAAATGGATTGAATTAGAAGTAATTATATTAAATGAAGTATTCCAGACACAGAAAGTCTGATGTTGTATGTACTCCCTAATAAGTGGCTCCTAGTTATAAATTCACTTAATTGCCTTATTTAAACCCACTATAATCACAAAGGATTATAAATAGGAGAGGGGGAGAAAACTTAAAAGAAAGGAGACAAAGAACACAGTTCAATAGAGAAATTAGGCCATGGTCATGTACTGCATGTAAGTAGCAAGAGATCTGATGCAGCTCACTCTCACTTCTCTTCCTGTTCACTTGGGACTCAATAGGTTTGATCTCCCCCTTCAGGAGTGTGTAGGGCCTGGCAGTTAGATGGTAACCAACCTACAAATGGGACACTAACCCCTCTCACAGCAGTGTCCTACTCCTATTCTTCCATCTACTATTGACCCTCTTCTTATATTAAGATCTTCGTTTAACAGTCCAAGAAGCAGCCAAGCTATGCCACTAAGTCCTGAACCCTCACTAGTGTTGAGGACTTAGAGGGAGATTCAGTGCCCACATAAATAGATGCTCTAGGGCATGGGAGGAGAAAGCAGTAAGCACCAAGAGAGGGAGAGAAAGAAAAAGCGGTAAGAGGGAGGGGGAGAGAGAGAAGGAAGGGAGAAGAATGGAATGGGGGACAACAAAGGGGAAGGAAAGGGGAGAGAGAAAAAAGAGGGTACCTATTAAGCTTGTAAATTTATTTTTAATATTTTATGAAATGTAAAAGTAAATAAATAATTCCAAGCTTTATCCAAGTGACTGTCACCCTTCAGATAATACCACATCCAAAATCTTCCACAACTGCCCTAAGCTATGCTACGACTTTGAGGCCAAATATTTGAAATACATGAATCTGTGGGGTAAGGTTGAGGGACATTGTAGACTGAAAACATAACTTTCCAGCCAAATTGATAATTTTATTTACTGTTGAGTTCCTTCTATTAAGCTTTTACATCTTCATGGAAGGAGCTAAAATTTACACTGAATAGAATACTAGCACACTGTCTTGAGACTGAAAAATGTTCATGTCATATGTTGACAATTTCACATGAAATTATCTTAACATGTAGCATACTGCATAGCACTTCAAGTGCCTGGAAAACATGTTGTTAAAAGAATGAATAGACTTTAAAAAATGGGAATACTCATGATATTTGGCTTGAAGATTATCAAAATATTTTAGAAGTACAAGCAGAAACTTTGTTATTCTATTATCAGAAATTAAACTATTGGCATACATATCATCCAAGTACAGTTGGACTACTGTTTTTAAAAATCAGTTGTAAAAATCACTAGCCAAAGAAGAGAATCATTTGAGTATATGTCATACTAAGAATCATATACATATTCACTTAAATATTTTAATTTTTAAATTGCCTATGCTTTGGATTTGCATGATCTACATGAAGAGAAATTTTTCATGTGGAAGAGAAAAATGAACTCACTATTGAATTTTATGACTTCTGCCTCCTATGATTAATTTTCACCCATCAGTTTGTGGTACATCAAATATTGTTTTTAGTCATCCTTGACTGAAATGGATGTTTAAAAGAAGGCTACCCGCTGAACTGGGAATGAAAAAGTTATTGATTGAACACATTGCAATCGATTGGACCTTTTAATGTTTGACATCTGTTTGTTTCCTGTGAACTTTCAAATGTGTCAATTGGTTTTGATCAAATTTCCTGTTACTTCAGTTTCAAGTATCAAGACGAAACCTAAGCACCAACCAAATGTTTCAATATGCAAGGTTCTTCTTGGGTAAACTTCCCACATTTAAACAACAGTGAGGAAATTTCTAAAGCAAAATTACAAAGAGGATACAATATATCTCAGAAAGCAACATATCTGTATGAGGTTTCTTTCCTTCCATCATGTGACACTTTTGAAATCAGAAGTGAAGGTCTTGCTATTGACATGCACACTATAAGAGAAACAAATATTCATGTAGGAAGGCATGTCCCTTCACTATGTTCCCAAATACATCAAGTCCCTTGTTATTTTATGGGTTTCAGTGTTGTGTTAGTTGTGAAAACATGGGAAATAGATTTAATATAACTATTTGTCATAGTTGGACACAGGTGTCAACTTGACAGTTGAGAGTTTGAGCTCTGGGCACATTTGTGGAGAATTAATGGTTGAGTTGAGCCCAGAATGAACCTGAAGGACATTGTCTAGCTGATGGTGAAGGCCCAACCCATGGTGGGTGGGATTAGAGAGTCGGGATCCTTCTGTATACTTGACCAGACATGCTGGTCTGGCAAGTAAGGATTGTCCATCGCTCAGCCGTTATGTGGTGATGGTGTGGCCAGTTCCCTCGGCCCTGATGTTGGTGCATGCTCTCCTGTGAGGCTGTAACTAGTAATCGTAAAGAAATAAACCCCTTGTTCCCTTAAGCCATTTGATGTCATTTATCAGCAACCATGCAGGAGGACTGCAACAGTATTCTTCCATTTTTCCAACTCATAGAAAACCTGAAGACTTTGTTGGTTTGGGAATCAAATGAGAAATCACATACCCGTTTCACAATAGAGTTCCTGATAATGTAGTTAGCACTTTGCAGCTCTTGTTGACATCACCTATCCCTATACAGATGATGTGGAAGCAAAGTTCCACACTAATTTTACTCAATTCCTTTAAATGTAGTTTTCTTTAATTTTTAAGAGAGCTGGGCATGATGCCAAACATGTATAATCTCAACATCAAATCTCTGAGGCAAGGCCTGGGAACATTTCATAATTTCACACAAGTGGGTATGAAAGTAGCCTGGAAATCCACCCTGAAAGGCAGAGGCTGAAATCCTCAGAGAAAGCTTTCTGGACAGACTGTCCCTACCTATGAATTCTGGGTTTGGTTACAGACTCTGTCAGAAAAAGACTATAGTGGAAGAACAATAAAAGAAAATTCCTGACATTAAGCTTGAGCCTTCACAAGCATGTTTTACACATGTACACACCCACATTCACACACATCTGAATATTCATGCACATACTCCCATAGTACATACTCATAAATAAACAAAAACTTTAAAAATAGAAAAAGAAGCTTGAGAGAAGATTGATCAGTCTGAGATACTCAGCAAATCTCAGGTTATGCTGAGATAAGCAAAGAAGCCCTATTTCAAACAAACAAACAAACAAAAAAACAAAGAACACATCATTTTGAAATAACTATAGGAAACACATACAAAAGGTGAAAAATTATGTAAAGTGGCCTTATGGGATTATTCATTAAGTGTTGCACAATAGCAAGATCTTAAGTAACTATAGTATGAGGTCAAATTGAGAGACTGACAATAGTATAGTGAGTTTTTGCTGGATTTGGATGAGGTATTGCGGGGTGTGTGTGTGTGTATGGTGTGTGTGTGTGTGTGTGTGTGTGTGTGTGTGTGTGTGCATCTATGTGTCGTTTTAGAACATCTATATGTGGATTTTTAATATCGAAATAAAATGGTTCTCCTGTAAGTTTTTCTTGTGCAATCTCTATTCATTTCCACTCTTCCAATTCTCCTTGTCTAACGCCTTCCACAAGCACATAGCTGTAATTTGTCTCTGTTCAAATATGTCATACAAAGGCATTGCTGAGATATGACCTTTGTAAATTGTTTTTGTTGTACTGAGCATGATTCCTTTGAAATACCTCCAGCTAGTTTGTATACTGAAATACCTTCAATTAGTTTGTGCACTAACATATGAGTATGCAACTTAGAGATAACAAAGTTATTTTAGCAATTTGATAGGAACTATTACAAATGAAGATGCTATGGACATTTATTTACAGAGATCTTTTAATTAATATAACTTTTATCTTTCTAGTATAAATATTATTCAAAGGAATGCTTAATGACTCATATACAAGTTGGGTTTTGTAAGAGAATGCATATTTTCTTAGGCAGCTTTACTATTTTTTTCCTTCCATTTTATTTCAGTATTGGGAATGACTGGTTTGTCTTTACCCTAATCAACATAAGGAATTATCACTGCATTTTACTTCAACCATTACAAAAAGTGCACAGTGAAATTTGTAATTTTTTTCATGTGACATCTTTTAGCCCTACAAGGATATTCCCTCTGTCACTCATGATAGAAGTATTTGTTTGTCTTATTAGAGGTTATTTTATTACAATTTTTAAATAATTGACTTTATGTTTCTTTGATGAGTCCAATTGCTTTTCTGCTTCTACAGCTTATATTGACCTTCTTTTTCAAAATTCCAGATGGTTTAAATTATAGATATAAGGGGCTGAAGCGGTGGCTCAGGGGTTAAGCCTCTGCCTTGCAGGCGGAAGGTCCTGAGTTCGGATCCTATACCCCATGTATAGACGCCGGGCGGAAGCCGGGGCGGCCTGCGTTTCCGGTCCTGGTAGGGCGGAGCCTGTGAATCCCGGGGTAGAGTAAAAAAAAAAGGAGGAGGTGGAGGCGTCCATGGTGGTTCCCAAATTCGTCTGTGGTTCTACACACACATACATACACACATGCGCACACATGTATACACGCACAATTGAATAAATAATAAAAAAATTAAAAAATAGATAAGTATCTAATTGTTGAGTAGGTAGCTTTTGCTACCATGACACATATACACTTACTTTCTCTCTCATAAATAGTTTTAAATAATAAACAAATAGATACGTATCTAATTGTTGAAATTTCCCTCAGAAATGCTTAAATTCACATTAATTTTTTTTATTTAGTTCTAGGTAGTTTACTTCCTTTGGGAGGTCCTCTTTTATCCACTAATGATTTAAAAATGCATTTCTTAGTTTTCTTTCTTTTCGTTTTGCATAAGAACAGGTGTGCATGTGTGTGTGTGTGTGTGTGTGTGTGTGTGTGTGTGTGTGTGTGTACAAGAAGGCACTTGACTATATGCCTGAGAGGCTCAAGGGTGATATTGTGAATCATCCTGGATCCACCTTATTACTTTGCTCTGCTTTCCATGGCTGGAACTCATACCATGGCCATATCCATCTGGCATTGTTATATGGCATCTGGGAATCCAAACTCAGGTTTTTGGCTTGTTAGGCAAAGACTTTAACCACTGAGCTATCTCCCCATCCTACATTGCTAAATTTTTAAAGGTCCTATTATACATGTACTTTTATTCTATTTTTTGATTATATTATGACAAAGAAATTATAGATGACTGAAATTACTTCAAATGTGAAATTTGTTTTCTGGCCAGAATATGATCAGCCACTGTGCTGATTTATATCATTAATTTACATCTATGTTAAACATTTTCTCAGTATATACTTGTTATAGTTTCTCTTCAACATAATCAAACTTAGGGAAACTAGTTTTTTCTCCTTGATTGCAGTTCTGATTTACAGTCACAGTCCAGTTTGAAAGGAGAGTTCATATAAACAACAGGACTGAGAGAATTAGCCACACCATAATCTATAGGAATTGCTGCGGGAGGGGTAAACCTCCTTACCACAGTCTGTCCCAGTATGCCAAACTCTGAGCCACTTCTCTCCATCTTATCCACCTTCTTGGAATAGTTCATCCACTGTGGTTTGGCTCTCCCCTCACCAATAAGATAATCTCCTTAAGACTTACTCAGGGCTTGTCTTAACAACAATTTATTTACAAATGTGCCTAAAAGCTTAACTCCCAATTGTTAAGGTGACTCCTGCATCTAATTGTTACAACACAATAAATATTTGATATTACAATTTTTAACTCTCAAATATAACTGAGGGAAGTTAAGACAAAAGAGTAAATCTGTAATTTTTTTACTCCTCTTGCACTTTTTCCTTTGTATTACCTCCTTATTGGAAAGAAAAGTAATCATTTTTTTAGGTTAGTTGTGGAGACAACTACATTCTTAGTTTTGATTCTTTTGAAATTTCTTTCTCCCTAGTCCCAACTTCTAGGCTGACAAGTCTTTATTTCTTTCTGACCTCATGATCTTTGAACATTATACCCTTGTAGATGAGGAAGAATCTCTCTTGATTATATCTAGATTTTTTCCTCTGTCTTCATCGTCAGAATTTTGATTATGCTATGTATTGGTATACATTTTTTCTGTTTAGCATTATCTTTGCTTCCTGAACCTATCATATTGTATTCTTTAACAAGTCTTAGAAGAGTTTCCCTATTATTTATTGGAATGCTTTTTTGATGCTCTTCCCATCTTCTCTCCTCTGGTGATCTGGTAATGCAAATGTGCATCATCTAATTATAGTTTCTGCAGATCCTAAGACACTGTCCATTGTTCATTGAGTTCATCTTATTTGTGTTTTAGACTTGGAAATGGACATTACTCTATGTTTCTTGTGTTGAAGTTTCTGTTTCCACTCTATCCTTTGTCATGGTGAGCATAGCCATTCGCACCTTAAATTCCAGTTATTATATGTGCTTTTTATTACTTTTGCCTTTAAAATTTCTATTTGGCTTTTTGTCTGTTTCTTTAAACAAGAGTGCTTTTGTCCACTACAGCTTTTTCTTTCTTTTGGTGTTTGCACCTGAGAGTGCCTTTTTTTTACATTCTGGTGAAGTCTTCAATGCTTTTGTATTATGAATGAGTTTAGATTCTATTTGGATACTTGAGTTTTGCTACAACAGTATGGGTCTTATCTAGATGATGTGTGAGATAGAGCCCTCTGACTCTGTGCCTGCAAAGGGAACATTCCTCACCACCTCCACGTTGAAAAGTTCTGGTTTCACATTTCACTGTGGCCAGGTGTGGAAGTACTGTCCGCCATGAGGCTTCTTATACCACCCTGAACTATAGGCATAGATAATGCCCTATTGCTGTAGCTACCATCTTCCATGTGAGTAGTTTGGTACAGAGTTTGGCATACTGGGACAGACTGTGGTAAGGAGGTTTACCCTCCCGCAGCAATTCCTATAGATTATGGTGTGGCCAATTCTCTCAGCCCCTGTTGTTTGTATAAGCTCTCCTGCACCAAACTACTCACATGGAAGATGGTAGTTACACAGGAACCTGTTAACTCTGGAAGGGGAAGGATGTGTAGCCTTCTTTTTTTCCAATTTCCCCACTTTAAGTATCAACTTGATTTTTAATTTTATTATTATTTATTCAATTGTGAGTGTGCATGCGTGCATGTGTGCGTGTGTGTGTGTGTGCGTGTGTGTGTGTGTGTGTGTGTGTGTGTGTGTGTGTGTGTAGAACCACGAACGAACTCAGGAACCACCATGGACCACCTCCACCTCCTCCTTGCTTACTCTCTCTGGGGTTTCACAGGCTTCACCCTACCAGGACCAGAAACGCAGGCCACCCCCACTTCCACTCGGCATCTATACGTGGGGTCTACGATCCGAAATCAAGACCTTCCACCTGCAAGGTGGAGGCTTAACTCCTGAGCCACCTCTCCAGCCCCTCAACTTGATTTTTAAATTGCACAATCACCTATCTCCTATCTCCCCTCCCCTCATCATCTCTTCTCATCCTTTCTGTTCTCCCTTCCCATCAGTTTTTCCCCCTCTCCAGTGTCTCCTACATGTGCAAACACTTGGGTTGTGCCATGCTTGTTAGTGCTATTGCCTTCTTATCCATTTTGACTGATTCCAGCAGTGAATGGAGCAACCTGTTGTACTTTCCTAGGGTTTATTTTTTAGGTTCCTGGTGTTTAATAGTTAATCTTGGTTGTCACTTGCAACGCAAACTAACTATGAAACCCACCATTTGGACAGGTAAGTTAGTATATTGCTTGGCAGAATTAGCTGGAGGTGGAATACACTTCCCAGAGTGGGCAACAGCCTACAAATAAAGAGATCTGGAGTGAAAAGCTGTTGCTGTTGTGCCTGCTATCTTCACTTCATGATGGTGAATGAATCACCTCTGTTGCTATGATTCCTTTGTGGCCGTTGGAACCCAGATTCTTATGTTTTCCAACTTGAACTGAAGTGTGGCTCTCCAGTTGGAACTGCTGAGGCCTCCAGCCTCATGGACCAAATAACCACCAGGTTCCCAGTCTTTTCAGTGTTGCAGGCAGCTATTGTTGGCCTATATTGTATAAACCAATCTAACACATATTCTTCATAATGCATTTTTATTTTATCAATTCTTTTTCTGTAGATAACCATGACTAATACAGATTGTGATATCAACAGTGGAATGGCTATTTTGACAAACCTGATTGACCATGTACAAATTCTAGGCCAGACTAATCTCTCCCCATCCTGAAGCTCAGGGACATTTGCGGAAGAGGGGGCAGAAGATTGTAAGAGGAAAAGGATGGGAGGAGTAATGATATGCAAGATACTCCACACAAGTTAGGGCCGAAGCAATCATAATAGGACTTTACATGCCCTGTGCAATGTCCAACACACTATTGACCTCACAAAGTCTAGCATCTGCTAAAGGCACCATGATCCTTGGAGGCAGGGGATTGACAGCCACAGTAGTGTTCCTATGCTTAAGGGGAACACGGGAAAGCATTCAGGGAAATGCCACTGGGTCCTTGTACGTCACCGGAGAGGAGGGCCCAGAGGAGAGTCAGGCATGCACAGTAAAGGACTCTCAGGGAATGGAGGCGGGAGGCACTGGGGGATGGGAAGGTAGGGGTGAGGGGAGGGGGAGCAGAGGTTTCTGGGGGAGGAGGAGGGAGAGAGGGAACTGGTGCACCTATTAAGTTTGTATGAGCGGAAATAATAATAAAAAATGTATATAAAAAAAGAATTATTGAAAAAGGAATATTTATTGTTATGGAATTCAATATCTTTTTAAAATGTATTCTTTCACAATTTCATATATATATATAAAATGTTCTTTGACAAAAGTTACCCTTTATTCTTTTTTAATTATTTATTCAATTGCGCATGTATGTGTGTGTGTGTATGTGTGTGTGTGTGTGTGTAGAACCACGGATGAATTTGGGAACCACCATGGACCGCCTCCACCTCCTTGTTTACTCTGCCCCGCGATTCACAGGCTCCACCCTACCAGGACCAGAAACGCAGGCTGTCCCCACTTCTGCCTGGCATCTATATGTGGGGTCTCTGATCTGAACTCAGGACTTTCCGCCTGCAAGGCAGAGGCTTAACCCTTGAACCACCTCTCCAGTCCCCTTTTGTTCTTTTTTTAACTGCCTTTCCCCTCCACTGAATCTCTTCTCCCTTGTTGACGTGAATAAACCTACCACAAGGTAGTTATTCAATCTTTGAAACTGGTTTGTATAAGAAAAGTTGCAGAGTTTTCAATTCCAGGTACAAAAGCTAGAGGACGTTGCAAGCAGACTTCCATGAGCCAATGTGGTGGAAGATAATAACACCAAAAGAAACAGAATAGGCACCAACACATTCAAAGATAAATCACTGTAATATCTACAGTAATTGCAAAGATTACAAACAGGAAGGAAGGGGAAGGAGGACACCGCCAGAAACAAGGAGAGAGGGGATCATGCTACAGCAGAGAATACAGGCCACCATCAAGCACTGCAAATAAGTAATGAGACATCTGGTTAAGGTCACAGACTTTCCTTCCTGGTCACTTGCAACTGATGGGGTTTGATCTCAATAGACAGGGAGGGCATAAAGTCTGGTAGGTAGAAGGTAATCATCCTGCAAATGGGAAACTGACCCCTCACCACGGTCTCCTACTCTTATTCCATCTGCCTTTGAATCTGCTCTTATAATAAGACTCTATTTTAACACCCTTTTATCTCTGGCTAGGAGGTGACATCCAATACCCATCAGGATGGAGCCAAGGGTGGTGCAGGAACAGCAAAACTGAAAGAAAAAAAACAACAACAAACCATAATTCATAACATCAGAGACCTTACATTAATCTCCCCATCCCAAAGCTCAGGGAAATTTGTGGAAGAGGGGGCAGTAAGATTGTAAGAGCGTAAGGTGGGGACAAGCAACGATATGCACAATACTCCACACACGTTAGGGCTGAAGTAATCATAATAGGACTTTGCATGATCTGCACAATAACCAACATATCATTGATCCCCCAAAGTCTAATATGGATCACAGGCACTAGGATCCTTAGAGGCAAAGGATTAACAGCCACAATAGTGTTCCTATACTAAAGGGGAGCCCAAAAAAGAGCTCTAGGCAATTCTACTGAGTCCTTACACCTCATCAGAGAGGAGGACCCAGAGGGAAGTTTGACATGCACACTAAAGGATGCTCCAGTATGGGGGGGGGCACTGGGAGAAAGGGAAGGAAGGGGGAAAAGGAAGGGAAAAAAGGAGGAGGGATCCAGGGAGGGAGAGGAATGGGATACCTATCAAATTTGTATGAGTGGAAAAAATGAATTTAAAAAAAGCAATAGGATAGACAATGCCTATCACATGAGGTTTCAAAGGAGATCAAGGGTTCCATGGTGAACTGGGTTAGGACCAGTGATGTAATTCTGGCAAAGAATCTGGCTGTATTCTGTCCATGTCCTGAGAAATTTATTGAGATTGAGTTTAAAAGTAACTAATTTGTCCTGCAGAGAACATTCCATGAAGGAGAACATTAGGACTGTGGCATGGCTGATGCTTACTGCTACCTACATAAGCTCTATAGTGAGCGAAAAGTTGGCAGAAAGATGTTGAAAATGTGCAATCTGCTGAGGAGAAGAGGTTTCAGTAATTTTAAAGTTGCAGCAGAAGCAGGTGCCGTGGAAGATGCTGTAACTGCCAGAGAGAAACTGCCTGCTTTGCACTAAAGCACTAAGAAAAGACAAGACTCCACCCGTCCAGGATGAACATGAGACTTTATTCCCTATCCAAAAAAGAAAGTCTGAGCTGGAAATGAAGGTGAAGGGGCTCCCTACTCAAGAACAGACCCCATGGCAGCGCTTCCTCAGTGTCATCTGGGAAAGCACACACAGCCAATGTTAACTGCTCCAAGGCAGCCAGGCTCCATCCAGAGCTGGCAACTGATCTCAGTAGCATTATCCACTTGCTACTGGCATTTAGGGAATGAAAGATTCACAATTATATGATCAAGCTTTACTCCACATTTTCAGACAGCTGCTGAGGCCCCTCAGTATGAGGCATGGTTCAAGACCCTGTAAGAAGACCACAAGTAGCCATTGCATGAACTGTGAGAATAAAGGTTAAGTTGGAATAGAAACCCGTGGATATTGGAGACAACAATACTATCACATGACTGTTGAGGAAAGCTGAGAAAGTGGAGTATAACCAACTCTTTCAAGAACCATGTATGATGCAAGTGACGTATCTGAGGGGTGGACCTTTCCTTAGCCCTTTGGAATATATATGATTCTATCCCAAGCCACAGATACCTGACATGGAGCGACAGAACTTAGGGTTTGCCCTACTGGGTATTGTTATAACTTTTATTTGACCTTTCCTTGCTATGTTCCCATTCCTCCCTTTTGGAATATGAATGTTAATTTTGTGTAAATTAGAAGTGCATAACTTGTTAATTTTTTGGTGGAAGGGGAAGTGTGGCATAGAAATTGTCTTAGTCTCAGAAGAGACTCAGCATTTACACTTCATTTTTTTAAATTTTCATGTATATATCTATATATGTGAGGTGCTTTTGTGTACTCAGGTGCATTTGTATGCAGATGAATATGTGTGTGTATTTGTGCATGTGTGTGTATGTGTATGTGTGTGTTTGTGTGGGTGTTTAGGCCTAAGAGGTTGATACAGATAATCATCATCTATTGTTTTCCACTTTATTTTTTTTAATTTTTAATATTTTTGCATGTATATCTGTGTGTGTGTGTGTGTGTGTGTGTGTGTGTGTGCATGTTGTCTGCCTGTCTGTCTATCTACCTTTGTGTGTCTCTGTGTGGATCAGATAATACTGTGTGTGCCTGTGGAAATCTAATCGTGACCTTGGGAATCACCCTAAATTAGCTACCTTCTCTTTGCTTTGCTCTGAAGTTTACCAAGCTCTGTCTTCCAGGACCAGAAGTGTAGGCCACTGCCATTTCTGCCTGGCATTTTTATGTGGAACCCAGGATTGGAACTCAGGACCTTTTGGTTGTGAGGCAGAGGTTAACCCCTAAGCCCCACTTTATTCTTTTGAAACAAGGTCTGTATTGAAACAAAGAGCTCATTTCTCAAAGATACATTTCTTTTTTTTAAATTTTTTTATTATTATTTATTCAACTGTGTGCATGTGCGTGTGTATGTGCGTGCACATGTGTGTGTGTCTGTGTGTGTGCCCCGGGATTCACAGGCTCCGCCCTACCAGAAGCGCAGAGCCGCCCCCGCTTCCGCCTGGCGTCTATACGTGGGATCTGGAATCCGAACTCAGGACCTTCCACCTGCAAGGCGGAGGCTTAACCCCTGAGCCACCTCTCCAGCCCTCAAAGATACATTTCTAACCTTAGTATGTCACAAAGTTTTTGGTCCTTTATGTACATTATCACTTAATTTTATATAGAAGATAAATATTTTTCATATTATTAATATATGTTATGGAAACTTTGTAATCTTTGTCAAGATACACAGTGTCCATATATTTTAATTAAATACCCATGTATTTAATGCTACAAATGAATGTTATCAGTTGATACATTGGAAATGATGATGAAAGTATGTCATGTTCATTGCAGCAACCTGTCCTACAAAGAATGAAGAGGTGAAGTTCCTGCACAAAGTAGTGATAATTTTTTGTGAATGGTTACTTTTTCGTGAATGCTGTGATATGATGCCAACCCTTTGTAGGATCACATGGAGAGGTGCTCGGGTTGTGCCCTGAACTAAGCAACCATGCAGAGAAGGTGCCTGTAGGACTTGCAGCAATCATAAGAGATGACTTTGAAACTGCACAAAGATACGTTATTTCCTCATTTTCATATGTATGTGTATATACATGTGTATATGAATGTTTGCATTTGTGAGGGAGTATAGGGGCCGTCTAGTAGAAGGCTACGTATAAGTCATCACCCTCTGTTTGATGGGTTTATTTATTATTGCTATTGTTTGTTTTTTGCTTTTTTAACATCAGAAAAAAAAAGCATCTAAGGTACTTGGGAAAGTTTCTCTGTAAACTTTTTATCAAAGCAGAAGTTTGAAGGCATTGGTCAGAAGACTGCTAATGTTGAAATATATTTCTGATGGTAGAGCAAAAGTTTGAGACTGAGGAGAACATTTGTGAAAGTAAAGATGTTTAGGGTAAGAAATGTTCTCATGCTGTGGACACAAAACTTAGCATATCACCCAAAAACACAGAGTATAGTATCTGTCTGCACATGGACTGGAAACTCACAAATCCACATAGTTTATTATTATTATTATTATTATTGTTGTTGTTGTTGTTACTGTGCGTGTGTATCACAGGGCACAGTGTGTTCCTGTGGAAGATGGAGGGTGACTTTGGGAATCATCTTGGATTGCTTCTACCTCCTCCTTTCTTCGCTCTGAGATTTCCCTATGCTCCGCCCACCAGAGCCAGAAGTGCAGGCCACCCCAGTTTCCACCTTGAGTTTGTATATGGGACTTGGGATCTCAACTCAGGACCTTCTGTTTGTGAGGCAGAATCTTAACCCCTAAGCCATCTCTCCAGCTCTCCCCACCCACACCCAGTTTCTTATCCCCTTGAGCCAGTCAAAGGTCTCACACCCTGAGCTCTTCCTCCTGTAGTTTATACATGGCCTTATTCTGTAAAATTTATCCCCTGATTAAACAAACTTTGCAGAAGTTGGCCCTGTGATTTTAAATTGGCTCATCAGGCCTTTTCTTCCCACCTTTGTCTCTCTGTGTGTTTCTTTTATCTCTGAATTTTTCCTCAGTTTCCAAGAAGCTCTTTGGGTCATGACAATGGCCATGGTAAATATTAATAAAGTGTTTTCTGTGGGTACACATGCGTGTGGGAGTACATTTGCACATGAATGTGCATGTGGAGGTGCAAAGATAATCTCAGGAATCATCCTCAATCACTCTTCCACTTTATTCTTTTGAGTTTGGGCTTCAATTATACCCAGAGCATGAAGTTTTGGCTAGTTTGACTAGTTAACTACCTTTCCCCAAAGGGAATCGTAGGCTCTGCAGTCTGGGGATGGAATTATGGATCCCAACCACACATCATGCATTCTTTATGTAGGATCTGATGATCTGAACTCCAATCTTTGCTTACTGAGCAAGCATTTCAATGGCTGACCTGTCTTCCTGTTCAAAGTATGATTTGAATACACATGTAAATACATTCAGTAATGTGAAGACTTTTCCTATTGTAATTTCATATCTATGTTCTAAGTCATGAATATGCTTTCTCTTCCAGAGAGTTCATAAACAATAACTCTAAATATTAAAGATTTCTTTTATTCCTACAGTAATATGTGCAGAAGAGTGTTTATAGTTGTCTTTAATTTGTGAGGATTCAATAGGCAGCTGTTCATGAACCAATTCAAAACAAAACTTCTTTTTTCATCTATTTTAATATTGTTTTAAATTTTAAAAATTATTTTTTGTAATTTTTGCATGAATATCATTGTTTTGACTTTTGAAAGCTATATTTTAGCATGTGCGATGAATATTCTTCTTATAAACACTTAAAAATGAACAGTGCTATTGTATTATTTGAGAAAACATTAATGTCAAACTGTCATGCTGAAAACACCAGGTAATGAGAATTTAAAAATACAAAATAATTTTCATGTTTTGGAAGATATTCCAATCTTCTTGTAGGAGTGGGAATGCTGGTCCATTCAGTCACAGGATTCTAAAAACATTTTTTTGGTGAGGCATTATTCTTTTCATAATATGTGTCGTATTCTCTGTTAAATTGAATTCTAGAGATTTCGCATTCTTCAGGTTCTCCTGTGAATGAGACATTTCTCCAAAAGCTAATAACTGGTTCTCGTTTAGGAGTGACTCTGATTTAAGACATGAGCCTCAGTAAGGCAGAGATCTCAGAGGGAATTTCTGAGTCTCCCTGAGGCAGACATCTCTGAAGGGGATGTCTGAGTCTTTATGCAGCAGTGCTTGGTGGCAGGGATCTCTGAGTCTCCCTGGGGCAGAACTCCCTGAGGAGATCGCCAAGATTATCTCTGAGGGCCTCTGAGGCAGAGCTGTGTCTCAAAGGGAGCTTTGTTCCTTGGTGAAGCAAAGTTCTGAGTGGAGGAGACTTCTGCTCCTCTTCAGTCTGTGTGCCAGAATCTTCACTGTCAGGATGAGAACAGTGCACCTTATCAAGTGAGCTACCAACATCACGTGAAGTACATCACGTCTTAAAAATACCTGAAGGCAATTAATATTCTGGGAGTGGCTGGGCACTGTGCTCTAGGAATTACTGCGTGCAATGTATTCTACATATGTACATGGGTTAATCTCCTCTGTATATGCATTGGGCATAGATGTCCTATTCCAAGTCTTCATTAAGCAACTACTGGTAATGCTTAAACAGTGTAGGTGAATAATCTTGCTTGTCCTATTTGATTTTACTCTGTGGAAAGTGGCAAGTGAGTCATTTCCAAATGCATGCAATCTTAATTTTTGCATGCACTTTAACACAACATTGACTGCACTATGTGACGATCATGTACCTCTCACCCAACCTACATTCTGCTTTCTTATGTGCTTGGAGTCTTTGGGAGGTTTCTCTTTTTGTTTTACAATTGCTTCTTGGGGATGGCATAATGATTGGGAGAACTGTCGCATAGACACATTCCTGTATGAGATAACAGGCTTTTCTCCACAACGTCTTCTTCTTAACATAGTTGGCCTTCATTATCTGATATGGAAGATCAGGCGGTAAGGACTGTGCCTCTACTGCTGTAATGGAGTACTGGTGGTTATTCAATGATTCCAAGATCAATAATTGCACGAGGCCTCTTTCCTCTACTGAAATAATGAGAATGAATAAAGAATCCCTTTTTAAGGTGAGATTGCATCTCTTTGGAGGAATGCGATATGTAGAATAACACATTTTCTTTTAGCCACTCTCAAAAGTAGAAAGAAGCAAATGAAATTAACTTTTAATGTGCTTTAAAACCCACTTTTGATTCTCAAGAGAGAGAATCAAGTTGTTCTCATCTGTCCTACTTCCAGTAGAACATTCATGCCATACAATTTATCAGGCAACTGTTTTTTACAAAGAGTTAACAACCACTTTTCCACTCTAATATATATTGTCTCCTCAAGTTTGTCAGTAACTGGGGAGAAAGAATTATTTCTGGAATGAGTATAGTTCTAAATTAACGTGTATATCTTTTATGTGTGTAAACATATACATATGCAAAATACACGTTTATATTTATAGCTTGCCCTCAATGGATCTAAGGTCACATTAGAGGGAAAAAAAGGCTATCTGTTCATTACCTGGGATTCAAGGTTTCCTTTTCTATCTGGAATTGAGGGAATTACTTCAGACCACACTATCTATCCTGGTTTTCCCTTTACTCTGTAGCATTATACCCCAGTGGATGAAGAAAAGAAACACTCACTGGTAGGTTTGAGGATATAATCAGTCCATATTTCTCTGTTTTTAGAAGATGCATATGCTTCTTTGTACATTATTGTTTTTTTATGAAAAACCCAAGAAATGATTGATCAGCATCTACTCTTGCTCTTCTGTTCCTTTGTGATCCTGATCTACTGATGAGCCCAGTATTGCTGTACATAAACTATGATATAACACACATGGTAATTTCTTTCTTGAAAAAACACATTTGTCTTTTCAAGTCACAATCAAATTGAACATTAGAGAAACTGCCTCAACACATTCTAATTTTTATTTAAAAATTAATTGAGGCATACCAAATACATTTTCTGAAAATATTTTACATTTCTTTTTATCCAAATCCTGGAATTTGAAGTGCAAAATGTATTTAGGTCACCAGGTAGCACAGAACAGGGTCACTTCTCCCATGCCTAGAGTGAAAGACATCAACAAAGTGAAAAGGGAAGAGTCTGCTAATTATCAAGGCATTCCTCGAAATAGATTAAAATACTGCACTATAACAGAAGTGTTGCTGTGAGAATTCAGTCACTGGAAGCATCCCCCATTCTCTCTCTTCTCGACAATTTAACCTCAAGACATCTGGATGCATGATCCAGATAAAAAACAACCTGGACTGGAAGAGGTGAAACAAATCCAACCTCTCAAAAGGCATAAGGATTGAATGAAATTTATTGCTCCCTATCCTAAGGCTCAGAGAATCTTGCAAAAGAGGGGGCAGTAAGATTGTAAGAGCATAAAGATGGGAAGGTCTGATGCTGGATAAAACATTCCGCTCAAGGCAGGGCTGCTGTATCCAGGAACTCACTGCAATAAGACTTGTCTTTACTAGACCCAGGTTTTCAAAGGAAATGTCATTTAATACAATGCTGCAGGTTCAGTGGAGATGAAGCCTGTATCCTTTGTACTCCTACAAAAGCTAAAATTGTTTCTGGCAATATTTCTCAGTAATGGAAATGTGGAATCTTCATTCTGGTTTCTAGAGAATGTTCTCTCAAACTCGCACAATCGAGACTATCTTTGCAGAAGTTCTAAGGGAAATTCGAGAAAACCTTTATTGTAGGGAACTGACAAAAGTTTGTCATCTCATTAGTGGTCACAAATTATTGTGGACACAATTATTTTTTGTAAACTGAGTGTACAATAAGTATTTTTGAAAAGCTGGCTTCCTGTAAGGTAATATTAGTTGCATTCTGACTCTTCCAGGTTAAATATAAATAAACCCCACAATGTATTTAAAACTCAAACAAATGAACAAAAACACAGCAAACAGACACTCTTGGAACTGGCAGAGAAAAGGGGAAAATGATCCCTAGGACGTCACCGTGCCGGGGCTCTATTCATCTTACCATCAACATTTCCTGGCCAAGACTGTGCTGACCGGACCACAGGAAGGGGAGCTGCAGACTACTGTATAATATTCAGGACAGCAGGGAGCTATAGCTGTCCTAGGGCAGAGTGCCGTGGAAACAGATTTGCACCTGATCTCTAGAAATACAGATTTTCATACTTCTAAACCTAAAATATCTACCCCCAGTAAAGGTGATCTACAACTGGTCAGGAATAACCTATCTTGAATGTATACATGGGAACTGTGGGGGGCTCTCAGGAAAGCCTCCCGACCTTGACTGACTGGAGATGCAAAATCATACCAAAACCAACACATAATATATAAAGATTTATTGGCAAGCAAGCAGGAAGGTAAGCAGAATGGCTGTCTCTATCAGATAGGGGCAACCCCATAATCTAACTCTGGGGGTCCTTTATAAGACAGTGACGTGACTGTAGGACAGGGACATGTGACTAGAAAAGCACTGGGATGGGAAGGGAAGCTCGTCCCGGGGTGGGTAAAACGTCCTTGGGACAATTTGCCAGTTTATCATAGCTACAAAATTGGGAGCTGTGAAGTCCTTGGGAGGATGGAGCTGTCTTTTCTAGGTGGGCTGGCGACTATGAAGAGTTCTTTGGCTGGACATGTACATTGCAAGGAGAAGGGAGCAGCAGCTTGGGCCATTTTGTGTTGGACATGCCTAACATTCCCATTTTGTCTAATAAAAAGAAGGGGTAAGGGGTGATGAGATCAGTCTGGCTACTTCCTGCTGGATGAGGTCATTTTAAACACTGAAGGGGCATATCTAGGAGAATGTTATTGGCAGGAAAGAACATAAAATATAGTGGGGAATGCCCCCATGGATAAAATGTAGATTAGGGAAGCCAATAATGTGTCAGACCTATATGGAGCTATTATTATAAGGCCTGTCAGAAAAAGCAAGGACACAGCACAAGACCAGAAACAGTGGACCACAACACACAGTGGTGGTGGCAGTCAAGATGACACAGTTGTTTTGTAGAAGTCCTTGGATGCAGTCCCATAGGTGCCACCTAGGGGAAGGGAGGAGAGGGAAGAGAGACTGTGAAGTCAGGGAGGGCACCACCGTACATGTCTGGTTGTTTCCTGAGACATTGTTTTTGGTAGGTCTTTGAGATGTCTGATATGCCTGTCAGTGTTGGAATAGTTGTGTGGGATGGTCAGAACAGTTTGGTACTCTCTAAGAAGGAAATGGTTAAATGGGAGTGAAAAGAAAACCCACAAGTAGTAGTGGGAAAGAAGATATGGAAAAGGCATGATTCTGGTCTAGCTTCATCCAAGGACATCCTGGTGTTTGAAGAACTGGGTCGTCAGCCTCTGATAGGAGGTAAATGGATACGTGGTCAGACCATTTAGTTGGAAGAGCATCTGGTGAGTTTTCTGATTCTGTCCTGGAGGCATATGAAGAGGCAAGGCAGGATAAGCAACAATGGGCAAATAGCAGTTAGGCAGAGCCTAGAGGGGGAAGATGCAAGTTGTCAAGGGGGACCATAATTGGGAGTCTTTTAGAGAAGCCTTGGCAGAATGGATTTAACTCCCAAGTTCTGAAGGTTGTTGGTCCTCTCCTTTACTTTTCCCATGTAATTGATGTAATTGCACTTGATTTTGGAGGACTAAAGTCAACATATTGAGTTGAGCCCTGAAGTGAGGTGGCCAGGGTGATGTCAACAATAACAAAGAGACCCCCTTTCCCCACCCATCGGGATCACGCGCAGTCCAGCTGAGACTCATGGTGACCTAGGTAAGCTACCCCCGCTGAACCACAAACCCCAGGCCAAATAATTCAGTTCAGTGAAAAACACACAGAAATTGAAAGAAGGTCTTAAGAGTTAAAACGACAATGCCCAAGTCAAAGTGCAAATCCGTGAGAAACAATACCCAAGAAAGCAAATCTCTCACTGAAGGAATTAATCCCATAATGATAGAATCCAACCAGAACAAACCCATGGAAAATAGCCGAGAAAGCCTGACCCACGATAACGACTTTCAAAACATGAACATTACCATGTTCAATACTATGAAAGAGGAAATCTGGGAGGAATTAAATAACTGCATCAATCACTTTGAAGAGGAACACAACAGACATGTGGAGGAGTTGAGAAAAACAGTTCGAGAAACAAAAACAGGCACAGAGCAGTAAAAAAAGATTCAAGCAGAGTTTAAAACTGAACTAAAAGACAAGTTATCTTCAACCTAGAACTCAACAGAGAGTCTTATCAGCAGAACTAATGAAGCATAAAATAGAATTTCGGACCTTGAAAACAAAATGAGAGTATTAACCATCTCAATGGAAGAGGTTGCTAAAGCCAAAAAGATACTCAAGAGAAATATTCAAGACTTATGGGACACCATGAAGAAGCTGAACAGGCATATTCATGGAATACCACAACAAGAATCCCAAAATACCACACCTGAGGAAATTTTTCAAACGATCATCAAAGAAAACTTCCCTCATCTAAAAAAAGAGAGGCCCATCCATACACAAGAGGTATTCCACCCTGCAAACAGATATGATCAAAATAGAAACTCGCCATGGAAAATAATAGTCAAAACACTCCACATTCAAGAAAAAGAAAAGGTGCTGAGAGCTTTAAGGGAAATAAAACAAGTCACTTTTAAAGGTAAACCAATTAAAATAACAAATGACTTCTCAATGGAAACAGTAAAAGCAAGAAGAGCTTGGAGAGACATACTTCAAGTATTGAATGAGCAAAAATGTCAACCCAGGATGACATACCCCGCACAACTATCCGTCATGATTGAGGGAGAAAGAAAAGTTTTCCAGCACAAAGACAACTTGAAGGGATACATGTCCACCAAACCAGGCCTTCAAAAAACGCTAGAAATAAAACCTGGCATACCAGGAGAACAGAAGGAAAGTATAATACTACCAAAACCTAAGGTGAAACAATACACTTACAAAAGCCACTAAACGTAATAAATGTCCAGAATTAAAAACAGTTTCTCCATTATAACATTAAATTTTAATGGAATTAACTTAAAAACTTGGATTGAAAATCAAAATCCATCAATCTGCTGCCTGCAGGAAACCCATCTCATCACAAAAGATAGGCACATCTTAAAAATAAAAGGCTGATCAAAAATTCTGCAAGCTAATGGAACCAGAAAACAGGCAAGGGTCGCCATTATGCTTTTGGACAAAGTGGACTTCAAACCAAAAAAATCAATAGAGACACAGATGGATATAAAATTTTAGTCACAGGTACAATTCACCAGGAAGACATCACAATATTGAACATATATGCACCCGATACGGCCCCTCCCCCACATTCATTAAGCAAACTCTACAAGAAATCAATCCCAAAATGATAATTCCTAGGGATTTCAACACCACCCTTTCAACATGTGATAGATCAACAGGTAAAAAACTTAACAGAGACACTTTGGAGGTTAATCAAACCCTTACTGAAATGGACCTTACAGATCTCTATCGAACTTTTCATCCACGCACCAAACAATATACATTTTTCTCAGCAGCACATGGAACTTTCTCCAAAATAGATCACATATTGAGCCACAAAACAAATCTCCACACATACAGGAAAGGTGAAATTCTAGCCTGTACCCTATCAGACCACCAGGGCCTAAAGCTTGACATCCACAAACACAACAAGCAACAGAAAATAACTAACTCCTGGAGACTTAACACAATGATGCTGAATGAGAATTGGATTCAGGAAGAAATTACAAAAGAAATTCAAGATTTCCTGAAAGTGAACGATAATGAAAATACAAATTAGCGAAATCTCTGGGAAGCAATGAAAGCTGTCCTAAGAGGTAAGTTCATAGCTCTTAATGCCTACATCAAAAAATGCAATCTGATCCCAAAAGCAGTAGAAGGGAGGAGATTAGCAAAATAAGGGGAGAAATATCAGAAATAGAGATTAGGAAAACGATACAGAAAATCAACCAGTTGAAAAGCTGGTTTTTTGAAAAAATCAATAAGATTGATACACCCCTAGATAAATTAACCAAAAGCAAGAGAGAGAAAACCCAATTAATAAAATTAGAAATGAAAATGGAGGTATCACTAATGATACCCAAGAAATCCAGATAAGTATAATGTCATATTTCAAAAACATTATACTTGGTGAAATATGACATCACAAAAAAGATGAATGAATTCCTAAGTAAACACAACTTGATTGTTTACCTAAATTGATCAGGAAATTTTGAATTATTTAAATAATCCTATAACATATGAGGAAATCGAGGAAGTAATCTTGAATCTTCCCACCAAAAAATGTCCTGGACCAGATGGATTCAGCACAGAGTTCTACCAGATATTTAAGGAGCTAATAACACCAATACTCCTTAAACTGTTTCATCAAATAGCAAAGGAAGGAACACTACCAAATTCCTTCTATGAAGCTAATATCGCCTTAATCTCCTAACCTAACAAAGATACACTTAAAAAAGAAAACTACAGGCCAATCTCTCTGATGAACACTGATGCAAAGATTCTCAACAAAGTCTTAACAAATCGGATTCAAAAACATGTAAAAAAGATCATCCATGGAAATCAAGTAGGCTTTATCCCCAGCACACAAGGTTGGTTCAACATACGCAAATCAATAAATGTAATTCACCATATAAACCAGTCCAAAATTCAAGACCAAATGATACTCTTGATAGATGCAGAAAAAGCTTTGGACAAGATCCAACAGCTCTTTATGATCAAATCCCTAGAGAAGGTTGGAATGGAAGGAACCTTTATCAATATAGTAAAAGCTGTATACAACAAGCCAACAGCAAGGATTCTACTCAATGGGGAAAAACTTGAAGCATTCCCACTTCGATCAGGAACTAGACAAAGCTGTCCACTCTCAGCACTTCTATTCAATATTGTACTTTAAGTCTTAGCTGGAGCCATAAGAAAAGAGAGGGAGATAAAAGGGATTCAAATCAGCAAGGAAGAAGTCAAGTTATCTCTATTTGCAGATGACATGAGCTTATACCTGAGTGATCCCAAAAACTCCACCAGGAAGCTCCTGGAACTAATACAGAAGTTCAACAGGGTTGCAGGATACAAAATAAATGTGCAAAAATCAGTGCCCTTCCTATATGCCCAGAATAAAAGAAGTGAAAGAGCCCTGAGAGAAACAATCCCATTTACTATAGCCCTTTAAAAAATGAAATATAAACCTAACCAAGGAAGTTAAGAGAAGTTTACAATGAAAACTATAAAATGCTAACAATAGAAATTGCAGAAGACACCAGAAGGTGGAAAGACTTCCTATGTTCCTGGATTGGCAGAATCAAAATCATAAAATTGACCATCCTACCAAAGGCAATAAACAGATTCAATGCTATACCAATTAAAATCCCAAAGCAGTTCTTTAAAGAAGTTGACCAAACAATCTCAAAATTCATATGGAGGCACAATAGACCCAGGATAGCAAAGACAATCCTGAGTAACAAAAACACTGCTGGAGGTATCATCATACCAAACCTTAGTCTATACTACAAATCCATAGTTGAAAAACAGCCTGGTATTGGCTACAAAATAGACACATAGATCGATGGATAAGGATTGAAAACCCAGATATAAGCCCACACAACTACAGCCATTTGATCTTTGACAAAGGGGCCAAAAAAATCCAATAGAAAAAGAACAGCATCTTCAACAAATGGTTCTGGCAAAACTGGATCTACAAATGCAAAAGATTAAAACTGGACCTGTACTTGTCACCATGTCCAAGAATTCCAAATGGATCAAGGACCTTGATATAAGGCCAGAGACTACAAAAACAATAGTTGAAAGGGTAGGAATTCCCTTGAGTTGATTGAGCTAGGCCAGCAATTCCTAAACAAACATCCAATGGCATAGTCACTACAACCAACAGTCAACAGATGGGATCTTAGTGAAATTAAAGAGCTTCTGTTCAGACAAACGGATTATAACTGGATTACAAAGGCAACCCACAGAATGGGAGAAATCTTCACTAACCACATATCTGATAGAGCTCTATTATCCAGAGTGCACAAAGAACTTAGAAAACTAAACATCAAGGAAACAAAGGCCCAATTAAAAAATGTGGCTTGGAACTTAAAAGAAAATTTACCAAGGACGAAATTAAAATGTCTAACAAATATCTGAAAAAATGCTCCACTTCCTTAGCCATCAGGGAAATGCAAATCAAAACTTCCCTGAGATATCATCGCACCCCTGTCAGGATGGCAAAAATCCACAATACAAACAACACCAAGTGCTGGAGAAGATGTGGAGAGAGGGGAACTTTCCTACATTGCTGTTGGGAATGCAGGCTCATACAACCACTCTGGCAAGCTGTCTGGCGATTCTTAAAGAAGTTAAAGATTGAAATGCTATTCCACTTTTGGGAATAACCCCCTATACAGCAAAAATTCGCCTTGATAGTACAAGCATGACTATGTTCATAGCAGCACTGTTTACAATAGCAAAGTCATGGAATCAGACCAAATGTCCAACAGTTGACGAATGGATAAGGAAAATGTGGTACATTTTATACAATGGAATATTACTCAGCCATCAAAAATGATGAATTTATGCAATTTGCTGGGAAATGGATGGAATTAGAAACAATTATATTGAGTGAAAAATGCCAGACACAGAAAATTAAGTGCCGTATGTACTCCCTAAATGGTAGATACTAGTACCAAACTCACTTAGAGACACTCAAAGACAAATCTCTGTAATACCTACAATAATTGTAAAGATTACAAACAGGAGGGATGGGGAAGGAGGGCCCCACCAGAAACAAGGAGAGAGGAGACCATGTTATAGCAGAGAAAATAGGCCACCATGAAGGACTGCAAGTAATTAATGAGACATCTGGTTAAGTTCACAGACTTTCCCTCCTGATCATTTGCAACTGATGGGATATGATCTCACCAGAAGGGAAGGGCATATAGGCTGCCTGATAGAAAGTAACCATTTTGCAAATGGATGATTGACCTCTCTCTCACCGCAGTCTCCTACTTTTATTCCATCTGCCTTTGAATATACTCTTTTAACAAGACTCTAATTAACAGGTTTTTATCTCTGGCCATGGGGTGACTTCTAATACCCATCAGGATGTAGCCAAGAGCATTGCAGGAGCAGCAAAACTGGAAAAAAAAGAGCACAAGTATGGGAAGAGTAATGATATGCAAGATACTCCACACAAGTCAGGGCTGAAGCAATCATAATAGGACTTTACATGACCTGCGCTATGTCCAACACATTATTGACCCCATAAAGTCTAGCATGGACTAAAGGCAAGGACTAAGATCCTTGGAGGCTAGGGACTGACAGTCACAGTAGTGTTCCTATGCTTAAGGGGAACACAGGAAAGGGTTCTGGGAAATGCCCTGGGTCCTTGCACCTCATGGGACAGGAGGACCCAGAGGATAGTTTGGCATGCACAGTAAAGGTTGCTCTGGGGATTGGGGGGTTGAGGCACTGGGGATTGGGGCGGGAGGGAAGAGGGGAGGGGGTAGGTGGAGGGAGGGAGGGGACCGGTGTACCTGTTAAGTTTGTATGAGCAGAAATAATAATAAAAATTTAAAAATTAAAAAAAAAACAATAACCAAGAGTCCTAGGTCTCTCCTGGGTGGTTGCAGCAGTGTAGAGGACGGAGTTGTACTAGGAGAGACCGACAAGAAAGTTAAACTGAGGGTTTGACTGAATTACTGTACCTAGAAGGGTAGGTCAGGAGTTCTATTGAGCTCATTAATTATTTGGTTTAGTTTATCTAACAACTATTTATCAGAATATTAGGTCATATACAGAGGATGGCAATGAATGGCTATTAAGGACTTAAGTGGGCCCAAGATAATTTAGCTCTGGATTTGTAGTATTTTGGATTTCTCTCCTTTATCAGGAGCTCCAGTCAAATCAATCAGCCTTACAAGTGCAGCAGTGTTTTTTCAGTTTTCTGTTGGTAAAATGTCAGTTTTGTTTGGCCACAGAGAACTGACCATAGGTGTTCTGTGTAGCTATGAAGGCTCATTCCTAGTTTCTTATGTAGATAAGACTGTGTAGCATGTGATACAGATGAGGCTGAGCAACAGGAAAGAGAGACCTCTTCAGGAAAGAGAGAGATAGCTAATTGGCAGAACCATTAATAAAAAAATCTGGATCATAGTAAATCTATCAGCCATAATGATCCAGATCTGATTTATATATATATATATATATATATATATATATATATATAGAGAGAGAGAGAGAGAGAGAGAGAGAGAGAGAGAGAGAGAGAGAGTTTGTCCTCTGTATCTGATAAAACATTTGTATGTGACCTGTGATTAGAGATAATATATAAATTTAAAGGAAGTAGATGTGAATGCCAAAGAAGGAAGGGCAGGAGCCCTGTCGTCTCCATGAGACCATATATCACACAGGCATGGACTAGACAGGATCATGTAGCTGTGTAAGTGTAAGAACCACAAGCCAGGATTAACACGCAGAGCTGGGGTATGAGCTTGCCCTGAATCTGACTGGGACCCTGGCAGTGAAGGCTGGGACTGTTGAAACCCAATTTAAGTGCTTGGGACTCAAGCTGAGGGTGCGGGCGGCCAAGGTAACTGGATCCCAGGACAAGTAGTTTGGCAGTGAGAACAAAAGGGCACACTGGGACCCAGATGCCTGGATTCCTTGCAAGGGGGGAAACGGTGGGAAGATGAGGCTGGGGGACCCAGAAGCCTGGTTTCTGGGACGGACAGCAGCAAGGGTCTCTGTCCACCTTCCTCTTCCTCTTCACCCGGAGGAGACGGAGGGGACTGAAGGCGGGATAAGACAGTGGGTTGAGTCCCCACGGAGCCAGATGGATACATTTGGGGCCACCTGGATAGTCGGCCTTCTTTTTCTTTTTTTCTTTTTCTTTTTCTTTTTCTTTTTCTTTTTCTTTTTCTTTTTCTTTTTTTTTCTTTTTCTTCTCCCTCTCCTGCCGGGCTCTGCCTTCCCACCCGTGGGAATAACCTGCATAATTTTTTTAGGTTATGTAACTCAGTACCTTTAAAATTAGGAACATTTAGACATCATTACACTTTGAACGAAGTCTGAGGAATGAAGACAAATTGTTATTTTTCAAACACATGGAAAATAGAAAACTAGCAGGGGGGCCCTGGAGCCCTGGCAGTAAGACAGAAGTCCGGAAGGGTCTTCATGACCTCAGCCAGCGCATAATGGCATTTTTATTTGTAGTCTCATTGCAATCAAGAATGGTTGTGATTGGCTTAAAATGTACACATTTAGACAGATACATAATAACACTGTCGGAAATCCAGGTAACCAAAGAAGCATCACAACATAGTTGAGATAGATAATACGTAGAAGATTCTTTTTATGATATAATTTTATTTATTTTTATTTGTAGTGTATTTTTTTCCCCTCACACAAACTTGATAGGTCACCCCATTCCCCTCCCTCCCTCCACCCCTCGCTGGATGCCCCTGCTCCTTCCCCCTTTTCCCCTTCCTCCTCCCTCCCTCCCTTTCTCACAGAGCCCCCTCTCCCCCCCCATTCCTGGAGCATCCTTTACTGTGCATGTCAAACTTCCCTCTGGGTCCTCCTCTCTGATGAGGTGTAAGGACTCAGTAGCATAGAAGATTCTTAACAGCTGCCAGCACAAACGACAAGACAAGACACAGGACTTAAGCACAAAAAAAAAAAAAAAAAAAAAAAAAAAAAAAAACAACACTGGGCTGGAAAGGTGGCTCAGGGGTTAAGCCTCCGCCTTGCAGGCGGAAGATCCTGAGTTCGGATCCCAGATCCCACGTATAGACGCCAGGCGGAAGCGGGGGCGGCCTGCGCTTCTGGTCCTGGTAGGGCGGAGCCTGTGAATCCGGGGGCAGAAGGAGGTGGAGGCGTCCATGGTGGTTCGCGAATTCGTCCGTGGTTCTACACATACACAGACACACACACACACGCGCGCGTGCACATACACACGCATATGCACACAGCTGAATAAATGATAATAATAATAAAAAAATTTAAAAAAAAAACTGAAGTAACAAAGGATATGTAGATTAGAAAAACATCTTAAAAAAACAGATTTGATTTAAAAGAAATATAATACAGTGTTTTTAGAGTCTGGTAGCAGACACTAAAGAGACGGTTTAGGGCTTAAGACTGTCCCACAAGTAGACGAACCAAAAAAAAAAGACCCACGTCCCACATAAAAACACCTGTACACTAGGCAGAAACTAAAAAACTTCGGAGGTCTGTATTTGTATATTCAGCGTCCTGGGGCTTGGGACTGTGAAAAGTAGATTAATTTTTAAAATCAGTACCAAAAGCAGAGTCGTATTTTTTGTCTATGAAGAGAAAGGCAGTTTTAATTAAAATTTTACAAGCTTTGGACCCAAACGTTGTGAATCCAGAAGAGAAAGGGGGGACGGGGCAGGGGAAGTTTTAGTTTTGTCCAAACACTGAGGCGAAGGAAGCAGAGGGTGGCAGTGACCAAGGAAGAGGAGATTATAAAAATGTTTTGTTGGAGCCTTAGTATACCTTGAAGACTGAAATTAAGAGGCCAATTGTGGTTACTCAAACAAATCAATTTATGAGTTTTTAGGTCACCGGCAACAGCTTGAGCCATTTTGTGTTCAACATGCCTAACATAAGAGGCATGTAATGGGGCTAGTCTGTAGCAATAGAGGCTCCCATGTCTACTGATCTGGCCACGAGGCAAAGCCAAGAACCCTGGGCGGGTGGTTAGGAAGCAAAGGACCACCGGATGGCCCAGAAAGTGCACATGGCCGGTATTGGGTAGTTTGCAGTCATCAGAGTCAAGGCACCAATGTGGAGGGCTCTCAGAAAAGTTCCCCAGATCTCAGACTGAGGAGGGATGCAAAGTCACACCAAAACCAGCACACAATGTATAAAGATATATTGGCACATAATCAGGAGAGCAAGCAGGATAAGCAGCTTGGCTGTCTTTATCAGATAGAGGCATACAAAATCCACTACCATACAAAATCTACTTTTGGAAGTTCTTTATAAGATAGGGACATGTGACTATAGGGCAGGGACATGTGACTAGAAAAGTACTAGAATGGGAAAGGTGCTTACTCCAGGGTGGATAAAATCTTCTTTAGAGAATGTGCCAATTTATCTTAGCTGCAAAAAGTTGGGGGCTGTGAAGAAGTCCTTGGGAAGATTGAGCTAACATATCTAGGTAGACTAGGAACTGTGAAGAGTCCTTTGTCTGGACAGGAGACTTAGAGGGAGAGGATGGGCAGCAGCATGAGCCATTTTGTGTTCAACATGCCTAACATGAGCTTGTGTATTTGAAGAACGGGATAGGTTGGAGATCTGTAAAGCCTAATGACTTTGGCAGGCATCTTTAAGAGCATAGGGTAATGGAAGAATTACTAAAGAATTCATCTTGTTAAGACTTTTTAAAAAGTGCAATAATTGCTTTTTCCTACATCTACCATCTGGCAGAGAAAAGAGGGCTGTAGTCACCCACCTGTTAATTATACCTTTTTGTCAGCACCAAAGCAAATACGTACAACTCTGTTATCCCTTGCTGAACTCAATGAGAGGCTAGCATCTCCTCAGGTTAAGCCAGTGACTTCTACTCTATGAATTACATCACAGATCCCCAAGGTGATCTTTTAAATAACCAATTTCTAATTTGCTCTCCAGACAAAGAGGCCTATGGGCTTTCAACTGGATGCTTGCCCTCCTCTTCCACTACAATACAGTATGCCAAACCCCTAAAATCCAAAGCACATCTCTCTCTCTCTCTTCTCTCTCCTCTCTGTCTCTCTCTCTTTGTCTCTCTCTCTCCTTATGTCATTGACTTTGCCTAGCTATGAGGAGATTATGTTCAATCTTCCCTGGATTAAAAGGGAAAATTCCTTAAGATATTAAGATGGTTTGACTTATAAAGCACTTGTGTTACAAGAGAGAACCCACTGTAGTAACAATACCCAGATCCTACATAAATGTCCTGTGGGTATGGTAACTCACCAAAAATCTACCCATGGTAGGCAGAGACTGGAAAGCTGGCTAGCCAAACTAATCCTATTGATGAATTATAAATTTGATTAGAGCTCTAACCTCAAAAAGAACAATATGGAAGAGAGATAGAGATTAGATGATTCCTAATATTACCTCGGACATGCATATGTGAAAGCACGCATATGTATTTGCAACCACATACATGTGTGTGCCCACACACAAGTGAGTATAATATATGCAAGTACACTCCCCATATGCACCACACACAACACACACAAAAATGGAAAAAGAAAAAACAAAGGAATTTCCTTCACATACTAGCTATTCCAAATTAACATGGTGAATTAGGCTAAACAAGCAAAAATCAAAACCAATGTTACCAAAAATATTGTAAGCTACTTTTATGTTGATCTGTGCTGCCTATTACCTATACTTCCCCAATGAGTGGAATCAAAGACTTCTTGCCTTTGGTAGGATGGTCATTTTTCACAGTAATAATCTTACCAATCTTTTCAATAAGGAAAAATGATGAATGGGAACAAGTTGCTCTGGAAATAGGATTTCACTTTTCTGAGAGTCAGTCACCAAAATTTTGTTCTGAGTTTTCATGTCTGCTGAGAATTGGTCTGGCATTTGAGTCATTGGAAGGAGGTGGTTGTGATTGATAGCAGTTAAAAACATCTAAGAAGAATCCAGTGTTCTTTTTCTTGTACTTTGCTCAGCCTCTTGAGAAAGTTAGAATGACAATTATTAAGAGGAAGCTATTAGCAGCCAGGATATTTAAGAGAACATACTGAAACATGACTTCCTAGAGAAACTGATCACTAATAGCCTTGAAGTTAGAGTTATATTCTATGCACTTCAGATAAGACTTTTGAAACTGAAACCTCTCTTTCACTTTACATATAAGAGATCATTGATCACTTTGTTCAAGGAAGCAATCACACTTCAAAAGAACTGGATGACCCAGAACTAAAAACATTTTCTTTCTGGAAAGGAAGCATGTCTCCTTGTCTTAGTGTTTTTCAAGCCTTGAGATGAGTTTTACTTTCTTTACTGAGTATTTCTCACTTATCCCATCTTTCTTTCAAATACGTCATTTTTAGAGTTTTATATACGTATACAATGAATCTGTATCATATTCACCTTTTATTATCTAATCCATGCCCCCTGCTTCTCCCATTGCACAACTTCCTCTCTTTCCCCTCCTACTCTCCCATCCTCCTGCAAGTGCCAACCAAGACTTCATCAGGGTTTTCCCACTCTGAACTGAGCAGGTACTGGAGCATGGATGATAGATAAGCCAGTGGGTGCAACAATGAAGAAAGTAGTCCCCTATCCTCTTACCTGCCCCATCTTGCATTAGCCCACAGTAGTTTTCCATGGAGGCCTAGTACATTTTTGAGATTTTGCCCCTTCAATGATGAACTATTGATAGGCAAAATGTTGAGCGAATCTTTTCAAAGGAAGTGAACACAGGTCCAGTAAGTTCATGGATACAGCTTCCCCATTATGTTCAGAAAAGATTGTCTGTCAGCAGCTGAAGGGGACCTCTAAGTGTCCAGGACGAGCAAAAACCACAGACCACACCTGCATTTGCGCTAGAGATTTATTTAGGAGCAAAGTGAACAGAATGCTGTCTCAGCGTGAATATCTCAGCGGGAATACAGGGAACAGCTTATATAGACTATAACCCAGAAGGGAGCCAGGGGGCATGGCAAACACAAGGAACAGTTTAAACTTTACCATACAAGGAAAAAACTCAGCTACTGAAGAACTCCCGTGATATGTGGGGCCGCACAAAGTGGGAGGGGTCAGGGTGCCCTCTTAGGTTGGGGAAGAGCACGTATATCCAGTGTGGTTTTCACCGGGGAGGGAAGGGTCACGGCAGGATGCAGTAGCCCAACAAGCTCCTCTTCCCACCTTCAGACTCTCACTTTCTCACATCCGTCTTCTGTGATATCCCCTGGTCTTGGGAAATGGTGTAATTTAGATACTCTTTTTAGCATGGACATCTAAGCCAAGTCATCTAAGCAAAGAGAACATTACAGAGAAAGGACAATAAAATTGAAAGACCCTGAAGGGGGAACTGTGGCCAAACATTATCTTCTGGAAATTACAGGGCTGTTGCATCCATGAATTCACTGTGGCTGTTTATTTCCACAATGGAAATCTGCCCTAGCGGCATTTCGCTATGGAAGGGGAAAGGTCTCAGTAAGCCCCACACCTCCCTGAGAGACTACTGAGGATTAATTTTGATGGTGGAATGCTTTTCTCAGTGGTGTACCCACTGACGTATGATTCATGCTCCAAAAAATACTCTGCCAAATGCCATCAAAGGCAACTCAGACGAAACTCAATGGGCCACATGAGCAAAAAAAACATGAGTGCCAGAGGGAGCCTGGCAGAGAACAAAAAAGATTGTAATGGGAAGAGAAAAGGGGATGGGATTGAGGAGTAAAATGTGAAAGTATTATAAATTCACTGTATTCATATACAAAACACTAAAATAAAGCAAAAATAAATGAATGAAATGTTTTGAAAAGAAGCTCTGTTTAGCGCTAAGCAATCTATTACTGCTTACTTTCTACACTTTGATCAGTTGTGATTTTCTGCACATCTCCTGTTGCAGAAGGAAACTTCTAGACTGAGTGTTGAATGTTCTTCTAAACTATTAATACAATGTTCCTTGTTCTGTTCTCTCAGTTTCCAAGAAGAGTTTTTATTTTTTTTTCTTCACCCTCTGGTTTTTTCCAACTCCATGTCAGGAAGATGTTTTACTCCCACAATTGTTTCCTTCTTTTCCTCAAGGGTAGAGAGTTCTAAAATTGTTTCATTGTGCAGGGTGGTGAGATCTTTTCCACATATAATGAACTTCTGTTCACAGAAATGCAGCCACTGTATTAAGATGTATTCAGTGCAGACATGCCTCATTTGTGAAGTTACTTCATTCTTATAACACATGCAAAACTGTGTTTTTATTTGGACATAGTTATGAAAAGTCCAATAAACATTTACATGGATTGGGAAGAGCCTGATATTCAGGCACAGAGGACTGTGGGGATTTTTTTTTTTGAACACTGAAATATTTATCAATGAATATTGCTCTAGCAAGTACAGGGGGCACACACACAGAGTAAGAAGAAGACTGGCTGGAAGGGAGAAAATATGAAGTAGAACAAAAGAGGACTTGAGACTGAGTACTAAGGGTGAAAATACATAAATTCAATTGTATTTGAATATAAAAGTATCAAAGAATAGTAATTGAATTATTTGTGCTTATATAGAGAAATATAATTGTACATTGTAAATGTCAAGGTAAACCTTGGTTACACACTGATGCTGGAATTATGATCACTAAGAAGACCAAAAGTGGGGACAAATGATCATATGTACAGATCACAGAAAAGGAATATTTACTGTTTCTCTTCCAAAGAAATCTAGCAATTGCCATTTTTCAGAAGTTCACTTTGGCAAATCATGTGGGTGACAAATCATGTGGGAATTTAGGACTGTAAGGTTTAAATTCCCAGATAGAACCAGATATGAAAAACCTCTTCTTTTGGTGATATTTTGAGTGCTTCTAGCAAAGAAAACATTGCCTTGAATTTCTGAATTTCTTATAATGGCTTTAAGTATAAATATGTTGACTCCAGAAAGGCCGTACCATTTTTCACAGAGAGCCAATATGATCATTTTGAAACTAGTTACCACACAGAGGAAACCTAATCCATTGTCTGTGTGAAAACAAAGTACAAAAATCTATCATACTCCATGACTCCCATCAGGTCTTTATTCTATAATTCATATACTCTGTTCTGTCACCATGCTCATGGTTTCTAGACTACTAGTTATTTCAAATATCTTCCTCTGGAGCTCTTCAGGAATTCTTTAAATATCATGAACAAGAAATTCCTGGTGAATTCTAACCAACCCAGAATTTAGATCTGTGGTGTGAGTAATTTCTATAAACCCAGCCTAAGCTACAGGAATTTTCTTGGTAGACATGTCTTTCCCTTATTTGCTGAGCTCATCAGCAAAACCAAATAACCTTTATGGAAGAATTTTACGACTTAGCTTTTGACACTCAAGTTACCATATTATATTTACTTTAACATTCTGACTTTTTTGTTGTTTTTCAGTTGGTTACTTCTTATGTTGCCCTAATTGATCTTGGACTCCTAAGCTTGAATAGTTCTCTATCCTCGGCCTTCAGAATATCTTTGAGTATAGTTGAATACTTCATCCCCACCCCCAGCTGTGATTGCTGTTTCTTTATTCAAGATATCAATCATTTTAAGTCTATGGATTAGACAGATATGCCATTGATATATTTTAAGTTAATTTAAGCTGCCTAGTAGAAAAAGTTTTTCTTTCACACATATCTACAAAAACCCTCTCATACTGAAATCAACTCAATGATATTTACTATACTTCTTGTTTATTTATATTTATTACATTTTTACCCTAATTATACAAGCTCAATATGTACCCCCTTTTTCTCCCTCCTCTCTCTCTTCCCCCCTTGTCTGCCATTACACTCTCCCTAGCTTCCCACTCTCTCAACCTCCCTCTCACCCCTTTCCCTTTCCTCCTCTTCCCTTGGTGCTTCCTGATTTCTTCCTTCCATCCTCCAGAGCATCTCTTCACGTGGCTGTGGAATTTACTCTAAGTCATCTACACTAGCTTGGGACCCCTTCTTGGGCTGCCTGCTAGTATGGGAACTCTATTATGACTGCTTAAACCCTTGCCTCTAAGGATCCTACTGCCTGAATCCTTCCCCCCTGTGAGCCCTGCTAGACTTGAGGGTGGGGGTGTTCACATGTCAGCCATTGTGCAAGTCAGGAAGGTCCGATCACATTGTGGCTATAACTTGGCTGCTGCATCCCTGACTTGTGTGGAGTATCTTGCATATCATTGGTCCTCCCCAACTTTAGGCTTTTACAAATTTGCTACCCTCTCTTCAGCAAGGTTCCCTGAGCTTTAGGATGGGGGGGATATTTGGTTGGTGTGGTTCTGGGTGAATATTGTAGAGGATTTGCTGATTTTAATTATAGTTTGTTGTTCTTTTCAGTTTTGCTGTTCCTACACTACCCTTGGCTGCATCCTGATTGGTTGTAGAGGTCATCTCCACCCCAAAGATAAAAGACTGTTTAAACAAAGATCTTAATATAAGAAGAGACTGAAAGGTAGATGGAAGAATAGGAGTAGGACACGGCAGTGAAAGGGGTCAGTCACCTGTTTGCAGGTGCTTGCTATGTAACTACCAGTTCCTATACTCTCCCTGACTGGGGAGATCAAATCTATTTAGTCCCAAGTGAACAGGAAGGGAAGTGAGAGTGAGGTGAATCAGATGACTCACTACTTACATATAGTACATGACCATGGTCGAATTTCTCTGTTGAAGTGTGTTCGTTTTTCTCCTTTCTTTTGAGGTCTTCTTTCTCCTTCTTCCTGTTTATAATCCTTTGTGATATAGTGGGTATTGCGGATATTTGCCTTTGAGTATGTCATTAAGTGGATTTGTAACTAAGATCCACTTAGAAGGGAGCACATATGGCTCAATGTAATTTCTTCTAATTCCATCCATTTGCCGGCAAATTTCATTAATTCATCTTTTTTAATGGCTGAGTAGTATTACATTGTATAAATGTACCACATTTTGATTATCCATTTGTCAGCTGTTGGGCATTTGGGTTGATACCATGAGTTTATTACAAATAGTGCTGCAATGGATATGGTTGTACTCATGTCACTGTAGTGAATTGCCACATTTTGGGGATTATTCCCAGTAGTTGTATAGCAGCATCATATGGCATTTCAATCCTTAACTGTTTTAGAAATTGCCATACTGATCTCCAGAGTAGTTGTATAGGCCTGCATTCCCACCAGCAATGTATGAGAGTTCCCTTCTCTCCACATCTTCTTCAGCAGTTGGTGTTCTTTGTATTGTCGATTTTCACCACCCTGGCTAGGGTGAAATGGTATCTCAGGGTATGTTTGATTTGAATTTCCCTGATAGCTGTAGATGTGGAGCATTTTTAAAGATATTTGGTAGACCTTTAAATTTCATCCCTGGAAAAGTTTCTGTTGAGTTCCAAGGCCCATTGTCTAATTGGACAGACAATTTATCTCCTTAATTTTTTAAGTTTTTTGTGCATGCTGGATAATAGAGATTTATCATATGTGTGGTTAGTGAAGATTTTCTCCTATTCTGTGGGCTGCCTTTTTGCTCAGTTTACAATCTCTTTGTCTGAACAGAAGCTCTTTAATTTCATAAAATTCTATTTGTTGAGTGTTGGTTCTAGTGCCTGTACTATTGAGTTTCTATTTAGAATATGTTGCTCTAGCCCAATCTGCCTGAGGGAATTCCCTACTCTTTCAACTAGTGTTTTTATAGTCTTTGGCTTAATTGTAAGTCCTTGATCCTTTTGGAATTGATTTTTGTGCATGGTGACAAAGTACAGGTCAAGTTTTAATCTTCTGCATATGGATATCCAGTTTTGCCAGCATCATTTGTTGAAGATGCTGTTCTTTTTCCATTGAGTTTTTTTGGCCTTTTTGTCAAAGATCAAATGGCTATAATTGTGTAGGTTTATATCTAAGTCTTCAATCCTTATCCATTGAACTTTATGTGTATATTTTGGAGCCAGTATCAAGCTGTTTTTATATTCTATGGATTTGTAGTATAGATTAAGGTTTAGTATGGTGATATCTCAGCAGCATTTTTGTTACTCAGGATTGTTTTGGATATCCTGGGCCTTTTGTGCTTTCACATGAATTTTGAGATTGTTTGGTCAATTTCTTTAAAGAATGTCTTTGGGATTTTGATTGATATAGCATTGAATACATATATTGCTTTTGGTAGGATGGTCAATTTTATGAGTTAATTCTGCCAATCCAAGAGCATGAGAGGTCTTTCCATGAGAGATTATTTCTTTCTTTAGGGTTTTAAAGTTTTCATTATAAAAGTCTCTCATTTCTTTGGTTAGATTTATACCAAGATATTTCATTGGGGGAGCTATAGTAAATGGGATTGTTTCTCTGAGGACTTTTTTGCTTTTTTCATCCTTGGTGTATAGGAAGGCCAGCCACTGATATTTGCACATTTATTTCATAACCTTCCATGCTGCAGAACTTATGTATTACTTCCAGGAGTTTCTGGGCAAAATTTTTAGGCTCACTCAGGCATATGATCACATCATTTGCAAATAGAAATATCTTCACTTCTTTTCCGATTTTAATCCCATTTATCTCCTCTTGTCTTATGGGCTCTAGCAAAAACTTCAAGTTCAATATTGAATAGAAGTGGTGAGAGTGGAATAATCCTTGCAGTTGGCTTGTTGTATAAAGCTTTTATTATGTTGATACAAATTCCTTCCATTCCAACTATCCCCTGGGTTTTGATCACAGAAGGATGCTGAGTCTTGTCCAAAGCTTTTTCTGCATCTATTGAGAGTATCATGTGGTCTTGGAGTTTGGATTGGTTTAGATGATGGATTACATTAATTGATTTGCATATGTTGAATCAACCTTGTATGCCTGAGATATATCCAACTTGATCACAGCAAATGATTTTTTTATGTGTTTTTGAATCTGATTTGTTAAGGTTTTGTTGAGTCTTTGCATCCGTGTTGCTCAAAGAAACTGCTATTTGTGTAGTTCTTTCCTGATTGTATATTTCTTAGATTTTTGGATGACTATGATGTTAGGTTCATAGAAAGAATTCGGAAGTGTTCCTTCCTTTGTTGTTTTATGGAATAGTTTAAGGAGTAGTAGTGTTAGTTGTTCTTTAAATGTCTGGTAAAATTCTAAGCTGAATCAATCTGGCCCAGGACATTTTTTGGTGGGAAAATTCAAGATTATTTCATTAGCTTCCTCATTTATTATACGATTATTTAAATAATTCAAAACTTCTGGATTTAATTTAGGTAAGTTGTGCTTACTTAGAAATTCATCCATTTCTTTTTCACTATCAAATTTCATGGAGTATAAGTTTTTGAATCATGACCATGTAATTCTCTGAATTTCTTGGATATGAGTTGTGATAACTCCATTTTCATCTCTAATTTTGCTATTTTGGGTTTCTCTCACTTCATTTTGGTTAATTTAGCTGGGGTGTATCAATCTCAGTGATTTTTTTCAAAACAACAGCTTTTCATCTGAGTGATTCTTTGTATTGCTTTCCTTATTTCAATTTTGGATATTTCTCCCCTGATTTTGCTAATGTCCTCTTCTATTGCTTTTGGGGTTGGATTGCTCTTGTGTCTCTAAAGCTTTAAGCTCCATTGCTAAGATATTTACTTGTGATGTTTCCATTTTTTGATATAAGCATTGAAAGCTATAAGCTTACCTCTTTGGACAGTTTTCATTGTGTCCCAGAGATTTTGATATGTTGTATTTTCATTATCATTCGCTTCTAAGAAATCTTGAATTTCTTTTTGATTTCTTTTTGAACCCATTTTTCATTCAGTATCATGGTATTTAATTTCCAAGAATTAGTGTATTTTCTGCTATTTGTTGTGCTGTGGATATAAAGTTTTAGGCCATGGTGATCTTATAGGTTACAGGCTATTATTTCAACCTTCTTACATGTGGAGATACATTTTGAAGCCCAATATGTGATCTGTTTCGAAGAACGTTTCAGGAGCTGCTAAGAAGAATGTGTATTCCTTGGTGCTTGGATGGAAGGTTCGATAGAGATCTAGTAGGTCCATTTTGGTAAGGGTTTGATTTAGTTCCAATGTGTATCCATTGAGATTTTGGCCTATTGATCTCTCCTATGCTGAGAGTGGGGTATTGAAATCCCCAACTATTGTCATTTTGGGGGTTGATTTGTTGTTTTAGATATTGTAGTGTTTGTTTAATGAATGTGGAGGAGCCCAGATTAGTTACACATATGTTCAGTATTGTGAAGTCTTCCTGGTGAATTGTTCCTGTGACTAAAACGAAGTATCCTTTTGTATTTCTTATGATTTTCTTTGGCTTGAAGTCCACTTTGTCTGATACCACAGTTGCGATCCCTGCTTGTTTCCTTGTTCCATAAACCATAAGCCACAACCTGATAGGTGTTCAAACTCATGGACCAGCAAACACCAACCAGGACAGCCACAGGTTAGGCTAGGGAGAGCACAGAGATCATTAGGAACAACCTCCTGGAACCAGTTCTGCCATCTGGCTGGGCTTTTAAAGGAGACTCCATTTCCCAGAAGGCTGTGCTGGTCCTATTGTGCCAGGGAGCTTTTCAATTCTCCAAGTAGGTTTCTGTGACTAGAAGTGGAGAATCTTAGAAGTAGAGCACATGACCATTCTGAAAGGAGAAGCTCTAACTGAACTACAGCTGTAAGACCCTGAAGATGTTATTTTTTTGCCATTCTTTAACTTTGAGAATGTACCTATCTTTTGTGGTGAGATGTATTTCCTAAAGGAATAACAGATGGATGGGTTGTGATTTCTAATCCATGTTTTTGACCTGTGTCTTTTGATTGGTTAGTTAATTCCATTGACATTTAAGATTATAATGGAGAAATTACTTTTGATTCCTGACCTTTTTTGTGTTTAGTGGCTTTCATATGTGTATTATTTAGCTTGTAGGTTTTGGTGGTATTACACTTCCCTCTTGTCCTCCTGGATATGCTTGTTTTTTCTTCAAGCTTGAGTATCTTTTCTAGTACTTTTTGAAGGCCTAGTTTGGTGGTCAAGTTATCTTTATGGTGGAAAGATTTTCTTTCATTCTCAATCATGACTGATAGTTTTGATGGGTATATCAGCCTGGGTTGACATTTGTGATTATTCAATACTTGAAGTCCATCTCTCCAAGCTCTTCAGGATTTTAGTATTTCCATTGAAATATCATTTGTTATTTTAATAGGTTTACCTTTAAAAGTGACCTTTTTTTTTGTTTGAAGCTCTTAGCACATTGTCTTTTCCTTGTAAGTGTAGTGTTTTGACTATTATTTGCAGTGGTGAGTTTCTATTTTTGTTATATGTGTTTGGGTTGAGTTACTAGGATGGGCCTCTCTTTCTTTAGATGTGGAAAATTTTCCTTTATGATAATTTGAAAAATTTCCTCAGACATGGTGTTTTGTGTTTCTTGTTCTGGTATTCCATGAATGTGTATGTTGGGCTTCTTCAAGGTGTCCCCTAACTTTTGAATATTCCTCTCAATATCTTTTTGGCTTTAACAAACCTTTTTGAGTGACCCGGTTTGTTCTTCCATTTTTGTCTTCAAGATCTGCTATTCTATTTTCTGCTTCATTAGTTCTGCTGGTAAGACTCTCTGTTGTGCAAAAAGTATTATTTTTTTCTATTACTTTATATTTCTCCTATAGGGCAGGAGACATTATCAACATTTTAACTGTTATAAAATAAGTCTCTAAATATCAGAGCTCTCTGTTTCTCAGGGTAAATGATTAGTTTGCTAAATATAAATTAAAAATCAAATTTGCCTAACAAAAAAAGACTCTCTGTTGTGTTCTGGGTTGAAGATAACTCAGCTTTTAGTTTGAGTTTAATTTCTACTTCAAATTGTTTTAACTGTTCTATACTTATTTTTGTTTCTTCAACTGCTTTTCTCCTCTCATCCAAGTGTTGTGTTCCTGTTCAAATTGGTATATGTGGTTATTTAACTTTTCCTGGATTTCAACTTTCATTGTTTTGATCATAGTAAAGATCAGGTTTTGAAAATCATTATCTCAGATATGGCTTTCTTGTTTCTTTTCTGTGAGTTTGTTCTGGTTGGATTCCATCATTATGGGGTTGATGTCTTTTGAAGGAGGTTGTTGTCTTTGTTTTTGTTTCTCATGGATTTCTATTGTCTCATTTTATCTCTTACGCCCTTCTTACATGTGTTTTTGGCTGATCTGAATTAGTATTAATACTCTTGAGCAGTTATTACTAGTGTTTGCCTTGCATTTGGATGCATCCATGTGGGTTGTTTCTTAGATGAGGTTTATATCAGTTACCAATTTCTGTAATGGTTACTCTTAATTATTGCTGTGAGAGAATACTCAAAGTCGATCAACTTAAGGGAGAAAGGGAGGTTTATCAGTTCCAGAGGGAAGGTACAGTCTCTCAAAGCAGAGGTGGCAAGGCTGGCTGGCCAAAGCTGGAGGAGGCTAAGTCACCGCAGACATCTTGGAAGATGAGATCTGCAGACTGCTTGCTGCGAAGATCGACTTCTCCTGGAGGTAGGGTGGGACTAATCCACCTCAAGGCCCACCCCTTGTGACTGCCTTCCTCCAGGGAGGCTCCACCTTTCAAGGTGCCATGACCTTGCCAAATACATGAGACTGTGGGGGACACATTTCATACCATGACACTCCACCCCTGGCCCCCACAGGCTCATTGCCATCTCATTATGCAAACCATACTCAGTCCAACTTTAAAATTCTTCATAGACTACATTAGTATTCCCAAAACACAGTCCAAAAGTCCAAAGTCCAAAGCCTCCTGTAAAATCAAAAGACAAGTTACATACTTCCAATATACAATGGCACAGAATAAACATTCCCCATTCCAAAAGGAAGAAATAGGGGCATATCCAGGAAAGATCGGTCCATAACAAGACCGAAAACCAGCAGGACAAACCCCAAATCTTGTAGCTCCAAATCCAACAGGTGAGCCTCTTGTTGAAATCATCTCAGTTCCAAAGGGCTTTGGTTCCACCCCTCCAATGCAGCTGCTCATAGAATATGTTGGTCTCTTGAGCTGACTCCTCCTAGGGTATACAGCTCTCCTTGGCAGGTGTCCCACGTTGTGTCTGGCATCTCTAACATCTTTCTCAATGGCAAACCAGGCTTTAACTCCACAGCACAAACTGCCCTTCTTGGGCCTCTAAACTGCAAGCTTCTTGCCTCATGATGCCTGGATTCTGCCAATTTTTGAAATCTTGGAGGAGGACTCCATGATCTCCTCCCTCTTGCATCACTGATGCCTCTAAAACCAGAACCACGTGGACGACTTTGCCAAGACTGGCCCCCTTGAATCACAGCTGATTCTGCTTCTCTATGCTGGCTATGTCTTTCACTCCTGGGCAGTTGCTTGTAAGAGAAACCAACTCTTGCTTTTGAACTCTACCCTTTAGCTCCAGTCTTCTGAAAGGATTTGCATTCTTATGAGTGGGAGCCTTCCCTGAGGATCTTGCCTCAAGCTAGGGCCTCTCCTATTATTCAAATTAAGAGCAGGCTTTGATTTACAAATGGAGCTAATCTCTTCAACAGCCATTGTGTTCTCTGCTTCTTCCTGGTTCAACTCTTTAAGTTTGCCATTGTATTTTTCATTCTTGGATCTTACAGTTTTTGCTTCTTCCTGCCTGATTCTTTGCTCTTTTTCATAACTCTGAAGACAACTAAAAAGTAGCCATATCACATTGTCAAGACTACATTGCTTTGAAATTTCCCCCGCCAAGAACTCCAGCTTAACTTCAGGCAAGCTTTCAGGACGAGGGCAAAACTTCACTAAACTCTCGCCCAACACATGGTTCCATGTGTCACTCGTCCAGTTGCAAACACAGTCTCTGTTCCCCTCTGGACCATCACAAGCTGGGCTTCCACTGCTGTGTCTCTCACAGCATTGCTCTCCTCTGAGCTCTTACAAGAAAGGCCCATTTGGCCCCCTTGCTCAGATACAAAGACTTTCCCAGCACAAAGTCCCAAAGTTCTCCACATTTCTCCCAACAAACAGTTCCACAGGCACACTAGCCACATCGCAGCATTGGCCATACTTTTGGGTACCAACTTCTCTCAGCTTCACAAACAATTTCACGTTGTGGTACCAGCTGTTTTTAATCTCACAGCAATACCCCACTACTCGGTACCAATTTCTGTAATAGTTGCTCTTAACTATTGCTGTGAGAGAATACTCAAAGTCGATCAACTTAAGGGAGAAAGGGAGGTTTATTCAGCTTACAGTTCCAGAGGGAAGGTACAGTCTCTCAAAGCAGAGGTGGCAAGGCTGGCTGGCCAAAGCTGGAGGAGGCTAAGTCACTGCAGACATCTTGGAAGCTGAGAGCTGCAGACTGCTTGCTGCAAAGATAGACTTCTCCTGGAGGTAGAGTGGGACTAATCCACCTCAAGGCCCACCCCTTGTGACTGACTTCCTCCAGGGAGGCTCCACCTTTCAAGGTGCCATGACCTTGCCAAATACATGAGACTGTGGGGGACACATTTCATACCATGACAGGTTATTGGACTGTATGTCAATTAAGGTGGGCTTAGCAGACAGGGATTGAAGATTAGTTAGGCTGTGAATTTTTAGGTTACTTCCTTGATGATGTGTGAGGGTGAATGGTATAGTCCCTGAAGTTGGAAAATCTTAAATTATGGTGTCTAACAATTGAGAGTAACAGGAAGGTGAAAAGGATTTACTTATCTTAGAAGTGGAAGCGAAGATTCTTTCCATTTGATGGAATGATTTTAGAAGTCCTCAGATGTATGAGGTTGGTCCCCTAGCCTATTGCTTGGGTTTTCTCTCGACTCTGTTGAATTCTTGAAAACTTTAAAGTTACAGGGGTGTGGGAGAGAGGAAGAAAACAGGAGGAGAAGTAGGAAGAAGAATACCACAGGAGATTGGGTAAGTGGAGGTGGAGACTGCTGTGCAGGCAGCTGCCACAACCTTACCATGAGGAGGATGGATCATGCTGGGACCCAGAGCAAAAGGGGCCAACTGACTAATGAGAACAGCAGATAACCTGAGGCCTGGGCTGTAGCTTTTCATTGGTCAGGACTTTACCACAAGGAGCAGGGAGCCCTAATCAGAAAGGGCTAATTGGCCTGTGGGACCTGCTGATGATGTGGGCCCTTGGGCATCGCCTAGAGGCTTTCAGACCTTATGGTGAAGAGTAGGGAGACCCCTGGGTGCTGGAGTAGAAAGGCTTGCTATTCTTCTTTGAGTATTGCCACTACTAGTCTACTACTTCTGCCTGACCTTCATAAATAACCACTCCTCTCTGTAGTTTCCTTTCTCTTAGCAGGAGAAAATCTATTGACTTTTTACTAAGCGTGGTATAGTCACATTATCACTTTTCCCAGATACTCAAAATCATACTGGCCTACATGATGATGGTCGTTACCAGTGTTGTCACTCTTTATTAATAGCATCATGACTACATTTAACAATCATGTTTAATCTTCTGCACAATCATGTTTAATCTTTTGCTTAGCATTTGTCCACACAGCATCCCAACGTTCCTGTAGTTTGTACAACAACCATCCTTTATGTTTTAAGCAGTTGCTAGTAGTTCTCAGGCAAATAATTTTGTTTTAAAATTATTTTTGTGTAGGGCAATGATCAGATGTTTGACCCTAAAACAATTCTATGTGGTTTAGGAATAACAACAGATCAGGGGCTGGCCAGCAGCATAGATTAGCAGGTAATGCAACACACACAAACTGGGAGACCTGAATTAAATTCCTGGAAATTGACTCCTGTAAGTTATTCTCTGACTTTCACCCATGTTCCATGACATGTTTTCAACACCATCCCCCCCCCCCTGGTCTGTCCTCGCTTTCTCTCTCAAATAAATAAAAATATTTTTAAAAGGAATAAAGCCAGATTCAAAGATTTCAAAATTTAGAAAGTCAGATGCTGGCACACTCTGAGGAATGAGTCTAGACAATATAATGACAGCATTCTAAGTAGAGTCAAGGCTTATACAATGCTCATAGTTTAAGATACTGAAGGGCCAAGGTGTCTCTGGTATAACACTTGCCTAGCATGTCCACACTGTTAATTCTTGAATTCAACTGGATTGGGTCCTCAACAGCACAAAAACTATAAAAAGATAAAACACAAGATTTCTAGAGATACAGTGACACATTTGCTATTGTATGGTTCTTATACTTGAAAGCAGTGAGCTGGGAGAAGTATGGTGGCCTTGACAATCCTATTGCTAGGTAGAAGGTTAAAGTAGGAAGGACCGTGAGTTGAGTTACACAGCAAGACCCTGGTTTGTTTTTTGTTTTAATAAAAGCACAGAGTTACTTTAGGAAAGTTAATATGTAGTGGCAATACATTTTGACTCTAAAGTATTGCTAGAATTCATCCATAGCTAAGAAATTAAATATATATCTGATCTATATACTATGCATCTACTAACATGTCCAAATCCAACTTCAAAACACCCACTATTAGCTCACACTTCTCACCTTTCTTAACTTTTGATGCACCCACATTAAATGCATAATCTCATTGCTACAGTTTCTATGCATTGTTGCCCTTAAACTCACGACAAAAAGGCTTATAGGGGACCAGGAAACTGATTCTTGACTTATAATCCAGTTACAGCTTCTTCAGCTTAGCAGGAGAGTCCACACCAACACCAGGAGCCAAGGAAACTAGCCATTCCATTTGCATGCATCCTCAAGACTACGGAGTGAGGGACAACCCTACTTGCCAGAACAGCATGACTGACCAAGTATATAGAAAGATGCCAAGTTCCCTAACCAGCTCCCTCCATCTTATTCACTTACCAGGGACTAACCTCACCAAACATGGTCTGGGCCTTCTCTATCAACTAATCTCTCCTACAGGTTCCCTGGGGCTTAATACAACTTTCTACAGACATGCCCAGAGATTTAACCCTCAACCACTGAGCTGACATCTGTGCTAATAATAGACTCATTTTTTATACGTTTGATAAAAGAATATGCTAGAGGGCACGCTGGCTCATCAGAGAAGTTCACTAAGAAGATTGATGCTGGAGAATTGACATGAGTTTGAAGCTAGCCTGGGCACAATAATGAGTTTCAGGCCAGCGTGTGTTATAGAATGAAACCATGTCTCAAAACCAGCAACAACAAAATCTAAACCATGGGACAGCAAATATCATACATTTTAACAAGCCAGTCTTATATATTTGTTAGAGTTAAGATGAACGCATGAAAAGTGAAAATGTCAACAAACCAATTAATATTTGCATTTTAGCAAAGATTGCCAATGTCCTCAACCAAATAAATGGACACTGGTGTTTAAGTATTTCAGTCTCGTTCACATCTTTTCAAGGAAAATATTATCCTTCACTGACCTGCACAGCAGCTGGGAAACCATAGCTCCCTCCCTGGGACTGGGAAAGCTGACCCAAGAACAAGAAATATTAGTGCTATGAATCTTGTCTTGTTTGAATTAAAAAGCTAATTTTAGTTTAAAACCTGCCTGTCTTAATGAAGAGCTTTTATGCTCAAAGCTTAGCTTCCATTTATATTTAAAACATTGTAATTGAAAAGAAAATGCCACAAAGATTTCAAAAGCAATACCCTAGACACAATTTTCCTAAAAACAATAATAGCAACAATATAACCAAGGCATTAAAGCATACAGTCAAGAATGTCAGCTTTCATTATAGTTCTTAGCTATTCCTGCATCCCATTTCTGAATTAAAATATAATAAAGCTTAGAAAACTGTCATAGCAACATCTGCTCCCAAATAACAATTTGTCAAAACTTGGATGTTTATGATACTTTCTGCCCCATTTAATTGAAATTAAACTAGTTCATAGTCACATATAAACACACATGTACATCTCTAGGGTTGCTTACAACGCATTTTAATAAGATCTTTATGGTCTCCAAAACTCTATAGCAGACTGTCATGGTGTGAGTGTGAATTTCCCACCACCACAAGCTCATGTATTTGAACATTGAGTTCCCAGATGGTGTTGCTGTTTGGAAAGGTTAAGGAACTTTTATGAGGTAGAGAACCTTACAGGAGGAAATATGCAACTGGCCTCACTTCCTATTTCCTTTTTCTCTATCTGTTCCTTTAGCATGGCTGCAAGATAAAGGCTGGCCTTCTGCTTCTGTTGTCATGCCTTCTCTGCCTGTTGAAATATGTTTCTAGCCTTGTTGAACTCCCTTCGTTCTGGAACCATAAGTTAAAAACAATAAATGCTTTCTCCCCTACGTTGCCTTGATCAGAGTATTTTGTCACAGCAATGAAAGACTAACTGGAACATGATCTGTGAGGGCTCTTGGGAAGGCCCCCCCTACTTCAGAATGATAGAGAATACAAAGTCACACCAAAGCCAGCACATAATATATAAAGGGTATTTATTATCAGCAAGCAGGAAACCAAAATAGGCAAGAAGTATGAAGCATGACTGACTCAGACAGAAAAGCAGAGATGCAGAGAAGCAGACAGACACACACACACACACACACAGAGAGAGAGAGAGAGAGAGAGAGAGAGAGAGAGAGAGAGAGAGAGAGAGAGGCAGAGAAGGAGACAAGGAGAGAAAATCTAGCTTTTGGGGTCTCTTATTGGACGTGGTTATGTGACTGGGATGAGAAAGGGGCAGAAGCGTGACTATAGGCTAGGGGTATGTAGTTGGAAGAGTACTGGGATGGGAAGGGGGGCTTACCCCAGGGTGGGTGAAAGTCCTTGGGAGAATGTTCCAGTTTATCTTAGTTGCAAGTGCATTAGGGCTGTGGAGCTGTCCTGGGGAGGATGGAGCTGCCTTATCTAAGTAGACTGGAAACTGTGAAAAGTTCTTTGTCTGAACGCCTAATATCTAACATTATCCTAGTAAAGTAAACATGAAAAGGTCCTGTTTTTAAGGGTTTCCAACAAATTATTTGCTTAACAAAAATGATCATTACAATATATAGTGTTATGTTATAGGCATATAGAAAACATTGTGAAAAGTTATCTTAAACTCTTAACCTAATGCACTAAAACCAATGTAATCTCAGAAAGCTGATAGGTTATTCTTGGGTTAGGAGACAAATAGAAAGTCTTTTCAAATAAGGACCTCCAGGCCTGGGTCCTGCCCCAGACCCCAGCCCCTTGCCTCCAGTCCCACCCACACGCAGCGACCCCCAGCTGCCAGGTCCCAGGTCCCCAGGTGAGTCCGTCTGCCCAAGCCAGCCCCCCAACCCGTACCCTGTCTCCCAGCCGCACCCAGGTGGCCTCCAGCTTCGCCTGGGCCCGACCCTGGACTACAGCCCCTTTCTTCCTACAGCCGGCGCCTGCGCCAGACAGGACCTGCTCACATTCCTCCATCTCTGGAGCTTGGATGGGCCCTAAGCCAAGTCCCAGGTCCCAGGTGAAGAATTCTGCCATCAACATCAGAATCTCTGCCTCTCTGGTCCACTGGAGACCTACGCACGTGGTCCAGGGAAGAAACACTGCTACTCAGAATTCAATAGAGTCCAAAGGAAACTCAAGCAAAACACTAAGGGACAAAGGCCATTCATCTGGAGTCCCCTACAATCATCCTATCACATGGGAGAGATTTTTCACAGGCAGCCCAAAGATAAGTAAACCTCCTTTTTTTCACCTTACTGATCCTTTCTAGTATCAATTGCTGTAGATCAACTTCTCCATACAGCCACCCCCAAAACATATACAACTCCAGGGAGTACACCACTCACCCTCACATAGCACCAGGATACTAAATCGCAAAAGTGCACTACCATACTAATATTTACCACTTGTCTACTTAACCTGACATAACTGATGTATTAACAGCCTAATAGCCTCACTTAGGAAATTACAATAACAATAGACAAACCAAGGTAAGCACTAGTAATAACTGGCAAGGGTAATAATACCAACTAAATCAGTTCAGTGAAAAACACACAGAAACTGAAAGGTCCTAAGAAACAAAACAACAATGCCCAACTCAAAGTGCAGACCCATGAGAAACAAAACCCAAGAAGACCAATCTCCCACAGAAAAAAATTAACCCCATAATGATGGATTCTGACCAGAACAAATTCACAGAAAATAGCCAAGAAAGCCAGACCCAACACAATGACTTTCAGAGTATGATCATTACCATGATTAATACTATGAAAGAGGAAGTCCGAGAAGAGTTAAACAACTGAATCAACCACTTTGAACAGGAACACAACAGGCACTTGGAGGAGTTCAGAAAAACAGTTCAAGAAACAAAAATAGGCGTAGAGCAGTTAAAACAGTCTCAGGCAGAGTTTAAAATTGAACTAAAAGACAAATTATCTTCAACCTAAAACTCAACAGAGAGTCTTATCAGCAGAACAAATGAAGCAGAAAACAGAGTTTCAGATCTTGAAGACAAAGTGGGAGAATTAACCAGCTCAATGGAAGAGATTGTTAAAGCCAAAAAGATACTTGAGAGGAACATTCAAGAGATATGGGACACCCTGAAGAAGCCTAACGTGCGCATTCATGGAATACCAGAACAAGAATCCCAAAATACCCACCTGAGGAAATATTTCAATTCATCATAAATGAAAACTTCCTACAACTAAAGAATGAGAGCCCCATCCAAATACAAGAGGCATTTCGCACTCCAAACAGATATGACCAAAATAAAAGATCGCCACGGCAAATAATAGTCAAAACACTCCACATTCAAGACAAAGAAAAGGTGCTGAGAGCTTCAAGAGAAAAAAAGCAAGTCACTTTTAAAGGTAAACCTATTAGAATAACAAATGACTACTCACTGGAAACAGTAAAAGCAAGAAAGCTTGGAAAGATGTATTTCAAGTATTAAATGAGCAAAAATGTCAACCCAGGCTGACATACCCCGCACAACTATCTGTCATGATTGAGGGAGAAAGAAAAGTTTTCCAGCACAAAGACAACTTGAAAGGATACATGTCTACCAAACCAAGCCTCTAAAAAATGCTAGAAATGATACTCAAGCTTGAAGAAAAGAACAAGCGTATCCAGGAGTACGGAAGGAAAGTATAATATCACCAAAACATAAATATCAAACAATACACTTACAAAATCCACTAAACATAAAAAATGTCCAGAATTAAAAATAATTTCTCCATTATAACATTAAATGTCAATGGTATTAATTCACCATTAAGAGACACAGATTACAAACTTGGATTAAAAACCACAATCCAACAATCTGCTGCCTTCAGGAAACTCATCTCACCATAAAAGATAAGCACATCCTAAAAATGAAAGGCTGGTCCAAAATCTTGCAAGCTAATTGGGCAGGGGTATCAATTATGCTTTCAGACAAAGTGGACTTCAAACCAAAGAAAATCATAGGAGACACACAGATGGATACTACATTTTAGTCACAGGTACAATTCACCAGGAAGAATTCACAATACTGAACATATATGCATCCAATACGGGCCCCTTCACATTCATTAAGAAAACCCTACAGCGTCTAAAGCAAGAAATCAACCCCCAAACGATAATTCTTGGGGACATCAACACTGCCCTCTCAAAATGGAATAGGTCAACAGGTCAAAAGCCTAACAGAGACATTTTGGAACTTAATCAAACCCTTAAAGAAATGGACCTTACAGATCTTTATCGAACTTTTCATCCACGCACCGAAGAATACACATTTTTCTCAGCAGCACATGGAACGTTTTCCAAAATAGATCACATATTGGGCAACAAAATGAATCTACACATATACAGAAAAGTTGAAATTCTAACCTGTGCCCTATCAGACCACCACGGCCTAAAGCTGGACATCCACAACACATCAAACAAGAGAATATACACTAACTCCTGGAAACTTAACAATATGATGCTGATGGGAACTGGATTTAGGAAGAAATTAAAAAAGAAATTCAAGATTTCCTGAAAGAGAACAATAATGAAAATACAACTTACCAAAATCTCTGGGACACAATGAAAGCTGTCCTAAGAGGTACGTTCATAACTCTTAATGCCTACATCAAACAAAAAAATGGAAACATCAGAAATAAATAACTTAGCAATACAACGTAAAGCTTTAGAGAAACTAGAACAATCCAACCCCAAAAGTAGTAGAAGAGAGGAGATTAGCAAAATAAGGGGAGAAATATCTGAAACCGAGATTAGGAAAACGATAGAGAAAATCAACCAGTCAAAAAGCTGGTTCTTTGAAAAAATCAATAAGATTGATATACCCCTAGCTAAATTAACCAAAAGCAAGAAAGAAAAAACCCAAATTAACAAAATTAGAAATGAACATGGAGTTATCACTACTGATACCCAAGAAATCCAGAGAATTATAACATCATATTTCAAAAAGTTATACTCCGTGAAGTTTGACAACACAAAAGAGATGGATGAATTTCTAAGTAAACACAACTTACATAATTGAATCAGGAAGTTGTGATTACTTAAATAGTCCCATAACATATGAGGAAATTGAAGAAATAATCTCAAATCTTCCCACCAAAAAATGTCCTGGACCAGATGGATTCAGCACAGAATTCTACTAGACATTTAAGGAGTTAATAACACCAATACTCCTTAAACTGTTCCATCAAATAGCAAAGGAAGGAACACTACCAAATTCCTTCTATGAAGCTAATATTTTCTTAATCCCAAAACCTAATAAAGATTCACTTAGAAAAGAAAACTATAGGCTAATCTCTCGGATGAACACAGATACAAAGATTCTCAAAAAGTTTTAGCAAATCAGATTCAAAAACATATCAAAAAGACCAAGTAGGCTTTATCCCAGGCACATAAGGTTGGTTCAACATACGCAAATCAATAAATGTAATTCACCATATAAACCAGTCCAAAGTTCAAGACCACATGATACTATCAATAGACACAGAAAAAGCTTTTGACAAGATCCAACAGCCTTTTATGATCAAAACGCTAGAGACAGTAGGAATGGAAGGAACCTTTATCAATATAATAAAAGCTGTATAAAACAAGCCCTAGCAAGGATTATGCTCAATGGGGAAAAACTGGAAGCATTCCCACTTCGATCAGGAACTAGACAAGGCTGTCCACTCTCACCACTTCTATTCAATATTGTACTGGAAGTCTTAGTGAAGCCATAAGACAAGAAAGGGACATAAGAGGGATTCAAATCGGCAAGGAAGAAGTCAAGCTATCCCTATTTGCAGATGACATGATCTTATACCTGAGTGATCCCAAAACCTCCACCAGGAAGCTCCTGGAACTAATACAGAGGTTCAGCAGGGTGGCAGGTTACAAAATAAATGTACAAAAGTCAGTGGCCTTCCTATATGCCCAGAATGAAAGAAGTGAAAAAGTCCTGAGAGAAACAATCCCATTTACTATAGCCCCTAAAAAAATGAAATACCTTGGTATAAACCTAACCAAGGAAGTAAGAGACCTTTACAATGAAAACTTTAAAACCCTAAAGAAATAAATTGCAGAAGACACCAGAAGGTGGAAGGACCTCCCATATTCCTGGATTGGCAGAATCAACATCATAAAAATGGCCATCCTAACTGAAGGCAATATAGAGATTCAATGTTATACCAATTAAAATCCCAAAGCAGTTCTTTAAAGAAGTCAACCAAACAATCTCAAAATTCATATGGAGGCACAGAAGCCCCAGGATAGCAAAGACAATCCTGAGGAACAAAAACGCAGCTGGAGGTATCACCACACCATACCTTAGTCTATACTGTAAATCCATAGTTATAAAAACAGCCTGGTATTGGCTCCAAAATAGACACACAGATCAATGAATAAGGGTTGAAGACCCAGATATAAGCCCACAAAATTACAGCCATTTGGTCTTTGACAAAGGGGCCCAAAAAATTCAATGGAAAAAGAACAGTATCTTCAACAAATGGTGCTGGCAAAACTGGATCTCCACATGCAGAAGATTAAAACTGGACCCATACTTGTCACCATATACAAGAATGAATTCCAAATGGAGCAAGGACCTTGATATAATGCCAGAGACTATAAAAACCATAGTTGAAAGAGTAGGGAACTCCCTTGAGTTGATTGGGCTAGGCCAGCAGTTCCTAAACAGACATCCAATGGCACAGTCACTACAACCAACACTCAACAGTTGGGATCTTGTGAAGTTAAAGAGCTTCTGTTCAGATAAAGAGATTGTAACACGAGCTCAAAGGCAACTCACAGAATGGGAGAAAATCTTCATTAACCACATATCTGATAGAGCTCTACTATCCAGAGTGCACAAAGAACTTAGAAAACTAATACCAAGGAAACTAATGGCCCAATTAAAAAATGGGCCCTGGAACTTTAAAGAAACTTTATCAGGGATGAAATTAAAATGTCTATCAAATATCTTAAAAAATGCTCCACTTCTTTAGCCATCAGGGAAATGCAAATCAAAACTTCCCTGAGATATCATCTCACCCTGGTCAGGATAGCAAAAATCCACAATACAAACAACAACAAATGCTGGAGAGGATGTGGAGAGAGGGGAACTCTCCTACATTGCTGGTGGGAATGCAGACTCGTACAGCCACTCTGGCGAGCCGTCTGGAGATTCTTAAAGAAATTAAAGATTGAAATGCCATATGACCCTGCTATTCCACTATTGGGAATAACCCCCCATGCAGCAGAGGTTCACTTCGATAGCACAACCACAACCATGTTCATAGCAGCACTGTTCACAACAGCAAAGTCATGGAATCAACCCAAATGTCCAACACTTGACGAGTGGATAAGGAAAATGTGGTACATCTATACAATGGAGTACTACTCAGCCATCAAAAATGATGAATTACTAGAATTTTCCGGGAAATGGATGTCATTAGAAACAATTATATTAAGTGAAGTATCCCAGACCCAGAAAATTAAGCACTGTATGTACTCCCGAATAGGTGGCTCCTAGTACCAAACCCACCCAGCCCATCTTGAGACACTCAAAGATAAATCTATGTAATACCTACAGTAATTGCAAGGATTATGAATAGGAGGAATGGGGTAGGAGGGCCACACCAGAAACAATGAGAGAGGGGACCATGTTACAGCAGAGAAAATAGGCCTCCATCAAGGTTTGCAAGTAAGTAATGAGACACCTGGTTAAGATCACAGACGTTCGTTCCTGATCATTTACAACTGAGGGGGTATGAACTCACCGGAAGGGGAGGCCACATAGTTTGGCAGATAAAAAGTAACCATTTTGCAAATGGGTGATTGACCCCTCCCTCACTGTGGTTTCCTACTTTTATTACATCTACCCTTGAATGTGCTCTTATAACAAGACTCCAGTTTAACAGCTTTTTGTCTCTGGCCAGGGGGTGACATACAATGCCCATCAGAATGGAGTGAAAGGCATTGCAGGAGCAGCAAAACTGCAAAAGAAAATCAACAAACCACAATCCAGAACTTCAGAGGCTCTTTATCAACCACCTAGAACTAGGCCAGCCTAATCTCTCCCCATCCTGAAGCTCAGGGACATTTGCGGAAGAGGGGGCGGTAAGAGTGTAAGAGCAAAAGGATGGGAGGAGCAATGTTTGCAAGATACTCCACACAAGTTAGGGCCGAAGCAATCATAATTGGACTTTGCATGCCCTGCGCAATGTCCAACACACTGTTGACCTCACAAAGTCTAGCATCTGCTAAAGGCACCAAGATCCTTGGAGGCAAGGGATTGACAGCCACAGTAGTGTTCCTATGCTTAATGGGAACACAGGAAAGGGTTCAGGGAAATGCCACTGGGTCCTTGTAGGTCATCGGAGAGGAGGGCCCAGAGGAGAGTCTGGCATGCACATTAAAGGACTCTCTGAGGACGTTGACAAGTGGTAGTCCTACTGTTTACACTCACAGTCAATGTTCATACCTAGTTTTATAAGCTGTTCTGTAACATAGTGTAGCAAAAAGAAAAAAGGAAAAAAAAAGTCCAAGTCATGTTCTGCAGGTGTGTCCAAAGGTATGTTGGTCATTAAGTATTGTGCAGTGCATTATTTATTATCCCTAGGAGAGATGAAATTTGAGAGGTGATCATGTCTTTTTAAGGAAGCTTACATAATGCTTTGCTTTTTTCTTTGGTACCATTGGTATTATAATAAAGAGCAATTTGTAACTGAGTGGCACTAATGGAAGGAAGTGCTGCTCAAAGGAAGTATGAAGTTATATATTTAATTTTTTAATTTTAACTTTTAATTTTTTTGCTGTGAAGGTCAAGATGAAATTTACCACACATATCATACTTGCTCATTCTTTTCCTTTTTGACTGTATGGGGTTCCCACACTTGCGCATATACACATCCAGACAGTCTGACAATCTCCACGTTAGTGTGAATGCCTCTTTCCTGAGGCACAGCAATAATAAGGCAGCTATTGAATGTGAAGGGTCCCTTTGGAAAACTAACCTACTGGGAGGGTTCTTGCCAGACAGAACTGCAGTTCCATTGTCTCGTGGTCTTGTAATGCACTGGTATAAACAAAATAAATAGAAGAATAAATAAAAGAGTGAGAGAAGTGAGATTCAGGTACCTTTTTTAAATTAAAGGACTTTATAAGCTGTTCTGTAACATAGTGTAGCAAAAAGAAAAAAGGAAAAAAAAAGTCCAAGTCATGTTCTGCAGGTGTGTCCGAAGGTATCTTGGTCATTAAGTATTGTACAGTGCATTATTTATTATCCCTAGGAGAGATGAAATTTGAGAGGTGATCATGTCTTTTTAAGGAAGCTTACATAATGCTCTGCTTTTTTCTTTGGTAACATTGGTATTAAAATAAAGAGCAATTTGTAACTGAGTAACTTTGTTACTTTAGCCACAAGCTAAAACAGCATTATCTCAGCTCTAAACTAGCCTTGATGTTTACAGACAGGACTTTGTAAATGTATTGTTTTTCTTTGTTGTGATGTCCTTTTATTTTTTTCTTTGAAAACTGCTATCATGTAAGATAAAATGTAAATTGCTGCCAATTGTAGTAATGATGCTTTTAATAAAAGTGACCCATGATATGCAGAGAAAAAAAAAAAGGACTCTCTGAGGATTGGGGGGGAGGTACAGGGGGATCGTGAGGGAGGGGGAGCAGGGGGTTCGGGAGGAGGAGAAGAGAGGGAGGGAACTGGTATACCTATTAAGCTTGTATGAGCATAAATAGTAAAAAATGTTAAAAAAAATAAGGACCTCCAAACAAATCCCCATTCCAATTATTTTCTTTTTTAAAATTTATTTATTTATTTATTTCTTCCATTCATATAAAATTGATAAGTACCCCATTCCCCTCCCTCCCTTCACCCCTCCCTGGATCCCCTTACTCCTTCCCACTCTTTCCGCTTCTCTTCCCCCCCTCCTTCCTTTTCTCCCAGTGCCTCCTCCCTCCCATTCCTGGAACATCCTGTTGTGTGCATGTCAAACTTCCCTCTGGGTCCTCCTCTCTGATGAGGTGTAAGGACTCAATAGATTTGCCTAGAGCTCTTTTTTGTGTTCCCCTTTAGTACAGGAACACTATTGTGACTGTTAATCCCTTTCCTCTAAGGATCCTAGTGCCTGTGATCCATGCTAGACTTTGGGGGGGGGGTCAATGATATGTTGGTCATTGCGCAGGTCATGCAAAGTCCTTTTATGATTACTTCGGCCCTATGTAGTGTCTTGCATATCATTGCTCCTTCCCATCTTTAGGCTCTTACAATCCTACCACCCCCTCTTCTACAAATTTCCCTGAGCTTTAGGATGGGGAGAGATTAGGGTGGCCTGGTTCTGGATGGTTCGATTTTCTGAATTATGGTTTGTTGATTTTTTTTCCAGTTTCACTGCTCCTGCACCGCCCTTGACTCCATCCTGATGGGTACTGTATGTCACCTCCTGGCCAGAGATAAAAGGCTGTTAAAATAGATTCATTATAAGAGTAGATTCAAAGGTAGATGGAATAAGAGTAGGAGACTGCTGTGAGAGGGGCCATTCTCCTTTTTGCAGGATGGTTACGTTCTATCTGCCAGAATCTATGCCCGCCCCTTCTGGTGAGATCATACCCCATCAGTTGCAAATGATCAGGAAGGAAAGTCTGTGAGCTTAACCAGATGTCTCATTACTTACTTGCAGTCCTTGATGGTGGCCTATTTTCTCTGCTGTAGCTTGATCCCCTCTCTCCTTGTTTCTGGCGGGGCCCTCCTTCCCCTTCCCTCCCTGCTTATAGTCTTAGCAATTATTGTAGGTATTACAGACATTTGTCTTTGTGTCTCCAAGTGGGTTTGGTATTAGGATCCACCTATTAGGGAGTATATACGGCACTTAAATTTTTGTGTCTGGGATACTTCAGTCAATATAATTGTTTCTAATTCCATCCATTTCCTGGCAAATTGCACTAATTCATCATTTTTGATGGTGAGTAATATTCCATTGTATAAATGTACCACATTTTCCTTATCCACTCATCAACTGTTGGGCATTTGGGATGATTCCAAGACTTTGCTATTGTAAACAGTGCTGCTATGAATATGCTTGTGCTATCGAGGTGAATTTTTGGTGTATGGGGGATTATTCCCAAAAGTAGAATAGCAGGGTCATATGGCATTTCAATCTTTAACTTTTTTAAGAATTGCCAGACAGCTCGCCAGAGTAGTTTTATGAGCCTGTATTACCACCAGCAATGTAAGAGAATTCTCTTCTTGCCACATCCTCTCCAGCATTTGGTGCTATTTGTATTGTGGATTTTTGTCATCCTGACCGGGGTGAGATGATATTTCAGGGAGGTTTTGATTTGCATTTCCCTGATGGCTAAGAATATGGAGCATTTTTTAAGATACTTGTTAGACATTTCTTTCCTGTTAAAGTCTTTCAAGTTCTAAGATCCATTTGTTTTCATGGTGTTTAGTTTTCTAAGTTCTTTGTGCACTCTTGATAATAGAGCTCTATCAGATATGTGGTTAGTGAAGATTTTCTCCCATTCTGTGGATTGCCTTTGTGTTCATATTACAATCTCTTTATCGAACAGAAGCTTTTTAATTTCATAAGGTACCATCTGTTGAGTGTTGGTTGTAGTGACTGTGCTACTGGATATCCGATTAGGAAATTTTGGCCTAGTCCAATCAGCTCCAGGAAATTCCCTACCCTTTCAACTAAGGTTTTTATAGTCTCTGACCTTATATTGAAGTCCTTAATCCATTTGGTATTAAGTCTAATACATGATGACAAATACGGGTCAAATTTTAATCTTCTCATGTGGAGATCCAGTTTTGCCAGCACCATTTGTTGAAGATGCCGTTCTTTTTCCATTGGATTTTTTGGGCCCCTTTGTCAAAGACCAAATGGCTGTAGTTGTGTGAGTTTATATCTGGGTTTTCAACCCTAATCCTTTGATCTGTGTGTCTATTTTGAAGCCAGTACCAGGCGTTTTTATAACTACGGATTTGTAGTATAAACTAAGAATTGGTGTGGCGACAACTCCAGCAGTATTTTTGTTACTCAGCATTCCTTTTGCTATCCTGGGTCTTTTGTGCCTCCATATGAATTTTGAGATTGTTTGATCAACCTCTTTAAAGAACTGCTTTGGGATTTTGATTGGTATAGCATTGAATCTCTATATTGCCTTTGGTAGGATGGTCATTGTTATGATGTTGATTCTGCCAATCCAAGAACATGAGAGGTCTTTCCACATTCTGGTGTCTTCTGCAATTTATTTCTTTAGGGTTATAAAGTTTTCATTGTAAAGGTCTCTTACTTCCTTGGTTAGGTTTATACCAAGGTATTTCATTTTTTGGGGGGCTATAGTAAATGGGATTGTTTCTCTCAGGGCTTTTTCACTTCTTTCATTCTGGGCATATAGGAAGGCCGTTGATTTTTGTACATTTATTTTGTAACCTGCCACCCTGCTGAACTTCTGTATTAGTTCCAGGCGCTTCCTGGTGGAGGTTTTGGGATCACTCAGGTATAAGATCATGTCATCTGCAAATAGGGATAGCTTGACTTCTTCCTTGCCAATTTGAATCCCTCTTATGTCCCTTTCTTGTCTTATGGTTTCCCTAAGACTTCAAGTACAATATTGAATAGAAGTGGTGAGAGTGGACAGCCTTGTCTAGTTCCTGACTGAAGTGGGAATGCTTCAAGGTTTTCCCCATTGAGTATAATCCTTGCTGTTGGCTTGTTGCATACTGCTTTTATTATATTGATAAAGATTCATCCCATGCCAACCTTCTCTAGGGTTTTGATCATAAAGAGCTGTTGGATCTTATCAAAAGCTTTTTCCGCATCTATCGAGAGCATCATGTGGTTTTGGACTTTGGTTTGGTTTATATGGTGAATTACATTTATTGATTTGCATATGTAGAACCAACCTTGTGTGCCAGGGATAAAGCCTACTTCATCCCCGTGAATGATCTTTTTGATATGTTTTTGAATCTGATTTGCTAAGACTTTTTGAGAATTTTTGCATCTGTGTTCATCAAAGAGATTGGCCCATAGTTTTCTTTTTTAAGTGTATCTTTATTAGGTTATGGGATTAAGACAATATTAGCTTCATAGAAAGAATTTGGTAGTGTTCCTTCCTTTACTATTTGATGGAACAGTTTAAGGAGTATTGGTGTTATTAGCTCCTTAAATGTCTGGTAAAACTCTGCGCTGAATCCTTCTGGTCTAGGATTTTTGGTGGGAAGATTCAAGATTACTTCCTCGATTTCCTCATATGTTATAGGACTATTTAAATAATTCAAAACTTCCTGATTCAGTTTAGGTAAGTTGTGTTTACTTAGGAATTCATCTATTTCTTTTGTGTTGTCAAACTTCACAGAGTATAAATTTTTGAAATAGGACGTTATAGTTATCTGAATTTCTTGGGTATCAGTAGTGATAACTCCATTTTCATTTCTAATTTTGTTAATTTGGGTTTTCTCTCTCTTGCTTTTGGTTCATTTAACTAGGGGTGTATCAACCTTATTGATTTTTTCAAAGAACCAGCTTTGTGACTGGTTGATAATCTGTATCATTTTCCTTATCTCAATTTCAGATATTTCTTCCCTGATTTTGCTGATCTCCTCTCTTCTACTGCTTTTGGGATTGGATTGCTCTAGTGTCTCTAAAGCTTTAAGCTGCTTTATTAAGTTATTTAATTATGATGTTTCCATTTTTTGGATGTAGGCATTAACAGCTATGAACTTACCTCTTACAACAGTTTTCATTGTGTCCCAAACATTTTGGTAAGTAGTGTTTTCATTATCATTCACTTTCAGGAAATCTTGAATTTCTTTGATAATTTCTTCTTGAATCCAATTCTCATTCAGCATCGTAGTGTTAAGTTTCCAGGAGTTAGTGTATTTTCTGTCGTTTGTTGTGCTGTGGATGTCAAGCTTTTGACCATGGTGATCTGATAGGGTACAGCTAAAATTTCAACTTTCCCGTATATGTGGAGATTCATTTTGTGGCCCACTATGTGATCTATTTTGGAGAAAGTTCCATGTGCTGATGAGAAAAATGTGTATTCTTTGGTGCGTGGATGAAAAGTTTGTAGAGATCTGTAAAGTCCATTTCTGTAAGGGTTTGATTAAGTTCCCAAGTGTCTCTGTTAAGTTTTTTACCTGTTGATCTATCCCATGTTGAGAGGGCAGTGTTACAATCACCAAGAATTATCACTTGGAGATTGATTTCTCACTTTAGACGCTGTAGGGTTTGCTTAATGAATGTGGAGGGGCCTGTAATAGGTGCATATATGTTCAGTATTGTGATATCTTCCTGATTAATTGTTCCTGTGACTAAAATGTAGTATCCATCTGTGTCTTATGATATTTTTTGGTTTGAAGTGCACTTTGTCTGATAGCATAATGGCTACCCCTACCTGTTTTCTGGTTCCATTAGCTTGCAGAATTTTGGACCAGCCTTTTACTTTTAGGATGTGCCTATCTTTTGTGGTGAGATGAGTTTCCTGACGGCAGCAGATTGATGGGTTGTGGTTTTTGATCCATGTTTGTTGTCTGTGTCTTTTGATTGGTGAGTTAATTCCATTGACATTTAATGTTATAATGGAGAAATTATTTTTAATTCCGTACTTTTTTATGTTTAGTGGATTTTGTAAGTGTACTATTTGACTTTTAGGTTTTGGTGATATTATACTTCCCTTCTGTCCTACTGAATACGCTTTTTTTTCTTCAAGCTTGAGTATCATTTGTAGCATTTTTTGAAGGCCTGGTTTGGTAGACATGTAAGGTTTGAGGTTGTCTTTGTGCTGGAAAACTTTTCTTTCTCCCTAGATCATGACAGATAGTTTTGCTGGGTATATCAGCCTGGGTTGACATTTTTGTTCATTTAATACTTGAAGTACATCTTTCCAACTCTTCTTGCTTTTACTGTTTCCATTGAGAAGTCATTTGTTATTTTAGTTGGTTTACCTTTAAAAGTGACTTGTTTTCTTTCCCTTGAAGCTCTCAGCACCTTTACTTTGTCTTGAATGTGGAGTGTTTTGACTATTATTTGCCATGGAGAGTTTCTATTTTGGTCATATCTGGTTGGGGTGCAGAATGCCTCTTGTATTTGGATGGGCCTCTCATTCTTTACATGAGGGAAGTTTTCCTTGATGATAGTTTGAAAAATTTCCTTAGGTGTGGTATTTTGGGATTCTTGCACTGCTATTCCATGAATGTGCATGTTAGGCTTCTTTAGGGTGTCCCATACCTCTTGAATATTTCTCTCAAGTATGTTTTTGGCTTTAACAATCTCTTCCATTGAGATGGTTAATACTCTCATTTTGTTTTCAAGGTCTGAAATTCTATTTTATGCTTCATTAGTTCTGCTGATAAGACTCTCTGTTGAATGTAACTTGTCTTTTAGTTCAGTTTTAAACTCTGTTTGAGTCTGTTTTAACTGCTCTGTGCCTGTTTTTGTTTCTTGAACTGTACTTCTCAACTCCTCCAAGTGTCTGTTGTGTTCCTCTTCAAAGCAATTGATGTAGTTATTTAATTCCTCCCAGATTTCTTCTTTCATAGTATTGATCATGGTAATGATCATGCTTTAAAAGTCGTTATCCTGGACCTGGCTTTCTTGGCTATTTTCTGTGAAATTGTTTTGGTTTGAATCTATCATCATGGGGTTAATTCTTTTGGTGGGAGATTTGTCTTCTTGGGTTTTTTTTCTCATGCATCTGTGTTTTGACTTGGGCATTGTTGTTTTGTCTCTTAAGACCTTTCAGATTCTGTGTGATTTTAAATGAACTGATCTAATTAGTATTACTACTCTCTGGCAGTTATTACTAATGTTTGCCTTGCAGTTGGGTATGTTTGTCTGTTGTTATTATTTCCTGGATGAAGGTATTATGCTGTCAATACATCAATTAAGACAGGTTTAGTAGACAGGAAGTGAATATTAGTGTGGTAGTGCACTTTTATGATTTAATACCTTGATGATATGTGAAGGTGAGTGGTATAGTCCTTGAAGTTTTATATGGTTTGGGGGTGGCTATATGGAAAAATTAATCTACAGTGATTAATAATTGAAAGAAGCAAGATGGTAAAAAGGGGTTTACTTATCTTTGGGCTGGCTGTGAAGAATCTCTCCCATGTGATAGGATGATTTTAGAGGACTTAGATGTATGCTGCTTGTCCCCTAGAGCTTTGCTTCGGTTTTCTTTGGACTCTGTTGAATTCTGAGGAGCAGTGTGTCATCCCTGAAATGCAGGGTGACTGGGAGCATCCGGGATGGGCGGGCGGGTGGACCAGCAAAGGGGCTGGTGGCATGCTGGTGGAGCCCTTCACCTGGGACCTGGGTAGTGTCCTAGAGGCCCAGCCAACCCCAGGCAGGTTGGATGCTGCTCAGGCTGGCCAGGGGAGGAGCTGTGATGGGCTGGTGGGAGTTACCTAAGACACAGGGTGACTGGGAGCATCGGGGCAGGTGAGCGGGTAGATCAGCAAAGGGCATTTCAATTATTTTCAAAAACTCATATTAACTTATCAAGAACTTACCTTCTGAAAGTTTCCTTTTGGTTGTCCTAGCAATTGTGGAGAGGAAATAATGATATAGTGTACACACACATACACACACACACACACACACACACACACAAATATATAGATCTATCTCCTATCCCCACCCTGAATCCCTTCTCACCTTTGTGCTCCCTTTGCACTCATTTTCCTCTTTCTTCTATGTCTCCATACATGTTCAAGCAACTGAATTACCTCTAGGATCTCCATAATAGTTAGTACCTGAGCAATGCACATAATTGGCCAAGGAACCAATGACCAGCAGTGAGCAGAATATAAAGGTTCCCCCTCTCTTTTTCCTGCACCAGGCCCACACAGCTCCTCAGGGTAGCATCATTTCTGATGGGATCTTCTCTGTTCCATTGCAAAGTATTACTAGGCCAACTATTATAGAGGGCTAGTGGAAGTAAATGATGATATATTGAGATCTGGGTTATCATTGTCCTGAACAGTGACTCCATCTGACATGATCTCTACCTGTTCTCCAGTTCTTACATTCTTACTATCCCATCTTGCAGGGTTCACTGAGCCTTGAGATGGAGGTAGTTTAGATGAAGATCTTAGGTGATTATGAACTGTTTTTCCCTAAAATAATATTCAGTAGAGATTACAGAGAAGTATAAACATGGATTTTCACTATATTTATCCATCAAGGGCTTTATTTGTACATATTTAATTCCTTTGTGGAACCACTTGCTGTATTTGACAGTAGCATTGCTAACTTTCACCTTGTGTGCTGCTTTATGTTGGAATTCACTCTCTTTTTAGGGGAGTTAACTGTTGTTGTGAGAGAGAACCCAAAGTCAAGCAACTTAAACAATAAAGGGAGATTTATTCAGCTTATGGTTCCAGAGGGGAGAAGCAGTCTTTCAAAGCATAGGCAGTGTGCCTGGCCACCCAAAGTTGGAGGAGACTAAATCACTGCAGACATCTTGGAAGCTGAGAGCTGCAAGACTGCTTGATGTAAAAGCCGACTTCTCCTGGAGGTAGGGAGGGACTAATCCACCTCAAAGTCCACCCTTTGTGACTGCCTTCCTCCAGCAAGGCTCCACCTCTCAAGGTGCCATGACCTTGCTAAACAAATGAGACTGTGGGGGACCCATTTCAAACCATGACAGGGAGAAAAAGCAGACAATGATACTTTTGATAACACACACACACACACAGAAAAAGATACACATTGACACATATATATATACACAGACACCCACATATACACATAGAGACAGAGACAGACATGCACACACACACATACATGCATGCATGTGCACACACACACACACACACACACACACACAAGGATTCTGAAAGCAGATATGAGTTAAAATCATTAAATGTTTATAATATTGCTTGATTTCAGAGTTCATACACATTTTAAGATACTTTTTCTTCACTTATAAAATGGAGATGATCATAAAGTATGTATGAAGAGTTGATAAAGTAATGTTTAAGATGTGACCAATCCTAAATGTTTGCTAGAACTCCCCTAGTGACATACTTCCTTTATGCAAATTTTTAAAATTTTACTCTTCATCTTAAGCATGAATTTACCTTTATCTTGTCAGTTAAGTAATATGTTTGAGGTCATATATCATTGATATAAGCCAGGTTCTCTGACTCTACATACAATGATCCTTCTATTACATACAATCATGAAAGGAAAGACAAACAATAAGTCAATCATCACTAAAGAACCATTCAACTAATTAGTGAAAAGCCCATCAATCGAGAAGCAGCATGGTTTAGTTAACTGATCTTAGTAGTATATTGCTGATGCGTCATTTCATCAAACACATAATCTAAAATCTCCAATAATGTTATTCTTTATCTGACCTTCAAAGCAACTTGTGCCTTAACTAGAAATGATAGCATTAGCCTTGATCAAAAAGTTAATTGTCTACTCAGGTAAATAAGCTGAGAAATATAAAAGTACAGCCCTTACCATGGTTTCCAAACTGCAGTCACCAAGTTCAAAGCTTGGAACCTGTATTACCATCCATTATTTGCATTTCATACCAGGAATATTTGTTTAAGGCTGAATTTTGTTTTTCCATAGTATGTTGACATTGCTTAGTGAAATGGAAATCAGCATGTATGTGGAAATTATTCTATTTTATTATATTTTTTCTAGTTCTGTAGGCACAATGAGTAATTATCCTTATCTCCCCTTCCTCCTTCTTCCTCTTTCTTCCCTCTTTTTCTTTCATCAATCCATCCCACTCCCTCTCACCTTCCCATCTGTCTGCTTCTATGGGTCACAGTGTTTCCTCTAGATCATCTGCTCTAGTGGAGTTTCAGGTCCCTCTGGCAAATCAGTGACCCCTCCTTTGGCAGACCCACTGACAGAGGCATTCCCCCTCACCTTTCTAGTCCTAATCCCCAAGGTTTCTACTGCATTTAATCATTTATTCTGAGATCCCTGCTAGTCTACAGGGACATGTGGAACATGTTGGTGCATGTGGTCATAGTGCAGGTCTGCTAAAGACAGGTCTTATTGCAGTGAGTTCCTGGATGCAGCAGCCCTGTATTGAGTGGAATGTCTTATCCAGTAGTAGATTGCCCCATCTTTACACTCTTACAATCTTACTGCCCCGTCTTCTACAAGGTTCCCCAAACCTTGAAATGAGGAGAGACTTGGTTGGCTTGATTCTAGGTGAGCACTGCAAGGTGGTGGGTACTCTGCATTTTGATTGCTTACTGTTGTCTATTTCATTGCTATTCCAGTGTGCTCTGTCTATGTGTTGACATCCTCTCCTGTATAAAGATAAAATGAGAAGTGTTTAGATAGAAGTTTATTCTTGGGTATTTGTGGTTAAAGTTAGAGACAGAGGAGTTATCACAATGGATACCAAGGAAATTCAAAATATAATGTCACACTTTAAAAATTTATACAACATGAATTAGGACAATCATAAAGAAATGTACAGCTTTCTAAACACATACATCAAAGTTAAACCACAAGAACTGAATAATTTAAATAGTCTTTTAACAAGAGATGAAGCAGTAATTATGAATCTCCCTATGAAGAAAAGCCTAGAATCAGATGGAGTCAATGTTGAAATCTACCAGATAGTCAAAGAATAATTAATACCAATGTTCCAAAAACTATTCCACAGAAAAGAAAAGGAACACTTCCAAACTGCTCCTACAAATAAACATCACACTGATCCCAAATCCAAATAAAGGCATAACAAAAAAGGAAAAGTATAGGCCAATTTCATTGATGAATAAAGATGCTAAGATCTTCAACAAAAGACTAGCAAACTAGATTCAAAATCATATCAAAAGATCATCCACTGTGAGCAAATTGAGTTTATTTCAAATACATATGGTTGGTTCGATATATGTAAATCTATATAAATATATAATAAACCTGAAAACAAATACAAAGAAAAACCAACATGATTATTTCAATAGATGCTTAAAAAGCTTTTGGAAAAAATCTAACACCCCTTTATAATAAAGGCCCTGGAGAAAATGGGGTTGGAAGGGACAGTTATCAACATAATAAAGGCCATATACAATAAGCCAATGGCACAAATCATCCTAAATGGTGAAATACTGGAAACATTCCCACTCAGATTGGGAACTAAGGTAAGGCTGCTCCACTCTCACCAATCCTTTTCAGTGCTGTAACTTGCAGTCTTAGCTATGGCCATAAGACAAGAGAGGGAGATAAAAAGGATACAACTTGAGAAGAAGAAATCAAATTGTCCCCATTCACAGATGATATACATGATCCTATACCTCAAGGACCCTAAAAACTCTGTGAAGAAAACTCCAGAATCTAACAAATAAGTTCAGTACAGTGGGAAGATACAAAATTAATGTTAAAAATTAGTGGCTTTCTTATATACCAAGGATAAGCAAAGCAAGAGAGACCTGAAAAAGATAATACCACTCATCATTGCTCACAATTCCATTTTTCAAATACATAATTCAAATTTACTTTAAAATGGTTTTTATGAGTGAATTTATGCATGTATGTGTGTATTTGTGTGTGTGTGTGTGTGAATGCACATGTGTATAGGTACACATGAGTGCTTGTGCAGACGACTGAGTAGGCCAGAGGTTAATGTCACGTGTTTTCTATCCCTGTGACAGTTAAATATGGGTGTCTGTATGTGATATTGAAAGCTTCTGCCCTGGAGATATTTATAAAGAAGCAGCAGTTCAGCCCTCACCAAGTGTTATGGCTGCATTTTGGTGTCAACTTGAGAGTTGCAGACTGTTTGGGGCGCAGCTGTGAAGAGTTAATGGTTGTAATGGCTCCTGAACAAGTCTGCAGGTACTTGATAGATTGCTGTGGAAAACCCAGCCCGTTGTAGGTGGTACTTTCCAGTGGTAGACCAGATAAGAGGAAGTGCAAGGAGGGACTTGCCCTTATCCTATGTCGATTTGCTGCGGAGTTCACTCTGCAAGTGTCATTCACTGCTAAGGCATCATGGCCCTGTTTGCTGCTGCTGCTTCCATCCTTAGCTGACTCAGAGCTTCATCTTTTCCACCACATTGTTGCTGTTTCCACTGACTTTGGAGCCTGGTCTCTCGCCCTTGCTGCTATTTGCTGTTTGTCACTGATGTGAGTCCAGCTGTTCTTCACTGATGTCAGAACTCAGCATTTTCAGCCATCCAGAGAAGTAAAGGCTTGAGACCTTCTTGGGATCTTTTGGCTTTGTGGAACATTCTAGTCAAGAGCAAGTCAGCCGTGGGTGGCTACTTTGAAGAACACTATTTTTTATTGTGAGTTATTTTAATAAACTTATTTTTATATATTACATTCTATAGATTCTGTTTTTTTAGAGAACTTACAGCAAGCCTGTAGGATATTGTCTAATTTGTGGGGAGATTCCCAGCCCATGGTGGGTGGGATCATCCTCTAGGCAGAAGAACAAAAGTAGTTAAGCTGGTTAAGAAAGTTGGCATCCTTTGACATACTTGGCCAGACATGCAGGTCTGGCAAGTATGGATTGTTACTTTCTCAGCAGTCCTGTAGATGCATGGATATAGTTTGGCCAGTTACACTCAACCTTAGCACTAGTATTGACTCTCCTGCAAAATTGGATTAAGTAACCAGATGTCACAAGAGAAACTAAACCCCTTTTTCCCACTTAAACTATTTGGTCAAGAATTTATTGGCAATATACAGAATAATTGCAACAATCACTCGTCACCTTATTCTTTGAGACAGAATTTCTCTCACTGAATGTTTAGCTCATGGAGCTCCAAGTATCTTCTCTTATCCAACTCTCCTGTGTTGTGATTACTGGAGCACACCACAATGTTCGGTGCTTTTCTTTGGTGCTGGAGGTCTCTTCCTCAGGCTCACATAGCAAATAGTTTACCAACTGAGCCATCTCCCCTGCTTGATAATTAGTTTTTAAAATTGATTTGTTTGGTTGAAAAATTTTGATGATTAAAAATCATTTGGCCTCTCTAAGTGAAGGAAAAACATTTTATTTTTATATTGCCCACTATGTATTTAGCAGACCCTCAACTGATTCTAATAAGATTGATCTCAGTCTTGACCACAAAGATTAGGTGAGAACCTGCCAGCATTACTTAGTTGACATATTTCACTACTGTAGTCTTGGCTTGGGTTTTAGATGTCCTCAATAACCATTATTTGGCTCTGTGTCTTTCAGTTTAGTTGGTTGAGTTCACACCATGATTTATTTTGTTTCAGTACCTTTAGCAATCTGTGTTTATAGTAATATGCCATGCTCAGAAATTTTTGACTGCAGAATATTACCTATATAAAGATTCTGTAAATCTAGTAAGGATGCATTTGGTACATATTCAGATTATCTTCAAGACACATGTAAGAGCATTCACAAATGCATTTATTAATACTTGATGCAAAAAAAACAGAGTGAAGAGGAAGCATCTGTGATGAAATGAGCATATGCAATAAATTTGTTCATCACTTACTTGACATTGGTGTGTGTGTGTGTGTGTATCTGTGTGTGTGTGTGTGTGTGATAATTGTTCAACTTGTAGTATTATATCTGAAGAATCTACTAAAAGAAACACAATAAAGTAAAGCAAGTTAGTACTCAATAGCATAGACTATTAAAATGTATAATGATAGCTAGTTTCAATCAACCATGGGAGAAACTATGAAAACTTTTTATCATTACTTAAGAAGGGAAAAAAAGGATAAATGTCTCTCCTGTGATGAATCCCTCCTGCTAAATTCTGACGTTGCTTTCCGAACATTATATGTACTGTAATCAATGTTGTGAAGGAACAGAAACTGTATTATTTTCAGAAAGAACAAGATACAGGCAATACATGTCTTGGAGTTATTTGGAGCTTCTATTGAGACAGAGAAAATAGTTATGCACCTATTCACATCACCATGATTTTATGGGACATTGACAACACTGGTATGAGAAACATTTCATAAAAGAACACAAACTGCCCCAAAGTTGTCTGTTAAATATAAACAGAACTATGTACTAGGAGCAATCCCATCTCTCAAATGTATTACTATATTAAAATCGCTTTATTTTTAGATATTGTCAGAAAAATTGTAAGAAAAGTAATTCTTAGATGACTTTAAATTTCATATAGTCACCCAAGATGTACCTCTTACACTAATGTGTTGCAATTATTTTGATAGGATTTGTGACTACTTTTCAAGATGCACTACTAAGCCAATTATTCATTAAAACCTTTTTGGCTCTTTTCTCTTCACAAGTGGGAGGCAATTGGAAGTCTGTCACTACCAGATGGAGTGGGGAGGGGCATATGACCAGGTTTGATAATGTTACTCTAATATCAAAGGATAGAAATTTCCAGAACACTCTAAAAGTGGAGAAAACTGTTCATTCTCCAATTGCTACCCCTTGTATTTTGAATATGGATTTTATGAGACTAGCATATGTCATGTTTACCCAATTACCATCATAAAGCAAGGTATGTGAGTAATACTATAACAACAACATAGGTCAGTATGTCAACCCTGGAGGCTTATGAAGGCACCCTACCTTGTTGTTGACCTTGTTAATCTCACCTCTCCTTTCATCATTATAAGTGAGGAAAGCTGCTCTACTGTGCTCTTCACCTTATAGTTTGTTTCCTTCCTTCTAGTACTGTCCGTGGCTTTTCCACTAGCTCAGAAAAGCAGAGCAAAGAGACCCACCATGGATCGTTATATTGGGGCTCTGTGAGTCTCCTGTAATGAGCCATTACTGTAAGGCACAGTGCTGACCTCTGGCTACACAGATGCCCACCTTCTTCTCCAAAAGCTTCATTGCCATCACACTTTTGGTCCCTAGTTAAGGGTTAGACTTGAACACTGCCTAGGGATTACTTCACTAAGGTGTCTCTTCTAGGCCCCAAGTTGAATTGGTGCCCTTCAGAGATTCACACATAATTTATCCACTCTAGTTTACAGATCATGCCTCCATTCTATTAAAGAGGACTGAGAAGACTTCAAAATTAGCCTTAGAATTTAAAATGTCTGCTTCTTCTTGTGCTCCTGTCTGCCAAGCATTTTCCATTGCTTCATGATTTCCTCATCCTCCTAGTTCCAAGTGTTCTCTGTGTCTTCTATTGGGAGGTACTTTAGGAACATGAAGAAATGTAAAAGTTATTCAGCCATCCAGGATTCTAGCATTAATGAGTACATACATCAGCATGGGATATGGAAATGCTGAAGTACAAAGAAGTCTTCATTAGATTAGCCATGCTGCTCCACAGACAATCCCCTTCTGAGTCAATGCACATCTGCCTGGCCTTCAAATCTGGCATTTGTCTTCTGCTGTCACAAAATTCTCCAGAAACTATAACTTCAGAATCTTTCCTTCTACATTTGAAAGTGTGAAACAACCACTCCTTTTACAATACAAAGGCTCAAGATGAGGATTAATGCTGGTGGAGAGGAAATGGAAGATGATTTCAAGGAAGTGACCAGTGATGTGTGATTCATGTTCTAGCAGTGCTCTGGTATGTCATCAGGAGCAAATGAGATGAAACTCAGTGGGCCATACATGTGAAAAAACTTGAAGATGAGAGGGAAGGGGAGAAAGGGAGTTGTAATGAGAAGAGGAAGGGAGATGGAACTGGGGAATAAGATAAGAAAATGTAACTTTGCAGTGTTCATATGTGCAACATTAAAAGCATGGAAACAGTACCTGCCAAATAATTCCAGGTCTGCAAATATGTTTGCTTTGTTTTCAACATGTTACTTAAAATCTACTCTATAAGGCCTTAAATGCAGAAAAACATATCAGGTTTAGTAAACCTGAAACATTTCCTATTGTATTACTTCGTTACATTCATGTCTTTGCATGCTATAGACCCTTAAAAACAATATATACCCCTGATTCTATCTGTATAAATTACTCATGTAATTTGTTACTGTATAGCTCATAAGATATAAGAAACATCAAATGAATAGAAGCCATTGTTTGAAATAACTGTGTGGAGATGAAGTGATTTGCAAATACAAAATTGCCCATAATGATCACATATAGGACTACAACAGAATATACTCAGCTGATAGTTGATTATTATGTTATTCTCAGCGAGGATTCATCCCTAATCTGGCTTTACCTCTGTAATTTGATCCCTCTAAACATACCACCATGGTTTGCTGCCTGGCTGTCATCTGTCATTTGTGCCCAGTCTCCTCTGTGCTCTAATCCTAACCTTACATTATGCTGTATATCATACAATGGCTTGTTTGTCTGACTCTCTCCCTTTTTACTTGCTTCTTGAGTACAGGGCTAGGTCAAATTTAGAGTTGTTTTTTGTACCATTCAGAAAAATGCCCAATTCATTACACTTTGTACATGCTCAGTCTGCTGAGCAATGAGTTAGTGATTAACTCAACACGTTCCAGTGTTTTAGCTTTCTATTTCTTACCCTTTGCATTTTACATTGAGATCTGTTACAAACACAATACCATAAAAATATCTGAGAATAAATGTCTATCTTATCTCTACTAGCTTGAAAGTCTCTATATGATCTTCAGCAGCATGGAAATAGGCTAATTACATATGTTCGAGTGTGAAGAGGAAGGGATGTAGTCCAAACTTTAGGCTCAATTTTGCTCTAGCAAAGCAACTAAAGCAGACATAAAGATAGAACTGAGGATCTGCTGAAATAGCATTCATGCCTTAACCTTTAGTTCTGTTGATGCCACAAGTGAGAAAGCCAAGGTGATGACTTGTGAAGTCAAGGATGGGTGGCCAAGGGATGGAATGACAAAAGTGTAAAACAAGACAAAACAAAAATGAATTACAGCATTCTAAATCTAACAGGATGAGGATGTATATAAAAGCAAAAGTTATGGAAATTAAAACAGCAGTGAGGATAAATCTGGATGTTTGTTGAAATTGTTTGTACTGATCAGTTACTAAATTCAGGTCTTTTTTATCTGCCTCCCACCTGGGTGTATGAACCCCAAAATCCATCCACAACAGTGGATGATCAAGGACTATTCATCATCGTGAACAAAGCTTCCTGTAAGTTAAACAGAGCCCTGGCAACCACGAAGATCTGAAAGTTTAAGTCAAGACTCTTCAGAAGTTCTACTGGAGTTGCTATTTTTCTCTGTCTGAAGTATCCTAGTATTTCTCTCTCTGTGACTACATGAACAAACATTTCTGGTATGGTTTCCAATTTCATCTCATAACTTTTGTGTAGCATTGGATTTCCACTGCTCGACATTTTGGTTAAAGTGCAGTCTGGTGTATGACTGTGCATATGCTTCTCCCTAATCTCTGACATGATTGATCTGCATAGTGGTACAATCATTTACTTCAGTGACTGTATGTGTGTATCTGCCTTATTATTTAAAAAACTTGTATTTGCCTCGAGCATTTGTGATGATCTCAGAACACTGTTGAATCAATAATTTCTCCTTTACAACACATTTGAATATCAGGACTCAGGGACTCAGCATTGTCCTTCAGCCTGGTAGATGTGAAGTGTTTTATTTCTCATGTCCAATTAAGTCCATGCTGACATCCTTTGAGGACATCATCTCTCTTCCTGAAAATGTTACTGGACTGTTCTGAGGCTGTGTAGATTGTTCTTGTCCACAATATATTTTTGAGGGTTAAGGTAGAGTTTATTAGAGGAAAGAATGGAACTCATGGACTTGAATCCATAAGGGGCAAGAGAGTCCCTTGTCAAATAATTTTATTACTAAATCACTGCCATGTTTGTTAATAGGACACCCATTTCAGTAATTTATCTTTTAAATTGATTTTCTCTTCTATGAAGAAGTCATTTTTCTCCTGTGATAGTATCTAAAATTTATGCTGCTCTTAATCAATGTCAGACATTGATTTTAAAGCAGACTTTAATCTTATTTATATAGATAGATCTCTTTTACTAAGTAAATTATCAATCTCAATTAACTTCTATTTATAGCTTTCTTGTGACACATTTCCCTTGAAATTTTTTTATCATTAACAGGCTTGAATTAAGGTAAATATTGCAAAATTATATGTTTCTGTAATAATGGAATAATCTCTACTTCATTTGCAAAAACTAAAGCAACATCAACATAAATACCAAACAAGTATTTGAAAGGAAGTCATCAACCTTAATAACCACAAAACTTAAATAATGCATGTTACAGACCAAGGATCTTTTGGCAATGTACAATTATGAACATACTAACTGCCCACAAAATGCTATGAAATAAAGGTTTGTTACTACATGATTATACATGTGTCAACTAAGATCAGCTATCAGACTACCTGGAGAGATTATCCAGATCAATACATTTATAGTACAAAGAATAGTCTTAGATATGATTGGAACCTCCCAGAAGCAGACTAGATAAAGGAACGACAGAACGTAAGACTTAGAAGAAAAAAGACTGTCCAACAGTCTACAAGGGTGACTTAGCCTGCCTCCAGTTTCAGCCATCAGCCCTGCTGTCTCCGCCATTACAGACTGTTTCTCCCCTTTGGATAAACAAACTGAATAAATCTCCCTTTCTCCCTTATGTTGATTGACTTTGAATTCTCTCTCAAAGCAATAGTTAAGAGTAACTATTAAAATACATGATCTTAAAAGTTTGAAAGAGCTGAGATGGTTCAGTGGGTAACATGCTTGTCATGTAAATATGAGGACCCAAAGTCTATTTCCAAGAGTTCACATAAAATTTAGCATGGTAGAACTTGTACTCCAATGGCAGGATGGGAGATGAAGACAGGAGACAACCCAGAAGCTTATGGGAGACCTAGACTGACCTATGCAAAAGCAATGAAAGAAGAGATCCTGTACAAACAATATGGAAGACAAGAATTTACAAGTGATGTTGTTCTCTGACTTCCATATGTGTGTGTGCAAACATACACTAACAAAAAACAGGCAGAGTTGCAGACTCCTAATAGCAAAGCTAATTAGAAAGATAGACTTAATGGTTTCATGCTCTTCCTTCCTTTGAATTTCAGTTTATTCTGACTTTGCTTTTGATGCAGCAAATATGTCTATAGCATAATTAAATTACATTTTATTTTGGGACTGATGCACTCCATTACTTAGCTACATGCCAGTTCTGAAATTTTTAGCTTACTTTATCTATCATCTATCTATCTACCTATCTATCTATCATCTATCTATCTACCTATCTATTTATGTGTGTGTGTGTGTGTGTGTGTGTGTGTGTGTGTGTGTGTGTGTGTGTGTAGGACTAAGGGTGACTTCAGGAATCATCCTGGATTGCTTCTACCTCCTTTTTGCTTCACTCTGGGATTTCCCAGGCTCTCACCAAGGCTGGAAGTGCAGGCCACTATCCTTTCTGTCTGGCTTTTTAAATTGTTTTTATTATTATCATTTATTCAATTGTGCGTGTATGCGTATGTGTGTGCATGTGTTTGTGCGCATGTGTGTGTATGTATGTGTTTGTGTGTAGAACCACAGACGAATTCGGGAACCACCATGGACCACCTCCACCTCCTCCTTGTTTACTCTGCCCCTGGATTCACAGGCTCCACCCTACCAGGACCAGAAATGCAGAGCGCCCCGGCTTCCACCTAGCATCTATATGTGGGGTCTAGGATCTGAACTCAGGACCTTCCGCCTGCAAGGCAGAGGTTTAACCCCTGAGCCACCTCTCCAGCCCCCTTTCTGGCATTTTTGTGTGGGACCTGTGATCCAATCTCAAGACGTTTTTGCTTCTGAGGCAGAGTCTTAACCCCTGAGCCATATCTTCAGTTTACCAGCTATGAATTTTTATAATCCCTTTCAGCTGGTGGGGAAGCAAGATGTATAACGTTTTTGCAAGTCAGTTTGCATATTTCTTAAAAGGCTAATCTTGATCTTACCAAATAATAAAGAAATCATACTTGTAGGTGTTTACCTAATTGAAAATCTACATGCACACAAGAATATTCATTGAAGCTTTATTTATAGTCAGCTAAGTCTGAAACATCCACAATGCCCTTTAGTAGGTGACTAGATGGAGAAAGTGGTATACAGCCACACCACAGAATTGCTTCGAATATTTTCTCAAAATCACATGTTCAAGTCAAGTTGCCATGTGATGGTTTTGGAAAGAGGTCCTTCATGAGGTATCTATTCAAGAATGTCATTGCACTGTCCACTACCATGGATTAAGTACCACAGGACTTCATTCTCTTTCTATCCTTATGCATCAGACATACCCTGCTACCACACTATGATGTAGCATGAGGGACCCTTTGACAGGCTAGCTTTTTGGTCTTTGAGATCCCCAGCTTCTAGCAACAAAGCCAAATGAACTGAAGCAGCTGGTAGTTTACCAGATTCTTGCTGTTCTGCTACAGAAGCAGAGAATGGACAAAAACAGTAATATCACTGTGACACTATTTTCTGAGAAAACTATGTGCAAGCAAATGTAAAAAGTATGAGTGTGCATGTGTGCACATGCTGTGTTTGAGCCTCAGCATATAGAGAGAAGTTAAAGGTCAGTCTCTACTTTCTACCTCGTCGGAGGCAAGATCTTTTACTTTACTACAGTACTGAGAAGACCAGAGTAACTACACCACTAGCTCTTGGAGTGTCTTCATAGCTCTCCATTGGTTCTGGGTGCTCAAGCTTTGCACTAGCTAAGCCCCAGACACTACATTAGGCGGTTTATAAATTCATCATAAAATCTGCATGTAATTTAAATTCTTAAATGTTTATTGCTAAGTGAAATAAACATTCCTATTCTATATCCCCATTATATGATATTATGAAATGAAGACTAAATTATAGAGGATAAAACATCAGTAATTTACAGGAGTTTGGGGGAAGAAGGGATGGTTTAAAAAGTTGACATTCAAGGGATAGTTTTCAGGACAATGAATTTATTTTCTGTCAATAAATGACAGTGTGCACAGACAATAAAAATTGAAACTAATGTTTGTAAATGTAAACATATTTTGGAAATCAAAGGATTGTATAATACATAACACAACCTCAATTTGTTATAGTTATGAAATATCCTTACTGAAAGTGTAGAGATAAAAGAAAATAGGTTCAGTGTCTTAGCATTAACAAAAATGCTTCAAGGACAGCAGAGCATCCAAAACTCCTCCTAGCATGAAAGCCACTCAAGATGCACACTATCTTTAGGGTTCCCTCCCCAACATTCAGGCACTCCACCAGAGAGGATCCCCTTCCAGCAGTTTCTTACAAGTTTTCCTACTTTGAGGAGGGACCCTGTGGATCTTTTAAGTTTCTGAGCTTCTGGCACCTTGTAAATTTCATAGGCTTCCTGAGGCTTATGATTTTTCCTCCTCCTTTCAAGTAGGAATATTTTAATTAGGAGAAAATAGCCAGACAATATTAAATAGCTTGGGAAATTGACATCTACAAAAATGAAGTTGAAAGAAGCTGTGATATGTACATTCCTTTGAGTTGACAAACTTGTTTCGCATAGAAGTGTAGGTTAACAATTCTGAGACCATTATAACATTCAGAGAGTTGGAACGGTAAAGAATATGGGTCATGAATAGTGGGACATGGGTTTATTACTGTCAGTGTCAGTCGTCAAACCTGAAAACATTGAAACAAGAAAAAATGCACTGGTATTAAATTATAGCCTAAGGTTATAAATTGAACATGGACAAGTCTCTATTGATATAAATCAGTGACTAGACAAAATATACGGAGAGAAAAAACAAGCAAATCTCTAAAGCACTTTTCTTTGGGTAGTTCATACACACCGTGTATTTTCATGACATGATACGTAACTCTAATTCCTTATTTTGGGATGAATATGGAAATTTTATTTCTAAGAGTATATTGTGGAAGTATGGCACTTTAGTGTAGGGATACTTAATAAGCAATCCATATACTAGGTGAGTAAGTTCAACATCAACAATGAAAAGTTGTGTTGTCGTGTGCATATTTGATGTAATATAATGACAAAAAATCACCTTTGTGATTTCCCTTATTAGAATACATAGTACATGGGATATAATTATAAAAATATCAGATAATTTCAAACTGACAACATTCCACACATTTCTAACAAATATATCTCAAAACTTATATCACACAAAACAAAAGTCAAATAAGCATCATGGTCAAGAGATGATGAAGGAAACATGAAATTGCACTACTGTATCATGGAACAAAATATTAGGGGAAAACTAGAAATATATGAATCTTAATTATAATACACCAGTATTATGATAAATACTATTTATTCACAAGAGAGTCATAAGAAAAATGATATAGAAGTATAGTACTGTCTACCAAAAGGTTTTTCTATTATACTAAAACTGATAAAAATCTTTAAAAAGTAGGATAATTAGAAGTATGAGAGCAATTAAACTTAATAAAACAGTATGCAAGGCCCTAATATATCAAGAGCTGTATTACACAATGTCACAATTGGCATTGCTGAGAAAGGCTAAGTAGATTTGAAAGGATAATTCCCAGGGCTCTGTGCTCATGCACAGTGTGACCAGCTGTTCACACACTGTGATGCATTGTTCTTGAACTCTGACCTAAAGTGAATATTTCCTTTCTTGAATTGATTTTGTTTGAATATTTTATCATAGAAAAATAGACTAATACCCCTTTTTTATTTTATTCTACTGTGCTTTCAAGCATTTTTATTTTTTTAGATGTGTACACTTGTGTGTGTGTGTGTGTGTGTGTGTGTGTGTGTGTGCCTGTCAGAGAGTCGTGGGTAAGTATGCCAGTGAAGGTTCAAGGGTGACATCAGGAATCATCTGGGATTATTGTTCTTCCATCTTATTGCTCTGCTCTAGGGTTTCCCAGTCTCCACCTTCCAGAGCCAGAATTACAGGCCACTAGCATGTCTTCCTGGAATTTTTGCAATAGGTCTGACAATCTCACTTCAGATCTTTTTGCTTGGGATGCAAAGGCTTTAATCCTTGAGCCATTTCCCCAGCCTTCAAACATCGATTTAAAGAATAATATTGGACAGGATTTAAACTGTGATTTGCAGTGTGAGCAGCCCAAATCAAGCTAATCCAGTACTTTAAGATCAATGCTCCTTGACAACTCGTTTTTTATGATCTTTGACTCTTTATTTGTTTAAATGTATTAAGTAAACAGTCCACATTTCACCTAGTCATTCTGATTCTTCTTTTTCTTACACTAGCTCTTATAGGTTTTTGTGATTATTTTCTTACTATGGACTCATATCTGACAAGATTCTTTTAATACTTTGACATCCATCTGCATTTTAATATTCTTTCAACTTTTGAGATTTTTCCCCAAAACTTTATTATTATTTTTTACCTAGTTATACAAGCTCAATTAAGTACCCTCCTCCTTCTCCCTCCTTCTTTCTTCCTTCCCTGTTGTCCCCCTATCCCACTCTTCCCCTTCCTTCTTTCTCATCCCTCTTTCCTCCCTCCTCTTTTTTGGTGTTTCATGCCTGCCCACTCCCATTCTCCAGAACATCTGTTTATGTGGGTGCTGAATTTCCCTAAGTCTTCTACATTAGTGAAGGTTCGGGACTCAGTGGCATAGCTTGGGGCTTCTTTCTGGGCCTCCCACTAGTGTGGGAACTCTGTTTTTTATATATATACATATATATATACATATATATATATATACATATATATATATATAAATAAATTTTTTGTTTTTCGTCAGGCACACTTAAAGGATTTTCTGACTCAGGTTTGCTTCAAAGTAAATTCTCTTTTTTCCCGTAAAAACCAAGAAGTAAGAGTTCCAACCTCATTATCTATATGAGAAACTTCTCTTTGGGGAGCCAGTTCCATGAAGGAAAGTTTACATGGTGCACATTACATACATGAGTGATGCCTTCAAAGGTCCTTCCTTTGTGATCAGGGATCTACACCAGGTTCTGCTGCAATGAGGATGCTGAGTAATATTTCCTGAATTAAACTCATGTTTCTTTATCATATTCCATGTCCAAGGAAATGAAACACTGAAAGATTTTCACACCAGTGATAACCCAGGGAAGGTTTGGCATTGACATCATAGTTTTTGTTAACTTTTCCTTTACTTTATGGTTAATTCAGCATGTCATTTAGAAAAAAAAGCATTTTGTTAGCCAACATTTTGTGTGTCTGATAAGTGAAAAGTCTCTTGGGATACCTAACATGCAGTGTTGTCAGAAAGTGTAGTACTGTGAGCTTTCAGTAACTACTAATGGAGAGTTTGTCATTTAAATGTGCATTTGATCCAACTGTCAACAATAGATGTGGAACAAAACAATTTGCTTTACTAACCTGAAAGGCTCTCTGTTTGTTTTCAGTCTAGTGGCATGCAAGCTGTATACAGAAGACATTCAGTAGTTTTGGAGATGAAATTTCATACAGTGCCAGACTGAAACCCAGATTTTATGTTACTCTCTTAAGTAATAAAATGTGTTCATCATCTCTTATCATACTACTGTTTTCTTGGAACTCTGTTAGTGGTACCATCTTAGTATAAAAAATAGCTAAAGTTAAGGAAGATTGATAAAGGATCAAATCATATCTACTTCAAGAGCACTTCTGTTTCTGAGAAGTCATAGAATGAGAGAGTTAGGACTGTGAGAACATGATTCAGGTACTTCACATAAATGAAAAGAGAACTCAAGTAGCAATCAAATCCAGTCATGTCTCTCAAGGAAAATAACAAAGAAAACACTTTGATATGTGAGCACGTATTTGATATAAAGGTTTCCAAAGAAAAGCACACTTTAAAAAGTATGGCTGTGAAATTGGTCTTGTCTGATGCTCCTTCCTGAATAACTCCAAGTCCACCTACCCTGCCTTCACCCATAGCCTCTTTTTTCTTTAGTTAATTTCTTAACCAACTAAAGAGAAATGCCACTTCTGGCTGGAAGATATTTCAGAAAGTGACAATAATTCCCTTTTCTGTTGGTGGCCAGCAGATATTCACAATTTCCATGGATCACCACAGTTATGCAAATATGACAGAAAACCATCATCTCCTCCATACCTGGTCTTCCTTTTTTCTACGCAGCTGACTCAAATATGTTTGAGGAAAAGTCAAGATAAGCACAAAAAATTCAGTATTTTCTCTGTTCTCTAAATACCCCAGCATTGCATTATATTCTTGGTTATTACATGTAAAGTGGCACATGATGTCAGATATTAATTGGTCTGTAGTGTATCTGTAGGAGGGAAGTTAATCCTTGTTCTTTTCTACTCATCTCTCAAATACAGTTTTTTTAATCCTTCAATAATGTCTGTGGATTTCTGAATACTCTTCAGATTGTGTTTCTTTAAATTTAATCCATCATCATTTCCTCCAATCTTAAGAAATATAGTCATATCATTTACCAGTTTATAGTTTGGCATTATGTTAGTATGCTTTGCTACTGATGAAACTGCATCCTGGGTTTATAAATATCCCTAGTGTTGACAGCAGTGGAATAAAGGGTTTCTAATCCAGCCTTACAGTCTCAAAGAGTAACGAAGTAGAAATAAAGTCTTTGTTTGAATTGTAGAATATAGTTTGTCACTGCTTGAATGTGAGTTGTTCCTCACAGGCTCACGTGTTTGCATCCTTAGCTAATGTTAATGTTTTGAAAGTGTGCAGCCCCTTTTCAGAAGTGGTGATTTGCTTGCTATGCAAGAAGCCCATCTAGAATGCTTTGAACCAACCTCTTGCTTCTGCTTCCAGTCATGCCTTCTTCTATGCGATTCCCATCTTCCTTGGAACCATAAACAAAATAATTCTCCCCTTCTCCCTTTAATCTGGTTGTATCAGAGTGATGTCCCCCAGCAATAAAAAAGAAACTGCCACAGTGTTGATAGCCATATATTTATGCAAGTTTTCTAAATTGTGTCATTTGCTTTTTTCTGGCAATCAGAGTCAACATGTACTGCGCCATCTTAGTCATGTGAAGGGCACAGTCCACTTACAACTACAATGCCGTAAAGTCATCAGCAGATGGTTTCACGGCAATTTTATGACGCAAAAAGGAAATCCTTCAAGCAGCCATTCCTCACTGCTCCTGCCCTCTATTTCCTGGCTTTCATTAATTTATTTCATATCCGTATGAATTTATCTTTTTTGAATATCTAATATGAATAGGATCATAAAATATGGAATCTTTTGCATCTCACTTCTTTCACTCAGTAAGATATCTCCGGGGCTCATCATGTTACAGCATCTATCAGCGCCTCATGTCTTCGTGATTTATTAATATTTCATCATGTGAAAAAGACACCACATTTTGTATCAGCTCAAAGGTAATAGAGATTTGGCTTATTTCTGCATTTAACCAAGTATATAAATATTTACCTTGAAGAATATATTTGCTTGCCTACAAGTCCATGTGCTTTCATTTTGGGTGTTAGAGGTTCTAACATAGGAGTGAAATTACTGGGTCATAAGAAAATTCTTTTTTAGCATAACTTTTGAAGAACTACCAGCTCCTCTTCACAGCATGAAATCATTTACATTGCTACTGGCCATGCACAGAGATTCTACTCTCTTGACATGCTCATCAATGCTTGCTATTTTCCTTTAAAAACTATAACATTCTTTGATGATGCAGATGCTATAATGTAGACGTATCATGAGAATTCATCTTAGAGTGCTTAATAAACCACAGTTACCAATAATACATTTATTTTGTGGCAAATGTTTTCTCGAAGGGGTGCCTGTCCAATTGCACCATAATATTTTCAATCCTCCCAATGGCATAACTCCACTACTGTTCCTTGCCTCTGTAAAAGTCCTCCTCAGAGAGATTTGAAAAGTCCTGGAACCATACTCTATTTTCCTGGCACTGGGAATTGCATATATTTAATTTTGAGGGGAAAAGACAGCATACATCCTTGGAAATTTATTAACTCAGTAGTTATTGATTTAAGGTATTATTGTGTAAAACTAACAAATGCTAGTAGCATATTTTTGAAGAATAAATTAGCTTTCTGATAAAATTATAATCAGATTAGTGGCTGTAAAGTGGCTTATCACTGAAGTTTGACTTTGTCCTTCTGTCATGTACATCTTTTCTTATGCTTGCTGACTTTTTTAAGTGTTCACTGACTGGTAAGAACTCATACATGGACACTATTTTTTTGCTTTTATGTAATAGTTGATTTTAAAATATTTCCTTCCAAAATAAAAATTGTTTCTTGATAGTGTCTTGTGTTGTGTAACATGTTTCAGTGATGATAAAGTTTAATTTATCCTTTTTTGCTCATGCTTTGGTATTTTAACTGAGTGTTGCCAAGTCAAATATCATCAAGCAGATTTACATCCTTGTTTTCTTTTAAGAATTTCATAGCTTTAGATTCACTGTACTGTCTTTCTTCCAGACTTTTCCCAGACATTTCAACTAATATGATCTGTCTAGGGTGCATTGAGCGGCTCATTTCTTTTGGATATTTTGGTCTCTGCTCTTGGCATGGGCATAACACTACTTTTTTATTCAGAGGGAATTCAGAATTAAATAAATAATCGTGATTCCTTCATTGGCTTTGAATTGTTGCCAAACGGGTCAACCCCTAAGTCCACACTTTATTTGAAGGCTTCTCTCCTCTAGGACTTCTGAGCTAGGGGAATTTGGGTAGGTCAAATTTAAGGCTAAATGACATGAAGATCTCTCAACGATTTTAAATTACCTCTTTCTCAAATTTTTTAAACTTTATGTGTATGCATGTGTGTGTGTGTGTTTTTCAAAGAGTTCTTTGTGTCCCTGTGGAGGAACAAGGGTAATAACTTCAGGAATCATCCTGAATTGCATCTACCTCTTTTATGCTTCCCTTTGAAATTACAGGGGCTTGTCATTCCTGCCTGGTGTTTTCACATGGGACCTGGGATCCAAACTCAGGACCTTAATTTTAAGCCTTTTCTCCAGCCTGATTACCTTCCCATTTATCTATCATCTATTTTTTTCTTAAGTCCAAATCTTTCACTATTTTCAAGCTGTTTGGCAGATTTTTCCATATTTCCTGGTGTTCTGAGTCAACAAAACAATCTTTCAAGTCTGAAAGCTTCCTCCTCCATCATTTTTGCAGTATGGATATATACTTTGAAGAGTTTTTGTAGTTTCTGTTGTTTTCTCTCTGTTGTTTTAAAAATACATTTGATTAAAAATAGAACATTTTTTCATTCGGTATATTTAAATCTGGTATTTCTGCACAAAAAAAAACTGTACTAAAGATTAGTATATAACCACAATTAAGTATTTTGAGTACTTATAAGTTTCTGAGAATGTATCACATATCAACTTACTAGGCCAATTAAGAAGCATCTCGGAATCTATGTCTGCTCTTGTGAACAAAATGTACTGGACTATATCTACAGCCATTGCTCCATACATTACTAATGCCTGCCTTTGAATCACCACAACAGAACTGAGTGATTCAAAAAGAGCTAAAATTCTGGACTATTTTTGCCCTTTGTAAAAAATGTTTTCAGATTTCCAAATTAAGATATTGATATTGAGGGGCTGGAGAGATGACTCAGGGGTTAAGCCTCTGTCTGGCAAGCAGAATGCCCTGAGTTCCAATCCTAGATCCCATATAAAAACATCAGGTAGAAATGATTGTGTCCTGTACTTCTGGCCCTGGAAAGCAGAGACTAGGAAACTCTAGAGTGAACATAAAGAAGTAGAAGCAATCCAAGATGATTTTCCAAGAGTCACCCTTGGGACTCGATGTACACACACAGTGCCCTCTGACACACACACACACACACACACACATACACACACACACATAAAAACAATTAAAAATTTAAAAAATTAAAAAGTTATGGAAAAATATATTGATATTGAAATTTCATAAGAAAGAGAAGAGTCTCCATTACAGTCTCTCTCATATCTGTATATGTTATAAATATATTGTAATTAAAAAGAATAGGAATTCTTATATGATTTTAGTATAGAAATTAACAAGTCTGCTTTACAACTGACCCAGCTTACAATTAAACTTTTTCATGTAATTCTGAGATTCCTAATATTAATTACATATCACACTAGGTGTTGGTTAGTGTATTTCATGTTAAGAAGCAAGTATGTCCATCTGAAGAAATAATAATAGTTAGGATTGTCTTGGTGACCACAGAAAGAAAAATATTTATTATTATTTTTGTTAAGGTTATTCACTTCAGGAAATACATATTTTCATTTGTTGGAAGGAAGGTAACACACTACTGGTGAAAAGTAGGAACTAAGAAATAGAGCAAGTTAGGACTAAGGAAAAAATCATTTAATTGACAATTCTTGATACAACTCTAAATTACAAAGATAAAGATATTTTTTTTTACCTTTGGACACAGAAACTACAGGAAACATAATTTTTATTCACCATAAAGAACTAAGGCCAGTACTAGACAGCTCTGTAGAAAATGTTTGAACCAACTTATCTAAAAACTCAAGAGTAATAATTATACAAATATCTAAGCTATACATTTTGTCATAAACTTCTAGGTATGTTAATGGTTCATAAGAATTTACAAACTAATCTATTTTTATTGCCTTTATTCTTTAACTTTGAAGAAATTGTATTGTCTTTAGAACAAGACACTTTAGAACAAAACTCTGATCATCTATATGTAACGTGTTTTGTAACTGCCTAAGGAAATCACATTAACTTTGTCTTTTTTTTTAAAATTTCCACTCATACAAACTTAACAGGTACACCGGTCCCCTCCTCCCCTCCAACCTCCCACCACCCTGTGCCCCCCTACCTTCTCCACTCCCTCCCTGTTCCCCAGTGCCTCCCCCTCCCATCCCCGGAGCATCCTTTAATGTGCATGCCAAACTCTCCTCTGGGTCTTCCTCTCCAATGAGGTGCAAGGACCCAGTGGCATTTCCCTGAACCCTTTCCTTTGTTCCCCTTAAGCATAGGAACACTACTGTGGCTGTCAATCCCTTGCTGCTCCAAGGATCCTAGTGCCTTTAGCAAATGCTAGACTTTGTGGGGTCAATAGTGTGTTGGACATTGCACAGGGCATGCAAAGTCCAATTATGATTGCTTCGGCCCTAACGTGTGGAATATCTTGCATATCATTGCTCCTCCCATCCTTGTGCTCTTACAATCTTACCGCCCTCTATTCCGCAAATTTCCCTGAGCTTCAGGATGGGGAGAGATTAGTGTGGCCTAGTTCCAGGTGGTTGATATAGAGTCTCTGAAGTTCTGGATTATGGTTTGTTGATTTTTTTTTCAGTTTTGCTGCTCCTGCAATGCCCTTCACTCCATCATGATGGGTATTGGATGTCACCCCTTGGCCAGAAATAAAAAGCTGTTAAATTAGAGTCTTGTTAACTTTGTCTTTTAACACGTCATATTTTATATGACATTTTACATAAGATCAAGTACCCAACAGACACACTGAACACTAGCTGGCTTAAAAACATTTCATTCTTTGTCTTTGAGCGTGTCCCTCTGGAGGTTTTCTGGTACTTATTAAAGGACATCGGGTCTCTAAAAATGAATCCTCTGTCAAATGTCTGTAAGGTGAAGGCTTTCTAATCATCTCAGTGTGATAAAATTTTAACTGGAAATCACAAGTGGGAAGACTGGTAGAGAAGACAGCTGACAAAATAATAAACTGACCCCTGTGAATTAGAAATAAGAGATCCTCAACTAGTGGCCAGTGGCAATGCGTGAACATGCATGTTGCTTTTGTAGGTGAATTATTCAGCTGAGTAATGAAAACTTCTGATTCACCAAAATTTTAAACTTAAAAATGGTTAATGCTGATGAAATTACAATGACTTACACATTTGGAAATATAATTTCATACTGGGATTGGGAATTGTACCAGTTAATCTGCATCATTGCTGATAAATTTACAGCCAAATGGCTTACAGGAAAACAAAAGGTTTTATTTTTTCTTAGGATAATCTAGTTATGGTTCTTAATCCAGCTTGGCAGGAGAGCCCAAACCAACATCAAGGGCTAAGAGACGTGGACACACCATATTCACAGAATCCCTGAGAAAGATAATTCTCACTTGCCAGATCAGCATGACTGGCCAAGTATACAAATGAATGCCAACTTAGGCAACTCCCTTACCTTATTCATCTGCCCAGAGTCTAGTTCGACCCACCAGAGCTGGGTCTTCCCCATCAATTAGACAATCTCCTGTAGGCTTGCTCAGGGCTTAAGGCTTAATTCAACTACTAATTTCCCACAACTGTCTTCAGAGCTCAGAGCCTTTGGTGTCAAGCTGACACCAGTATCTAACTGGGATAGGAATGAACATGTATTTTTCGTAAAAGCTTAATTTGTTTTCTTTTTCATCTATCCCTACAGCTTTGAAAAGAACAATAAGGACTGCATGTGTCTGATTCTATGTTCAACTCTGCATGAATCTTTGCTCTGGTTGACCCCGTGTCTCCAAGTTGTTTCCTCTGATTAGGAAAGTAACAGCAAAGTCAGCTGAGAAGTAGACTTAATGAAAATAACAGCAGCAACTCCTTTATCATATATACACTACCTGGATACAGACCTTAGCAGTGTTTAGTTTTGTCAGATAATGTAATCATCTATCTAATGAAGAAGAAAAACTGAAACTTACTTCACATAAACATCAAAATCAGACTTGAAAACAAAATGACTAAGGAATGAATTAGAAAGGCAGCAGTGAGTTTGACACTCAAAGAAAAGTTAAGTGTCAGAGATAACAGACACTATTTTGTGGTGGATATTAACTGGGTAAAAAGAAAAGGTATTAAAGTTAGAAAATGTGCTGCAGTTAATATACAAGATAATGTTGCAATACATAGATATGTTTCCTTTTCTCAAGTGTGTCCTGTGGAAAATTTTTGCAATAAAGTACCAACTGAGGATTTCTCTGCAGGAGGGAGTTGGTGTCTGGTAATGTGGATTCTGATCAAAGGCCCATTGCTGGCAGGCCATTGGCTCTAGAGGTCAATCTGCTGTTTTCTGCTTTGCTAAATGGACATGTCGTGAACTGTCTCCTCAGTACCTGTGATTTTACTCACAGACTAACTAGAGTTGCTCTGAATTGTGGACAGAGAAGTACATTTGTAGCAAAAAAAGAAGCTAAAGCATGGCTAGTGAAGGTGTTCAGAATAAATGACATTGAGTCCTCAGATCTCAGAAGGATATCCATATAACTCCTTCCAGTGATCAGGGAACCTGACAAAAGATGAGAAAGGAAGATGGTCAGAACAAGATTGTTATGAAATGCTGTCTTCTGGGCATCACATGCCCACTGCGCTCTGAATTCATTGTGTTTTCCTGCACAGTTTCTGTATAAGACTGGGTTTGTGGACATTCAGTCATGGATGAGAAAAAGATCAAGAAATCAAGGTGTCAAACCCCTTCTCCTTCCTGGGGAGTTATTGGTAGTCGAAGGCTGCTGGGGATAGAGAAGTCATTTTCTTCAGTGGCGTAACCCTGGTGAGTTGCTCCAGTGGATAGCTTAACAGCCATGCCAATACAACTGGCACTAGAGAAACTCAGTAGTTCCCAAAATTGAAACAAAAACAAAAACAAAAAGAGCAAAACATGGGGAAAATACTTATTGGAATGAAGTTTGAAGGTGGTAGAAAGGAATTAAGAAAGAGTGGGTGATGAGCATGAGCAGAATGTATTACACCAGTACATGAAACTGTCAAAGAATAGTTTTTAAAAAAAAAAAAACCAATGGATTAGTGAGAAGGCTCATTGTCTGAGGTCTTGCTGACTGTCCTGATGATGTGATTCAGTCCCCAGAGGCCCCATGGTAGAAAGGGAGCATGGTTTCCTACAAGTTGCCCTCTGCCATCCACACATGCACCATGGAACCAGCACCTACCCACACACTAAATAAAAATGTAAATAAGCAAACAAATAGGACACAATGTTATTATATTCAAATAGTATAGGTATCACCTACAGACTTAATAAGCAAAACGTCACAAGTAAGATCAGATCTATGTCTCTCAATTTTCAAGTACCTCATACATATTTTCTCTGTATTATCACACTGAAAATTCCAAAAAAGACATAATTTCCTTCTATGACATCTATTCCATAACAGGTACTATATAGTGCAATAGTTACTGACCATTAAATTTCCCCTAGAACATAAGTTTCAGAATTGCCATGAAATAAATATCTTTATAAAAAAATACATTTGCAGCCAGCTTTTGATGTTATATAATAGCACCAGTTGTTATTTTATAATTTTAATATTGCTGACACATAACACTGATATAAAACAAGAACAGAAATCTTAATATGTTTGATTTACTTCATTCTTTAATATGATAACTTAATTGCTGTTGGCCTTATACATCACATTCTAATTTAATGTAATAGCAAGCCATAGGAATAGAGTTTTAGAACCTGAAAGAATTTCTGAAAACTAATTCTGCTTTTGTTAGAAGAGAATTCAAGAATCAAAACATGATTTTATTCACTTGAAGTCACTCAGCAAGTGAGTAATGATATCAGTTGGATCAAATACAAATATGCATCAGTAGTTTTTTTTCTAATGGGATAAAAATAGAAAAGTCAAATGCAAGTTAGAAAGATAGCCATCATGGGAATTCATTAAATATTCAAGATACACCTAAACAAAGGTTTGCCTTTAATATAGGATTCTTGTATTTTACTTTTCTTTTTATAGAATCTTGCTTTTTCTTAATTGCCAGCATTGCTTGGTGCTTCCTAATTACACTTAAATTCTTAATGCTTTTTCTTGCAGATAAAGCAGTAGCACCACCACAAGTGGACTCTAGCAATTCCCTAGTCACTCATTCTGCAGACTTTCTGTTTTCCACCCTCCTCCTGTGACTAAATCAAACCTGCGATGTCCTACTGTGTAATTCCCCTTCATCTTGTATTGAAAATTGCTCTTCCTCCTACAACCCAACATACAATTAAAAAATTCAAACTGCTAATAAACAGCATGGATTCTTGTGTTGGAAAGCAAACCATCTGTGCACCAAACACCTGGGACCAAAGAGTGCTAAAGAGTGAAGCCTCCCAATTATTGACTCAAAACATAGCTAGAAATGGGAGGCCTCTGGAAGATCTGCATTTAGTACATGGGAAGGTAATAAACGTATCTTCGCACAGTGCCCAACACATGTAACCTCCATTTCTCTTAGGTTCTTTTCCTTGCATTCTTTTCAAGTTGGTGTCAGCTGGGGGGGGCAGAGATGGCAAAAAAAAAAAAATTCAGGATGTACCCTGTTACAAGCACACTTTAATATTCATTGTCATTTTTCTGAAATTAAAAAATTTCAACAGAGAAATTAGGCCATGGTCATGTATTGCATCTAAGTAGTGAGACATCTGGTGCAGCTCACTCACTTCCCTTCCTGATCACTTGGGAATGAATAGGTTTGATCTCCCTAGTCAGGGAGGGTAGAGGGACTGGCAATTAGATGGTAACGAAGCTGAAAATGGTAACTGACCCCCTTTCACTGCTTTGTCATACTCGTATTCTTCCATCTACCTTTCAGTCTCTTCTTATATTAAGTTCTTCATTTAAAAAGACTTTTGTCTTTGGTGAGGAGATGACCTTCAATACCAATCAAGATGCAGTCAAAGGCAGTGCAGGAACAGCAAAACTGAAAACAACAACAAACCATAGTGCAGAACACCAAAGCCCCTACAATATTCACCACATGAGCCAAATCTCTTCCCATCCTAAAGCTCAGGAAACCACGCAGAAGAAGGGGCAGCAAGACTGTAAGACTAAAGATGGAGAGGACCAATGATATGCAAGATACTCCACACAAGTCAGGGCTACAGCAGCCAGGATATAGCCACAATGTGATTGGACTTTGCCTGATCTACACAATAGCTGACATGTCAAGGATCACAGGGGGAAAGGCTTCAGACAGTAGGATACTTAGAGGCAAGGGGTTAAACAATCATAATAGAATTCCCATGCTAGTGGGCAGCACAAGAAGGGGCCCTGGGATATCCCACTGGGTCCTGGATCCTTACTAATATAGAGGACTTAGAAGGAGGATTTGCGCCCACATAAACAGACTCTCTGGGGTATGTGAAAGAGGGGGAATAAAGGAGAGGAGGAAGGGGGGAAATGCAATGAAGGATGATTGATGAGGGAAGGGAGAGGGAAAGGAGAGGGTACCTATTGAGCTTGTATGATTAAGCAAAAAAAAGTAATAAAAAGAAAAAAAGCTAATTGGGCATCTTGTGTGTCTCATGCTATGAGCTTCTTCTGGAAATAATCTTCCATTTATTATGAGTTAATAAGAAAGTTCCATAGCTTGGAAGAAGAAAGTTTTAATTAATGAATGATCATCTGATTACTTCAAGACTTGTTGTAGAAAATTGCCAGATTTAATGTATTGAATAGACTATCAGGGACTAAATTGTGTGTGCCTGTGTGTGTGTGTGTGTGTGTGTGTGTGTGTGTGTGTGTGTGTGTGTATCTTCCTCAATTCTTTTTCACCTTATTTTTTTGCAACATTCTTTCACTGAATCTGACGTTATCATATTTACCTAGACTTGCTTGCTCATGTCCCCATGCCATCGTGCCCAAATTTTACTTGATGAGGATGAAACTCAAGTCCTCATGCTTGCTAGCAGATACTTTATGGACTAAACTATGTCCTCAACCATGGAGGCACATTCTTGAAGGGCTTGATAGCAAATTGTTAAGCCTGTCATCCAGTTATTGTCAAACTGTTTTCTTAGAATTAACATGAAATTAACATATGGATCTTTCAGTAAAACTTCTTAGACAAAGAGCAAGTCTTAGGTTTAACTGAGTTCACCAGATGAAGCCTCTTACCAGTATTACAATTGATTGGTATTTAAGTGATGCTCTAATGAAATTGTATTAATTTAAAGGATCAGTACAATATATCAAATAAATCTAAAATTCTTCAATTCATCAAGATAGAAAGATTGCTAAAGGAAATGGAGAACCTTTTTTAAATTATTTTATTTATTCAGTGACAATTTTTAAACAAGTTTGCAATATATGCAGATGGTATTCACCTCAATTGTCTTTTCTTGGAAACAATTTTTTAATAGATATGTTACAGTATCTTTGATATTGAAAGTAAGGTAATACAAACATTTAATCACTTGTGTTTGAAGCATGAATCTAGACTAATTAAATTTAGCACATGGTACTACTTCAGAGTTCATGATACAGATTAAGATATCATTTAACCAAATAACTTTTAAAAATTAAAGAAGAGACTGAGGAAATGACTCAGGGATTAAAGCCTTTGTCTAGAAAGCAAAAGAAGCTAAGTTAAGATCCCTTGATCCCAGGTAAAATTGCTGGTTAGAAATGGCAGTGGCCTGCAATTCTAGTCCTAGAAGGCAGAGCTTGGGATATCCTAAAGCAAAACAATAAGGAGTAGAATATTCCAGGATGATTTCCAGTTCATATTTGGGCCTCCATGTGCACATGCACATGCATCCACATACACACACACACTAGAAATATTTAAAATTAAAAAATGGTCACGGCCATCAGTGCTGACAATTCAAGACAGAACTTTTAGACAAGGAAAAAATAACACTGAAGAAGGCAAGTGAAGACATCTCATTACCCAAGGGCAGCTGAAAGGCAGACGAATAATAGGATATGTCTGGAAGCATGAATACAGGAGAACTTGAGTGGTTTCCATGACTCACTGCTGAGCCACAGTAACTAGAGAGTCTCCCAGGCTGATTCAAAATGGATACGACGACAGTGAATAGGGCACACAGGAGAAGAGAAAGTGCCAAAGCAAAGGAAGAAAGACATGGAGAGGTGTTGTAGATACCTCCCTTGGCAAGATGGGTGGAAAATAGAAGCAGAGAGATTGTTTTGTTTATGATCCTTTGCCAGTAGCTATTGGTTTACAATAGGAGGCTTAAGTCTAAGATGATGGGTGTACTTGAAGGTGACAGGAGAGCCTTCCATACTTAATGTGACTTGCCATCTTAAGGGGTGAGTCTGATAGGAAAGATTCAGGCATATATTTTAAAATCAATCATGCATATGACATCCCAAAATGTTTTTCAGATAATCCACTCAAACGAATGCTTTCATATGCTAAATTTGAGACAGAGATAAGGAGGAGATGCTAAAGCCAATTGAGTAGAAAAATGACTTTACTAAATGAGTTCCTTTTTCCCTTTACATCAGCATCAAAGCCAGAGTAAACCCAACATGACATTAATTGTGGAAATTCCTGAAATCAAGCAAAGTGGCTATTGTCATTAAATAAACCATATACACCAAAAAATAGAAAGAATGAATGGATGATGAGTCAAATGAAAATATGTTTTCTGAGAGATCAGAATCAATGACACAGCAGTGGGGAAGAAACACTCAACACTCAGATATCAGAAATGATCCATATAGTCTATGTTAGGTAGAAGTTGTTAATTTGTGAAGTAGAACCTTTCCCAAGATAGAACGAATTCAAAAGCAATGGCTTCAGATAGGCTTTCACTGAGACCTTTCACTGAGAATATACTAACTGAGCTCTCTCAACAGGAGAATTCACAGACTGTGATCAAAATAACTTTGAAAAGCTTCCAGCTCCTGTGTGATTATTTTTGGCATTTGTTACACTGAAATATATTAGAAAGTCTTTATTCTAATAAAGTTACTACAGATCCTCAAAGGAAAATTTATTTCACTGGCAGGCATGATCACTAGCCTTTGAACATTTTTTAAGTGTCAGGCAGAGTGATAAGTGCTTTGGTATAAGTTTTACAACAATCTTGGGGAAAACTGTGCTATTAATATCTCCATTTTATTTGGAAAAACACAAGGTCTAGAAAGGTTAAGTTACTTGCTAAGGAGAATAGCAAAGTGGATGTGCAGAAATTCTGCCACTAGCTGCCTTACCTGGAGACCTAAGGCTTATTCTCCATATGAAAGGATTTTTGTCTTTGCCAAAATGTATTTGGTTCCTTACCACTTACGACAGCAAACAAGGAAGTCTTCCTTACTAGTATTTGAATCTGGAGTCTGTGGATTAAGTGTCACATTTAGGGTTGGAGAACTTCATCCTGCCCACACACATCATGAAAAGCCCTCCAGAGAACTATTCTATAGTCATGATTATTTTTAATTGCAAGTAATTCTAAACAGGAACACTTACGGTGATTCTTTTCAAAATACGGTCTTTGACCTAGTTGAGCAACGATGCCTAGGAACTTACTTGAAAGACGAGACTTCACACTTAACTCCAGACTTGGTACCTCAGTCTCTTTAGAGATTAAGGAATCTGCATCTTAACAAGATTCAAGCACATTACGGTTTGAGAAAAATCAGCTACAAAAATTTCCTACAACCTGTTTTCCACTTTGGCAGATCTTTGGCCATGTCTTTGAGGACTTTTTCCATACTTACAAGACTTTCTAGAGAGTCTGTGGCAGCTACTCCAAATGCTGGCTAAAGAGAATAGATGTTGGTGGTCACCACATTTGAAAAAGACCTCTTCTTGGAATTTTGAATTGTATTTTTTTTTTTGGAGCTCTATTTCTTCTCAGATTCCCAAAATCAGTGGCATAGAAAACTTCATACTTGGTAAAGCTCCCAGTAATGTTTTGGCCTTTGGCACTGTAAATCCATAGGAAAGTTCAAAACTGAGACCAAAACCACATAGAATTCAGTTCACTGAAAGACGATGAAATCATGGAAGCTGATTGCTACAGATTTGTTACAGATCCCTACCTTTCATTTATTTACATGATTCTGAGCTGACTCAACAATTGCCTTTGCCTGAATGCTTATTGAATATTCAAGGAATGGATTCTAATTGCCTTGTACTGTAGTCTCAGACTGCCAAACAAGGTGTTTATACAGTATTGGAAGAGATCCCATGAGTTTATAAATTATACAAAGGAAATATAAACAAGAAAGACATTGGAAAAACATCACTAATTATTTATATTATAAGTAGTGTGGACATTCTACCTAAACAGTTGCAGGCTGCCTCAATTATAGTCAAGCCCTGGTGTTAATAAATAATCTATGATTAAATTGAGAAAACTAAGCTCATGTTTCAGTCATTCAAATCCAAGTTACTAGAGAAGATGGCAAGTAAGTCAATGGGTAAACCTTTGGTTTCTGAAAAACAGAGAGTATCAATTACTTTTAATCTTGAAATTAATTTTCTTCCTATTCACTCATTTTGTACTAAAAATCTGTCCCACCTGTCTTCACAGCTCCCTTCTTCCTCGTCTATCTCTGTAGCTGTCACTCTAGCCTTGAAGCTGTTTTGGATCTCTCTTCTTGTGATCGCACAACTTATTTTAGATCTGGCCAGGGCTACTTCAGAAGACTTCAATCTGGACTCCTCAAACTTAGAATTTAAATTCATCCTCCATCCTTGACATAGACATAATGAGAAATTTACAGAGCCAGGCATGATGAGAAAGCAGATGCCAAATTACAGTGGATCTAAGAATAAATGTCAAGTGGGGACACAATGCAGGTAGATAAGATAATGTAAGCAGAAAGCCTCTGACCACAGACAGTAAAGTTCTTATGGAAAGGACTACAGAATTTTAAAATATCCATAGAAACAAACAAATCCATAATCAACATATCTGAAATGGAATCTCTATATTTATGGACAACTTTATCATTTATAAATAAACAGAATAATTATTTTAGCTATGAATGTACAATGGTCAAAATTTTTGTTAGATCAATGTTAAATCATTTAATTGGAGATATACTTTTTTATTTTCTAATAGTTCGTTCCTATCTGAGAAATAAATGCATAGTAAACGTAACTTTTCAAATGTGAAGAATTACTTTGATAAGTGTCCAGTCCAGGATAAATGGTTCTCAATATAGTTTTCAAGGGCATTTCAAAATCTCATGATAAATCAAACAGAAGCCAATTTTTAAGCATGAAGCCAGTTAGTTTTCTAAGTTAAAATAAATCTTCATCTTGGCCCTCACAGATATATATTATCATTTGAGTACTAAATAAATATGCCTGATGTCTGTCTCATATTTAAAAATACATTATGCAAGAAAATGCAATTCATTGTATTCATTAGGGATGTTTACACATGTAAAAATAGTGTATTTTTTTAAGAAAAAGATGTTCTGTCTAAAAGTCAGATAATGTTGCCTCCCCCAAATAAGGCAGTGGAGTGCAGAAAGGAAAAATACAGTAACACTGGTGATGCTCTACTTCTGAAATTGGAAGAGGATTGCATTTATTATTAACCACTATCACTTATACTGTTGGATACCCATCTCCTCTAATTGAAGCACTCTTTCCTGCAGGGAGAAGGGAGGCTCATAAGACTCAGGAAGCTAATGAAACTTAGAAAATTTAGGATGCTTGGAAAGTTATGAGACTCACAGGGCCCCTCTCTGAAGTTATGTGAGCAGCAAACACTTGCCGAGACTCAGGCGCCTGTTTATGAGAGTTACCTGAAAGGTGGATAGGCAACAGGGAGAAGGCTTTCATGAGCTGTCTGTGCTGGCGTAGGGTTCTTCATGATCACATTCCCATAAGCAATCCCTCAACTAATCTCTTGCAAGTCTCCCAAATAAACCCAAGTGAGTCACCAAGCAAGACTTGGGTGAAATCATTTCTCCAATCTGTCAACTGGGTTGAATGGATGTTTGCTCATGTCGCTCCAGGAAAAGTCACATGACATACATCTTTATGTTCTACATGTATAACATTTAAACATATCATTTTAATTAACCCAAATTTTACTCTTCTGCCAAATCCATAATAAGGAAATTCATAAATCTTCCAGAGCTACAGAAATTCACATTTGAATGCAAATAAAATGGGGGAGCAAAGAAGATACTTACCTTAAAATAGTGCCCCAACTGATTTGGAGCAAAGAAGATACTGATGTCATATACAGGTTCACTTGATTCATCAATGAAAAAAGTTAAAAAGCAGCAAATAAACTGAGGATGTATAAAAGCCAATATTCATTTTTAAACAGAAGATAAGACTGACCAGATAGGTGCTTTGTGATAATTAATCCTGGGTATCAACTTGAAACACCTGGCATTAACTAAAATCAGCTGAGACCACCTGAAAAGATTACCCAGATCAATACATTTACAATACAAAGACAAGTCTTAGATCTGATCAGATGAAAGAAACTACAGAACTGGAGAGAAGCAAGACTCTCCAGGAATCCAGTACTTCAGCCATGTGGATGAGAGTCACTTAGCCTACCAGCTTCAGCCACCAGCCATGTCTCCCCCACTATGAAAATCTGTTTCTCTCCTCTGAAACTGTAAGTTAAATAAATCCCCTTTTTCCCTTAAATTGTTTGACTTCGAATGCTCTCTTACAGCCACAGTTAAGAAGTAGCTATTACAGAATCTCAACAGTTTCTGGGAAGAAGGAGATAAGTAGGTAAAGGTATTAGGGCGTGTAGAAGAGAGAGAAAAGGAAAACAATTGCTCTTTAAGTGATTAAAGAGCAGAAGGCTTGCATGATGGAAGGAGTATGTGTGATGGAAGGTCTGTGCTTGGGCACATGCCTAGCTGGGGAAGAACTCAGAGAATGGGACCATGTGATAAAGAATATTAAGTCTCAGAACTCACACTCCAGTGTCAAAAGGGAAATAGCAGGTAGGGCATGTCCAATCACCAACAACCTCACTTAACCAAAGAAGTCAAGCAAGCATACCTGGCCATTTGGTTTCACGGTTATTTGGGAACATAAGAAAGACGTCTTTTCCTTTTTCTCCAAAGAATAATTCATGACTAATTTCCCTCAGATCAATTTTAAATTTTACAAAAAAGTTGACTTGTATTTCAATTTTTCTTCTTTTAAAAAAATTTTTTTTATTCGGTTGTGCGAATTCGGGAGCCCCCATGGACCGCCTCCACCTCCTCCTTGTTTACTCTGCCCCGGGATTCACAGGCTCCGCCCTACCAGGACCAGAAACGCAGGTCGTCCCTGCTTCCTCCCAGCATCTATATGTGGGGTCTAGGATCCAAACTCAGGACCTTCCACCTGCAAGGCAGAGGCTTAACCCCTGAATCACCTCTCCAGCCCTCTTTTTAAAATTTTTTAGCACTTATTTGAGAGAAAGGGGAGAGGGGAAAGAGAAGGCACAGGCATACGTGTTATGTATGGGTAGAAGCCAGAATATAACTTTCAGAAGTTCTTTCCTTCTACCATGTGAGTTTCTGGAGATTGAAATCAGTCACCAGGTTTTTCTAGAAATCACCATACCTACTGAACCACCTTACCAATACCTCAATTAAAAAAAAAAGGAATGACACATTGTGAGGTTGAGGTCTATAAATTTCACCAGAAGTTGAAGAAGCCAATAAATAAGGGATTTAATTCAAATTTTAAAAATCTTGTTTTTAGAATTAAGATGATGAAAATAACCAGAAATAGGGTTAATGGCTTTTGAACAGCGGACATATCACCCTATCAGAAATTGTCTTCCATAAAAATAAAAACAAAATTAGATGAATGGGATTAGAAAACAATAAGGTAATTTTGTAGTTTGCTCGATGGATAATCATGCCCTGAAAGTTCAATCTCATGAGTGGGTGGCAAGATCCAGGTCTCTTCTCACATTCAAACAATGAAGTAAAAGCAATCATGTCCCAGTAGAGTAGATTACAGAAAAACAGGAAGATTATTCAATACATTAATTAAAAAGAACCAATATCTCTAATGTACCTTGCTAAGCTATGGTAATGAATGACGTGGTATACTTATTTTGAAAAGATCTTGTATTCAATGCTTATGTTTTATGGATGGAGGAAGTGAATGTGAAAATAAGATCAGCTACACCGAATTTCGTCTTTGTCTTGATTAACATGGTAAAGTTTCCAGAAGGAATGAAAAAGTTGTTAGAATTCTGTGCTCATTTATGAATGAAATATCTTTAAAATTGCTGAAGAAAACAACCAGGATAATGAGTTTTCTTGATTTAACACCATGTGTAGAATCACAGATATCTAAATGAAAGAAAAGAGCCATCATAGGAAAGGAAAGGAGAAAAATGCATGGTGCACACAGTTATTCTAGGAATGCTTACTTAAGAGATGAAATAATTTGATTTACATTTTGTTATTTAGAGTAAGAATATGACCAAAAGAAAAAAATATTTAGCATTTATTCATCTCTGGAGACAGTCAAACCAAGGCAGAATGCTACAGATAAGAATAAAATATTTGACACAATTTATGTTTGATTAACTTATTATAATATTCTGTGTGTGCATGCACGTGCCGTGGATGTGATATTTTAAATTTATGCATTTTTCCCAATTTCAAACATTTTCTCAATAAAATTTTGACTTAAATCAGAGTGAACATGAAAGTAGAGTAAAAACCAGAGTGAGGAGTCCAGGAAAAAGCACCCTGAGACAGAAGGAGGTTGGCTATTTGGTAATGTATTAATTACTTTTCCAGTTGCTATAACACCTGACTAAAGTAACTTATAGAACGATAGAAGGATGGGTTTATTTTAGCCCATAGTTTGAGCGTACAGCACATTATGGTGAGGGAGGCATGGTTGTAGGAACTTGAGGTAAGTAGTCACATTTGTATTTGGAGCCAGAGAGAGAGAGAGAGAGAGAGAGAGAGAGAGAGAGAGAGAGAGAGAGAGAGAGAGAGAGAGAGAGATGCTTCTTAACTGTCTTTCTCCTTTGTAATCAGTTTTGGATCCAGTCCATGGAATGGTAATGTTCATATTCTGAGGTGAGCCTTCCCACCTCTGTTATTACATATTAATCAACATTTTTAAATGATTATGATGTAAATGGTTATATTTTCAACTGGATATGGTCTAAACTCATCTGGGAAATAGAATCCCTGACATGTCTGTGAAGGAGTTTCTAGTATAGGTTAATTGAGATAAGACCTGTTATGGTTAGATTCTAGTATCAACTTGACAGTTGCAGGCTGTTTGGGGCACAGCTGTGGAGAGTTAATGGTTGGAGCAGACCCTGAACAAGTCTTCAGGTACTTGGCTTAATTGATGTGGAAAACCCAGCCCTTAGTAGGTGGTACTTTCCAGTGGTGGACAGATAATATGAAATGCAAGGAGAAGAGACATGTTCTCCCTTATCCTGCAGTCAACTTGCTGTTAAGTTCACTCTTCCAATGTCGTTGACTTTTTCAAGCTTTCTTGCCTTCTTTGTTGTTGTTCCTGTTGTTGTTGCTGCTGCTGCTGCTGCTGCTGCTGCTGAAGTCCTTGGCTGACACAGAACTCAGCCCTTTCCACCTTGCCACTGTTCCTGTTGCTTTAGAGCCTGGTCTCTAAACCTTGCTTTGGAGCCTGGTCTCTAAACCTTGTTCAATGTTCATCTCTGACATTGGAGCCCACCTGTTTTTTATGGTGGTCAGAGCCCAGTGTCTTCAACCCTTCAGTGAGATAGAGAGAGACTCTAGACCTTCTTGGGATTCTTTGGCTTTGTGAGACACTCTGGTCAAGAATGAAGCAGCTATGGGGTGGTTACTTTGAAGGCTCTACATTTATTGTGAGTATATTTAATAAAGTTATTTATATGTTGATCTCTTGCAATTCTGTTGTTCCAGAGAACCCTGACTAATACAAGACCCAACCTAAATGAGGGCAACATTTTTCCATGGAGTGTGTTCCTGAGCTAAATAAGGAGGTAGTGATTTATTTAGGTCCCTCTAGCTCCTGCTTTCATGATGTTCTCATCATGATGGACAGACACTAACACTGTGAATCAAAATGAACCTTTCCTTTTTATGTCACTTTCACCAGATAAGTAATCACATTAATAAGATAGAAAACCAGTACAATGTTAAAATCCAAAATAACATAAGACCTGAAAGCATATATATTCTGAAAAGCAAAAATTAAATCTAAGAATACCTGTATGTGAAGAGTATCTTAGGTGAAGTGGGAGTATAAGAAGAGTGTTTATCGCCATTACAGCAATGCTAGAAAATTGACATAAGCAAAGTTATGTCCTACCAGATCTAAACCAGCAAGGATCTCATAAGGGCACCCTCTTGGGTAAGAGTTGTTCATACAGAGTTCACTTTGTATAGAAATACCTGATATATCTTAAAAAGCTACAACACCCTTACTCTTCACATCCACTGACACTTACTGATTTGGTGCCATGACACATGATACCCCAACTATTGTTGGCTTACCTACATAATAACTCTTGGACTGATTTGGAGACAGCTGTATCCCCATTTGAGACAATTCCTGTGTGTGTGTCATATTTTTTAAATTCTTGTATCTCTTCAAAAGAAAACCACCATGTGGGTGATGGTACCCATATACTAATACCATATATATATATATATATATATATATATATATATATAATATTGTATGTATGACATGTAGAGAGATTCATATAAAAGAAAAGTACTTAATTCTACAAGAGAAAATTTAAAAATAAAATACTTTAACCTTGAAATATAAGATTTTTGTTTTGAATTTTAGGTATGGAAAGTTATAGGAAAAAGTTACAGTTTAGATACTGCAATTTACCTAATGTGACTATATTCCAAAAATTATTAATTTATCACAGAATCAGAACTTTTAGAACATAAAATGATATCCAAACACAGTATATAAATTTTAGTAGTTGTGTTACTGAAGTGTTTTGATTTTTGTCATCCTGAATGAGAAAATTAAGTCAACAGATAGACGATTTAAGCAAAAGTTTATTTATGAAAGCAAATTCTGCAGAGATTGAAGTGTGCTACCCTAACATAGGGACCAGCCCAGTGGAATCTGTGCTGAAAATTTTGAAGTTTTCATGAATATTTATGAGGTGGGTGACATATTCATGGCGGTAAGGTGATTCTTTACTCACCCCAAAAACTTTGTGGATTGGATTACCCTTTCTTTCATTACATTGTCCTTTAGAAAACCCACAATACTTTTTTGGGGGGAGGCAGATGTCAAAGTTATAGTGCAATGTGCTAGTTTCATCTTCCCATTATTAAGCAAGTATAGAATTCAAGCTACTTAAGGAAGTGATGAGTGTATTTTTGCTTATGATGCTTGGTTACACATCATTGACATGGAAGTGGGCCATGTAGTTGTACTCATTCTTCTCAGATGTCCCCAAAGCTGAGCCTTCAATTGTCAAGTTGACACCTGTATCAATGATGTGACATCAGGACCTTGGGAGATACACCCCATTTGTTACTGTACACATGTGTGCAGATTCTCTGGCTCCTTAGTTTCTGATACAACTTGACTGCAGCTTAGAGGATGTTTAACCACAAAGACAAAGCTACCAAGATGCATTTGGAGCTTTCCTCAGGTCCTTCATATCTAACTCCTTACTTACCTGATATCACTTGGAAATAAAAGCAGAGAGGCATAGTCTAGAGGAGCTAATGTAAAGGAACATTTTAAACCTAAGAAAAATCAAGTTTGGTACAAAGATAGTCCTAAAGTGACTCTCATATTGACTGCATTCAGCGTAAACAGGCTTTTTCCTGACTCCAGGTCCTTATAAACAATTTCTTAGAGTATTAACTTGAGAACACATTCAGTTGTGAATCCTTTGTGTATCTCTTGGAAAAAGATGATGCAAATTTTTCTCACAGCCTATTCCTCTACTTGACTCCCATTCTTTGAAAAATAACCATCAAAGAAGCTATCTGCTGATCTTGGGAAAAGGGAAGGAACTTAATTTACATGGGACACCAGTTAGTAAACAGACTAAAACATGGAGAAGAACATGTCCAAGTTCAAGAACAAATAACTCATATGCTCAGCTCATCCCTTGCATCAACTTTTCATTAATATCACCCAGTATTTTTCCACTAAGTCACTCCAACACTTGAAACTTTCCTGGCCTTCAGTTGTAATGTAATTCAGTACAGACTGAGGGTATTTTCTGAATTGAAAAAAAAAACACTGAATAAAAATCTCCCTAATTTGTTTGAAAGTCTAAAGTACCCTTTTCCTTGGGTTATGATGTCAAAATATGGGAAAAAGATAGGGACACAAGTAAGAAATCATGATGTATGTCAATACCATCATCAAAAAAGCATTTCTAGGGGCTGGAAGATGGCTCAGGGTTAAACCTATGCCTTGTAGGCAGAAGGTCCTGAGTTCAGATCCTAGACCCCATGTATAGACGCCGGGAGGAAGCAGGGGCGGCCTGCGTTTCTGGTCCTGATAGGGCAGAGCCTGTGAATCCCGGGGCAGAGTAAACAAGGAGGAGGTGGAGGCCGTCCATGGTGGTTCCCGAATTCGCCCGTGGTTCTACACACACACACATACATACACACACGTGCACACACCATACATACACAATTGAATAAATAATAATAAAAAATTTTTATAAAAAGCATTTCTAAGTGCCCACTGGCAAGAAACATATTATTCAGAAGCCAGGTGATACAATGAAATCCTGCCACAAATAACTACAATCTCAAGTTGAAAATGAGCAGTGATTTCAGAGAATTCAAACTTCTACTTAAAAATCATGACTATTCATGGTTATTAGTAATTGAAGCTCTAAGAAATTTATGTAAAACTCCTAGGACCAGAAGAGTAAAATGGGAAACTTTTGGCACAGCTGACGCTATCAAGAGTTAGCTATCAAAATGTCCATAAGAGCCTAGCAACAGAATTACTTAACAGGTAGATGATAGAAATGGAAGTGATTCCTGGTGGTCAGATAGAGGTGTCAATTTGTCAGTGGAGAAGTGAGCCTTTAGTTAGACATACATAAAAGGATTGCTTAATTGAAGTAAGTCTGTGGGAGATTATCTGACTGATGTGAGAATGTTAGCACTTGGTAGATAGAACCAGTCCCTGAGGAGGCAGGTAAGAGGACTGGTTCCTTATTTTGGGCAGACTGGCAAATGAGGAAGTTTGATTCTCTCTTATCTCTTTCTGTGGATGTGGTGTAATCGTATCTTTTGGCTCTTGGTGTTAGTATGACTATCCTGACAGGCATATGAACTATAATCTCCAATCATAAGCAAAACAAGTGCCTTATTTCCCTAAATTATTTGGGTTCTATATTGATTAAGTAATTGGAAGATGAAAGTAATATCACAGAGCTTGGCCCTCCTCATCCCTGATTTGTACGTTTTCAGATACACTCACAGATATAGGTCCTAAAGTAACTGGAAGGAAATGACTTCAACTGTGTTCCTTAATGAGATACATAGTAACAATGAAATATAATTGCCATTTCCAAAGTTTCTCATATTTTGTAGGACTGAATCATTCTAAAAATGACCTAGGCTAACCCATTTTTTAAATAAGGAAATTGAGGCTTAAAGAGACTCTGTCTTGTATAATTAATCCAGAGGTCCACAATCCTATCTTAGCATTAGAATTTCCTGGAGAGCTTCTTAAAGCATTGATAACTACATGCTGTCCCTAGGTATTTGGGCATAATTGATTTAGAGCAAGACTCAGGCATTAGTGTAACCAAAGTTAAAATTTAAATTAACCATACTCAAGGAGAGTATAATATGGAGGCTTTCTCATGAACTATTGCACAAAGATATTCATTTCTCTCCCTGTGTTTTCTGTGGTTGAAATAATACCAGAAATCAATATCATCAGAGACAGAGCTTGCTCTTCCCAATGTCATAACCTCTAAATCAACTCAGAAATGTGTCTTCTGTACTCACCATCCCTTGAAAACACCCCAGGGCAAAGGTACCTATTGACAGATCTATGGTTTTTAGATGTTGTCCCTTCCTGCATTGGTTGATGCTGTGATCTGAGCTTCAGGCTTACAGCTATTCCTCCTTCCTGGTCTGTCTGTGGAGCTTCCCTGCATCTCCCGCCGGAGTCATTGAGTACCCTTATGACATCAGTGTTTTTCACAGGGCTCTGGCTTCACCCTCCACCTCTTCACTAGACACAACTGTGCATTTCTGCAGTTATCTCTGTTCATTCTCCCTTTATGTTACCTTCTCCCTCTCTAAGAAAGTTGAATCCCACTCATACCTCCAGACTGTTCTCTCTCCTTGACTTTACTTCCAATATCAAGATGCCTACTTGGGATATCTCCATCTGCTTTTATGACAGACCAGCGGTATATAGACTTGGGGACCTTTCTTGCCAGGAGCCATGGGAGTTGTATTCCAGTTTTTATTCAACTAACCATTACCAAGACTAACTTAAGGGAACAAAGGGTTCATCCTTGCTTAAGAATCTTGGTGATGCTTCATCAACATGGTAAAAGAGTTTATACCACTATCAGGAGCTGAAGAAACTGGACACACCACACCCACAGGAACTGCTGAATGCATACTTCCACACGTTCTAGTCTGCCTATGATGGAATGCCAAAATACTGAAACAATGTTCTTGCTGTGTGTGTGTGTGTGTGTGTGTGTGTGTGTGTGTGTGTGTGCGCATGCGTGTGTGTCTATGTGTATTAGAGGTCATTATCTGTGCCTATAAATGTCCAAGGATGAGTAGGGAATCACCATGGATTTTTCTACCTACCTCTCTTTGCTTTGCTCTGGGTCTTCCCAAGCTTCACCTTCTAGACTTGGAAGTACAGGCCACCACCATTTCCACCTGGCATTTTTATGCATCATCTGGGATTTGAACTCAGTCCTTCTGCTTTCAAGGCATAGGTTTAATCCCTGAGCAACCTCTCCAGTCCATCTTTCTTCCTCTTATCCATCTGCCCAGATGATGGTCCTGCTCAACACAGACTGGGACTTCCCATGTCGATTAGATAATCTCCCATAGGCTAGCTGAGGGCTTATGAAGCCAGTTCTTTACATATGTGTCCAAGGGCTTTGTCTTCACTTGTTAAGTTTATACCTGCAACTTACTGTCACACTTTGTGATATAGAAGTTACTCTATACAGTATGTAGAAGGCAGAGTCCTCACCCACTCCTTTGTGTCTAAAGGCAAAAAAATTCACCATGTCTCTGAAACCCAGCTCCTAAGCTAAAGACAGCTCAAACACCAACTTTCTAATGGTATCATTTTAATGGAATGTAGAGAAATAGAAATTATGAGTCTTATGTTCTTCTAATATCTTTGTTTGTTTCTAGTTCCTCGCTGAGCAATGATTCCACAAAAACATAACCCAAAGGCAGAATTGCTTACAGTCATGGCTCATTTGCTTCTATTCTTATTTGGAAGCTGTACTGGTACTGACAGTCATTATTCAGTTTTTTTTTTCAGTCTAAATATAGCTCATGTAAGTAATAGAATTTATTTCCCAATTTCAGTTTTGCACAGTTGTAAAATTTCCTACTTTTCTCTTATCTCTGAGATGATTCTTATTAAAACATGCTGACTTCAGTGATAGAAGATCACTGCTTTCATAGTAAAAACTTATTTTTATTATGAATTTTTATTGATTTTACTTTGTAAGGCAATAATTCTCTGAAGAAATAGTTTTTTATTAAGTATTAGAATCTTTACAGCTTTATTCTTAACACCCATTATACTGATGATAACATTGAAAATAATAAGTAGATATTTTCTTTATTGAATTTTTTCATAGTTGCCTATTTTTTGAGGATTCATCTGAAAATGTTTGTATCTATTCCAGAACATCAGAGTATTGTAGCATCCTATTCTTTATTTTCTATAGTAATGAATAAATAGGAATTTATATTAAAGTAGCTGACTCGGTAACAGAAGTTCAAATTTGTACTAGTTACAAGCACAGGACATGCTGTCTCAATATTAGTGATAATTATATGGATGGATGCACCATTTCATTTATACTAAACAGCAAGTGCTTTGCAATTCATATTAAGACAAAAATCCAATTAGGAGTTTACAAATGCAATCATTCCATTACCGAATATATTAATGCTGCCATATTAAAATCATCTCCCCAGTGCTAAATTTTTAAATCAATTTCTGACATACTTTCCTTTGTTTACAAGTTAATATTCATATTGTGTATACTGGGTAGAGTGAATATAATAATATTGAAGAACACTGTCCTCTTTTTGCTTCATGGAGTTAATATAAAACATCATTTTCACTGTCTGTCATGTAGGACTTGCTGAAACTTGCCTGACAACAACAGATTATCCAAAATACTCTAATGTTTTCCTTTCTATCTCAAGCATAGCTCTAAATGGAAAGACTATTTAGCATTAGAGAAGACAATTTGGAATTTAATTTATGATAGAAAAAATTGAGTCAAGAGTTGAAATGTACTGCCTGTTTCAATATTCATCTTTATTTTACTGATTGTTAATGAAAATAACCAAATAGTTTTCAAAGTCAATTCCCACTAAGTTCTTAATGTGTTAAACTAGGTATGAAATTGGGGAGATAAGGGTAAAGTTTGCTTGTCGTTGCAAAGGGAAACCCAGTCTATAAAATGAAAATCTCATGCTAAATGTGACCAAGTGATAATATTCCATTGTATTCTTGAGTGATCATGTTAGGAAGAATCAGTATCATCTATCACACACTGATTCTGGTCAATGCCAGAAGCAAACCTTTAGCCTGAGCCTTTCAGGACTTCTATTATCCAGAAACATTTACTCTAACTACTAAAAAGTTACCCTTACATCTTTTCCCCTTTACCTTGTAGTTACAGAAATAGGGACAGAAATGTAGTAGGGCACCATTATTGATATTTGCATGAATACTTAGGAACACTAATCAAATGGAATTAATAGCCTTTTAGGTGTATCCCTTTTGCATATTTCCCCGTCAGTACAAACTGTACCTATAAATAGTGGAGAAAATGTGGTTTAATGTGAGATCTAACATTGAAAACAGGATAAAATAATGAAAACACCATGATTTTAAGTGTATAGAGTTAGAGAACTCTTTACAAGAGGAGATAGATTAGGATTTTGTAGCTATATGCCAAGGAAATGGAATATCAGAAAATGACTCTATGACTCTAGTAATAGTACATAATAAAGACCCATGAAAAGGCTCAGAGAATAAAGGCACCACCTTACAACCCTGACAACTTGTATTCAATGTCCAGAACCCATATGGTAGAAAGAGATGCAGTTTCTAAAAGTTGACTTCTAAATGTTTAATGTGGTATACATGCTTATTACTCTTTTTCTGTCTCTGTCTCTCTCTTTATCAAATAAAGTAAAAATATAAAAGACATGAGTGTGCTGATCCTAGCTCATGAAACTGAACATTGACATGGCTGATATGACAGAGGTCTCTGGAGAACAGATGTAATTGGAGACCACCATCCATATAAAACTAAGCAACTGGGTACATTTTTGAATGTCTCCTTAAGACTAAGCCTGAAACCTGGATGTCATGATTTGAAATGTGAGTTGTTCCCCTCAGACACATGTGTTTGAATCTTCAGTTATTTGGAGGTGAAGTCTTGCTGGAGGAAGGCTATCAAAGGGGGCAGGCCTTGTGGTTGGTTAACACTGCCCTGCTTGAGTGAGTGGTTTTTTTTTTTTCATTTTTTTTCCATGATGTCTGCAGTGACTTAGGCCACCCGCAACTTACCAGCCAGCCATGCCTTTTCTGCCATAGAATACTGTATCTTCCCTCTGAAACCATAAGCTGAATAAATCTTCCTTTAAGTTGCTTGAGGCTCAGTGGTGTCTCACAGCAACAGAAAAGAGTAACCAGTACATTGAGTGCATATATTTAGAAGTCACAGATCATATCTCTTTAGGTTCTTGAAGTTCTTTGTAGCTCATTGCTTGGGTCATAGAAATCACATGACACAATAACTATGTGCATGGATAAACTCTTGAGTCACACAACATAAAATTGTCATCATATCTCTTATTGGCCAATTGGTCTCAAGAACTACTGTTCTTAGATTTTTATTTTCAGCTCTTAGGTGATAATATTAATACTTAATCCTAAGAGATGGCAGAATTGACTGAGATATCAAATGCAAAGAAATTAGGACTATATCTTACATAGTAGTTAGATGCAGTACTTTTCACATTTTTTACAGTCTTTATGAATAACATGAAGAGAGAAGAGCATAAGTTCATTTACATTAATATCCTAAATTATGGCTTCTTTCCTGCCAGCAGTATTTTTCTTCCTTTCTAACCCCTACAGAAAAGAGTGCCTCTCATTCTATGCACATGATTTTGTAAGTTCAAAGTTCTGTATGATGCTTGTTTGCATCCTGTTCATTCCCTCTGGCATATTTAAATAGAGTATGTTATATATATATTTATAAAATAGTCGAGGAAAACCTTGGTCATCCTTCTGTTGTTAAAAGTTCTCTTGGGGCTGGAGAGGTGGCTCAGGGATTAAGCCTCTGCCAAGCAGGCAGAAGGTCCTGAATTCGAATTCTAGACCCCACGTATAGATGCTGGGCAGAAGCGGGGGCGGCCTGCATTTCAGGTCCTGGTTGGGCGGAGCCTGTGAATCCTGGGGCAGAGTAAACAAGGAGGAGGCGGAGGCATCCATGGTGGTTCCCAAATTCGCCCGTGGTTCTGCAAGCACACACGCACACACACGCACACACACACACATACATACACACACATGCACAATTGAATAAATAAAATAAAATAAATAAAGTTCTCTTACCCCTTTCAGAATGACTGGCTTCCTCCCTGTTGGTCCCACTGTAGTTACTCTGCATCTCTTTCCCCTTCCATAGCGTTTGAATTCCCTACAGGAAGAAAACATGGTTCACTTATCTTCATCGAGCATAAGAGTGTAAAAAATTACCATACATGTTGTGGAAAACAAACACTGAGAATCTTTCTGGCCAGTGATGGCAGCTGTCTTTGGAGAGCCGCTGGGGATGGAAAAGAATGGTCAGGCATGCTGTTTGATTTTCTGTAGAAATGCCACAGCAAAAAGTGGCAGAGCATTAAAGAGCCCTCTGGGAGGACAAGGTTTTCAACAGCAGGTTTAAGAGCTGCTTTAGAACACGTCTTTGCTGCAGGTATTTCTCAAAGTCTTTCATAGCAAAAACAAAATATCAGTTAATGGTTTTATCAATTCATGTTTTTTTTTTCTCCCCAAGAATAATAGAAAGATCTTCTTAACTCTTTAATGATCACTTGTGACTCAACATTGCAATAATCACAATATTTGTACCACCTTTAAATTCTCAAAGTTTAATATAAGTTTACTTAAAATGTATATTATATTTCTAAACTATAAGAAAGATAAAAAATTCATGATAATCATCATAAGGTCATAATTATAGGGAAGTAAACTTAATTAGTGTTAGAATTTTGAGTATTAATTTGTACTTGCTTAATATGGAAAAGAAAACAATCTATCTTTTGAGAAATTTGGTTGGTTTTATTTTGTTGTTTATATAACTGGAGTGGTTTTGGAGAAATTTAAGAAGAGAAAATACATGAAAGGAAATGAAGCAACCACTTTAAGAAGCTATTGAGATGCTGAAAGAAAAGATCATCCTGCTTTCAAATGCAGCTCCATGCCAAAGCAGAGAAGATGTGGTCAGAATTTCAGAACGGAGCAATGTAAATAGGAAGAAGAGAGATCACTCATTTCCCTATTTCTTTTTAAGACAATTTTCGCATCACACTTTAAATAAACCTATAAAAGTATATTGCAAATTCAAATAAAACTGTTTCTTAATTTTAACAAAAATAAGCCTTAACTGCTAGCCTACAGGAGGGTGGAATAAAATGAATCATCCATCATTCTGAAGATTAATCATTTTTAAGTAGATGATGGTTTCTGAAAATTTTTCATGGAAATAAAATTTCTAAGGTTAAATTACCATAAATTTTACTGTGTGCAGTCTTCCCATGCTCCATATTAAAAATAGCATAATTTTCATTTTATTTCTGATCTTTAAGAGAGGCTGTTTAACTGTATGGAACCTGACAGACAGCCACATTCCTTTTTAAAGAATTCCAAACTATTCTACTTATTGAGATCTCAGTGAGAAAATTGATACCCATTTTCTGACAAATTGCTCTTGCTTCAATTCCTAGATCTCTGATTATTTGCAGTAATTACATATTTTCCAATTTAGGTTTTGAAAACAACTACTATCTTTGGGAGACTTAAAGAGACTATTATGTTTAAATATCCCCATGGTATCTAAAATTTTACCATGAAGAAATATTGCAGTAAAACCCACCTTATGACTAATACATTACAATAATATTCAAAAAGTATATTATAATAGCAAAAGTAATGTTTAACAACTTAAAATCATTAAGAAAAAATGAGGTAAAAGTTTGAAGTACTAAATGAATCAGTACATCAATATACATATACATATATTTATCAATGATCACTTTAAATGTAAGCAATTTAAATTCACATGCTACCAGGCAGAAATTGCCAGAGTAGTAAGAATGAAGAACCAACCAAATGTTGCCTACAAGAAAGCCAGTTTACACACAAAGACACATATAAACTAAAACCAAGGGGATGGAGAAAGACATAGAATACCAATCAAATAAAAATGAATGAAATTATATTAATTTGAGACAGAGCAAAGTTTTTTTTAATTGTACTTCCCTATTTTCTATAATTTATTTATTTTTTTCTCACTCATACAAACTTAATATGTACCCTGGTCCCCTTCCTCCCTCCACCCCTCCCCAGTCTCCCTTGCTCCCTTGCCCCTTTTCCCCTTCCTTTCACACCCCTCCCTCCCTTTCTCCCAGTGCCCCTTCTCCCCCCCTCGCCCCCAGTTCCTGGAACATCCTTTAGTGTGAATGTCAAATTTCCCACTGTGCCCTCCACTATAATGAGGTGTAAGGACTCAATAGCATTGCTAGAGCCCTTTCTTGTGCTCCCCTTTAGTATGGGAACACTATTGTAACTGTTAATCCCTTGTCTCTAAGGATCCTAGTGCCTGTGATCCATGTGTCAGTCACTACAGGTCATGCAAAGTCCTATTATGGTTATGTGACAGAGCAAACTTGAGGGCATACAAAATTGCTATGGATAATAAGGAACATCATATAATAGAGTCAATGTTTCAAAAATATATAATAATCATTAGTGTCTATATACCTAAACCAGTGCATCCAATCACATAAAATAAAACTTGTATCACAATTTTAAAGATTTTTCAGGTATAAAGTCAATAACAATTCAGCTTAATTCTTAAGTGACAGTGATCATTTGGCTATAACTGACATCAAACCACGTCCTCCAGTGAAAGCAAATGACATTTTCTGAAGTTCACATAAATCATTTATAGAGAAAGGTTGTATTAAACAACCTAAAGCAGGCTGAAATTGTAATACTGAAATTATTAAATTAATGATATTCAGATGACAGTAGAATTTAATATCAAATCAGTAGTAGAAAAATAGCTGGAAAACATAAAATAGTTGTATATTTAATACACTTCAAAGAACAAATCTCTAGAGAAACTTTAAAATATTTGTATTTATATGAGCATGGAAATGCAGTAAATCAACATTTTATATATTCAATTCAATGATTACATAAAAATTAATAGTATTCAATGTCAATCAAAAATAAAATTTGAGGGGCTGGAGAGGTGGCTCAGGGGTTAAGCCTCCACCTTGCAGGCAGAAGGTCCTGAGTTCGGATCCCAGATTCTGCCAGGCGGAAGCGGGGACGGCCTGCGTTTCTGGTCCTGGTAGGGCGGAGCCTGTGAATCCTGGGGCAGAAGGAGGTGGAGGCGTCCATGGTGGTTCGCGAATTCGTCCGTGGTTCTACACAAACACAGACACACACACTCATGCATGCACGTACATGCGCACAGTTGAATAAATAATAATAATAATTATAAAAAAATTTAAAAAATAAAATAAAATTTGAATATAACTAATGATCCTAAAGATATTAAAAAAGAAATATTATAATTATATCCATACTCACAAGTTTAATAATCTAAGTTAAAGTGAACATTTCTCAAAAAACACAATTGTCAATATTCTTCATACAAGAAAAAAAATACATAAACATGCACTTCTGTAAGAAGCTAAAATGATAATAACTGTTAAATGCAAACATTATGCCCAAATATTCATTGAGAAATTCTCATAGATATCTAAACAAATATCAGCTTTTTTTAATCTCTTCCAAGACAAAAATATAATTATATTAAAACTACAGACTCAAACTTCTTGTGAACATCTATGAAAAAATTCTCAAAAGAAATAGCAAATCAAGTAAAAATCTATTAAAATAATTAAAAACCATGGCAAAGTAGGATTTATCTTATATATGTAAGTCTGATTTGACACTGGACAGTTAATTCCTGTGATATATTTCATCTAAAGGGCAAAGGACAGCAATAACATGATCCTACTGATACATATAGGGAAAAATTGATAAAATTCAATGACTATTCATAATTTTAAAAAAGCAGCTCTTACTCTATATCAACCACATAGAACTAAGCCAGCCTAATCTCCTCCCATCGTGAAGCTCAGGGACATTTGCGGAAGAGGGGGTGGTAAGATTGTAAGAGCAAAAGGATGGGAGGAGCAATGATCTGAAGATTCTCCACACTAGTTAAGGCTGAAGCAATCATAATAGGACTTTGCAAGCCCTGCGCAATGTCCAACACACTATTGACCTCACAAAGTCTAGCATCGGCCTAAAGGCACCAAGATCCTTGGAGGCAAGGAATTGACAGCCACAGTAGTGTTCCTATGCTTAAGGGGAACACGAGAAAGGGTTCAGGGAAATGCCACTGGGTCCTTGTACGTCATCGGAGAGGAGGACCAAGAGGAGAGTTAGGCATACACAATAAAGGACTCTCTGGAATTGGGGGGAAGGCACTGGGAGACCGGGAGGGAGGGAAGGGGAGCAGGGGCTTCAGGAGGAGGAGGAGGGGGGAGGGAACTGGTCTACCTATTAAGTTTGTATGAGTGGATAATAATAAAAAATGTTAAAAAATTAAAAAAATGTTCAAAAAAAAGCAGCTCTTGGTAAATTGGGAATAGAAGAAATTTCTTCAACCTGAAATCTAAATATATTTATTTATTTATTTTATATGTATGTATATGATTATTGAGAATTATTTAATGTTTTCTTTATTTAAGAGTTACAATAATTATCTTCACATTAAGGGAAATGTAACTGCCTTATGGTTCCAGACAGGGCACAGTCCATTATGGTTGAAATTGCAAAGCAGAAGACATGGGTGGAAGCAGAAGCAGGAAGCTGGTTCAAGTAAACATCAAGAAGGCAGAGACAGCAGGAGCTAATGGAGAAGAGGCAGGGCTGGACTACCAAACCTCAAGGCCTTGGCTCCTGTGACATGCCTTCCTCCAGCAAAGCTGCTTTCAAAGTTGCCACAGTCTTCCCAAATATCAACACCACATAAATATTCTAATAATGAGTCTGTAAGTCAATATCCTCACATTGCTCTGAAGAAAGAATTGATGAGTTGAGCTATAATAACATGGAAAGTTTCTTCACTCTGTGAAACAGTGGCAAGGCAATGAGAAGGTGAGCTATATACTGAGGGAAAGTATACGTGAAATAGAGCATTTTGGTAAGGGTATTCAAGATAGTCAAAGAAGTCTTCAATTCAAATTCAACAATTAGAAAAGGAATTACTCGAATAAAAAAAGCAGACAGGCTGGAGGGATGGCTCAGGAGAAATGGCTCAGGCATTAAACTTCTTTCTCATCCTGGATTCTATATATACAAACACTGGGGAGAAGTGGTGGCAGCCTGCACCTCTGGTTCTGCAAGACAGAAACTGGTAATCCCCAAAATGAAGCAATAAGGAGGTAAAGCAATCCAAGATGGTTTCCGAAATCACACTTGGTACTCTGCAAGCATGCACAGTCTCTTCTGATATACATGAACACACATACACTCACACACACACACACACACACACACACACACACACACACACACACACACAAAAGGTCAAAATACACGAAGACCTTATAAAAAAGATATGTAGCTTATCATTAAGTACATAAAAAGAAATTCAGCATTATAGTTCTTCAGGGAATTACATGTTAAAGCAGCAATGAGATTACCCTGTACACTTTAAAATCTATGGCACCACCACTACCAAACGCTGCCAAGGATATGGAGAAGCAAGACCTCTCATTCATTGCTGAAAGGGGGGCAAAATGTCACATTCACTGCAAAATAGACTTGGAAAGTCCTTGTAAAACTTCACATATTCTTATCATAAGAGAAGCATGAATAAAAAGATATAGAATGCAGGATGCCAAAGTGAGCACATAGAGCATTCTCTATGGACATTTGGTTGGGGTGGATTCACTGACTGTGTTGGGGATATCCACAGCTTAGGCTGTGCTTATGTTGAAATAGTGGTTATATGAAAACTCAATGTACTTTCATCAATTTTCTTGTGACCCTAAAACTGAGTTTAGCAATAGAAAGTAAAATTCATTAACGAATGTCTCTCTTCTATAGATTTGCACATAAAAATCAGAAGTGTTGGGCTGGAGAAATGGCTAAGGGGTTAAGACTCTGCCTCACAAGCAGAAGGTCCTGAGTTCTAATCCAAGGTCCAATGTAAAAATGCCAGGCGGAAAGGGTGGGCGGAGGCTTGCATTTCTGGCTCTGGTGGGAGGGCAGAGCCTGGAAAATCCCGGAGTGAAGCAAGAAGGAGGTAGAAGCAATCCAAGATGAATCCCAGAGTCACCCATAGGTCTCCACAGAGATGCACAGTTCCCCCACACACAGAGTAAATAAATAAACACAATATAAAAAGAAATCAGAAATGTTGCCTGACCGATTACAACAGAATCAAAAATCATAGCCTTGGTTTGTGCATATACATTCTACCTGTCATATAAGATGAAGAAGCTTTTGTATTTACAAAAGTTCATAGAGATTTTATTCATGGACAATTGACAACTTCAAACTTCTTCTCTGGAGTTGTATATCTCAACTGTATGCAATACCAAAGCAATTTAGAAATTATTATATCTTGGTAGAACACTAGTAGGAATTCATTAATCTGTAAATGTTTAAATAAAACTTTTGTATGCTCAAGATACAAATTCATAGGATTCTACATGAGTAGATCATTGCCATTCTCCTAACACCTGGGTATTGGTGTTAGCTCCTTCAGAATTTTGTACACCAATTAAATAACAAGTGCTGGGCATTTTCTTTGTTATTTAAAATTCATGGAAATTTTACATTTTAATAAACTCAGATTCTGATATAACCAACACATATAATATAATACACAAATGTATATTAACACTATGTGCCAAAATAAAAGGCCTTCAGAAAAAGAAGAATTAATAAAAGTTGGATTAACAGACCATAAATGAGCCAACAGCCCCTTGTTTTAGAAAGGCAACCATAACATTTTCTAAGTCACAGTGTTGACTTCATTTCTCTTCTGAAAACTGCTGAAAATAGAACATACTACATTCTATCAAAAGTTTGTGTGTGTGTATGTGTATGCACATGCATGTGTGTGCATATAAATGTGTATATATCTGTGCACATTTAGGTGTGTGCACGTATGTGTGTGCATATATGTGTGTGTTCATGTATGTGTGTGCATGTGAGTGTTTGTGTGTTTATGTGTGTGTCTGTTGCCTGAACACTGACTTTGAACTTAGGACAGTGACACTGAACTTATGAGGACTGGAGTAAATTATCTGACCTTTTCTTAAAATTGGAGAAACTTCAAGTAATAATGAAGACGAAATTTGCCATTTGATTCTACCTTTGGATTACTGTTTGATAGATTTGGCTCTCAGATGCTCTACCAAGAGAAATCAGTGACTTACTTCCTTATACTTCACAGCCATCTTAGGCAGAACATCTTCTACATAAAGTCCTGGGGCAAGGGTTACATTGTGTCTGTGCATGACAACACGCGTAACATTTATTTTCATAGGGTTGTACATAAAATTAATTTCATTTAAATTTCAAATGATGAAAACACGAAACAAAATCATTAGCTTTAGATGATATGGATGAGGGCCTGAGGAGAAAAAGTAGGAAAACAGAGAAGAGGGCTGGGGATGGCTCAGTGGTTAAGTAAAGTCTTTGCTTTGAAAGCAAAAGGGCCTGAGTTCAGATTCCCAGGTCCCACATAAAAAGGTCTGGAAGATAGGATGGCAGCCTGTAATTCTGGCCCTGGGCAATTTCAGAACAAAACAGTAAGGATGTAAAGTAGCCCAAGATGATTCCTGAGGTCATCCTTTGACCTCTTCAAGAACACCTCCCATACACACACACGTGTCTATACCCAGCCACATAAGAAAAACACACACACACACACTCATACACATGCATGTGTGCATGCACACACACATAAAGAAAAGAAAAACAAAGAAGAGAGCAACCACCGATTATTACAAAGACTAGAATGCTCTGTGAAGCAGAGTCAACCACATGTTCCATGTTCTGTCCATGCAAACCAAATTAATGGATTTTTATCAAATAAAGTTCCAATTATTAAGAGAAAAAGACATTGAAAGCTATTTACCTATTTTTATAATAAATCATTGCAACACAGACTATATACTATAGTTCTTATGTAAATGTATACTAGTGACATAAAAGCATATAAAACTACTGTGGGCAAAAATATCTTTATAAAATATCTTTAGTGAATGCTGTGGATTTAAAGTAGAACACTAATGTAGAAATTTCTAGGTTATTTTCTACATCAGACAACAGACTTGCTATTTTTTCTATAGCTCAGTCATATTTTTCAAGTTACTTAACATTATAATTTCAGCAGTTTAGTTCTGCAACAAGTATCAACTTGCTATAGAAAACAGTCACAAGGTAGACACGGCATAACTGTGCCTAATTTTCTCTAGACCAGTTTAAAAGCAAACACAGAGAAGGAAGTAAAAACATGAAGGTGTGGACAGCATGCCCTGGGGAAAAGAGCAAGCAAATTTTCTGTTCTCTCCCGAATGAATCATCCATATTCCTGAAATGAATGTCACACATTGTATTTTATCATCCAAACATAAGAAAACCAAGTTATGTTTCTCTAAGAATAACAAAAGCAACAGTTATCAGTGCTCACATTTCAAAAAGTGTTCCACAATATCCTAGTTCCTGGAAGAGGCTCAAATTATTCAACATAGGGTGAACTATATGTTTCTTTGGAAGCTTATGAATTCATCTCAACAGAGAGCGCATGGTGTGGAACTTGAAGACTGGATCGTGCAACTCATCTGGAGAAAAGTCTATCTATTCAGTTCGTATGCATCAATTCCCAGGCAATTTTCTCACGCCGTGGAGAAAGACCCCATCAGATCAGCCAGGACCTGGACTTGGCTGCTTTGCTAAATGTTCTTAGTGCCATCTGCTGCACGCTTCCGGCTACTGTAAGGAAAATGACGCTCATAAGCAGGTTATGCAACTAGAAGGAGCTGACCTCAAAGCTATTCATTTGTAATCTATTCATGGAAAGGTATCACATTGCAATAGATTTTGACAAGGAAACCCTGTTGAAACTTCCTGAGAAATAGTTAGCAATGATAGTCAGCTCGATGACTTTTCCAGTAAAATATATCTTCAGTGAACTCTTTTGTCTGTTTAAAATGTACGTATCTTTGTTTCATCGATAAGCGACTGGGCCTTAACTTTACCTCCTCTAATGTGAAGGTATCTTTTAACTTGTTTAGAAACATAATAAATACATTGTGTTATCAACAGCAAAAATAATTCAGTGCTACTAGTGGTGGAAAGACACTAAAAAATAGATCTCTGAAGAGTCTCCCTAAGATGCACAGTGAAAGCTGTTTGCACTCATTGAAGAGAGAGGTCTGATGAGGATTAGGTTGTTTTAAAGCACAGGGGAACTGATATCCAAGTATCCAATCCTGATTTTCCAGGCAACCACAACATTTTGAGATATGGTCTTTGGTCTTAAGAAAGGCTGGAACTGATCTAATGAGTGTGTCCTTTTGATTCGTTCTTTACCCAGATTATTACATAACATTAATTAGTGAAAGAGCTGCTGTATACTTACCACATTGACTGTGAGTTGTGACTAAGTCCTGTGTCTATTCTGGTTTCAATCTGTCCCCGGTTTCCTTACTATTCAAAGGACTAAGCCTCTGCCAGCTTTGCTGTTTAGTGAATGATGCTCCAATGTTACCTTACCTTTAGGTCACATGCAAAGGACTTCACATACCAACTACATCTTCTCCTTGCTATAATAAACATGATAAAATAAATTCTGCTGAGATAAGCTTCCTATTGAATCCTTAACAGTTTGGTTTATTATCTAAAATATCTGGCCATAAAAATGTCCCAAAAGGACTTCCCCAGTTCAGAACTTTTAAAGTAAAAACTAGCAACACTATGTCAATCCCTCAAGTCAGTTTATTTTCTTTTTGTTCCAGAGAAGTACCTTTCTTTTACCCTGACTAGACTATTATCATTTGTGAGATAATTGAAATACTCAGAAATTCTACTCCCTATAGTGTTTAAAGTACACAAACCATTTGCTGAACATTGGAAATGAACCAGACTGTGTCATAACACAAAAGTTGATGAATATGTGTAAAACAAATCACAGTGGCAAAATCAAAAGAAATTGGAAGTATTCAAGGAAAAGATTGGGAAGGCAAATACATTCAAAACTGAATAGCCAATACCTAGCAAACATGCTCATATTGACAGAACCCTTGACAATATCAGTCAGTTCTAAAACAATCATTATGCAAAAAAGCAGTATTTAGATTTTTCTTTCACAGTTAATAAGCATAAAATTCTATTTTGTATACAACAGAGCAATTCAGTGGGAAATGCCATTATATTCTTGCAAACTACACTAAGATGATTGGGAAAAGAGCCCCTGTCTTCCTAGATTATTTAAAATACTTGTTTTGTTTCTTTTCAAGACCCCCATATTTAAAACTATTAAATGAAACTATTAAGATAATAAAAATGATTGAGAATCTCCTCTTTTCATGTAATATTCAAGGGCATATATGCTCATGCCACTTTTTGTACATCCAACTAATGTGAGAAACTTGTTTATCTACACTACATTGGCTTGATTCATTTCATTTGATGCAAAACTACATTGTAAGAAACAGTCATATGGCCATAGTAATGCCTTGAAATCACCTGCATCTACTCAGCCAAGGTAATCACAGCTATGAAATAAGCCAGTTTAATTATTCTACCCCTATGCTACCTATGCTACTTACAAAGGTATATTCATGTAACAATTTTAATCTGAAATTTTTTTCATGAGGAAACACCTTGAAATTGGCGACTGAAGCTGAAACCCCTTGGTTAAAACATGAACATTTCAAGGAACTACACAGATGAATACAGGATAGTTATTTCACAATCAGCGTCAGATCCTGGACTCAAATATAGTTCTGACGGTTTAGTTTAGTTTTATCAAAGATAAAAATTTAGTCTCTGTCCGCAGAAAAGTGAAAAGGTGCCCCTAAACTCTCACTGAACTTGTTCAACATTCTAAAAATGTATTTTGACTTTAGTTTGTAAGTCCTTGATGACTAGGGAATCTTTTCCCAATCTTTATTGCCATCTGAGTTTTTGTGAGATACCCATCCAATACCTTTAAGAGTTAAGTGTTTTTAATTGTGTTCTATGATTTTAAACTTCTGGTGGTGGGCAGGTGATTAAATAAATTCAAATTAAAACATAGAACCTTTAAATTATGAATTCTCTGATTACAAATGAGGGAAAACACATTTTCAATGTCATTACATTTTTCAACATTATCTACTCAAGTATTTTTTCCCATCTTTTCTCTTGGGTTGTGTGTGCTGAATGTGTTGTGTGTGTGTGTGTGTATGTGTGTCTGTTTGTCTGTCTCTTTCTCTGTGCACTCTTTTATGTGTTGTATATGCATTTATGTGTACCATGTGTATATGAGAAGAGAATATTTCCTTATAGAGGCCAGAGGAGGATGTTGGAAGTCTTTTTTTATGACTGTGCACCTTATTTTACTGAGACAGAGTCTGTCACTTAACCTGTATCTAGTGTGGCAGTCATCAAGTACCAGTGATCTTCCTGTGCCCACCCTCACAGCACTGGAGTTATGGACACTCCCACAGCTTCACTGTTTCATCGTGAATGCTGGGGTTTGACTCATGATTGTGTACTCATTGGGACATCTTTCCATTCTGAATTGTCTATTTTACTGACTTTCATGAGTAAATTGTATGTCATGGACATGAGTCCTTCTTCAACTAAAAATTATCATCTTCCAATCCGATTTCAAGAATTTTAAAGTAACTTTTTTTTAACAAGACTCTTACACTATGGCCATATGTATTGATTTTTTATGTCCCTTTGTGGTCAGTAATTCTTGCATATTTTTGCAGAAATATTTGTGTTCTGATAGATTATATACAAATTATTGAACTGCAATCCCTGAATCATTATCATTTTTCCTGTAGCATTTGTTTCAAGAGAAAATAGATTTGATTGACATGATATGAGGTAGAAACCCTCCTTTGTTTTTTCATATATAACAATAACTTCCTATTTTTTTAAATGTCTTTTTCCACTGTTCTAGATTGACTGTTTACTGAAATGCTCTAATGTGCCCAAATGCTTATAGGCTGCCTGTTTTATTCCTTTAGGCTGTCCTAATGATTCTATGCCTATGTGGTATATATGCATGTATGCATGCTCACGTGTATAGGTACATGTGGAGTTCATCATATGCATATATATGGATGTACCAAGTTTTTGGTGGCTTTCTGGATCAGTAATTTACTGGTCTAGTTATCAACATACCTTGGAAATCCCCTATGTCTGCCTCATTATAATGAAATATAGGCAACTTCTGTGTCCACCTGGCTTTTACACAAATAAGTCCTGGTGATCCAAAATCTGTTCTCATGTTTGAGAGTCGCAGGCCTTATCTTCTAACCCATCTCCCCAGTCCTAGTGTTATTAATTCTTACGACAAGCAGAGACATTTGATAAGATATTTCACAAACTGACATACATATTACTTTATTGATTTTTATCCTTCTACTCATTTTTTGTCTTTACTAAGCAATCCTTTAGAATTTTTTTTTTTTAGTACTGCCTTTACCTTTGTTTTCTGAGGTTCCACTACTAGCTAACTGCTTGAAACTCCGGACATTTGCTTTCTGCTAATATCCAGCATTCTTAGCTCCTGTGATAAAGTTGACTAACTTCCTTCTTCATCGCAGGAATCCACACTTGATTTTCTGTTAGATTTAAAATGTTTTCTCTCTGCCTTAAGGATTGTCATAGTTAGGCTCAGGTGTCAACTTGACAGTTGAGGGTTTGAGCTCCAGGTATATTTGTAGAGAATTAGTGGTTGAGTTAAGCCCAGAGCACACCTGAAGGAGATTGTCTAGCTGATGGGAAAGGCCCAGCCCATGGTGGGTGGGACTAGGTCCTGGAATAAAATACAGAGAGGTGATTGAGAGAGTTGGCATCCTTGTGTAAACTTGGCCAGACATGATGGTCTAATAAAGAAGAATTGTCCCTCTCTCAGGTGTTATGTAGAGATGGTGTGGCCAGTTCCCTTGGCCCTGGAATTGGTGTGAGCTCTCCTGTCAAGCTGGACTGAGAACCGTAACTGGACAATCATAACAAAATAAACCCCTTTGATGGTGATTTTATCAGCAGCCATGCAGGCTAACTGCTACAACGATCCTACATTTTCTCATTCATGTATCTATATGAGGTTCTTCAGCTCCAGATGTCCATAATCATTGTAGGCCAGTAAGTAGTTGAAAAAAGTAAAACAGAGCTTGGGCATCCTCCTGAGATTCCTTAAATGTTAAACTTTTGTATCCAGATGTCTAATTACTTTGCTTGCAGTCCTTAATGGAGACCTATTTTCTCTGCTGTAATATAGTCCCCTCTCTCCTTGTTTCTGGTGTGGCCCTCCTACCCCATCCCTCCTGCTCATAATCCTTGCAATTACTGTAGGTATTACAGAGATTTATCCTTGAGTGTCTCTAGGTGGGCTGGGTGGGTTTGGTACTAGGAGCCACCTATTAAGGGGTACATATGGCACTTAATTTTCTGGGCCTGGGATACTTCGCTTAATATAATTGTTTCTAATAACATCCATTTCCCAGCAAATTCCAGTAATTCATCATTTTTGATGGCTGAGTAGTACTCCATTGTATAGATGTACCACAGTTTCCTAATCCACTCGTCAACTGTTGGACATTTGGGTTGATTCCATGACTTTGCTATTGTAAACAGTGCTGCTATGAACATGGTTGTGCTTCTGCTATTGAGGTGAATTTTTGCTGTGTGTGGGGTTATTCCCAAAAGTGGAATAGCAGGGTCCTACAGCATTTCAATCTTTAATTTCTTTAAGAATCTCCAGACGGCTCGCCAGAATGATTGTATGAGCCTGCATTCCCACCAGCAATGTAGGAGAGTTCCCCTCTCTCCACATCCTCTCCAGCATTTGTTGTTTGTATTGTGGATTTTTGCCATCCTGACCAGGGTGAGATGATATCTCAGGGAAGTTTTGATTTGCATTTCCCTGATGGCTTCCTGTTCATTTACAACTGAGGGAGTATGATCTCATCAGAACGGGAGGCCAAATAGTCTGGCAGATAAAAAGTAACCATTTTGCAAATGGGTGATTAACCGGTCCCTCACTGTGGTTTCCTACTTTTATTACATCTACCTTTGAATATACTCTTTCAACAAGACTCTAGTTTAACTGCTTTTTATCTCTGGCCAGGGGGTGACATCCAATACCCATCAGGATGGAGTGAAGGGCATTGCAGGAGCAGCAAAACTGAAAAAGAAAATCAACAAACCATAATCCAGAACTTCAGAGACTCTATATCAACCACCTAGAACTAGGCCAGCCTAATCTCTCCCCATCCTGAAGCTCAAGGAAGTTTGGGGAAGAGAGTGCGATAAGATTGTAAGAGCACAAGGATGAGAGGAGCAATGATATGCAAGATACTCCACACAAATTAGGGCCGAAGCAACCATAATTGGACTTTGCATGCTCTGCGCAATGTCCAACACACTCTTGACCTCACAAAGTCTAGCATCGGCTAAAGGCACCAAGATCCTTGGAGGCAAGGGATTGACAGCCACAGTAATGTTCCTATGCTTAAGGGGAACACAGGAAAGGGTTCAGGGAAATGCAACTGGGTCCTTATACGTCATCGGAGAGGAGGGCCCAGAGGAGAGTCTGGCATGCACATTAAAGGATTCTCCGGGGATTGGGGGGAGGCACTGGGGGATGAGAAGGGAGGGGTGAGGGGAGGGGGAGCAGGGGGTCGGGGGGAGTAGGAGGGAGGGAGGCAACCGGTGTACTTATTAAGTTTGTATGAGCAGAAATAATAATTAAAAAAATTAAAACCATAAAAGTTCTTTAAGAGGGAAAAAATAAAAGTAATACATAATGCACTGAAAAAAATAAATTAAACAAAATAAAATTTTGTATCCAATGATGTACAACCAGGATGTTTACACCTATATAATCCACTCTCTAGTTAGATTTCTAGCTTCTTGAACTTACTTGTATTGAGTTTCATATAACATTATTACATTTGTAAGCTAGCATACCTGTTTGCTCCAGTCAGTATAGTGATAGTGCCAACCCTAAAGATCCTTCCTGCCTCCCTTTGTGACCACATTCATCCCTCTTCTGTGGACTCCTTACATTGTATCACATCCTAGCCTTGTTCTGTATCTCTGTATGTCTCATCCATGCTCATCTTTATTTTTACTATATGCTGTATTCTGAAATATTCATTCTAAGCTACAATCTTACAGGTAAAATTTTCTTTTTTAGCATTTCAATTCTGTTTTAAATCTTTCTGGTGAGTTTTTGATATTAGTTGTATTTTTAGAATGAGAAAATTCATTTTTCCTTGTAAAAATACTTTTCTGTGTTTCTGATTCTCTCAGAATTGCTGTTTCAAACCACTTTAGTTTGCAAACATACATTTTAATAATCTATTAATTTTAATATTCAAATTTTTTATTATTCATTTTTGAGCAAAGAAAATGTAATTTTATTTCTTTTATAGTTTATTTTTTATAGTTCTACAAGTGGTGATCTCTGCCCTCCTTCCTCTCCCCTCCCTCCCTCTCCTAACCCCTTTCTACCGTACCCCTCCATCAATTCAACCCATTGCTTGCTCCCTGGACTCCTCTTGACTGTCTCCTTTAGTGGGACTCAGGGTTTCCTTTGGATCGTCTGCTTCAGTTGGGGCTCAGGCTTTTGTGGCAGAACAAATGGCCCTTCTTTAGGTAGACCCACTGATAGAGGCACTCCCCTTTACCTGTGTAATCCTCAACTTTGATGTCTTAATTTCCAGTAATTATTTCTCCTGAGATATTCTCCAGTCTACGCAGGGGCGGGGGAGGCAGCCATAGTGCAGGTCTGGTGAGGACATGCTTTACTGCAGTTAATTTCTGCATTTAGCAGCCCTGCCTTGAATGGAATGTCCTGGGCAGTGGTAGACTTACCCATCTTTAAGCTCTTATAACCTTACACCCCCTCTTCCGAAAGATTCCCTGAGCCCCAGGATGGAAAGAGATCTGGTTGATCCTGATTTTGGTTGAGTGTTTCAAGTGTCCTGGTACTCTGCATTCTGGTTGGTTGCTGTTGTCTATTTCACTGCTCTATCATTGTATTGTTTGGATGTTGAGATCTTATCTAAAGATAAAATGCTGAGTATTTACATGGAAGTATACTCTCTGGTGTTAGTGGTTTATATCGCAAAATCTGGACATGTGATCCTATTAACTGTCAGTCTCCCCCTCCCTACACACACACACACACACACACACACACACACACACACACACACACACATTGCTGTTTAGACAGTTTTACAGTGTTGGGTATGTGTTCCCTATCATGGAGTAGGTGGGGTGTAGGGGCTACTAAGCAGGTGGTTGGTTACTTGGAGACTAATGCCAAGTAACTCTCTACTGTGTCTTGTTCCTGTTCTCTCTCCTCTCAGTTAAGACTTTTCTAACATAAAAGCCTGGGTTTGTTTTTATTTTTTTTTTGTGACCATTTACTCATTTTCTTTTGTTTCTACTCTTTTGGTATCTTCCTCCTCCATTCCCCTGACTTGGGTTCCTTTGCATTTATGGGTGTTCTAAGAGTTTCTGTTTGCTTACATCAAACTGAAAGATTATTTTTAGGATCCAAATATAAAAGAAAACCTACAGCATTTGTATTTCTGCATCTGGGATATTTCACTTAGTATGATTTCTTCCAGTTCCATCCATTTACTGGCAAATTTCATTAGTTCTTAATAGTTGAATAATATTCCATGGAGTATATATACTGCATTTTTATTCATCAGCTGTTAGACATCTAAGTTGGTTCCATTTCTTTGCAACTGTGGAAAGGGATGCTATGAACATAGTTATACACATGTCTCTGATGCATAATGCTGTGTTCTTTGGGAATATTCCCAGGGTAGTATAGCTGAGTTGTATGAATTTCAATTTTTAACTTTTTCAAGAATCTCTAGCTTGATTTCCAAAGGTATTGTATGATTTTTCAATCCCACCAGCAATGCTTCACCCCATACCCATGCTAGAATTTGCTGTTGTTTGTGTTTTGGATCATAGCCATTCTGACTGGAGTGAGATGATATCTCAGAGTAGTTTTAATTTGCATTCCCTAATGACTAAAGAAGTAGAACATTTTTTAAGATGTTTGCTTGACATTTGAAATTTGTCTTGCAAGAAGTTTCTTTTCAGTTTTTTTCATGGATTGTTTGCTTCCTTGATATTTAATTCCTCTTAATTGGTATTTAATTAATATTTTAATAGCATTTCAATACATTTTAGTTTACCAACATATACTGTAATATTCTATTAATTTTAGTATTAGAAGTCTTTATGGATCTCATTATGTTGATTTTTTGTAGCAACATCTTCTTTATTTCTGGTTTACTTTTACTTTGAGAGTATTGGTAGTTTCAGAACACTGTAGGTTGAAATCATTTTTTTTTAATTGTTTGAAGTGCTAAGGTAACACCTAGAACCTTGGGCATGCTAAGCATGCTGATCTTTCATTGATCTATACCTTTAGTCCCCCAAAATATTTTCAATGATTTTGTCCTTAGTCCAGGAGGCTACAACAACCACAGTCTGCATAGAGTCTTTTTTCCAGAGATAAATAAATGCTCTCGCTAAGTCACTTTTTTAAATTTTTTTATTATGTATTCAACTGTGCACGTGTGTGTATGTATGTGCTTGCGCGTGCGTGTGTGTCTGTGTGTAGAACCACGGACAAATTCGGAAACCACCATGGACGCCTCCACCTCCTTCTGCCCCAGGATTCACAGGCTCCGCCCTACCAGGACCAGAAGCGCAGGCCGCCCCACTTCGCCTGGCGTCTATACGTGGGATCTGGGATCTGAACTCAAGACCTTCTGCCTGCAAGGCAGGAGGCTTAACCCCTGAGCCACCTCTCCAGCCCCTCGCTAAATCACTTTTAATTTTGATCTTAACCTTCTGAATTTTCAGTAGATTTTGAGCCTTTATCTAATTAGGTCACACATAGTTTTAAGAAAAATTCAAAAACATTTGATGCAGCCTGTTCGTGGACATTACAGGATGCTGAAGGTCCATTCAAACTAAATATCATTTGCTCTTTGAAAGTTTGAGTCATGTAAAAAAAGTGCCAAGTTAGAATTTGCATTTGTACATACACACACACACACACACACACACACACACACACACACACACACCCCTTATGGAGGATTAAAGAGATGCACTTAAAGATGAGTAGGAAAGTATTGGGAAATTTAATCAAAGTAAATAAGCTACCAATACTCCAAATAAGCTACCAATACTCCGTAAGATCAACTACATGACCACACAGTTTGTTTTGCTATTTACTTTTGAGTTTCTTTCTTTCTTTCTTTCTTTCTTTTTTTTTTTTTTTACAAGTTGTGTAGATTGCCAAAATCTTCTTGGCACAAATACAACCAAAACACAGAATGGAACATGGGGGTGAAAGAGAACAGACTTTTTTCCATATTAATCCTGAAAGTTCATTTACTACCAAACATTTCTACGGGAATTGAATATGACTTAATAGCTACATTTTTTTTCTTTAGGTTTAAAATTGTGCTTTCAAACTATCTACAGTAAGAGGCAATGGCTGGTACGGCTGCACCGAGTGTATCTTCAGTAGCTTGCTGAGCTCTGGACAAGATGTGAAATGGGTACTGTGAAGACAGTGAGCAGGACGGCAGTCCTGCCTCCAAAGAGCTACTGCCTTGGGATGCAGCTGATTTAAGAAAGATGTCTACCTAGGCAGCAGCAACTTTCAAAGGCAGTTCTGTTTAGCTTAATCAGGGCTGTATAGATTTTAAGCTCCTTTAAGTGAGGAGGAACAAATAATGTGTCTTGATTCAGGAAAGATATCAGTGTCCACATGAAGCAGAGAGAAATAACCCAATGGTTTGAATATGCCAAACATACTCCAATTTCAACTCTGTAAAGTAGAAAAAACATATTAGCTAGTTCATGAAACTGAGTGAAAGCAGTATGATACCTTTGCATAAAAGAATTGTGATTTGCATTAAGGCAAAAGGAGCAATGTGAGATATCTATGTATAAGTCCTATTTTGCATGTTCTCAGAGAACAAATCCATTCATATCAAGCTGAACTTTATCTTCAAAATATTTTAACTTTGCCCTTATAGCAATGCTTACATTACGAAGATCAAAATGAATTATCACTTGTGAGCTGTTTCTCTTGTTTTCATCTCTTCCTCCCTAATAAAAATGGTGGACTAAAGCAGAAGTTCTTTACATTGAAAACAATGTTATTCATAAAACTACATTAGATGTACTCTGAGTGTCTCTGAGATAAGTCATAGGAATAGAGTTGTCATTGGGGTTTCTCAAGTTACCATGTTATGAATCTGAGATGTTTTGATACCACTCACTGAAAACATTTTTTCAATTGTTTTCATTAAATGTGAGATAGGTAGAAAATACATATAATAAAATAAAGTTCAGAAATAGTACAGTAACATATACTTACATACATCCAGCTTAAGAAACAGTTTTGCTCTTCTTTCATACCTTTTACCTTTTCCAGACCACCTAAGCCATCACAAAAAAAAATCACATTTTATATTTTTCTTCTGTTACTGAATATTTCCAAATATAGCTACTAAAATGCTTATGTAACAAATTGCATTATTTACTTTTGAATGTTCTGGCACTGTGTACGACTATGTTTAAATTTGCTTAAGCATAGCAAAATCTTAATTTTTTTGGTTATTTTTCTCCTGAGATTTGAGATTGTTTTATGCAATTGTAATTTATTCATTTTGCTGGTGTTTACTATTCCATTCTGTTTCACAGTGTGTTCATTTATACTACTGATGGGTTACTTCCAGGTTCTGATTTTTTATTTTATTTTATTTTTTTGGACAGTAAGAAAAGTTCATAAAAATATTCTTGTATGTAACTGTGTGCATGTAGTTTGGGGAGAATAGAGGTACCATGGTTTGAATTTGAGTTGTCCCTATGTCCCGCATAGTCTCATGTATTTGAATCCTTACCTGATGCTAATACTTGGGACAGTCATGGCAACTTTAAGAGTGTGGAGACTTGCTGTAAGGAGGCATGTCACAGGGGGCAGATCTTGAGGGTCCTATTTGACTTTTTTTTTTTTTTTTGCTTTCTTTGGCTTCATGATGACTTAGGCTAAGACCTAAACCAGCCTCTAGCTCCTGCCTTCAAGTCATGGCTTCTGGTATGAGACTTCCACATCCATATATCTCCCCTCTATATCCATAAGTCAAATAAATCTTCTTTTCTCCCTTAAGCTGTATTTGAGTGTTATCTTACAGCAACAGAAAAATGTAACAACAGTAACAGGCAAGAAGGAGATTGATAAGTTACTAGATTTTGACATCTTAGTTTGATTAGAAAACACTAAATAACTGTGGGTTTAAGCACATGCTAAGCTGGTAGCTTCACACACTAAGCAGAATTTGATGTTCATTGACTGTGGGGCTCTTGCTACTCTAATGGGTGTGGGCTAACTTCTCAACAGGTCTACTTCCCACTTTTCACATTCCTAATAATAGGTGACATTTTATATGTGTTCTGACTTTCTGTTTCACTAAAGGAAAATGATTTCATGTAGGTTTGGCCTGTTCCCATTCCTTTTTTCTTTTTAGGTCTATTTTATTATTTTTTGTCTTTTCCTTGTAGATTTTTGAAGTAACTTATAGATTTCATAGTCTGATTCTTCACTTATATAATAGGTATAAGCATATAACTATATGACCATTAATTGATATTACAAATACTTTGTCTCATAACTTGTATATTCAGTTACTTTATTGAGCATATTGATCAGAACTACTGGATTTTAATGTACTTTGTAAGGTTTTTTGAGGGAGGGTCCTGTTTCTTTAGGTTTTCTTTATGTCATGTATAAAAATATGTTAGTAAGAATTACTTGGAAATCACATTTTTACCCCTGTATCATTTCCTGCTATAGTGCTCCTAATATCTCTTCATAATATATCTTTTTGATAGGGCATATGAACATCCATCAAGTATGTTTATGCTTCATTCTGTTCCATGCCAGAATTCTGCTTTTGCCAATTGACTTACTGTAGTCTTTTAATTATTTCTTATAATTTTTAAAGGTATTTATTCTCTCCAATATTATCTTGGCTAATTGTTTTTTAGTTGTTAAATTTTAGAATCATCTTCCACTAGCAGAATAAAAAATTCTCAGTTCATTTTTTAGAAGTATATTGAATTTATAGATTAATGAAGAGAAAACCTGGTCTCTATGTAACATTGCATCTTCCACTTCCAATACAATAGGTCACTCATTTCTACAGGACTTTGTCTGCACCTTTTCCCACTAATTTCTTCAGTAGGCTAAGCAATTCATTCTTGGCTTTCTTTTCAATGTCATGCTAAAGTTTCTGTGTGTTCAATTCCACTTTTGAATTCTTCATTGCTAGTGTATAAAATATGATTAACACTTTGAACTGATTGACATGTCTAGCAATTTTGATAAATTATTTAGTTGTTCTTCACTGGGTTTTATGTTAAAAATCATCTATGAAAAATTTTCCTCTTCTAAACTTGTGTTCTTTTTTCTTCTCTTGTTGCCTGACAAAATTGCCCATCAGTAGTGCTGATAGAAGAAACTCTTGTCTGTGTCTTGTTGCAAAATGAATACCTTCAAAGTTGTATCTAAGGATTAAGAGTTCAGGAAAAATAAATGCTTTTTTGGATTTATTTCTCCCATTTTTATTTTTGTACTTTCTGTCCTAACTATCTCTTTCTCTTTAGTTTCTTTCTTTGTTGTTGTTCATTTGCCTTTTAAAATGTCTTTGTTTCTTCACTGTTTCCCTCCATAATTCTGAAAGTTAGTATTCTGCTTCTAAACTGGTGTCAGAATTCCTACTTGACTTACAAACGAAAAACTCTCTAAGTGTAATTTTCCTTTTTTCAAATGTTGGTGGTGGCAGAGTCAGACACACAGCTCCACATGGTCAATGACAAAAGACTGAGGAATTCCACTCTTTAAACCACAAGAGAAAGACTTTCAGTGTTTGAACAGTAAGAAGCAAAGCTGATGTATATTTAAAAAAATAGAAAGAAAAAAATTTCAAGGATGGAATAAAGCACATGCAAGATCACAGTATGGGCTTCTCAAGAGTCAACCTTATTTGCTTTTATCTGGAGCCACGTTTACTATTTTGGTGAGTTTCAATTTATATCTTTAAGGGTTCCCAAGTTTTTTCTGCTTTTTTTCTTTGCTTCTTGATAAGTGAGTTGGAAGGGAGATTCCATGGGAGCTTTGGATGGAATCGTGATCTGAGCTGAAGCCAGGAATCATTGAGGTTGTGAGAAGAGATTAAGACAGATGTGTCTTTTACTGTAAATTGAGGAACTAGTGAGATTCCTAGAAAAACTGCACCTTTTGAACTGAAAGATTACTGAGGCAAATGTTAACTGTGTTGTAATTCTTGGTTCCCAATTGGTTGAGCAGCTCTGGGGAGGCCCTCTTCTCTTTTCCATTATCCCCATAATTTTTCCTTTCTGACCTGCCTAGCAGACTGATTTGCAGGGAGTTATTGGGTATTGCAGCCCTATCCCCTCTGAAAGCTGAAAAACAGTGTTTTCTATGTGGAATTCTATTAACAGTCACCGATGCACCCACTGCTTTTTGCCTTGACCTTTTATTCCTCTTCCAGGTGAGAGTGATTGCATGTTTCCTGGAGTCTGGATTCCATCTTTTATCAGTTTTAATATTTATTTATTTATTTATTTATTTATTATTTATTCAATTGTGCGTGTATGCATGTGTGCGCGTGTGTGTATGTATGTGTGTGTGTAGACCACGGACGAATTTGGGAACCACCACGGACGCCTCCACCTCCTCCTTGTTTACTCTGCCCCGGGATTCACAGGCTCCGCCCTACCAGGACCAGAAACGCAGGCCGCCCCCGCTTCCACCTGGCCTCTATACATGGGGTCTAGGATCCGAACTCAGGACCTTCCGCCTGCAAGGCAGAGGCTTAACCCCTGAGCCACCTCTCAGCCCCTTTTATCAGTTTTAAAGAAGTATCTTTTGCTTGGATTGTCTCTTTTCACACACACACACACACACACACACACACACACACACATACACACACATACGTATGCATATTTCATCCTTCAAAGTTACTCTTTGCTATGCATGTAATTGTAGACAAACATAAATATTTACCCCATCACGGTGCTAATACCCCACTTCTTTCTGACTTCAACTGCTATTGCTGAGAAGACATGGAGATGCCCTGTAGCCATGACCTCCACCATTATGACTTCCTAGCCATGGACTGTGAATTTCAACCATGAGTTTCAGCGGTAGGAAAAGTAATAGACACACGGCTCTCATTTGTTCCTTCTCTACTTCTAGAACTCTATCAGCAGTTAAATTAAATCTTGCTCTCCTTATCTCTTTGCTGCCCTGCTTTCTCATGTGCTGTATTCTGTATTCTCAGTACAGTTTTTCACATCCCTCACTTGGTTCAATAAACTTCTGATCATCCTGCATTAACTTTTTGTTTTCTTCTTCTTTTTCTGTGGTACTGGTAAACAAAGCTAGCACGTCTCGTGTGACCAATAAGTACTTTATCATCCAGCAATAGCCCAAGACACTGTTTTTGAACTCACTCTGAACCCAGGCAGGACTTGGACTTTTAATCTTCCTGCCTCACCTTCTGACTAACAGAATTTCAGGCCATACCAACAAGCTGAGCTTAATCATCGTTTTTATTATTACTTTTTTTTTTGCCTAATCATACAAGCTCAATAGGTAACCCCCTTCTCCCTCCCCACCTTTCCCTGTTGTCCCCCATTGCATTCTCCTTCCTTCCTACTTCCTTCCTTCTCACCCCTTTTCCTTCTCTTCTCCTCTCTAAATCATTTTTGTTAATTTCAGTGTTTCCATGCCTGAAATTTCTATCTTATTTATTTACAATTCTACTTGTATGTTTTACTGTCTCAATTACATAGTTTAATACCTTATATGTTGAAAAATAACAAAGAAATATCTTTAAATGCTAAATGTGGTCATTTTACACTCTAACAAATCCCAAGTGTAAAAGACTCCATTTGAATTTTTATTATCCCATATGTGTTATATAAAGTGACAATGGCATTTTAATTCAAGTATAATGTGCGTGAACTTTGCCTGGTACTGCTTGATACCTTGGGGACTTGTGATCTTTGACAATGAACTTCTTTCTATTCATTAGAACTTCATCTGTAATCATTCCTTGTGAGCTGACTTGATAGTTGGGCAACATGTTTACACTTGCTTCTCCTGAATTATAGAGAATATAACCAACACAAGATGCCTTTCAAATAAAAGCACTACTGCTTTTAAATTACTCAAATGATATGAATCCAGCTTGCAAATTCCTGTTTTTCAGACCTATTAAGAACTCCTCTGCCATAAATCTAATACCAAGTTTTAAGCTAGGTAATTATTCTTTCAATCTCTTTCTTAATAGCCTTCTAATTGGGGTTTCAGCCACTGGGGTTCTATGCAGGAAGAATCACTTATTAGACCCTCACATTGAGTAGCTGTGTCTCCTGTAACCATCTGCACTGGGCCTGAAAAGCACCCTGTGGAAGTTGGACTTGATGTTTATCTAAGTAAATATTTTCAGCATGACAATTCCACTTACCTGTCATGATTATAATTTTCAGGAAGATTTCATCTTTGAGGCAGACACGATCAATGCATTTTTCCCCACTGTGGTAGAAGTAAAATACTGATAACATTTTATTACTGTCTTATTATGTGAGATGTTGTAAGGCAGACATTATCTAAAGTACCAGTCCTCATCTGTGTAGTTTACAGGTAAAATATTCTCTATGCTTCATTAAAATGATTTTATAAATTTTATATAATACTTATGTTAGAGGGTAACAAAAATTATGAAATGTATTCTTTTTAAAAACATTTTATTTATTTGAAAGAGAGGGAGCAAGACACAGAAATAGAAACAAAAAACAGCACATGTATGGAGATCAATTTTCTCCTAACACCATGAGAGTTGCAGGCCTCAAACTGAGGTTACCAGGTTTTTTACATGCGGGCTGAGTCACCTTGCCAACCATGTGTCCCTAAACTCCAAAAGGTCAGGTACTAGAGAGTTCTTTTTTTTATTATTTTTTCTCCCACATTTTATTTTTTTCCTAATCATATAAGCTCAATAGGTACATCTGTCCTCTCCCTCTCTCCTTCCCTCCCCAGTCATCCCCCCTTACACTCTTCCCCCCTTTCTCCTTTCTTGTCACCCTCTCCCTCCTTCCCCCAGTCCCAGTGCCTCTCCCCTTCCTCCCTCCCATCCCCTGGAGCATCCTTTTGTGTGAATACCAAACCTCACTCTGAGTCCTCCACCCTAGTGAGGGTTCAGGACTCAGCATAGCCCAGAGCCCCTTCTTGAGCTCTCATAAGTATGGAAACTCTGTTATGACTGTTAATCCTTTGCCTTTAAGGAGCCTATTGCGAGCCTTCTTCCCTGTGATCCATGCTACACTTTGGGGGGGGTCATTGATATGTCAGCCATTGTGATGTCAGGAAAAGTCCAATTCTGACTGTTGCAGCCCTAACTTGTGTGGAGTATCTTGCGTATCATTGGTCTTTCCTATCTTTATGCTCTTACAATCTTGCTACTCCCTCTTCCACAAGGTTTCCTGAGCTTTAAGATGGGGAGAGATTTGGATGGTCTGGTTCCAGGTGAATAATGTAGGGTCTTTGGTGTTCTGAATTATGGTATATTGTTATTTTCCATTTTGCTCTTCCTGCAGTTTCCTCAGCTGCATCCTGACATCCTGATTAGTATCAAAGGTCACCTTCTAACCAAAGATAAAAGACCATTTAAATGAAGATCTTAATATAAGAGGAGAATCAAAAGTAGATGGAAGAATAGGAGTAGGACACAGCAGTGAGGAGGTCAGTGTCCCATTTGAGGGCTGGTTTACTCTCTATCTGCCAGTCCCTATACCCTCCCTGATTGGTGAGATCAAACCTCCTCAGTCGTGAGTGACCAGGAAGGGAAGTGAAAGTAAGCTGCACCAAATGTCTCTTTACTTACATGCAATACTTGATGGTGACCTATTTTTCTCTACTAAAAGATGATCCCCAATCTCCTTTTTTTTTTTTTGAGGCCCTCCTTTCCCTTCCCCCCCTGTTTATAATACTTTGTGATTACAATAGGTATTACAGAGATTTACCTTTGAATATGTCATTAAGTGGGTTTGGAACTAGGATCCACCTATTAGGGAGTACATACAGTGTCTAACTTTCTGTGTCTGGGATACTTCACTCAATATAATTTTTTCTAATTCTGTTCATCTCTCTGCAAATTTTATTAATTCATCTTTTTTGATGCCTGAGTAGTATTCCATTGTATAAATGTACATGTTTTTATTATCCATTTGTCAACTGTTAGGCATTTGTGTTGATTCCATGACTTTGCTATTGAAAGTAGTGCTGCTATTATCACGGTTGTGCTTGTGTCTTTGACGTGAATTTTTGCTTTATGGGGTATTATTCCCAGAAGTGGTATAGCAGTGTCATATGGCATTTCAACCCTTAACTTCTTTAGAAATCAGCATATTGATCACCAGAGTTGTTGTATAAGACTGCATTCCCACCAGCAATATATGAGATTTCCCTTCTCTCTACATCCTCTCTAGCATTCAGTAGTGTTTGCATTGTGGATTTTTTCCATCCAGACTAGGGTGAGATGATATCACAGGGAAGTTTTTGATTTTCATTTCCCTGATGACTAGGGATGTGAAGTATTTTTAAAGATGTTTGATAGACATTTCAATTTCCTCCCTGGAAAAGTTTCTTTTAAGTTCTGAGGTCCATTTTCTAATTGGGCTACTTATCTCCTTGTGTTTAGTTTCTTAAGTTCTGTGTGCACTCTGGATAGTAGAGCTCTATTAGATATGTGGTTAGTGAAGATTTTCTCCCATTTTGTGGGTTGCCTTTTTGCTCAGTTTACAAACTCTTTATCTGAACAGAAGCCCTTTAATTTCATAAGATCCCATTTGTTGAGTGTTGGTTCTGTGCTATTTGTTGAGTGACTGTGCTATTGGATTTCTGTTTAGGAACTGTTGGTCTAGTCCAATCAGCTCAAGGGAGTTCCCTACCCTTTCAACTAGGGTTTTTATAGTCTCTGGCCTAATACTGAGGTCCTTGATCAATTTGGAATTAATTTTTGTGCATGGGGACAAGTATGGGTCCAGTTTTAATCTTTTTCATGTGGACATCCAGTTTTGCCAGCACCATTTGTTGAACATGCTGTTCTTTTTACTTTGGATTTTTTGGGCCCCTTTGTCAAAGATCAAATGGCTGTAATTTTGTGGGCTTATATCTGGGTCTTCAACCCTTATCCATTGATCTACATGTACCTAGTACTAAGAACAGTACTAAGCTGTTTTTAGTACTATGGATTTGTAGTATAGATTAAAGTTTGGTATGGTGATACCTCCAGCAGTGTTTTTGTTACTCAGGATTGTTTTTGCTATCTTGGGCCTTTTGTGCTTCCATATGAATTTTGAGATTGTTTGGTCAGTTTCTTTAAAGAATTGCTTTGGGATTTTGATTGGTATAGGGTTGAATCTGTATATTGCTTTTGGTAAGATGGTCATTGTTATGATGTTGATACTGTCGATCCAGGAGCATGGGAGTTCTTTCCATTTTCTTGTGTCTTCTATAATTTCTTTCTTTAGGATTTTAAAGTTTTCATTCTAAAGGTCTCTCACTTCTTTGATTAGATTTATACCAAGGTATTTCATTTTTTTAAGGTCTATAGTAAATGGGGTTGTTTCTCTTAAGACTGTTTCACTTTTCTCATCCTTGGTATATAGAAAAGCATCTGATTTTTTTTCACGTTCATTTGTAACCTGCCACTCTGCTGAACTTATGTATTAGATCCAGGAGTTTCCTAGTGGAGATTTTTGGATCACTCATATGATCTTCTTTTCCAATTTTAATACCTTTTATCTCCCTCTCTTCTCTTATGATCTAGCTAAGACTTCAAGTACAATATTGAATGGAAGTAACAAGAGTCGACAGCCTTGTCTAGTTTCTGATTGAAGCGGGAATGCTTCAAGTTTTCCTTACTGAGTATAACCTTGCTGTCAGCTTGTTGTATACAGCTTTTATTATGTAGATATAAGTTCCTTCCATTCCAACTGTTTGCAAGGTTTTGATCATAAACAGATGGTGGATCTTGTCAAAAGCTTTTTCTGCATCTATCAAGAGTATCGTGTGGTCTTTGACTTTGAATTCGTTTATATGACATATTATGTTTTTTGATTTGCATAGTATCAGCCTTGTGTACCTGGGATAAAGCTTACTTGATCATGGTGAATGATCTTTTCCATATTTTTTAATCTGATTTGCTAAGATTTTGCTTAAAATCTTTGCATCTGTGTTCATCAAAAAGACTGGCCTATAGTTTTCTTTTTTTTTTTTTTTTTTTTTTTTTTTTTTTTTTTTTTTAATTTTTTTTATTATTATTATATATTTTTCAACTGTGCGCATGTGCGTGTGTATGTGCGCGCGCGTGTGTATCTGTGTGTGCGTGTGTCTGTGTATCTGTGTGTGCGTGTGTCTGTGTATGTGTATGTGTAGAACCACGGACGAATTCGCGAACCACCATGGACGCCTCCATCTCCTTCTGCCCCGGGATTCACAGGCTCCGCCCTACCAGGACCAGAAGCGCAGGCCGCCCCCGCTTCCGCCTGGCGTCTATACGTGGGATCTGGGATCCGAACTCGGGACCTTCCGCCTGCAAGGCGGAGGCTTAACCCCTGAGCCACCTCTCCAGCCCCTATAGTTTTCTTTTTTAAGTGTATCTTTATTAGCTTTGGGGATAAGTATGATATTAGGTTCGTAGAAAGAATTTGGAAGTGTTCCTTCCTTTGTATTTAATGGAACAGTTTAAGGAGTATTTGTGTTAGTTGTTCTTTAAATGTCTGGCAGAATTCTGTGCTGAATCCATCTGGTTCAGGACATTTTTTAGTGGGAAGATTTGAGATACTTCAATTTCCCCATTTGTTGTAGGACTATTTAAATTCAAAACTTTCTGATTCAATTTGGGTAAATTGTGCTTACTCAGGATTTCATCCATTTCTTTTGTGTTATCAAATTTCATGGAGTATAAATTTTTGAAATATGACCTTATAATTCTCTGAATTTCTTACTTATCAGTTGTGATAACTCCATTTTCATTTCTAACTTTGTTAATTTGGGTTTTCTCTCTTTTGATTTTGGTTAATTTAGCTAGGGGTGTATCAATCTTATCAATTTTTTCAAAGAACCAGCTTTTTGTCTGGTTGATTCTTTGTATTGTTTTTCTTATCTCAATTTCGGGTATTTTTCCCTTGATTTTGCTAGTCTCCTCTCTTCTACTGCTTTTGGGATTGGGTTGCTGTTTTGTCTCTAAAGCTTTAGGCTGCATTGTTATGTTATTTACTTGTTTTGTTTCCATTTTTTGATATAGGCATTAAGAGCTAAATACTTACCTCTTAAGACAGCTTTCATTGTGTCCCAGAGATTTTGATATGTTGTATTTTCATTGTTCACTTCTAGGAAACCTTGAATTTCTGTTTTGATTTCTTTCTGAGCCTGTTTCACACTGAGCATTATAGTGTTTAGTTTCCAAGAGTTAATGTATTTTCTGCTATTTGTTGTGTTGTGAATGTCAAGCTTTAAACTATGGTGGTCTGACAGGGTACAGGTTATAATTTCAATTTTCTTGTATTTTTGGAGATTCCTTTTGTGGTCCAATATGCTGTCTATTTTAGAGAAAGTTCTGTGGGCTGCTGAGAAGGTCCATTTCAGTAAGGGTTTGATTTAGTTTCTATGTGTCTCTGTTAAGTTTTTGTCCATATTTGAGAGTGCAGTATTGAAATCCCCAAGTATTATCATTTGGGGATTGATTTCTTGTTTTAGATGTTGTAGTGTTTGCTTAATGAATGTGTATATGTTCAATATTGTGAGGTCTTCCTGGTGAATTATTTCTGTGACTAAAATGTAATATCCTTCTGTATCTCTTATGACTGTCTTTGGTTTGAAGTGCTTGTCAGTATAATTGCTAACCTGTTTGTTTCCTGGTTCCATTAGCTATAAGAATTTTTGAACAGCCTTTTACTTTTAGAATGTGCCTCTCTTTTGTGGTGAGATGTGTTTCCTGAAGGCAGTGGATATATAGTTTTGATTTCTAATCCATGTTTGTAACTTATATCTTTTGATAGATGAGTTAATTCCATTGACATTTAGTGTTATAATGGAGAAGTACTTTTAATTCCTGACTTTTTTGTGCTTAGTGACTTTTATGTATATTTAACTTGTAAGCTGTGGTGGTATTGTACTTCCCTTTTGTCTTCCCGGATATGCTTATTCTTTTCTTCAAGCTTGAGTATCTTTTCTAGCATTTTTTGAAGGCCTTCAAATTGTCTTTATGGTGGAAAATTTTTCTTTCACCCTTGATCATGACTGATAGTTTTGCTGGGTATATCAGCCTGGATTGACATTTGTGCTCATTCAATACTTGAAGTACATCTCTTCTATCTCTTCTGGCTTTTACTGTTTCCGTTGAAAAAATCATTTGTTATTTTAATATAACGTTTACATAAAACTTTTACATATAAACCGACTTTTTTTTCTCTTGAAGCTATGAGAACATTTTTTTTGTCTTGCATGTGTAGTGTTTTGACTATTATTTGCGATGGGAGTTTCTATTTTGGTCATATCTATTTGGGGTGTGGAATGCCTTTTGTATTTAGACGGGCCTCTCATTCTTTAGATGTGGAAAGTTTTCCTTTATAATAATTTGAAAATTTTCCTTGGGTGTAGTATTTTGGGATTTTTATTCTGATATTCCATGAATATGCACGTTAGGCTTCTTCAAGGTGCCCATAACTCTTGAATATTCCTCTCAAGTATCTTTTCGGCTTTAACAACCTCCTGGAATGAACTGGTTACTTTTTCCACTTTGTCTTCAAGGTCTGATTATTCTATTTTCTGCTTCATCAGTTCTGCTGATAAGTCTCTCTGTTGAGTTCTGGGTTGAAGATAGCTTGTATTTTAGTATGAGTTTAAACTCTGCTTGAGATTGTTTTAACTGCTCTATTCCTATTTTTGTTTCTTCAACTGCTTTTCTCATCTCCTCCTAGTGCCTGTTGTGTTCCTTTTCAAAGTAGTTAATGTGGTTATTTAACTCCTGGATTTCCTCTTTCATTGTTTTGATCATAGTAAAGATCAGGTTTTGAAAATCATTATCTTTGGTATGACTTTATTGGCTATTTTCTTTGAGTTTGTTCTGGTTGGATCCATCATTATAGGGTTGATTCTTTTTTTAGGAAAATTGTTGTCTTGATTTTTGTTTTTCATAGATTTGTGCTGTGAGATGGGCATTTTTGTTTTATCTCTTATGTCCTTATTTTTGTGTGTGCGTTTTTAGCTGAACTAAATTAGATAGTATTACTACATTTAAGCAGTTATTGCTAGTGTTTGCCTTTGACTTGGATATACCTGTTTGGTGTTGGTGTTATTTCTTAGATGAGGCTATTGGACTTTTAGTACCTCAATTAGGGTGGGTTTAATAGACAGTAATTGAAAATTAGTATAGTAGTACACTTTTTAGGTTTACTTCCTTGGTAATATGTGAGGGTGAATGATATAGTCCCTGAAGTTGCATGGGTTTTTGGGTGGCTATATGGAAATGTTAAACTACAGTGACTAATAATTGAGAGGAACAAGATGGTAGAGAGGTTTTACTTATCTTAGAGCTAGATGTGAAGATTCTTTCCCATAGAATACCTCAGTTGAATGGTGTTGGTCCCCTAGCCCTTTCTCTGGACTCTGTTGCACTCTGAGAAGCAGGAAGTCTGCCTGGGAATTGGGGCAGAAAGGCAGAGAGGCATAGTGGGGCTCACAGATGACCTGGGGTCTGGGGCATGGTTTAGAGGTTTTATCTGAGAATCAGGGAGTTCACCTTTGTCAGGGCCAAGGCACAAAGGCAGAGTGGCTAGTGGGGTGTGCAGATGACCTGAGTCCTCAGACATGGTCTAGGGGGCTTAGCTGGTCTAGGTCCAAGTCTAGGGCAGAAAGCAGAGTTTTTGTATGTTTGAAATATTTCACTATGGGCAGACAACTGGAACAAAGCTTGTCATATTCAGATATTGACAGAAACTCTATTTGTTAAAAGTTAAAATGCATGTGAAATTTTGGGAAAAATTCATGGATTTTAATATTGGAATTTATTATTATTTTTTATTTATTCAATTGTGTGTGTGTGCATGTGTGTGTGTGTGTGTGTGTGTGCGCGCGTGGGTGTGGGTGTGTATAGAACCACGGGTGAATTCGGAAACCACAATGGACTGCCTCCACCTCCTCCTTGTTTACTCTGCCCCGGGATTCACAGGCTCTGCCCTACCAGGACCAGAAATGCAGGCCGCCCCCGCTTCCTCCTGGCATCTATACATGGGGTCTAGGATCAGAACTCAGGACCTTCCGCTTGCAAGGCAGAGACAACCCCTGAGCCACCTCTCCAGCCCCTAATATTGGGAATTTTATACTCTGCTATATTAAAAAATATAATGAAGAATTGATTTGTCACCCAGTCTCAAGAAGACAGTCAGACCCATTATTTGGAAGCTTAAAGAACATTTGAAGTATCTAAAGTAGCTCATCTTTATCATGGTATTTGAATAGCATGTGTAACAGCAATGAGACTATTTTGACATTATCCATACATATGTAATTTTTCATATACTTATCAATTATTTTGAATCTCCAATCTTTGTAAATTGGTGACATTAGAGATGATTACAACATTGAACTTTATAATCTACAATGCTCTCGAGGCTTGAAAAGTTTCATTTGGGGGAATCTTATACTGTGAACTATATATAGAGAACATCGATCATGTTCTTTGACTTGTCAATTTCTTTTGAGTGTTCTTGCTTTGAGCTATTTCCTGCTGTAATGCTGTGGGGTCACCAAGATAAGGGCTAGAAAGAAAGAAAAAGAACATTCCTGTTTAACAATTTTCTACATAAATGAGAAATTGAAAAAGAAAGGTCAAATAATGCACATTTTTCTGGTGTGGATATGTTTACTGTGGAGTCAGCATTATCAGATCTCTTTTGTATGGTGGAGGTTATCATTCCTAAATTCTTAGTTTTGGATTTGGTTTTCCAATAATGTGTGCAATCTAGTATATAATATGTAATACTATCTAATTTACTAAAGAATCAGGACTGAAACAGACCAAGAGCTCTGTATCTACTGATTTCCAACTTGGAAAGCTGATGACTTTTAGTAAAAGGGACTTTGTTATTTGCATATTTGACCTGAGGTTGAGATGACATGCCAGTTAAATTTTGAATAATAAACAAAATATACAGAGGTACAGGTAAATGACTCAGTCATAAAATCTTTGCTGCCTGTTTGTGATAAGTCTCAGCAGGATCTACAATCACCTTAGAAGTCTCCAATCACACCTGTAAGTGATTTTTTTTTTGCCTCTGGGAATGCCTGCGAGGAATTACTGATTAGGTAAATAGAGGTAGGAAGACCCATTCTAAAAGTGAGAGGCATCGTTCAATGTCTGGGATCCTGGAATGTAAAAATGGAGGTAGGGAACTGAACATCAGCATGCCAAGCATTCATCATTATTTCTTCCTGACTGTGGATGCAATGTGACCACTACTTAAAGCCCCTGCTGCCTTAACCTCCCGACCAAGATGGACTGTACCCTTGAACTACAACCACAATAAACCTTTCCTCTCTTGAGTTACTTTACTCAAGGTATTTTATCTCAGCCACAGGAAAAGATGTAATTGAGCATGAAGATCTGGTTTCAGATCCCTGTAACCTATGTAAAAAGTCAGGAGTGGTAACGTGCATCTGTAATCCAGCACTGGAAAGGCAGAGGCAGGTGGATTTCTTGGAATTTGCTGGTGAGTCAATATAGCTGAATCGGTGAACCTTAAGTGATGACAGACCCTGGCTCAAAAAATAAGGTGGGAAGCGGCTATGGAAGACACACAATGTTGACTCTGATCTCTATGCACACACATGTATGCACACACCTGTGCACATACACACTTATACCACATACAATAATATGTGAGTTTTGTGAATAGAGAGCCCAGCTTTCTGCTTTCAGCTAATTTATTCAAAAAGGGAATATTAACTCAACCTAAGGCTACTTCATCTACAGCCAGAGACACTACTGTTTTTTAAAGGAATAAGTTCTGGCCCTGAGACGGAAAGGTCTATGATAGGGACCTTGGAAGTTTATGAAAACCATTGCCTTTGGTGACTCAAAAGAAACCTTATAAAGGAGTTAGTTACTTATCAGCAACTCTAAAACTAGATAGATCAAATTCACTGTTCTTTGAGAGTCTATTCTAGTAGGAATTCTCAGTCCATAACAAGTTGCCTTTTGGCAAAGATGAAAGTAATGATCATCATTAATTTGAACCGCTTCAAAATATTGACCAGAGTATTGCCAGTGGGTCAGAGAAAAGTTAAAAAGGTGGCATATCTTTTGTCCTAAAGACGTATGCTATAAACAAGGCTTCTGCCTGTGATTCCAGCACAAAAATTCATTAAAAACTAATAGACTGTTGTGAGAATGTGAGCAAATTAAGGAAAGAAGTGAAGTTTATTTATCTGGCCAAGACTCAGGATTCTCTCTTAGCTAAAAGAACCCAAGTATTTTGCTTGGTTAAGTCTTGGATTTCATACAGTTAGTCAAAAGAGGTTTACAAAGTATTTCAGCAAAACTGATTAATCACAAATTTACTGAACCTCATTGGTGAAAGTGAAAGTGTGCTGGTGACAGACAACCGAGGTCAGGAAGGAAGGCTGAAATGCAGCAAGTTGTTACAAAAATGGGTCGTTTTTAGTCCTGATTAAGGACTCTTTCCAGCCCCTTCCATAGTAGTCGTGGAAGACGATAATGCAGGTTAGTTTCTCTTAACTTTGAACTGGACCTTCTAATCAAAAGGGAATGAATTGCTGTTTGTCTTGAAGAGGCTTAGAGGCTATGGAAGGCTTGGCAGCAGTGATAATGGCTGACAATAGCGCGTTGCATAAACAGGACTACTGGAGTAAGCGACCTTCTACCAATATGTGCTCTATAGCTGAGGCGCCCCTGAAAGGGGCATATCCATGAACTGAAGGAGAAAGATTTCTCCAGAGGCCAGAGTAATGGCTAAAATTACAGCTGAAAGAATAAGAACATTTTCTTTTCCTCTCCAATTCTGTTTCTTTCTGCTTCTGCCAAGCTGACTTTTCCTGTAGTTGAAGGTTTTATTAGATTTTTTTTCTGTTTCTTATCTCAACACTTTCATGGGACATGTTCAGAGATGCTGTGTTGAAGTGTCTGGATTAACACACTTAGAAGTGTCAAAGTGGCACCATATATTATACCCCTCCCCCAAAAAACCCTGAATATACATTAAAATCACCTGTAAAAAGCATGTCTTTGGTTCAGCAGACATATCTTTAAAAAGGTTTTGTCATGAAAGTAAATAAATTAATTCAGTAAGAAAATTTACTAACCTGCTTCTTTTTTTTTTTTTTTTTTTTGGTATTTTTCAATTCTGTTCCAACACAAGAGACCATTGTTATTCAAGAAGACTGTTAGCTACTGTAGTGCTCTCTTGTATTATTAACTGAGGCAAAAAAATATTGTTAGTCTGACATAGCTCTTCAAATGTGATGATCACCAGAGAAATGAACTCCTGAAATACACTTCTGACTGAAAATATAGTACTTCAAATGTAAATATTTGCATTCAAATGACACTCAGGTTAAATATCTATTCTTAAGTATCATAAAATACCTTTAGCAAAGTGGTGAATAGGCAGCAATGAACGTTAGTATTTTCAGTTTACTGACTAATATCTATTACTGTGGTATCCAAATATCTTTGTATAAAATCATGCTGAATTAGATAAGGTTTGAATAAGCCTTCAGTGCCACTAGGAGCCTTCATTGTAATGTAATCAAGACATAATGTGTCAAGCAGTCCTCAACCCCTAATCCACTCTGAGAGCATTAGTGCCACTTCTTTCTGGCCTCTGCTGAAGGCAAGAAGACATTTTGGTTTTCAGAAAGAATACTAATACTATATTAGATTACTGTTGGAACTCATGCTCTTTCTTGATTGGTATTATATACTTTGGGGATTTTTAATAGCTAAAATGTTTTTCATAAAAATCTCTACCATCATCTTTTTTTTCAGATACACTAAAAACTAAAATTCCAAACATGAAAGAAAATCTTGTGCAGACCAACATACATTACCAAATGAATGCAAACAAAGTGTGGTATCTTATAGACTGGGCAGGGTTTTTGAATGTTGGTGATAAGATGTTTTCGGCAAGATGACTTGACGTATACTATAGAAAGCTTAGTATCATCCTTGGCCTTTGTCATTTGAGTGTAAGCATTAACATTTGTCTATAATCTCACCCTGACTGTAAAACTATGCCTAACAAAAATCATCTGTAGATATTGTAAGTATTCTAAGAGGGAAAGTAAATCACCAATAATATGACAAATTTTCTCTGGGCGAATGAATGAATGAATGAATGAATGTTTATAAAACACGCAACTTAATTTTCAGTTATCCTGTTATAGACAATCTTTTTTCACTCAGTGATATAAATTTGTTTTATACTGTTTTTGTAATAATACAAATTCTGTGTTAAATTAAGTTTATTCTACACTTTCTGGAAGACCTTCCCTGTTTTGCTACACACTAGTAACTAATAAGAACTGAAGAATATAAAAATATTCTTACCAAGAGAATGAAACATAAGTCTAGTCTAAATTATGAATGATCTGTTACATCCTAGCTAATCACTGTAGAACTAGGAGCTCTCCATCACATCTTCAGAGTTGTGCTTGTGAGGGCTAAGGAGAAAGTCATTATTGACAGAAATAGACAGGAAACAGTCTGCTAGGCAGAATGTCTTTTACTTTGTTACAGAATTATGCAGATGATTAACTGGTATAGATAACACAATATTCCACAGGAATGTTGGAGGCAGGATGCCATCCAGAGGTCTGAGCAGGAAGACAGAGCTGGCAATGAACAAGTCAACAAACCAGCCTTGGGACTCCAGTTGCCATTGCAGGACACAGGGTTGGCTCCTGACGAGGCTTATCATGAATAAATGTAAGCATATCCTGTGACATAGAAGTAGTCAAGGAACAGTGGAAACTATTGAAACACAGAAATGTCACAGAATACAGGACCAGGCTGAACCCGTATCTTCCTTCCTATTACACAAAGACAGCCTTGGTGGTTTGTATACTTCATGAGTTTCAAAGGATAATATTGGCTTATGTAAGGTATATATGGTTATGCATAAATATATATTGACATAAAATATGCTTATATGTATATACTAAACTACTTACACTAAATATGGGAGATGGTTCATTGGTCAAAGTTTGCCTAAGTTGGTTAAAGTTTTCCTAAGTTTACATCCTCAGATCCCACATAAAAATGCCAGGTGGATGTGATGTCATCTTGTAATTCCAACCTCTAGGAAGCCCCAAGCATTAAGTTGGAAGAGCAATCCAGGATGTTTCTTGATATCACTCTTGGGCCTCCACAGGCACACACAAGTTTACTCTTCAATGTACTCTCTCTCTCTTTCTCTCTCTCTTATATAGACACATGAACACATACATATGATACATATATACATAAAAAGGAAAATTATAGAATCAACTTTAGACAGGCCTCTGGGCATGCGTATGGGGGACTATCTTGATTAGGTTAGTAGAAAAACTCACTCACTGTACAGGGTCTAGGATCCTGAAATATATAAAAAGGAGAAAGTAACTAGGCACCAGCATTCCTCATTTTCTGCTTCCTGACTGTAATGTGACCATCTGCCTCAAGCTCCTGCTGCCTGGCTTGCTACCATGATGAACTGTATCTTCAAACTGTGAAATAGAAAAACCTTTCTTCCCTTACTTTGCTTTCATCAGAGTATTTTAACAGCATTAAAAAAATTAGCTAAGATGGAAAGTATTAAGAATGAAGTCATATTTCTCCTTTAGACAGTTCTGACAGATAGATCCACAGCAGAGATTCTAAATCTTCAGTTTTACATTTCCTGATGCCTCTCAACCTTGCTATTTGTTTTAGTTTCACACCTGATGGCTGCAACAAAACCCTTGACCCAAAGCACTTGAGCAAGAAAGGGGTTTTATGTAGCTCACAATTCCAGGTTACATGATATCATGGCACGAGACTCACAGCATAAGGACTCATTGGAAGTGGTCACATAACATCTGTAACAGAATGACCAGTAAATGAAGACCTGCATGTTTGCCAGTTTGACACTCAGCACGGTGTCATAGAGATGGAATGGTGCCCCCACAGTGGGTGAGTCTTCCCACTTCAAGCAATGAATATAGTATCTTACATGCTTACCCAAAAGTTGGCCTTAATCTAGAGAATATCTTTGAGTTAAACCTGGAGACATACCTCCTAGAGTTGTGTTGACAATTAATAATAGAACCTTCTTGATCAAAGCAGCATTGTCATATTCCCATTTGAGGCTAGTGAAATAGCATTGGCTGCTCCAGGGATGTCAACAGAGTTCCAGCTGCTCTAAATCTTTCCATACAAGCAAGTCATCCTAATTACATTCTCTAGCAAAGCCCTTGTAAGCGTCATTCCATTAGAAATACAATTCAGAAGGCAGAGCAAGATGGTGGCTGAGTAAGATCATCCAGCAATCCTCTTTCCATAGATACATCAGTTAGAACAACTATTTACACACCAAATTACCTTCACACATGCCAAAGAATCCAGGTAAGAAAATATAGCATGTACTGTAATACAAAGTGAAGATCTTTGAAGAAGTCACAGGAGGGTCTGATGATGTCTGAGATCATGGTAAGCATGTGGATCTGATATTGAGCCCCATGACTCAGGTAACAAATCCCAGCACAGAGGTTCACATATGTAATCCCTGCACTGGGGCAGCAGAGAAAGAAGGATCCCTGGGGGCTCAGAACACAACCTACTTGGTGAGCTATAGACTAGTGAGAGACCCTGTCTCAAAAAACAGGGTGGACAGTGTCTAGTAAATGATAACTGAGGTTGTTCTTTGTCACCAATGTGCAAATCTCAGCCTTCAGGGGGGCAGGGTAAAACCTAGCACATGGCCTTTCTTGCAGAGTAGAACCAAGCACACCATGGTGAGTCCCAGCACCAGACAGAAGCCAATGGCCTCTGCGCTCAGATAAGAGCACATGGATGGAGGCTATGGATGTACTCCAGCAACAAGTACAGAGCTGGGGCCCAGTAGAATTAGTTTAATTTCAGCTTGTATCATTATCAGCTCTTCAGTGGGCTTGGGCCACCCATAGACCTCAAACCAAGCAGGTCCTATATAGCTATGAAACTCAGGTGTAAACCAGTTTCACATCAGCACTGGATGATTTCTACTGTCCACCTCCAGACTTAGGTATAGGATTATACCAAGTCAGTTCTCTAAATGAGGGCTGGAGAGATGGTTCCGCATACAAGTGCCTTGCTGTACAAGCCTGAGGATTAGAGTCTGGATCCTTAGAATACACATAAAAGCTAGTCAGGTGTGGCTGTTGCTTGTAATCCCAGAATTTTGGAGGCATACACTAGGGATCTCCCGGGGAAATTGGCTGGCTATAGAAACCAGATTAATGGGCAGTGGGTTCAATTGAGAGACCCTACCTCTATAAGTGAAGTAGAGAGTGATCGTGTGAACTTTGCTTCTCCACACATACTCGTGTAAGTCCACATGCACCCCCACATATGAAAACACATACACATGCACCTCATGTATGCCTACACACTCAAAAATACATAAATAAAGAAAAATGGAACAGCCGAGAACTATTGACAGACTCTTTCATTCTGTATCATCAAGAGTTGTGTGGTAGGCCTGCGTGCACCACTATCTGTGCGTGTGCTTGCAGCTGTGAGACTCAGGAATGCTATAATTCAGCATCAGGCTCCCAGGCCAAGGGAATGCTTCACCAAGTTAAACAAGATAGCTATGCAATAAGATATAGAATAAGATTCCATTTTCTGAGATAAGATTAACCTTGCTTCTTTGCCTTGGAGCTTGGTGCTAGGGCAGGTAAAACTTAAATGACTCCCATTTCCATCCTAGGGCCTACAGGTGGAGCTCTGGGCATAGTCCTTTAGGCAGAGACAGTCAAGTTATTTGCATCGACTGTGGCTGATACAGAGGTCTTAGACCACAGGTTCACCTAAGCATTTGTCAGTCCATAGCAATGTCAGTCCAAGCCCTAGGCTGGTCTTAGTGGGTTTTGAATTCTGGGTGTCACATAACTTCATGGAGGTAGTGCCACAAACCATGAAGTAGAAGCCTAAGAAGAGTCTATCCATCTATTGTGTGCCTGCTTGAAGCATTGCCTGAGTATGCGCTCATCTCAGCCTCAGGGAGAACACAGAGGCATGGACCAATATCTTCAGGTTACTCCCTCCTCTCCCCTCCCCCACCAATCATGCTTATACCACACATGCTTGTACAATTGTGTAGTGGAACAAAACTGCACGTAGCCATCCTCTGTAACAAAAAGAATGAAAAACACTCCAGCAATGGGCTGGAAGCACACTCGGACTTAGTTTCCACCTGTTCTGGAAGAGCAGAAGTGACCATAGACTCAGAAAAGAGAAACTGCAGACCTAGAACTTCCAGGAAGACAATCAAGTGCACACACACACACACCAAAGAGAGATTAGCAAGACTAAAATAAATAGCTAATTGATTCAGGAATGGTCCATCTGTGTCGCCAAATGATGTAGGGACAGGAAACGATCGTCCCAATGTTGTAGGGTTCTTGTGTTCCGGAGTCAAAGATTGAAACCAGAGCACATATTAGAGGATTAAGGTAGAGTTTATTAAAGGAAAGGTTGGGACTCATCGACTCCAGACATGGAGTGCCTAAGGGGATAGGACACGGAGAATTCATGGAGCCTAGGCATGGAATCCATGAGGGTGAGGAACTCATGGAATGCATGAGAAACAAACACAGAGCAGAACTCGTGGCACTAATACCATGAGGGGCTATGGCTCCAGAGAACTCATGGACCCTTGGCATGGAATCCATGAGGAGCAGGCAAGGAGTTAGAAAGAACTCCTGGCACAAGTGCCATGAAGGGCTAGAGAGCCAAACATGGCTGCCAAGGCCAGGCATATTTACATACTTAGGCAAGCTCCAGGGAAACTGGACTAGTTCTCATTGGTTAACTCCTACTGAGGCCCAACCCGGTTGTTCTTGGGCCCATGTGGGCTAGAGCTCAAGTTGTTAGATATGGAAAGTTCATCTTCATAATCCCTTCATAGGAAGTTGGCCATGTTATCTCTGGGAATACTGGAGTCAGTTCCTCAGCAAGGGTGTTCCTTCAGGGAGATTCCAGCAGTGAGGGATGACCTTCTGGAATTCTAAGACCTTCAAAGACCTTGAGAGACCCATCTCAGCATAGCTATTCTAATCCTGTTTTATAATCCTTCAGTAACCAAATGATGCCACATGCAAGGCAAGAAACCATGATCTTGACTAATAGTAAAAATGAGGAGCCAGAAATTGACCAGATTACCAATGCAATGGGATCTTCAGGTGTAGAATTTTGAGACAGTCATTTTAGGGAAACTTAAACTTCAAAAAACAAAACTCCATAAACTTAACAAACTTCAAAAACAAAACAAAACTCCAAGTGATTCCATACTCTTGAAGTAGGATTAGAATTCCTGAAGGTCATCCCCCACTGCTGGAATCACCCTGAAGGAACACCCCTGCTGAGGAAGGGACTCCAATTCTCCCAGGGATAATATGGCCAACTTCACTATGAAAAGATTATGGAGCTCTCCATATCAAACAACAACTTGACCAGGAGCAACTGGATTGGGTCGCAATGGGAGCTAACTAATGAGAAAGAGCCAGTTTCCTGGGCTCGCCTGGGTGTACAAGTATGCCTGGCCCTGGCAGCCATCTTTGGCGCCCTAGCCCCTTGTGGTACTTGGGAGTGCCAAGAGTTCTTTCTAGCTGCTTGCTCTCATGGATTCCATGCCTGGGGTCCATGAATTCTGCAGGGCACCCTAGCCCCTCATGGCACTCCACGCCTGGAGTCCATGAGTTCCAGCCTTTCTTTCTTTTAATAAACTCTACCTTAATACTCTGCATGTGTTCTGGTTTCAATCTTCAACTCTGTTGCACAAGAACCCTGCATCATTGGGATGGTCATTTCTGTAACATTTGGCCCCTGAACAGGTACCATGTAACATTTGGCAAGACTGTTCCCGCATCACTGTAACACAGAGAACACAGAAGAGAAAGCAGTTTTTGACAGTGAAACGAAAACTTTGAGCTAAAAAATACAAAATCTACAACAAGCTAGAAAGCTCTGTCAATAGCAAAATATACCAAAAGCAAAAGACTGAGTGAGCTTGTTGACAGCCTATTTAAAAATACCCATTTACAAGGTAGGATTAGAGCAGCTATGCTGGGATGGGTCTCTCAAGGTCTTTGAAGGTCTTGGAATTCCAGAAGGTCATCCCTCACTGCTGGAATCACCCTGAAGGTACACTCCTGCTGAGCAACTGACTCCAATTCTCCCAGAGATAACAACTTGAGCTCTAGCCCACATGGGCCCAAGAACGACTGGGTTGGGCTCCAATGGGAGTTAACCAATGAGAAAAAGCCAGTTTCCCCGGGCTTGTCTAGGTGAATAAATATGCTTGGCCCGGGCAGCCACCTTTGGTGCCCTAGCCCCTCATGGTACTCAAGGTGCCATGAGTTCTTTTTCTAGCTATCTGCTTCTCACAAGTTCTCCAAGGATGCCCTGACCCCTCATGGCACTCCAGTGCCATGAGTCTGTTTCTTGTTCCTTGCTCCTCATGGATTCCATGGCTAGGGTCCATGAGTTCTCGGTGCCCTAGGCCCTTGTGGTATTCAAGGTATTGTGAGTTCTTTTCAGGCTGCCCACTTCTCATGAGTTCTCCGCCACCCTAGTCCCTCATGGCATTAGTGCCATGAGTCTGTTTTTTGCCGCTTCGGGTAGAGGCGCCTCATGGCACTCCATGTCTGGAGTCCATAGTTCCAACCTTTCTCTCCTCTAATAAACTCTGCCTTAATCTTCTACATGTTCTTTGGTTTCAGTCTTTGACTCCAGAACACAAGAACCCTACAACATTGGAACAGTCGTTTCTTGTCCCTGCACAATGTGGAAAAGAACAAAGGAAAAAGAATGAAGAGAAATGCAGAAAGTCTGATAATACAGAGCAAATATTCTGATTACTGAGGCTCATGAGAGAATTAAAATTCCCAAGCTGTGTTAAGCTTATTGAAAGGGACCACAGCAGAAAACTTTCCAACAGCAGAAAAGGACACAAATCCCCAAGTACAGGGAGGGCAATGGTCAGCAGAATTAAGTCAATCAGGCTATCCATGTTATGATGAAATTTTTGAGGTGAAAGATATTGTTCTTAGGAAACTTGAAAAAGCAGAAGCAGGTTGAAAAGTTTGGGTTCAAAGGAACAGACTGAGGCAGATTGTCCTTTAGAGTGAGAGATTTAATAGAAGAGTTATTACCACCATGGAAAAGACAGCCTGATAGGAACTCTAAGGAGGGTTCAGAGGCAGGGTAGGAGACTTTTTCTATGGATTTGAGAGAAACAGGCCAGCTATATGTCATGTTTTAATAAGAAGCAGTGAGTCATGCTGACAGTCAAGCTGCCTCTGATTCCAAAGAAGGTATGTATGACCTTGAGGGAGTCCGTGGGGAAGGTGGGCTCATTTAGCTAAGATATATCTATGGTGAGTGGAGAGCAGAGTTGCAGATTTGTACCCTGGGCAGTGTCCAGTCTTAGATCTAACAACAGTGTTGTTTCCCAGCTGACTTCTAGGAAGAAATTTTAGAGGCCTTAAAACCTTGAGGCATCAGATTTGTACAATATTTAAGAAAAAGTCGTCACCCAAAGTACATACTAAAACTATCCTTATAAATGAAGGAATTGTGATATACCAGATATGCCAGAGTTGCTAGATGGCCCTATGAGAAAGACTGAAAAGGATTCCTCCAACTGAAAAATTCATCAATAAAAGAAGAAAACATCCTGATATATGAAACTTACTGGTCTTTTGACCACAATGCTGGAGAACTGAAAATTAAATTCAAGCTATATTTTTTAAAGTATACGTTTTGCAAATATAACCATGCACATAAATTCAGAATACTCTAATGCTGCAAACAAATGCTATCATGTATTATATAATATATATGAATGATATCATATTATATATTGCATTTTATACATGAATAATAAAATCCAAAACAATTAAAATGACTATGTTAACATATTAAATAATAGGTAAACAATACTGGAAAGATGTAAAGTAAAATATTAAAGTTCAACATATGGTAAAGAATGAACACAAATCTAGAGTTTTTATTAGTACATGTGTCTTTTCATTATCTCTATGAATATGAAAAGTTGCTATTTTTTCAAAATTATTTGTATTCAAAAGTTGTTTTTAGAGTTAGGGAGCAAATTCAGAGATGAAAGGGCTTACTGTACAAGCAACAGGACCAGAATTTTGATCTCCAAATTCCAAAGAAAATGCCAGGTAGCAGGCCTCTCTAAAATTATAACCTTGGAAAGCAGAGACTAACAATTCCCACAACACGCTGGTTAGTGAAACTAGCCCTATGAATGAGCTCTGGATTTGATTAACAACCCTGTTTTAGAGGATAATGGAGGATTATCCCGGAGCTGCCCTGTCAACCTTGAGCTCATAAGCACACACACTTATATGTACACATAAACACATGACTATTCTTCCACACATGCATATGCCCTTCCAATATACATGCTCCAGAGAACAAAAAAAGCAAAGAGATGTTTATGTGATCTTACACCAATCTCAGAGCAAATACGCATAACAGATTAAATCAAACCCGATGGACAAAGAATTCAAATACAGAATCATGGTAAGTCACTTAATTATACACAAACACTATAAAAGAGGAGGTACAATGAAACCAGAAAATAAATTGCAAAATTTTATAGCAAGTACCTCATCAGTTTATAATCACGGAAAGTGCCAAAAATTGCCCAATAATAAATTCTTAGGGTAATAAATATATTTAAGAAATGTAAGGTCCCACAATATGCTGCTTACTAGATACTTCACCTCTATGAAAAGACAGAATAAAAATAAAGGATGGAAGAAGATAATCTCACACACTCATAAACTCACCTTGCATGGCACTTTTTCCTCTGGAAGAACCTGTTGATCTTTGCCTGAGTCTCAATAAGTAACAACTGCTAGGATCAGGAAGTTTCTGAAACTAACAAGCTTTGGAGAGGAGTACTCCCTCTAGGATGGGGAAAAGCAGCAAACACCAGCTGGGGAGAAGACTCTGCTGCCATCCAGGCATTTCCAGCCAGTTTAAAAGACTCCAGAGCAGTCAAGTTTGGAAGAGATTGCTGAGCAGGCTACTCAAGAAGTCAGGGAGAGAGAGGTCAGCAAACAGGGTTTGGAAGGTCACAGTGCTGTCCAGAACCCTGAAAGAGACTTTCCCACCTAGTCCTATAGGAGAGAGCCCAGGACTGAAGCTTCTGTGAGCCTCACCCATGCTGGAAGGACAGTTTCTGGTGATGTAGTTGCATTTGAATTGTTCCTGCTCCTGTAACTTACTCTGGCAAGTAACTCCCACCCCAACTCATTGATTCAAGTTGGATCTTGATGTAGTCATTTCTTTGATCTGTCATCTGACTTCTGTCTGGGGTGAATAGATGATTGTATGGCACCTCCCCAGGAAAAGGATTCACACAACAACTTGGAATCCAAAAGAAAGAGGAGTAGTCATGCTTACACAAAATAGACTTTAAATCAAATGCAATGAAAAAGAGATAATAATCATGACTATACAATGATAAGTAACTCAATTTAGCAGAGAAAGTGATAATTCTAAATGTGTATAAACCCAATATTGGAACATGCGATTATACAAATATTGTGAGGCTTGAGTGATGAGATGGATTGTAATGTATGATACTTGAGGACTTCTGTCCGGTTGGACTCATCCAGCCAGAAAGCAAACAAAGAAATATCATACCCATATTGTACCAGAAACCAGGTGGCCTAACGGTTAGCTACAGAACATTCCATCCATCAACCAGAGGATTCAAATACTTCTCAGCAGTACATGGAACACTCCCTACAATAGATTATATAACATTCCACAAAATAAATCTGTGTATTTTAAAAACTTGAAGTTGTCTCGGGTTGTCTCTTTTGATTACAATGCAATAAAATTCAAAATTAAATGTAAGTTACATATTGTAAAATAATACAAATATGTAGAAAGCAGACAACTTATTCTTGAATAACAAATGCACCAAGGAAGAGCTCCAAAAGAAAATTAAAATATTTCTTGAAATTAGTGAAAATAGAGATGCCATATAAAAAAAAATACTGCAAAGGTAATATCAAGAAGAACGTTTACGTCAATAAATGTCCATATCAAAAAAAGCAGAAAGATCTCAAGTACACAATCTGTCATTTCATCATCAGCAAATAGAAAAACAAGAAACAACTGAATCCAAAATTAGAAGAAAAGAAATAATAAATATCAGAATAAAAATAAACAAGTCCTCAAACTTAAACAAAACACACACACACAAGTGCAAGCTCATGCACATGCTCAAATACCACATAAACCTGGGTTTGTGATTTTTAGGTTATATTCTTTTCAAATCAATAATCTATTTATTATGAGATTTGTGTATGCTGTATTGCCCAGACTGTACTCAAAGTCCTGAACTCACACCATGCTCTTGTCCCAGGTTCCTAAATATCTGGCAATTTAAGAAAGTGTTGTCTTGTCTTTTTGCAAATTTTAGACTTTTTCCATTAAATTGATTGACACATAAGAATACAAAATTGTGCAAATTAAAGTGGAACATGTAATATATTGTACAATCAGGTTAAACATATGTATCTTGTTAATGTCATTCATCACTTCTTCATGATGAAAACATTAAAGCATTTTCCTGGACTGGACAGATGACTCTGCCTCAAAAGCAGAATGTCCTGAGTTCCGATCCCAGGTCTCAAGTAAAAATGCAAGGTAGAAATGGCAGAGACCTGAACTCCTGGCCCTGGTGGGCGGAGCTTGGGAAATCCCAGAGTGAAGCAAAAGAGGTAGAAGCAATTCAGGCCTTCTGATACACACACACACACACACACACACACACACACACACACACAAATAAAATTTAATTTTTCCTCATCTTTTCAAGATACCTAGAATACATAATCACACATATGCATGATCATATATAATCACATATACCCTTGTTTCTGTCAATTTTTCTCAGCAGTACATGGTTTTCCTGAGCAGTATTGCTTGAAAATAACATTGTATATTTAGCAGGTACCAAATTTTTTAATTTATCTTTTTCTTCTCTAATGATCTTGTCTATTCCTCAGCCTTTAAGTGTAAATAATATCAAACAAAATGTGTTATTTATACATTGTACATGTCTCTCCAATAAAATTAAACATATTTTTCTTACAATGAGTCTTTGAGAGCTATAATTTTATTTTATATCTTTAGAAATAAACCTTGAGAGACTTAAAATCAGCAGAAAAAGTCTTTGAACTCACAGCTAACAGTGAAACAGTTTCAGTCAAAAGCATTGTTCAGTTGTCAAGTGCCTCTGTAGATCCAAAAGCAGATCCAAAAGGATCTGGGAGAATGGCTATAACAGACACTCAAGCCCTAGGTGGTTCAACATGGTATTTTTATCTAGAAACTTCCTTCATCCTAAATCTTCTCCATGTCATTGCCACATATTTAACTCTTCTGTCACTACCACATCTTTAAATCTTCACCCCAGCTAGTCTGACTTGATTTCTGTCTATAAGATCCTGTAAGAAAATAAAAACAATGTCTTTACTACTAACCCTCCCAAAAAAAAACCCTAAATTACTGTGTGTGGTTCTCTAGGTGTTTTGTCTCTGAGTCTCCTCAGCTGGCACCATGGGCACCTCTCAGTGGTTCCCGGTTCACATCAAGTGCTGCTCTGAAAGGGCAAGCAGGGATCTGCAATGTTTCTGGTTCAGTGTTCTCCAGGGAGACTCTGTTCTTCAGGATCCAATCCACACTTTTGCTTGGCCCATGAGCCACAGCTCCCAAGCATGCTTACCCTGTCTTCTGCTTATAGGTACATCTTCAAAAGAAATAGCTTGCAGAGCCATCCCAAGATTGAACCAAAGTCTCCCAGATTTCATATTTTCTCAAGTGTTTTCTTATTTGAGGATTTTTGTCCTCATGCCTTCCCAAAGTCCAACTCTTCTTCAAGACCTACTTTATCATTCCTCAGGAAATCCTTTATACAGAATCCATGAGTTTCTGAATAAACTTTTCTGAACTCATCATCAACTTATAATTATTTGGCTTATCTATCTTTCCCACTAGGCCTTAAACATGATTAGAAACAGGGCCTTTTGTTTTTAATCTCTGTACCATTCCATTGAGAATAATATCTGTTGGTTGATAAATGCTTGCTAAATGGATGAATATACCTGGGAACTTCATAAAGCAGGATTCCTTAATTCCACTCCGAAGAATAATGGTAAAATGTCAGTACCACTAGGGGGCACAGAATTGTAACAGAATTTCCCCTGTGCTACCTACCTCAAAGGATATGTTTCACATCTGTATGACTCCTTCCTTTTCTAAATACATAGATCTTAGAAAGATCAAATAACTCTATTCAAGTCACTTCCTGAAAGGAATGTGTAAATAAATGTGTGAATAGCGAATTATACTAAACATACCAGAAAAAAAATCAGGTGTAGACACAAATATAATAAACAGGGCTTCATTAATAAAACTGAAGATTTTGTTAGGAAAAAGATGAAAGTATAAAATACAAGGTCAAGAAATTAATTTTAGGAGACCTGAGACTATTAATTCGCAATGAAAATCTTCACTTGGAAATTATAATTTTCACAGAAAGAAAATGAAGATGATTACTGAAACTATTTCACACTTTTAAATAAAACCTCAAAATCTGGCTCTAAGATACATATTTGTGAACTTTCTGTCAAAACCATATAGGCTGAACTTATAATAGTTGTTATTATTTTTTGATAGTGTTGAAGTTTCCTAGAAAAAAAAAATAAAAGCTGCTGGAATGAAATGGAGAGATCATTTGTAGCCCTTTCTTTCTGAAGCTGTATGTCTTGGCTCTCTTACCAAATTTTTACAGCCACATTCTCTGTGGACATAAAAACACAACTCTCAACTCAAATGAAATAGGAGATAGCTTATTCTGGGGCCAAATGTGAGGGACCAGAGCCTGGGAACAAGATTCAGGTTCCTCCACACCACATATTTTGATGTGGTAACAGATTCATGAAGTTTTTATGGTAGCATAAAAAGAAAAACATTGTATATTAAGGCAATTCAATTTACTTTTTTCCTCTTGAATGATCTGATCAATTCCTCAGCCTTTTATTGTAGATAAAATCAACAAAATATGTAATTTATCCATTGTGCATTTCTCCCAATAAAATTAAACTTAAAAAATCTATTTTATTACATTAAGTTCATGTAGGGAAGGGGATTTCTTTACTGTAGACATTCTTAGCCTTTGGGTTGGTGGAATCTACGGGTCTGTTTGTTCATTCAAGAAAATATTTTGCCTGATAGTAACAAAGATATTAGTTTACACAATAAATGATTGCTTAGAAGGTTCTAGACATATAACATCCAATTTCTGCACAATCACAGAAATTTATAAGTTGATGACATTCTAGAATGTTTCACACATGTACATTTTTTTTTCTGGGACCTGAAACTGACCATACATATGTTCTTCCTTTACTCTTGGGCCAAAGGCTGTTCTAAAGGAGCCTTATCTCATTCCCTGCATGAAACAGTTCCCTGTGTGGCAGGACCTCCTGCAATCTGGCCAGGCTCAGAAAACCTCTGATAAGGTGTGTTTTCTCTGATTGGCTTCTGCTTATTAGAGAAGCATCTGTTTTTTTTTTTTTTTCTTTTTCGCTTACTAGAGAAACATTCTGAGATGCTCCTATCACATCTCTTAAAGATAATTTTTGATTGACTAAAGATGCTACTTGGGTCCAATATGCTGCCATGTTTGATAAGAGGAAGTAATTCTATTTTCTGAGCCAATGGTTATAGTGATACCTAGAAAGTGCAGTAGAGCCCCTATGCTTATGGGCTTGGTTGTGGATTCGCACGAAGAAATCAAAAGAAAAAGACAAAAGTGAAAGAGCTTAAAGGAACTGGGAGACTTTGGTTCTGCTGCGAGGAATACCGTGAATGCTGAGCAAATCACTGAGCGACAGTCAACCATGGATTTCCACTTTTCCATTAGTAAATTAGCTTTGTTTTGAGATTTAAGGTTTAAGGCTGTGTGAATAGAGAATTATATTAAATATGCCAGAAAAAAATCAGACCACTGTGCTCTGATTAGTACATAAGTCTGCATGGTGCATCTATATCTCAGTCTTACATCACTTACTAGTTGACCAGAACCATGAACATGACTCAATGTGAGTGCAAGTTCTGTTAAGAGGGTTGGGGAAAATGGGTGGTGTGGGGAAGAAAAGGAGGAGCATAGTGGGGTCTCTGGCATTTTGTTTTCCTTTTTTCCCATTCTTATGTGTATGTGTGTAAAGGGTACATGTGCATATATGATGGCATGTGTGTGGGACCATGTATGTACTGGTGCACAAGCCTTTTGAGTATGTGTGCATCCTTAGTCAGTTTTCCATCTTTTATTTATTTATTTTTTGAGGCCTGAATGTATAATCAAACCCAGAACTCTCTGATAGGGCTAGTGTGACTGACTAGCTTGCTTTAGGGATTCTCAGGCTCTGCCTTCCTGGGGTTGGGATTACAAACAGGTTGCCATAACTGTCCACAGTTTTTAAAGGTGTTTTACATGGAATCTAGAAAATTAAAGGGTTTTTTTTTTGCTTCCACTGAGCCATCTCTCTGGCCCTGTCACTGACAATTTTTAAAGAGATTCAGATCTAGTTACTGTACTTCTTTTTGTAGACACTGAGAAAGTTTTGTGCATTGATAGCTCATGTGTGGAATTTTCAATATTACTATTCTTGATTATTTTCTGGGAGGAAAATATAATAGCATAGAAAACACACTAAAATAAATTATTTTCTGGTAACTATGTCTGGTTGAAACCCTCTCCTTAATTTCAGAGAATTGGTTTCTGGGGTCATAAACTTGTCACAAATAGTTGAAAGCAAAACCATTTCAAAGACAGTGAGAACCAGCCACTTACAGGATTTGCACTATCAGCAAACATTTGCTTTTGGTAAAAGTATTTGGCATAGAGGTTTTTGCCTGTTATCCTAGGACTCAAGATGCAGAGATTGGGGGACTGACACAATATAGAGTCTAGTCTGGGCTACAGAGTAAAATTCTGTCTCATACACATGAAGAGAGAGAGAGAGAGAGAGAGAGAGAGAGAGAGAGAGAAAGAGAGATCATGTTCCTTTATCTCTACCCCTTATTATACTTTAATGTAATTATTATTCATGAAATAAACACTATATAGTCTTACTCGTGGCTCAGTATGCCTACACTAAGAGTTCTTGTCCTAGTACTTGAGCAAAAGAAAAAAAGCAGTTTCCTAGCAACACCTGAATTCAAAGAAACAACAGCAATAAAAACTTAATCATAAACACTGTATTTTTCTCAAAGTTGGTTCTTGTCTGTCCAAGGCAGTTGCTGGGTAGCAATCAACACACGGTACAAAGGCAATGCAGGAGAGATCTGGACAGTCTCACTTGATTTTTCTGTCCTGGGAATGTGTAGGGTTTTCAGTGAGACCAATCTTCCCAGTGATAGGAGACAGAAATGTAGATACAAACCCCTATTTTGGCCTATCAATTTTCTTGGAGACACAGGAGGAAAGGGGATTGGATAGGTCGATCAGCTTGCTGGTACTTGGCAATCCACCCTGTAACAAGCATGATCCCCTTCTCTGGGCTGTGTGTCCAAGGATGACACACTAGAACAGATAGACTCAAAGGTCTTCAATGCCCCTAAACTCCTTACCTAATTTATTGGCATTTGCACAATCCACACCTTAGTTTGACTGTTACTCTTTCTGCGTCCCAGGAAAACATCACTTGTAGATTAAGCAGCTAGCTGTCCTGGAGAGGAAATGGGACCTTGTGTCTTATCTGAGATTTCCTGTCTGCCGGAGTTGGGGGCGGAGACAACCTGGGGGTGCACCTGAACATAGAGGTTTGCAGCCAGAAAAACATCTTCATTAAGAGGAAGTGGTTTTCCATTTCACTGCTTTCGGAAAAGCCAAGATGTTTGAAGTTTAAAGCATGCACACGAGTCATTTTAAGTCTCTGCATCTTTCACCCTGAAAGTCCCTGCATAGAAACTCCGTGGGGAATCTAAAAATAGTAGCAGCAAACCCCCCATTCCTCCCCCCTCCCCGTCTTTAGTCGGGGTCCCCGCTCAGCTCCAGGATTGGAGAGCTCTTCCAGGACGCTCATTGCATCTGCCTTGAATATCAGGGCACGGAGCAATCTCGCTCGCACCTCCACAGCGTGTGGGTGTGAAATGTATTAGGGGAAAGCGAGAGTGACTCTGGGTGTTGGTGCTCCGCTCACAGTCACGTGGTACCGCTGCCAGCTGCACGGAGCTCAGAGCTAGCCCTACCGCCCGGAGGCTTAGGTAAAGCAGGGTCTTTCTAGGTGCTGCAGCCCAGGAGAAGGCTGCACAGAAACACAATAACAATGAAAAGTAAAAGTGAAATATTTTAAAGTTGTTACCAGAGGCGTGGGGCTGTGCTCAAGGAGCGTTGGTAAAGCATCATCTCCTAAGGGCGGAGACAGCTCAAGTAAGACTTGTGCCTTAGTAGTGTATTATTTCATATGTAGGAAAGGAAGAAGTCACACGGAATAACTACGGTGTTATTGTCGACCACAGATTTGTGGTGAAAGCTTACTTAGTCCACAGTTCAAGTTGGTTATTGATTTCACTTTATTTTTCCTACTTGGGAGGGAAGCTGTCAAGAAGCTCCCAAGCCTGAAAGTCCTTTCGGTTTATTCATGCTGAATGTGATGTTTAATTGCTTACAGTTTACACCAGCCAGTGCCTCTGTGGCCTCTACGACAAGAACGCAGGCGTTGAGAGGCTCCTGGATATGAGAGACAGTGGAACACCCAAGCAGTAGTTCTTGGAACAGTCTCTAGCGCTGTAAGTTAGTGTGTCCCTTGGGCGCCCCACCATCCAGGATTCCTCTCCCACACACTAGGGACGCCACAGCCACTACGGAGACTTAGCCGTTTATGACTTTTCCCCGACTTAAATGGAAATTTCTTGACGGGCGGGAACTTAGTCCCTTTCTCCCAATGTTCTTTGTCCAGCGCAGCCCCGTGGCAATTCGCTCCCCGCGGAAGAGCCACTCTGGAGTTTTACACCCTCCCAAGACCTCACCCTTGGGGATGGGAAGGATGTTCAGCGATTAGCGAGCTCCCAGGCTGATGGAAAGTCACAGCCTGCAGACTGGATCAAGTCGCGGGAAGAAGCCGGGTCCCCGCCTGGCAGTCACTGGGTGTGTCCACTGAACTGCGTAGGGGAACTTGCCCCTCTGCGCGGGAAGCCAAGTGCGCCACCGCCCCAAGAAGAGGTGTCCTGCTCACCCACTGGCTAAAGCCATACCTGGAGGGCAGGACGGGGCCGCCCCTGCATACACCCCTTGCGGAAGGAAGAATGGGGAGAACTGGCGCGGAGACTTAGCAGCTGGAGAGCGCGGAGACCTCCTGGTCCACTTTCCACGCGGACACCCGGCCGACCTTACCTACCCGACAGCTCAAAGCCCAGACCAAACTCCCGGTCTGGAAGAGGGACTTGGGGAAACCCGAGCTCTGCGAGGAGCCAAAGAGCAGACCCCGGCTGGGTGCGCGGGGCGCAGGCACACCACGGAGCCCAAACCCGGGTTGGAGGTGTGCGCGCGGGAGCGTGCCTCGGGGCGCCCCCCGCACGCCCCCACGTCCCTTCTGGGGGGGCACTTCGGGGAGGAGGGAGTGGCAGCCGCGGAGATCCGCGAGGAGAGACAGCTCCAGAGCCCGAGAGCTCCAGAGAAACCTTCTTAAAGTGACGCCCCCAACAGGTCCGGATTTGGAATCCGAAGCTACAGGCGGCAAGAAACCCGGACTCGGGGGCCCTGCGCCGCACACCCGGCCCGCCTCGCCTGGCAGCCCCGCGGGGGTGTTTTTGTCGGCTGACTGCGCCCCCGCCCCCGGGCTCCCGAGGTCAGTGGCAGGAGTGCGCCCCGCCGGCCGCCGCCGGCTGCCTCCTCCAGACCTGCCTGCGCACATGAGGCCGCTGCCCCCGCCGCAGGCGCTGGCGCCCCCCTCGCGGTGCCCGTGGTGATGCCATGCCCCGCCACCACGCGGGAGGAGAGGAGGGCGGCGCCGCCGGGCTCTGGGTGAAGAGCGGCGCGGCGGCGGCGGGCGGGGGGCGCCCGGGCAGCGGCATGAAGGATGTGGAGTCGGGCCGGGGCAGGGTGCTGCTGAACGCGGCGGCCGCCAGGGGCGACGGGCTGCTGCTGCTCGGCACGCGTGCGGCCGCGCTGGGCGGCGGCGGCGGCGGCCTGAGGGAGAGCCGGCGGGGCAAGCAGGGGGCCCGGATGAGCCTGCTGGGGAAGCCGCTCTCCTACACCAGTAGCCAGAGCTGCCGGCGCAACGTCAAGTACCGGCGGGTGCAGAACTACCTGTACAACGTGCTGGAGAGACCCCGCGGCTGGGCGTTCGTCTACCACGCGTTCGTGTGAGTACCCGCGCCCACACGGCGTACCCCCCACCAGCACGCCTGTTCTGGGGGTGCCCGCGCGCCTGGCCCCCTCGCCCGCGCCTTAGTCTCATGTGTGCATACAGGAGCCACACACACACACACACACACACACACACACACACACCACCACCACCACCACCACCACTACCACCACCACCACCACCACCACCACACACGTGGTGGCTTTGATTTCTGTGCACGTGTTTGTGAGGTTGTCTCCCCCAAGCCTCCCATCCGTCTTTCTCTCTGCACCTTTGAGCCTTTTCCCCAGAGCACCCAAAGCAGCTGCCTGCCCTGCCGCTTCAGGCACACGTGCGTGGCTCGCCAGTAGAAGCGGGATTTAGGCATCACGGATAATTGGGAGCGATTAAGTCCCGGTGAACTTCCACAGAGTGGGGCGCTCTGGAGCTGGGGAACGCTCGGGGAGGACTTGCACCCGGGCGAGGCTTGGGGTCTTTGAGAGAGGTCAGAACATAGGGGCTGGGTGCATGGAGCAGAAAAGGCACCGCCAGGGCTGGGGTTCACAGTCACTCCTCTGCCTTGGCGGAGCAGAGGAAGCTGCCGCTTGGTGTGTAGAGTCGCTAGGCTCGAAACGCTCCCGGAAACACACCGCGCCACCCTCGCAGCTATCAGCAACGGAAAATTCTACCAGCACATATTGCCCCTCTTGCCACAGGAAGGTGGTCTGGGTCTGTGAGAGCTAGCAGAAGGGAGAAGCACCCGGCGCCCAGACCCGGGACAGCGGGAGAGCAAGACACATGAGCTTGGTGCTGTCTCAGGACTGTTAGGAGGCATCTCTGACCTGGATCAGCCAGGGGATGTTAGTGGGCATTGATGGCGCTGAGTCAAAGTGTGTGTGTGTGTGTGTGTATGTGTTAAGTAAGCCCTTGCCATCTAGTAGAGAATGCTTAATGAGAAGATGATTGGAAGCAAATGTTTATTTTTCCCTTAGGCATTAAAAACCTTTCAGTGGCTTTAAAGTTTACTACTGTTTTTCCCACAATGTCCATTCATTCAATCTCCTGCTAGAGTTAGAGTCATCTGGACATTTTACGGTTGTTTTTATTGTATTTTTACACCTACTCTTGCTAATTCAGTTTTTCTTAAAGGTCCCTCCTCTTTTCCTAGCCCTTTCCTCTTTGGGTTAAAATTAAATACAAAGATACAACCTTAGGAGAACTTTAGAGCCAATTGCAGATGCAGAAGCATTCATTACCTGTTTACTAGGGAAATATTGTTGAAACCCCAAATTCTCTCTCTTTCTCTCAAAGAGAGGGATATCCCTACATGTCCTTCATCTGGGGTGGAGGATTGACAGGGACATGGAAAAGGGATTGGTTTTGTAAATAGGTGAACCTGAAATTTGACCAGGTAGAACTCAGGAAATTGGTGGAGTCTACAATCTGGGGCCCTGGTGTCTGGAAATTTTTACAGTTCCAGATTGATGTGAACACCGAGGGTTGGGTAGACAATTCCAGCCAACTTTCCACTTTATAGTGTACACACAGAGAATGCTGCGTGGAGTCATTATTACACCAATAGGTGCAAGCCATGTCATTAAGTGATGTAACATTCACATCGATATGGATGCTGATACTGTAATTGATGATAGAGAAACCATGATACTTCCAGTGTTCATCTCTTTGGGTTACTGTTGCTATATAATGAGCCTAATAAATTATTTTGACCCATCTGAACACACTTTTTTTTTTTAGCAAGGATGATGCTTAATTTAGCAGCAAATATGCACAGAAAGGGAGACAATTTTTAAAAACATGTTCAATATAATCATGGCCTTGAATTTTTGATATGATGTAATTTACTGCTTTTTATTTTTGGTAAATCACATTTGGTAAATCTGTCCATTCAGAAGGATATTGAAACAACCTGGGTTGTTGCATGTATTTAACATCTAAGCATTATTCATGAATATGAACATGAATGAGATTTCTTATGGTTTTTTTCGCATTGACAAGTGAGTTTTCAAAAAGTTAAAGTCTGAAGGTTTTCTTAGTTACCAGGTTTATCGTACTAATAATACATTTAGTAGTAGATGGGGGATAAATTATGCGTTTGTTCATGTAGTATTGCTAACGCAGAGTTTTATAATGTAAATTTGTATAATAAGCTCCTGAAACAGTAATGTCTGAGCAGTTGCCCAGGACTGCAAGGTACACACTAGCATGAAGTCCAAAATGGAGTATCATCTTCTGGAAGGATCACACAGGGCTACGGAAGACCCTGGGGGAAAAAAGGCCATGCTTGGTAATTACCACTTATGATTTTAAATGTGGTTTTGAATAGCTGGAATTTACACATTAAATCAATAAAACGAAGTTGCTTTGAGCTAAAATTCTCACAAGATCATTACAGGAAACTATAAGAAAATCATTTTTAGAGAGGTGTAACTAACTAATGCCCTGCCAACCTGGGAATCCTCAAATCTTACTTTAATAACAGTTTTTGTAGCATATTAAGTTTTCTGCCAAGAACAAGTGCACTGTGATTAATGAGGCACTTTGGGGCTGAATTTACTTGGTTAGGCTAGTGCCAAGAAGCAAGAGAGTTATGATTGGAGTTATGCTTCAGGTAAAGAAATTTTCTGCTAAAATATGTAAAAATAATTTTTCTAATGATATTTTAATGGTTCTACAGTATGATCTGAAAAGTATATATCCTAACCTCCTGTAAGATGACTGTCAAGAGAAAGGGATGACTTACTTCAAGTAACTTCTTCCTGTCTCTAAATTAGAGGGGGATTAGGAGATTTGGGCCTTTACTGCTCCTGTGGATTTCATTGAGCTGTTGTATTTCCTGTCTTCAACATTAAGTGAATTTCCTGCATGAGCTGTTAAAATGTGAAGTGATTTTGCCAAGTGTTGTTTGCTCCTGGTAAGATTGCCCCACATTTTAGGAAAGAGTTTAGAAGAATATTGCCAGTCATGGAGGCATAACTGATGGACTTCCCTATGTAAACTCGTAGTGTAACAAACAAGGTCCTGGCCTCACAGGAAGTCTTGCTGCAGATACATCTAGCTCTTCATGTTCCCCAATGTTTCTGTGTCTGGCTTAATACAGTGGATGAGAAAACAGTCCTGTTGCCAAGCTGGGAGCCCCAAAGTAATCCTTTTCATTACACTTGCTGCCACTGAATATCCAAATGGTCATTAAATCTGTTTCTTTGCTTTATAAATGTTTCCAACACACATCTTTCTGTAGTTTACTACTTCCACTTTCCTTCTGTTTCTCGGTTTCTTTCCCCTGGGAGATTCATGATATCCTCTCACCTGACCCTCTTGTCTCTGTTAGCAACCTTTTAGTTTCTCCTCTGACACCATAGTTTGATTACTAAAAGGTAACTCTGCCTAGATAATTCATTTAGTCATTCATTGATTTCTCCTGCTACCAATATTTGGGTGTCTGATATGTGCTAAGTTCCTATTAATAAGACTGATGTTTCTACATTCAAGGAAAAAGCAGATTCCAGCATAAGGTGTGCAAGCATATGAGCACATATGAAAAGTGATTGTCAGTGCTATTACAGAGGAAGTAGCTTACAAACCATTCAAAGAAGATGAAAATGGAAGAGGCGAGGTGGAACAACCAACAGTCTTCAATGACGAAGTGAGGTAGAGCTGAATTTGGACAAATCAGTAGTTGATTTTCAGGTGGGCAAAGCAGAGAGAGAATGAGAGAAAACAGCTTTAGTAAAAACATGGAATGGTGAATATACACAGTAGTACTTGTGTGTGTTTTCAGAATCCAGAACAACTTCAAGAAAAGAGGAGGTGGAGAAGCATGGTCTTTAGTAGCCTCAGATGATAGCCATGTAATATTGTCTTTATCCAGTGGGTAGTAGAGATGGTGAAGTCTTGTGATTGCAACTTAGTTGGGAAAGTTGTTAGGAAATATTAAATGATGTCTCTCTGTCATGCAGTGTGAGAGACTAAATTTTTATTCATTTCTTTATGGTTTTGTTGTGTGTATTTGTGTGTGATGTCCATGTGCGTATGTATGTGTATTCATATATGAGAGGCCCAAGGTTGATATAGTGTGTTTCCTTTATCACCTTCCATCTTACTTGTTCAAGTCAAGGCCTCATGCTGAACTAGAGCTCACTTTCTGCATCTGTGGTGAGTCACCTTGTTCTGGGGATGGATCCGCTCCCTGTCTCTATCTTCTGAGCAGTGAAATCACACACAGGCTGTCCAACCCCTGGGCATCTCTAGGGGCTCTTGGGATCCAAATTTCCATCTTCACACTTGGAACTGCATTATCCATTGAATCATCTGCCCAACCCATTCTTAATTCTTTCAGCCATGAATTCATTCTATAAAAGTCCATTGATTCCCTGTGTTCCAGGAACTGTTCTAGAAAGGAGAGAGCGGATTATACAAGAAACTATGAGATTCACTCTGGTTATTTTCAAGGAAGAGTGGAATCAAAGATATATTAAAAGGTCATAGACTGCTTGTTTGCCCCAGTCTGATGGGTCCCACAAGTGTGATTCCTACCTGAGTGATCTGGGGAACAGAAGTGTCATTCAGTCATATAGAGGGCAAAGCGTGACGACCCATGTTCACTAAAATATGAAGAGTTCAGTTTGGAAAAGGGTTGTAGATGTTTTTGAGTCATTCAGGTGGAGATTACGAGGGACAGGAACATTGAAATGAGCAACCATAGTATCTTTCCATGGTCCTTGCATCAGTAACCCAAACTACTTCTGGAATATAAAAGGAACACAGTAAAATATTTTTAATGATTAATGTGCTTAAAAATCTGGAGGTTATTTATTACATACATAACAATATAGAGCACAGCATGAACAATGCAATGTCAGACACAGGATGGTGCAGTCCAGCAAGACTTGTGATGACAGAAAGGAGGAACTATGACCAAGATCAATGAATATATGCATATAACTATATAGAGTTTTAGAAATATATTTTTGAAATGAGGGCATGCACATACATGCCATGGTGTATAGGTGGAGGTCAGAGAGCAGCTTTTGGAATTCAACTCTCCCTCAACCATGTGAGATTCTGGGGATCAAACTCAGGCTTCCAGGTTTGCAAACAGGCATCTTACATTTGAGCTGTCTCAGTGACCAGATACTTAGATTTTTTGAACCCTCAAACGGTTTGCAGTAGTTAACACAATGAATTTTAAAAGATGAGAGAGTCTTGGGAATGCAGAGTTGAAACTATGATGGAGGATAGAGTCTTGGAAACACTAGTACCGAGCAATACATGAAAGAGTAAGAATCCACAGAAGGAGGAGGAACACTTGTGCTGGAATAAAGACTGGAAAGTTGGATGAGACTCTATTGGATTTCTCGTGAGATTCTCAATGATCTTTGCTTCAGAAGCTTTTGTGGAATGGCAAGGATGGGTCATAAGTAGAATTTCAGTATTTGGAGCACTAGTTATGCATTGTATATGTTAGACTTCAGATGTGTTATAACAGAAATTCATTGATCTTGGTCATAGCTCCTCCCTTCTGTCATCGCAAGTCTTGCTGGACTGCACCGTCCTGTGTCTGACATTGCATTTTTCATGCTGTGCTCTAGGATTTTTCCCAGTTAATGTGTCTTGGCTTTTAAGCACTTGTTTCCAATCTCTGTTCAAAATGCCGGGCTAAGGTAGCTTCCTCTCACACAAATTTTGAGACCAGCCACCATGTCGAGGCAGGTCCTAGGGGCTCCACTGCATTCTGGGAATGCCATTCTAAAGGGACCCACGTGGTAATGGTGTGGGCTTCTTGCTCCATCTCTCCAGTCTGTGGGAGAACTTCCCACATTGAATGTCTCCTGATTTAACCCTGAATCTTAATGACTTGTATTTAGTAGACAAATGTTGATAAATGTTTTCTTAATGACTACGGAAGTAGTTTTCTTTGTAAGTCTGCCATATGGGAATTTCAAATGAGCTGAAGCTGAAAGAATTACCAAGTTTTTTCAGTTGTCTTTGAAGGGAGAGGTTAATAGTTCATTTAAAGGGAAAACATTTGTTGCCAAATGTAGCTCAGAAGACAAGAGCTTGGGAACTAGCTTTTCCACTAAGTAGCTTTACAACAAGGAACAAATTATTTTATATCTTTTTGGGTTTCCGAATCTTCATCTGTCACTCAGCTGAGATGGTAGAATATAATGTTGGAAATCTGAAATGCCATTCCTAAAGAAGAAGAGTATTTGGGGAAAATTTTTTCCTGAGATTTCTTTTTTATTTTAAAAAATCTCTGTCTGCCTGCCTCTCTCTCTCTCTCTCTTTCTCTCTCTCTCTCTCTACCTACCTATCTATCATGCCTCTCTCTCTCTCTCTCTCTCTCTATCTATCTATCTATCTATCTATCTATCTATCTATCTATCTATCTATCTATCTATCGTGTGTGTGTGTGTGTGTGTGTGTGTGTGTGTGTGTGTGTGTGTGTACCAGAAGGCACTATGGTGCCTATGGAAGTCCAGGGGTGACTTTAGAACTCACCCTGGATTGTTCTGCCTCTTCTTTGTCTTGCTTTGCTGTGGAGTCTCCTAGGGTCTGCCTTCCAGGATCAGAAGTATAGGCCACTGCCATTTCTTCTTGCATTTTTATGTGTAATCTGGGATACAAACTCAGTACCTTCTGCTGGTCTGGCTAGTCAGCTTGCTCTAGGGATTCCCAGACTTATCCTCTAAGCCATTTCTCTGGCCTCTGGCATTTTATTCATTCCCTTTCCTCATCTCTGTGCCTCTTAACTTGTGACTATAACTTCAAAACCCTCAAGTTCTATGTAATCTTTCTAAAACTTAACATATCTCTTCTCAGCTTTGATAGAGTGCCTGTTCATTACCTTTTCCCACTCTACACACATGCAGTTCTCAAAGACAGGGGCTTAATCCCTCTTTGGTTCACTGCAGCACACAGAACAGGGTCTGTTACACAGAAACTGGTCCATACATGTACTTTGGTTTATTTACTGGTGCCCCAAATCACTAAAGTATTCCAGTTTCCTTGTGAAAGATGGACTTCTACTCTACTGAGTACTTTCTGTTTATCCACTGAACAGATTCTGTAAATATTCTGTATTCCACTAAACCCAATTAATCACTTCATTATTTACTTGGAAATTATGCTCTGAATTAAGTCTGCATATAACAATTGATGTTTGCATTTCAATTTTGATCCAGAATTTATTAATAATCCCTTATTGCTCTCAGATACAGGGAGACCTTTTATAATTTATATTGCTTTATGTTCAACCAATCTAATGGCACATAATCCATAGAAAATCAATATATTTTCAGAAATATAAGTAGTGTTATAGTATTTAAGGATCATGGTATAGTTAGAATTGTGGAGTTAAGATACTAACATTGGAAAAAAAAACATAAAAGAATCTTTCAAACGAAATAAAGTCCTGATAATAAGAAATACTGTAAACAAGTAAGATAGCCAGAAGCCTTTTGATAATTGCTTGCAAAGAAGTAGTGCCAATTTTAATTTTTAATTGCAAATGGCTATTCTGGCAAATGAAAATGCCAGCAGAGCATGTTTCACCCAAGCCTAGTGGTGTGAAGCTGCTTGAAACCCGATTGCTGAACAGTCACAGTTCACAGTTGTGCTTAATGATATTTTGACGTGGTGTTTTCTTCTCCTGTTTTCTCCAACCATTTATATGTCTGTCACTGGAAATTCTATTTGGTTGCAAGCTGGGAGGCAGATTGGCCACATAGCTTCCATTTTTGCATTATTAGTGAAATTCACAGATGGTGTCTCCCAGATTTCCAGTGATCCTCTTAATTCTTTGCAGTCACTTTGCCTGGAGAATGGATTTCCTGATTGTTGTTTAACTTATCATTTTCTAAATTTAAAAACGGCTTGCATATTCTATTATATACACAGTAAAAATACATAATGTTTGTGAAAATGTACTCTATACACAAAATAAGCCCAAAACATACATATACTGTATTTTATTATGGGGGGGCTTACAGGCTTGTATGTGCCATGGCATTCACGTGGGGGTCAAAGGATAACTTTCAGAACTCAGTTTTCAGTTCTTTCCTTCCATCATGTGGCTCATTCGCAAATTTGTGTGTGGGCACTTTTACCTGCTCAGCCATCTCACTTGGTCCATATTGTGGTTTGATCAGTAAAGCATTCCTTTGTTTTACCTCACTAAAAGTCAAATGAGACATTTGAATTAAATGCAATTTAGAGTCTAAAATTTACTCTTGGTAAACTTAAAACTGTCTCATGATTTTAAAGTTATTTTATTTTAATCGTTCCTGTAGACATATACTTTCTATAAGCCTGATTTCATTGGTCATCTTTCTTATCTATAGTACCTGTAGATAATTCTAGAATCTTCAGTCAATTGTAGGATGGTCTTTTGCGATTATAATGATAAAATACACACTTTCTTGCTTATAACCATGGACCATTGTTTTTTATTTTAACCATTGCGTATATCAGATAATATGTCCAATGCTGGTGGTTCATCCAACTCAAGAACGTTACATAGGGGAATATGATTAAGTTCTAATTTTGTCATCAACTTCTCTACCACTGATTTGATAACAAGGAGCAATTTACTTTCAGTATAAGCTTCTTTATTCATGTGCACTTTATATGTATGTATTGTGTGTGTGCAATGTTTGCGTGTATGATGTTTGTATTTGTGTATGTGCACACTTGAGCATGTGTACACTGTCTCTAGCACACTAGAACTACATGTAGCAACCACTTCTGATTGACTTTCCTTTCTTTCACATATGTGTATATGATGTGTGCATGTGTGTATGTGTGTGTGTGTGTGTGTGTGTGTGTGTGTGTGTGTAAGGTGTCTGTCTGTTCACAAGTGCACTTGAGTGTGTGTGCCTGTGAAGGCCCAAGGATGATATAAAATATCATCCTCAATCATCCTTCCATCTTATTCTCATGAGCCTGGGTCTCTAATGAAACCCAGAGTATGCTATTAGAGCTAGTCTAACTAGACACCTTGCTCTGGGATTTCCCAGGCTGTGCCTTTGGGGGCTAGATTTACAGGTGGATTGTTACACCTGCCAAGCATTTTTATGTGGGATCTGAGAATCCAAACTTAAGTTCTTTAGCTTGAGAGGCATAGACTCACTGAGCCTTCTCCACAGTCCTCTGCTTGACTTTTCATGGGCGTTTGGAAGATCCAAACTCAGGTCCTCACACTTACATGGCAAGTGCTTCGTCCATTGATCCATATCTCTAGTCCTCAATAGCAGGTTCTTAATCTGTAATAACATGAATATGATATATAAAATATATTAATATATATGAGGCCTGTATACATCTACGTATGTAAATATACATATTAATAATTAGTGTGGTTGTTATCCAACTTGAAATAAAGATAGAGATAATCTGATAAAGGCTGTGTTTCCATGCTAGATTCTAGTATCTAAGAGTTTATTTTGTCCCTTCCTGGAAATCTTTGAGACACATAAGATTTAGGGAGATATTAAATCTCTCTATCTCTTTCTCTCTCTCTCTCTGTATTTGTGGTGAGTGTGTGTGTGTGTGTGTGTGTGCGCGCGCGTGTGTGTGTGTGTGTGTGTGTGTGTGTGTGTGTGTGCATGCTCCTTAGAAAATAAGGTTTCCTGATGTAGCCTAGGTTGGCCTCCACCTGTTTGTGTAGCCAAAACTGGACTCTGAGTTGTGATCCTGACCCTTCAACTTCCATAGTTCTAGGATTAGAGTTGCATTTCATCACATTCAGCAAGCAGCAGATATTCACTTTAAGGTTATCTTAAGTTCTATGACTGATGGGTTGAAGAAGGGTGAATTGCAGATGGAGCTCAGTTTTGAAAGTTTTAGTCCAATTTAAATAAAAAAGATCATTAAGATATGGACTGGAAAAGTGACATTTATTTAAATTGTGCTGATGAACCATCAAATTTGGACAATGAAGCAGGACAGATTTGTTATTCATCAGTAATTGACTTAGGACTTTATATGACTTGCAGTCATTTAGAGACCATGGTGGAAGGAGGGAATCAATGCTTGAAAGTTATCCTCTGACCTCCATATATGCACTGTGGCATGTGTGTACCTACATACACATGCACACACAGATGATAATAATAATAATAACAACAACAATAATAATAATTTGTTTAAAATGAAAAATTCACAAGTATATCACATGGGTACCTATGAGATAAAAAACCATTTTTATTTTTCTAGCTGGAGTATTTTCCAAAACATAAACCATGTGAAAGTTATTTTCATTAAATATTGCCAAACAAAAAAGAGTTGAGGAAGCATACTTTCTCTCATCCCTGAATGCACTGTGGAGGATTGAATGACATAGTCTTCTTCCCATAATTCCAGTCATTCCATGTATTTCTGGACTTTCTGATTTGTACAACTATCAGGTATTTTTCAATAATTGTTCAATATCCTAAACTTACTTTTTGTGAGAAAGCCTAGTTTAAGACCTATATGGGCTTTACACAAATGACAGTGTATTCTCTCAAAGAACTTTTAATCTAGAAAGGTATTAGCTTACTATTTACTGAGACATAAAAGTCATCTCTAGGTTGGTGCATATCCAAGGACATTTAGCAGTCACTCCTATTGAAAGGATTTACAAAGTAAACTTACAAAGCATCCTCATATATAAAGCCACTGCTTGCCAATTCTGTTGACCCCTTAGGAAAATTGAAAGCTGGGTGTTCAGCTGTTTTTGCAGGTGGGTGTTCTGCTCAGGGCATTCCCACACAGAAACCAAACCCAGGAGTTCTCACTGATCACAGTAATTTCTAAACAGTAGTAATTAAACTAGTTAAACTAAATGTTCTTGTTAATAAGACATTCTGAGTATGTTTAATTTGCTCTGAAGTATTTTAAAAATAGAAAAGAGACTGATGTTTCATAATACTGCATTTGGGGATGCAATTTTTTTCTTCCCAAAATGACTTAAAACATTCATATAAACTAAGAGTTTGCGTATTTTAAAAAAATGAAATAACTGTTTTCAGTATATGTTTTATGGTTCTAAGGAGACTTACATTTTTATTCTTCTGTATAAAAGAAAAACATTGTTCAAATTTCTATAGGGTCTGAGATTGACTCATTCATCTGTAATACTTATGTGACCATTCATTACATATTGTGTCATTGGAACACACTGAAAATATTTCTCATTGTGCAACTGTTTCCAGGAATGTGGGAAGTGATGCTTTTCTTCAGCTAGACAGTGATGCTTCCCAGAGCAGTGAAAGTCAAGTAGTGTTGGAGGGTGCATTCATTGCAGCCTCAGAGTTGTTCTCTATCCACGTCCTTAAATGTCAAATGCATCTTTGAACGAGGTTAGTATTCAGACCAAAGTACTGAGATGTGAGATTCATTTTCTTTTAAATTGGTCATGCCAGATATTAAAATTACATAATTCTATTTCATTCCATCTAAAGAAACAGTTGGAGAAGTTGAGTGGCAATAATAGTGATTCTTTTTTTTTTATTTCTTCCACTCATACAAAATTGATAAGTACCCCATTCCCCTCCCTCCCTGGATTCCCTTGCTCCCTCCCCCCTTTTACCTTTCCTTTCCCCCCCTTTCTCCCAGTGCCCCCCCATCCCTGGAGCATCCTTTAGTGTGCATGTCAAACTTCCCTCTGAATCCTCCTCTCTGATGAGATGTAAGGACTCAGTGGCATTGCCTAGAGCTCTTTTTTGTGTTCCCCTTTAGTATAGGAACACTATTGTGGCTGTTAATCCCTTTCCTCTAAGAATCCTAGTGCCTGTGATCCATGCTAGATTTTGGGGGTTCAATGATATATTGGTAATTGTGCAGGTCATGTTGAGTCCCTTGAAAATCTTTCAGATTTTTGGGAGCCTCTGTTCTTACTCCTATAGATGTTGAGGTATAGAAGAAGTAATACTTTTTCATGGATGACAATTTTTACCAACCAGCATTGAGTATTCAAACAGTCATTTAAGCATTATTCTATAGAAAATGGTAAGTTACATTAGATTCAGATCCAACAAGGGACGAACAGAATGAGATGCATACAGTCTTCCTAATGATACTAAGGTGTTACTCTCCTTGGGTAACATGGTTCTGCTATAGTTGCACACTCAGATGACATTGTAGTCCTTTCAAAGGAAGAATAACAATACACCAGGAGAGAAAAACATTTGGTCCTTGTACTTATGTCAATCACATGACTTCTAGACAGTCCATTGGTCAGGTGTGGGGTTCAGCAGCTCCTCTTTCTCTTCTCTGGAAGATGATCCCAGCCATTCTACTGCAAATGGAAGCCTGGATGTCACAGCATCTCTGACAAAAGCAAATTCCCTTACATGGTTCTGGAGCTTTGGCACCCAGTGCTAGATTCAGTGAGTTACTTTACAAGTTCTTGTTCTTAAACTAGTTGGGTCATGCTGCTGAGAGCTGTTTTCCAGAGCTCATGGGAATGGACTTTATTCAAGGCTTCAGGGCAGGAAGCAGAAAATAAAAATAAGTTTATAGATGGCACTAGGTGAGGTAACCTAGACAACCGTAAACAAGAATAGTCAAGAAACTCTTACTACCTGCTGAAGAAAACAGACTATCCCTCTGAGTAGAGAACAGATAGCACAATTCATTGACCTCACTTGGAAATCAGATTTTCCCTCCAAAAATGTTTGAAGGCAAATACTAGGGTGTTTTTTTTTTTTTCTTTCTGTTTTCTTGTTGGTTCAAATTCCTCTTCGACAGTGCAGTCTTATATAGATTTCCCAAGTACAATGGCTAGGATATTTAAAAGAATTCTTCATACTATGTGTGTGTGTGTGTGTGTTTCAGTTGCTTCGAGGTTGTAGGTAAAACCAGTGAGTTGTTCTATAGTTAGTGTCTTACAGTGAGGAGACAGCATGGCATGAAAAGGATTTGCTGAAACAACGCCTTCCTTGGGAATATGAAGGAAGGGGGACGAGGAAGGAGCTCAGAGACAGAGCTGGAACTCTTATGTTTCTGAACTGCTCACTGCAAAGGAAATGAAAGACTGAGTTTTGAAGATTTCAACCAAGTATGACCATTACTATGCAGTTATTGCTTAACTGTCTTACACGGAGACAGGTGTAGAGGTAAGCATATGGCATGTTTGGCTTTAGGAGAGATGTCAGAAGGTTGGCAGCTGTGGATGTGGAGGTGATAGATGAAGAGGTCATGAAGGTTCTGGGTAAAGAGTGCAGGGAGAGAGATTTAGAGAGGGCTAGTATTTTGGGAGGTGAGAAGAGAAGATAAAAAAGACAGCTACAGCAGCACTGAAGGATTGATCTCAAACACAGCCACACGGTTAAAGTTTTGCAAAGGAAAGATATAATATGCATGTAGAGAGATGTAGTCAAGTAGAAAGCCAGGATAAAGAAGGAGCGGCCAGAATCTAGAAGGAAACCAGGAGCATCTGCAGTGCCATGTGTTAGGAGGACATCCAGTTTCTCAGGAAGCAACACAATGTCCTGAAAAAGGGACCAAAACAACCCAGCCAGGAGTTAGTGTGCAGTCACAGCCATCCGTATCTTCATGAATGTCTCACAGAACAAGAGTGACCCCTAAAGTATATCGTGTAACTTGAATGGGGACTCCAGGAGGAGGGCTTCAGAATCTCCTTGTGCCAACAGGAAAATCTGGTGGGAAGTGGAATTTGCAGTCTGCAAGAGAAAAGTTGATAAGTGTGAAGCAGTTTCAAAGAGCCTGAGATAAAGCACCAGACAGTGTTGGAGGGCCAGAAGGAGACAGATTAGAAGTGAAATTGACAGCAAGGTGGGAAAAGAGAAAAGAGAGATTAGATTAGAGAACAAGACGGAAAGCTAAGCTTTTAATTTCCTCAATCGGCTACGTGACTGTCCAAATATGTAAACCATGTGATAATGCTGCCCTGGAAAGGAACAATGAGTGCAAATCAGATGAACATGATACTAGAAAAAGAGTGGGATTTATGGTTAATGAAGGCTTGGAGAGGAAAGTGAGAAAAGAAGGAAGGAGGGAGGGGGTAAAAGAAGAAAGAGAAGGAAGACAGGAGAGAAAACGCAAGAGGTTCTGGGGATCTGGGAAAGTGGGCCAGCAGGTAAAGCCCTTGTCATGCAAGCCAAAAGACTTATATTTTGACCCAAAGGTCACATGGAAGTGCACACAGCTACGGAAATGGGGAAGCAGAGATGCTGGAATAAGAAGCTCATAGAGTAGGCAGCCTGATTTATCCTGTCTCAGGGAAGGTGAAAAAGAGGGGAGCAACAAAAGAAGGGGCCACACGTGAAGGTTTCCTTTGCCTCCACATGGGTGCCGTGGGACATGCACATTTGTGCTTGTTTTACATGGAGAGAAATCAAACATGTGAGAGTGGGGTAAGATAGTGCTGAGCGACGAACGGCATCATACCTTGATCATAGCACAGACTGACAGAGTTTAGCACAATCAGGTAGAAGATGGTGTGTGTGATTCCAAGAGTCTCTCAACAGGAGTATGGTGGAGATATTTGAAAAGCAGATGAAGCTCTAATCCAAGAATTGCAATCAAACAACAGTAAAGATAATAAGGATGATATAGAAATAACTAGCAAGCAGTCGACAAGTCTGACCTGACACAAGTCATGAACCTCTACAAACACTCACCCTTGGATAAATGTGGAAGTAATATAAGGCGAACAAAATATCAAGCTCCTTATGTAACTGCTGGTGCAAGTGGAGGTAGTTCTTGTACTCTAATCAATACCATCATTTAGTCTTTTCAGAGGAAGAAATGCTGCAATAAAAGGTATGCATACCAAAATAAGTGTTCAGTAAATAACTGCATCAACGTCCCATTCATAACTACATTAGTACCAAGATTTTATGATATAGGTAGTTATTTCCTTTTTGTCATACAAACTTATACATATAGATTTATTCCCTCCCCCAAATTAGGAAATACAATCTTTTTCCTGTGGAATACATAGAGAAGAACAAATTCTTAGAGAGTTTAAATTTGAATGTTCTGTCATGAACCCCTTCTTTGGCGCATTTAACTAATAGGACTACAGAATTTAAAGGACCTTTGGGGACTTATCATAATACTGTACTTTTTTGTACATGGGAAAAATGAACCTATGAGAACATTAACTGCTTTAGGAACAACTTTACTTGCTATAAGCAGTGACGGTCTAGTTTTTTTTATCACCTGACTAGATCATACTTCAATTGTAGGTCTGTAAACCTCTTAGATTTAATCTCCTCTGAGAGTTTCTAAGGATTTTTGACAATGATTACTGGCATTCATTTCAAATGTTATTATGTGTTCAACTACTATAAGAAGGTCATAATAATAATTCTAGTATCTTTTTAATCCTTTCATATAATAACTGAATATCAAAGACATTTCTTAGTTTTGGAAATTCCTGGAAGCAAGCTAATTTCCATGACTTTTCTTTCCTCTTAAGAATGTGAAAAAACATCTTCTCTTGGAGTCACACTGTCCTTGGTCTTTGAATAACTGAACATGTTAAGTAAAAAGGAAGTCGGCGCTTCGTCTATTTGCTTGCAGCACTATGGTTTGTTCCAAGAAATGAATATTTTGTGAGGATGATCCACAGATTTAAGTATGGAGATAGGGGAAAATATGTATGGAAACATTTCCTCAGAAATTCTCATTATCTCTCACACATGCAGATCTGAATGTGCACACATTTTTTACATTACACTTGATATATTTCTTAAGGTGAGGGAAATGCTTTTTTTCCACAAATATAGGCAAGAACCAATATCTGCATTTGAATCTGCCATATTAAATAGACCTAGAATCATATTTCTATGTTCAAGAGGCTGGGCCGAGGCCATTAGACACAGGCAGGAGCTGCCAGATAGAAACTTGACTCCTGGAGGTCACGACCCCACTTCAACACTGGGAGGCACATTTCCAGATTTATAATTATTTTTTCATGAGTAGCTACAATTAATTTGATTTCTACACTTCTTATAATTCTTTGTCTGTACTTAATATGTTTTTATTGTAGTATAATGGGTTTTTGATGAATTATCTGAGAGAGAAAAATTTTAGTGGTAATTTAAAAGTGTTAGCATGTAAATGACCATTTTCTGCATGGCTTACCTATAAGCACCAAGAGCTTGAAATGCATTGTGTGTGTTTCCTTGGACATTTATTTTCAATATTTGGTAAATTTATTTTGTGTGTGTGTGTGAGAGACAGGAGAGAAAGAAAACAAGAGATGGAGAGAGAAAGAGAGAGAGAGAAAGAGAGAGAGAAAGGAAACTATATGCCATAGTACATGTGCAGTGGTCAGAGGATAAATCATTTCTCTTTCCATCATGTAGGTTCCAGGGATGGAACCCAGGTAGCCAAATTTCCAAACACATTCCTTGACCCTCTAAACTATCTTGCTGGTCCTCTAGGTATGTTCTTTTCTATCTAGGAAAATTATGAATTATGACTAGAGAAAGGAAGAATAGTTGTTTCTGTCTTGTAGTTCTCCTGTCTTAAATATTCACAGTAATCTGAACTTAGTTCATTAGGAACTTGATGCTGATGTATCTGAACTATATCATCCAAAATTGCTCTGTTAGGGTGGGAGGTATGAGCTGTAAAGAAGAGATTCATTCCTTGAGCAAACATGCCAGTTGTACTTTAAAGAAGAGGGTTAGCTTTTTACTACCAGTTACAGGGTTCTTTAGAAATCACTTCTTTTTTTTTATTTTTATTTCCACTCATACAAACTTAACAGGTATACCGGTCCCCCCTCCCTCCAACCCTCATCCCCCTATGCTCCCCACCCCCATCCCCCAATGCCTCCCCCTCCCATCCCTGGAACCTCCTTTAATGAGCATGCCAAACTGTCCTCTGGGTCCTCCTCTCCGATGAGGTGCAAGGACCCAGAGGCATTTCCCAAAACCCTTTCCTGTGTTCCCTTTGAGTATAGGAACACTACTGTGGCTGTCAATCCCTTGCCTCCAAGGATCCTAGTGCCTTTAGCAAATGCTAGACTTTGTGGAGTCAAAAATGTGTAGGACATTGCACAGGGCATGCAAAGTCCAATTATAATTGCTTTGGCCCTAGCTTGTGTCGAGATTCTTGCATATTGTTACTCCTCCCATCCTTGTGCTCTTACAATCTTACTGCCCCCTCTTCCGCAAATTTCCCTGAGCTTCAGGATGGGGAGAGATTAGGCTGGACTAGTTCCAAGTGATTGATATAGAGTCTCTGATGTTCTGGATTATGATTCGTTGATTTATTTTTTCAGTTTTGCTGCTCCTGCAATGCCCTTCACTCCATCCTGATGGGTATTGGATATCACCCCCTGGCCAGAGATAAAAACCTGTTAAATTAGAGTCTTGTTATAAGAGTATATTCAAAGGTAGATGTAATAAAAGTAGGAAATCGTGGTGAGGGAGGGGTCAATCACACATTTGCAAAATGGTTTCTTCCTATCTGCCAGACTATACGCCCTCCCCTTCTGGTAAGATCACACCCAATCAGTTGTAAATGATCAGGAAGGAAAGTCTGTGAACTTAACCAGATGTCTCCTTACTTATTGCAGTCCTTGATGGTGGCCTATTTTCTCTGCTGTAACATGGTCCCCTCTCTCCTTGTTTCTGGTGTGTCCTCTTTCCCCATCCCCCCTGTTCATAATCTCCTAATACCAAACCCACTTAGAGACACTCAAAGATAAATCTCTGTAATACCTACAGTAATTGCAAAGATTATGAACAGAAATCACTTCTTCTTTTGTGAAAAGATTTGATCACAAAGACCACCTGTCCATGGCTCTCTATGGTATAAAGGAGCCCTAACCTTACCAGAGAAAGTCTAATCATTGACATTGTTCAGCATCTTTGATGCTGCTATGTAGCGACATTAAGTTCACAGCCAGATCTACCATATCCTGGAGTCATATCAGTCTTTTAAAATGCATGGTAACTCCTAAAGACAGTTGTCACTACAGTCGTCACATTTGTTACAGAGTTTTCTAGAATACCAAGATCTGTTTAGTATCCAGTAACAGAAGCACAAGAAAGTTCCTTGAAGCGTTGATTTGTTATCATTTAACACATCTGGAAAATCCATGAAACTTCATCATTAGCAACTACTCAAAAACAATAAAATCATCCAAGGAAAAACTACATCTTTTGAAAATAATGAGGCAAATAATACATGGCATGGTTTCTAAAGGGAATTATTAGGTAATGCTGTATATATAACACAAACAATAAATATATGTGTGTGTGTACATAAGCAAGGTCCATCTCCAGTTGGGCTGTGTGGTTCATCAGATCCAGGAACTCTGTATATCATCACCAGGGAACCACAGAACAAGTCCACAGGCATCAGAATAGGAGATGCTCATGGAGGCATGGGGTGTCTTGGGTTGATGTCCCATAGGTATCAGGGAAACAATTGGATGTCACACAACATCTATTCTTGAGGAACAGTGGTGATGCATTCCATATATATATATACACATATACATATATACACACACACATATATATATAAAATACATGCAGCTTTATATATAACCATATCCAATAGATTGGTTTCATTATTGTCCTCTAGACAGTCACTGTAAATACTCAATTAGCAAACACTGAATCATTGTTGTCATTGAAATTACAGGATTAGGTCTCACAAGACTGTGGTCATTTTATCACTGCAACCAATGAATACATAGCTGTATTGCATGAATTTCTGTTTCAAGTGTCATTAGTTGGTCTGTAGTATTGATTGATTAATACTGATTTCATGGCCAGTGACACCATAACTCATGCTGTGAAACATTTTTATATCCCAACCTTTTTGAATATAGGACCATTAAGTAGTGCTTTGGCATTATCCAGTATTAGCTGAGAAAATGAGCAAGAGGATGTCTCAAGTCAGGCTGTACTTCACATGGGTGGGTCTCAATGATATCAAAGGCAACGTATGGGTTTTCAAAACTGCAAATCAACCCTAGTAGGCAACTTCACAAATGTGTAGCCCATGAATAGTGAGGATTAGCAAGGTATACATAAGAAACTGATTATGCATGCATGCATATGCATAGAAAGTTGGCAGGAAGAACAGTAAACCCTGCTCGAAGGAAAGTCCCTTTAGGGGATGAGACTGAGAGGCAGGAAGAGCCAAGATGCATCTTTTCCTGCCTTCTGTAACCTACAAGATTGTTTATTATATACACCACAACTACTTTTGTGTGCATTGGCATGTCATATGTGTGTACATGCATGTATGTTGGTTCAGATGCATGTATGTGCACCTGTTCAAGGTGAAGCTAGAGGTGGATATTGAGTGTCTTCCTCAGCTTGTCTCTGCTTAAAAAAAAAAAAAAGAACATGGTTCTCTTTGGGTTGGAAAGATGGCTCAGGGGTTAAGCCTCTGCCTCCCAAGCAGAAGGTCCTGTGTTCAGATCTCAGGTGCCACATAAAAATGCCAGGCAGAAATGACAGTGGCCTATACTTCTGGCTCTGGTGAGTGGAGCCTGGAAAATCTCAGTGTGAAACAAGGAGGAGATAGAAACAATCTAGGATGATTCTCAAAGTCACTCTTGGCCCTACACACACACACACACACACACACACACACACACACTAACATATACACACACACACATAATAACAAATGAATAAAAATAATATTTAGAAAACCATGGTTCTCCCTAAACCAGTAGCTCAGATTCAGTTAGACTGAATGGCCAGCAAGAGCCAGGGATTATCCTATCTGTATCTTCAGGTCTCAGATTCTGGACACATGCTGCTGTTTTTTTTTTTGTTTTGTTTTGTTTTGTTTTGTTTTTTAATAACTGAACTTAGGCCCTGATGATTGTGTGAAAGTGCTTTGATGACTAAGCCATTGCCACAGTCCCATATATTTACTCTATTATTCTCAGCTCTCTGTCTATCTGTCTGTCTGCCTGCCTTCCTGCCTGCCTGCCTTCCTGCCTGCCTGCCTGTCTGTCTTATCATCACCAGTATCATTCTTATAGGGATCCATGTGTATTTCCTGGCAAACTCTAATGACAAAATGTTTTAGTTGATCCAGGTGATCATATTGATTACTACTAATTCTGCTCTTGGAAAGGTTGGTTGTAGTTTATCTTCGCAAATGAAGCGTGCTCATAACTGCAGTACGACCCTTACATGAGCTCTCAGAGTAACATATGTCATACAATTTTTCCATGCTTCTCAACACCCTTGGATCCCAGACTTGAGGGTTTCATTTCTCCAGTCTTCTTATTTCTGCATGTTGTGAGAATCAAAGCTTAATAAGGCTGGAAACAATATTATCAATGTAACAACTCTGAAATAGAACATGAAATGAGTTGTGGGAACTTCCATATCTGGGTTCCCTGCCTCTAGTTCATAGTGGTAGAAGAGTGATGAAGGTCTTATTTTCATCTCCACTGACTTTATGAGAGGGCCGGTCAAAAAGTTTTGAGTCCTTAGCGCTCCAAAGAAATACAGAAAGGCATGAGAGCAGAAGAGAGATATGTGGGGAAGAAGGTCTGAAGTGGGGAAAAATAGAGATTAGGATTAGGTAACATAGGGTGAAAGTGATGTATCTGAAAGCTCTAAAAGAATATAAATACATTTAAAAGAAAGAAAGAAAGAAAAAAAATTTGAGCTCTGTCTCCCCTTCGATGTCCAGACTCAAAGGCATCTATTTCCGGCCTCAGCATGAATTATTGCTTGAATTGTTTTTGAAATCTTGCCATTCACAGCATGTTACTGTAGCAAAAGAGGAAAGCTCTGGCTTTGTATAGTTTTCTTTTCCTGCATATGTTATAGTGTTTCTTGCTTTTTGTGAAAGAAAAGCCTAAATAGAAGGTAACTTCTGTTTATTACCCTACATAACATAATGATTTTTTTTTGGCTCAGGAACTTCCTTTGATATAGTATACCATTGGTTAAAAGACTATGACAGCTAAGCTGGTAGTAGATAGAGAAGAAGATATGTAAGACATAGACACGACTGATCTCAATTGGGAACACTTAGTGTTGGTGATCTCTGCGGATTGTCACCTGTTGCGGATTGGTCTTCTGTAAACTAAAATAAGTCAATGTTTTCCATAATTGAGATTTCTGACAGCAATACAAACAACATTCTATCTCCTCTTGAATACTGAGAATATTGCCTTTCACATATGCTTGTATGCATATACACACTATATATATATAATCCAAATGTGTGAAGATATCCCTTCATTTGAAAAAATAAACTTTGCAAAGAATAGATTTAACAACAAATGGTGACTTTATTTTAAGAATACACTTCATAAGTATATGTACCTCTAAAAATAAAAATAGTAAGAGTTCTTAAATGTTTACTTCTTTCACTGAATTTACCAGCCACTGCAAGTGGAACAATCTGAAGAGCCATGGGACTTGGTGGACAAAAATCTGTGCCTGTCTGTGGGTATGCATTGTTTACTGTTGATTTGCTTACAGATTCCTCAGGAAAACTAAACGGACATTTTCTGATCAGAACCTATATACAGCTGGTGTGTGCTCATCCATCTAGGCTTGCTCATGCTGAAGGATACCTTCTAGCTGAGATACAGTTCTCTGACACTGGTGATGATCATGAGGCGACACTATTTCCCAAAGACGTGTGTTATAGCTCAAGCCCCCTTTATATATCCCTGCCCAACCATGTGCATGAGTATTAAGATACAAGAATTGATTATTTTAGTCATATTCGAAGTCACATATAAACTGCTCAAATTTGTTAGAATGTTTGTAGCCTCTTTTTTTCCTGTAGGAAGAGCTAGCATCAAAACCAGTCTGTCAGCTGGTGTCTTAAAATAAACATGAACACAGAAGAGTACAGCTGTAGTTATGCCCTATAGATATGGAGTTCATTGTAGTTGATGTTTTATTGGAACACCACCATTCACATTCATTCCTGTGTTATCTATGACACTCTTTTTTTTTTTAAATCTTTTTTTATTATTATTTATTCAATTGTGCGTGTGTATGTATGTATGTGTGCGTGCGTGTGTGTGTGTATGTGTATGTGTGTGTGTGTGTGTGTGTGTGTATGTAGAACCACGGATGAATTTGCGAACCACCATGGACCGCCTCCACCTCCTTCTGCCCCGGGATTCACAGGCTCCGCCCTACCAGGACCAGAAGTGCAGGCCGCCCCTCTTCCGCCTGGCGTCTATAAGTGGGATCTGGGATCCAAACTCAGGACCTTCCGCCTGCAAGGCAGAGGCTTAACCCCTGAGCCACCTCTCCAGCCCATCTATGTCACTCTTATGTTAAAACAACATAGATGAATAATTCTAATAGTGATGCCTAGTTCAAAATATTGAAAATGTTTGCTATGTAGTCTAGAATACAGTATCATGTTTTCTGCCATGTTTCAGTGTCCTACAGGCAAATGAGTGTAGAGACATGCCTGGGGAGTCACTTACAGGTAGCACTGAAATGGAAGGGATGCTACTATTTGAAGTTTCACTCATGTCAAGTTATGGAGCCTAAGGTGACATGAGGATAAGAAGCTATGAGTGAGTTAAGCAGGGGAGCCTGGTCAGCACAAAGGGGACAGAGGGGAGCGGAACAGACTTAAAATAAAAGAAGAAATCTAAAAACACTGGGAGAGAGGAAAAAAGAAGAGGGAGAGAGAGGAGAGAGCTATTAAATGGCCCTATGAGACTGAGACTGGTTTGTTCTCTGTGTTTCTGTCACCTCTTTAGACCACATGCAGACTTACAGGTCTCCTACATCCCACTCCACATTTTGTAGGAAACAAGCAGCTCTTTTTTTTTGTGATCAAAAGAAAAGGACTCACATAGAATTTTATGTGTCCATTATGGGACCACTTTATTTTCCTTATTTCTAAGTCCCCATGGGACTTCCTCCCCCACATTAGAACTCAGTTGTGATAAGAAGTATTTTAATAAGACTGTGGCTAGAAGAAACATTGGAAGTAGTACACACACAAAAAAATCATGCTGGTACAAATTTAAATTCAGCGGTTTTATTTTGAGTGTAATTAGTGCCATACTTTATGACAATAAATAGCACTAAACTTTTATTTCTTTTTTTTAAGCAGAAAAGATCAAATACCTCCTAAGTGAATAGAACCTGTGAACATATATATATATATACAAGAAACCTGTGTCCAGGAAACAAATACTATAATAGGAAAGTTGAGACAGCTACACCAACAACTCACTGTACAAAGAACCTGAACCCAGTGGTAATTAAATTTGATAGATATGAAAAACAGAATCATTATGTACTGAAACATAATGGAGAGGCCATGTAGCCCATGCTGCAGAGAAGATGAATTTGATATTGGAAAGACTATAATGGAGTGCATGAGTGCCTCTGAGAATCACTTGTGCCACTGCCTGAGTCCAGGATGCCATTGTGGGGCATGGTGCAGGTAGGCATGCAAGATTTACTGATGATACACGCTGCAATGCCACTTACCATAGAAAAATGATCACAGAAAGACTAACAGGTAATCAATAGGCTATGTTATATAGTAAAATGATGTTCGGTATTAGAAAGGATGAACCTAGAGCTGTTTAATCAATATGGATAAACCTGAAGCTTAATATTGAATCAAAAATGGCTTGGCAAATGTCTTAGTGAATAAATCACCTGTCGTGCAAGCACAAGAATTAGGGCTCAGACCTCTAAATCCCAAATAAAATGTTAGCCAGCTGGATTGCCCACTTGTAGCTCCAACTTTACAGAATTCCACTAGCCCTGTGGTACACTCTGGGTTTTATTAGAAACCTTGTCTCAAGACAATAAACTTGAAGGCCAATCAAAGATGATTCTATATATCAACTTCAGACCTCCACATGTGTATATACACACATGATCATGAATTCACACACATATATGCCTTCACACATACAAATATATATTCACCCACTTATCTCACATACATACATGAAATTAGAACAGTAAAAAAATTAAAATTACAGCCAAACATGATGGTATATACCTATAATCCCTGCACTCAGGAGGCTAATGAGGAAGATGTAGAGTTCAGTATAAACTTGCACTCTGTATTCAGAAAAATGAATTAAAATGGATGTGCATTTTATAGTGTGAAACAGACTACAATATTAAAAAAATCCATACCACTACTTACATACCTATGAGAGCTACATGTGTATGTATGCTTATATAAATATTTTTTACTGTTTAGAATTGCTAGCAAGAATAATATGGGGCTAGGACTAGAGGAGGCATATGCAGAAGTTTGAAGTGCATCTGAATACTGTAATTCTTTAAAAACAACTTGTCTGAGAAAATACAGCAGAATAACCATGCAGGGTGCATATTTTGGACATTCACTTCATTATTCCAGGACACTTTCTCTTTGAAGTATCTCAGAAAGAAAACTGAACAAATCAAAATCAAGCAAACAAGAAAACAACAATGGCCAAGTATATTTGCATGGAAACAGTTCCAAAGAAGGGAGCATAGTACTTCTTATGAGGTAGTCTTCCAAACAGATTCTGAGAGAACCGCTTTTATTGCATGCTGAATCACATCAGTCTACTGAGTGAAATGAGCTTTTAGACATATCTCTTGTCAAGGCATGGCTTCCTCTCTTCAGACTAATGAATGAAGATGTCTGGAGGTGCCTGTGTGTGAGAGCTGACCTCTTTCTGCCTACATATGGGAAACAGCACAGGGATGCTGACAACTGAGCACTAAATACGTTACGGATCTCTAGCATGACTGTAAAGTCTCTAAATACTTTCAGTCTAGCCTTTTGTTCAGATTGCAAGGAAAAGTAAAACAAAACTTTGAACCATTCCCTTGAACAAACATGTGCATATTGAAGCTGACAGACCATGGGATCCAAGACCCTCAAGAAAAAATATGTTGCTCTCAGTGAGTTTGGGTGACTGCTCAGTGGAGATAACTAATGGCGCAGTATGTCTGTGAATATGCTCAGAGCTCTGGAGCGGGACACCTGGAAAAAAGTCTGTGTAGTTTAAGAAAACTTTCTAAGTTCCTTGATTTAGATACTGTTAACCACCTTCAATCTTGGTGTACAAACACCAAAGCAAACAAAGACGGCCCTTATTATTATACTTTCAAAGCTTCTTGAATGCCCATATAGAATATTAAGCATTGGCATGGAAAATCCCTCTTCAGTTCTATTATCTGTATGCAGTCATCATGTGCCTTAGATGAAACATTTCAGGTAAAAAAGAAACTTTGTCAGATGACAAGTAAGTTCTTGGCACTGGGCCATCAATACAGAATGTGACTAAGAAATGGAATTTTAGTGAAAGATCCCAAATATGATGAACTTCACAGTCCTTATTCACCAGGTCACTAGTAGAAATGGATTCCTAGAAACTTGGTTCACTAAAAGAACAAATACTGCACTCACGGGCATTGCAGCCAAGTAGATTTATAATAGACAGTCTCTCATCACACACCATGCTTTTATCCTGACAGTTGAGAATTTTTTGACCATAAGGTAACTGTTTAATGTCTCTTTGGTAATGTTCAACTCCATTTTCTGGTCTCCTGAAATTTTACTCTGTCCCTGTGTCTTTCACTCATTGAATCTGATAATTAAAATGCACTTATTGAAATAGAAACTAGGTCTTTTTTCTTGATTTCTTCCTCATAATTAATTTTACCTCAACCATTGCTTCTCTGGTTGACTAAAATGCTTAAAACTAATAAATCACATTTTGAAGCAGTAGGTAGGTGTAATATGTCTACACCACATTTTAAACAACAGCCCCATGAAGTGATGTAAAAAGAAGCTGCAAATGCCTTAAAATTTGTGCTTCAAGCTGATTTTCAGATTAGGTCCATATTTATATAGCTGTGAAAAAAAAGAATAAAGCAAGGATGGGAAACCAGAGATTCCAATGTGTTTTAAAGTTGGCCCAGCCATCTTGACACTTTATTGTTATTCTCTTCCAGGAGACTAAATTAGTGGTTTGTCTTCTAGAGGAAAATGTACTTGAAAGAGAAAATGTTTAATATTCTTAGTCTTGTAGCAGAAAAGAAGAAAGATCAGGTCACAATCTGGGGAGCATTTTGGTGTGTTGTCTTTTCTCTCTGCATTTGTTTGAGATTCATCCTGGGGACTCTACAGATACCAAAATCCTAAGTGTTTGTATTCAACCTACACACATCCTTCTATATATTAAGCTAATTTTTTATTAATTACTATATCAGCACAATATTAATGCTATGTAACTATGTGTTGTATTGATAAGGAAAGAATGGCCACCAAAAGATGGCATGTATCAGTGTAAACAATTTTTTTTCATACATTTTCCATACTTGGTGTGTTCAATGCTCACATGTAGAAAACATGTGGGAGATATAATGGATTTCTTGCTTTATAAAATCCATCATACCTTTTTTGTGACAGTTAGTAATATGAAGATGAAGAAACTTGCTGTTGGTTTGTCAGCCTTAAGGGAGGAACCTTGGTTTGCTCACAGGTTGGTGTCACTTTACAGATGTGGGTGAGACTGAAATATCTAGGAACTAGTGTCACAGTATACAAGGAAGAAAAGAGGGAGCCAGTTTAAGGGGGAACCAGTTTAAATGGAAGCACAGAGTCAAACTGTAAAAGAAAATCATTTGTGATTTGTAAATTGTACTTTCTGTGTGGAACTAAGAGGTGAGACTTTGCTATTTTTGTAGTCTTGTTCACCTTTTGTGCATCTGTTTAGTGTGTTTGTCCCTTAATGTAATTACCAGATTACTCTTTAATGTGCTCTGTGGAATCCTCAAGAGTGGAAACAGTCTAATATTTAGCATAGGGCCAGATGTCCAGTGGGTACAAAGTGAGTGCTGTTTCAGTTAAACTGAATGAATAAATGCATGAAAAGATGGATAGAGATATATTCTGTATTTAGAAAGTAATATATTTGGTCTATTACTGCTTCAGTGGAAAAACCAACAGAGGAAGAAAAATGTAATCTGTCAGGTGTGGTAGAACATAAAAATATTTTTTACTAGAAATACACTTGGACTTTATTATAAATTAGAAATTATTTCCGCCTATGTCTGGCCCTTTCAAAATTTTACTTTCATGAGCACACTAGTATTCTTGTTAAATTGTTGGACTACATATTGTTTGGTTTAGAAATCTTTTCTTTCGTTGACATGACAGTTTCTAACTAGCAATGAAACTTTTCCAATTAAAACACTAATTTTGCAATGTGTACCTCAATTATGTGAAAATAAATGGCTTAGTCCACTGGAAAGAAATCTACATTCTGCTAAAACCTTTAAAGTGGTATTACATATCAAAGAGTGTACCTTTAGACTGACTACCAATGGAGGAAAAATAAAGTAGCTCTGGAGACACAAGTAGACCAAGCAGACAGCTGGAATTTTTGGGAAATGGCTGTGGCATTTGAGTTTATTTTTAAGGGAAAGAAAAATTTTCCATTAAATTTTATAACACAATAACATTTTAAAAACTTACACTCAATAAGAACATTTTTAGTGCTGATGTAAAACTCAGGTTATATTTTATTCATGGGTTTCTTTTTGATGGGGGTGGACAGGGTAAAAAGCAGCATTTTTAAGTGCCTTCCACCCCCTTTCATTACCTCCTCCGCCTGCCCCAGTGCAAGCATTCACTCACATACTCTCTCTGCATCTGATTTTTCATGGAATCTCTGCATAAACCAGACCACACCATATATAAACTTAGAAACTTTGAATATTCACTGAAAAAAGGAAGTCAAATGTCAAATGTTCTGAATGTGTAGACTGAAATGAAAAACAATAAAATGAGGCTTTCAGTCCTTGTGTCGTTTTTTTCGTTAGATGTGTCAGAAAATGAAGATATTTGAATTGTGTGCTCTTTACAAGAGTGGGATATTAACTCTTCTGAATCATTCTCCTCAACATTCTCTTCTCATCTTTCTCTCCCCTTCCTTTATCTGAGCACTGCCTACTTCTGTCTTCCTTCATCTTCCATCCTCTCCTCCTCTTCCTTACAGAAGACTAGAATTGCTTGTTTATAATGCTCAAGAAAAGAGAAGGCTTGGGGCTGGAGAGGTGGCTCAGGGGTTAAGCCTCTGCCTTACAGGTGGAAGGTCTTGAGTTCGGATCCTAAACCCCCATGTATAGACGCTGGGCGGAAGAGGGGGCGGCCTGCGTTTTTAGCCCTGGTAGGACGAAGCCTGTGAATCCCGGGGCAGAGTAAACAAGAAGGAGGTGGAGGTGTCCATGGTGAATCCCGAATTCGTCTGTGGTTTTACACACACACACATACATACACACACACGCACAATTGAAAAAATAAAAGAGAAGGCTTACACTAAGGTGTTTCTGCCTTATGCAACCTGGGTTTTCCCAAATCCTTTAAAAACTGACTGCTCTACATCACAACTCCTACCCTCACCACAGATACTTCCCCGGGCTTGGGAAAGGTGGCCGGCACAATTGTTCCCATCAAATGTGCTGTGTCCTGTTTTAACTCTGTAAGAGGTTCAGTGCTGCAGAGGAACAAGCACTCCATCCAGGTCCGAAAACAGACTTCAGCTTCACAAGCGACTTTGGTATAGTCCTGTGCAAAGACAGCATCAGGTCTTGCTTTCTTTATGTGGGTGGACTAAGGATTGTGTCGTGGAGATATGTGTGAGGACTCAGGCTCCCCAATAATGCCACCTGTATTTTTTTCCCTTTTCCCTGTGTTGGTATTTACAACACTCTTGATGTGGATCCACTTCATCTTGTTCTATTTAATTCCTGACCACCGCAGATACCTAAAGACTTAAGAACCACAGTAGCAACACCTTATTGTAGTTTCTTTATTTCACAACAGTAGCTTCAACTTTCTCCAAAAGGAGAGTCAGGTCCCTTGGGTTTTCATTCCAAAGAAAGCTGCTATGCCTTCTGAATCTTACATGTCTTAGCAGCCTTCAAGTCTGTGTTTCATAACCAAGCTGCAGGTTGTCAGAGTCAGTGAAGCAAGCCATTGGCTGCTTCTCCTAGAAACAAGGATTCTCTTTCCCAAGCCACTTTATTTTTTTTTCTTTTCCTGTAACGGTTCTCTTCAGCAAATATAGTTTTCATCACTGATATATTTATCTCTGTTTTTAATTGCTCAATTTATTTTCTAAAAAAGAATTTTCTCTATTACTACTCAGGGAAAGAACAAAGCCAAAGGGGAAACTAAAATCATACCCCTTTTCCATTTTTTTCCAATATTTTGGTGATTTTTCAGTAGTTATTGCCATTTGTGAGAACTATCAAAATAGTTATTTGAAATTATGGTGGCAATCTCAATTCCTGAAGAACAAACTTTCCACTATAAGATTTTATTTTGAAAGTGAAAATATGTGCAAGTAGCAATTAATGTTGCTAAGTGAGGACCTAAAACAGTGAATTTTCCTGCTACATCAGAGTCATTTGTCATAGTAGTAATCTCACTTTCATTCCAAGCACTCTTTCTAGGTATTTATCAGAGAACCAATTCAGGGAAATATCAAATTGCAGATATCAAGTACTTAATTCAGTGATAAAAGCATGGAAGCATGGACATCAGATAGTGTCACAATCCTTTTATCCAGTAAATATTTGAAACTTCTCATTTGGAAAGGAAGATTAACATCAACTTCATAAGGGGATACTGTGAAACTCAATACACATAGTACATATAGAACTCAATTCAGCATCTGGCATGTGATAAGCATTTAGTAAGTACCACATATTGTGACAATGCTATAAACACAGTTCACAGTAAGGCCTTTTTTAAAATAATAAGAGCAATTAATATTCAAATTGGAGTAAATCCAGAGGAAATAAGCAGAAATGAATTGCATTTGAGATCTAGTGATTGATATAAGAATAGGAATAATGAAAGTTGGGGTTCAGGTAAATGGGAGACTTTGGAATTTTGGAGAAGGTGTGATACTTGTGGTCGGGATCCTCTGAAGTGGATGCTATGTGTAGGTGAAAAACTTTGGATGGACGTAAGGAACCAGTGATCCAGTCTCCCAAGAGAAATCCAAGCAAGAGAAAAACAGTGTGTTGGGTATGAAGAGTTACAGATAGAAAGCAAGGAAGTCTCTAAGGCAGGGATGCAGCAGTCTGAGAGAATATCTGGACAACTGTATTAGGGATAATGACAACTTCAAATAATTGTAGATGTTCAGAAGAATAACTTTGATAAGAAATGAATATGGGTTTCACAGTTTAGGATCAATCTTCAGATATCAAATGTAGATAAAAAGCCAACTTATTCTTGGCTCCTATCCACATAATTTTACTTGTTCTAGCATATAATCATTTTTTTTTTCACGAAGGTAAAGGTATTGAAGCAACCCTTCAATGAACAATGAAAAATGTATTTTTACCTGCATACTAATTAAACATGTTCAGATGTCTTAAAATGCTTAGTTCTGCAGTTTTCTGTGATATATTTGTGAGAAATGATGCTTACCATTTGGGGGGGTGGAAGAAGGGAAGTTCTTAACAGTTATTTTTGTTAAGAAAGAGTAAACTGGATGCTTTGCTTAGGAAAATGTCTGTAAGCAAAAGGAGAAGGCTTTAGAAAGGACTTTCACATGGCATACAACATCCACCAAAGGGGAACTGAGATACCAGTACATTCAGTTCAAATCGAAATTATTTTTTCACTGCATTTTTCTTTTTTTTGTTAAGGTAATGTGTTGGATTCTGAAATCGATGTGTTCAAAGTCTTCAAATCAAGAATATAATTACATAAATAATAAATAACAGCAGGGTCAATGTTTTACAGTGAGATAACTTTTCAAAGTCCTGTGAAGATTCCCAAGTGTGTGTATGCTTAAGAAAGCAAGCAGACGTCCATGGAGAAAGTAGAAGTGAGAAGGACGAAGAAGGAAGAGGAGGAGGACAGGGTGCACAAACTAAAATCAAGTTTGGTGCTCAGTGTTAGTGAGGAGTTTTCCTTCTGTTAACTGAAGGGAAAAATGAGGGAAGAGTAGAAACAGTGAGGCAAGAAATGAAAGGTGAGGGCTCTAACAAGGATGTGCTGGTTGACTCAATAGGAAATAAAGGGCCATTAGTGGATTTTAGTTACTAAAGGTTAGTTTAGCACTCTAGACTACTTATGTAGCAACAGTACATATTTCCAGAATGAAGACAAGTCAAAACTGGGCAAAACTGGCTGGTAATGTGTTGGTAAAGTTCTAGCTCAGTCATTCAGAGTCTGAATCAAGATAGAATATCAAGAGAAGACTCTATCTGTCTGAATCCTCCAAAAACTGAGAATGTTTGGGAGCATTCCACATATCCAGACCATGAATCCATGTACCACATTTGCACATTTTTTCTAATTTTACAAATGTATTGAGTACTTACCCCCTGCTTCCTTCCACTCCTTCTCCCACTCTTCACCATCCCTTCCCTTTAATATATCCCACTCCTTTTCACCTGCCTGGTTATCTGCCCTCCTGCTTATCTGCTTCTATGGACCCAAGGGTTCCCTGTGGTTTGTCTACACTTAAATTAATTTTTATATTTTGAAAACATATTTATCCCTGCTTCCCTCCGTCATTGCTCCCTTCCATCCCTCCATCTGCTTCTATGGATCTCAGGGTTCCCTTTGGCTTGTCTACTCTTGGAGACTCAAGCCTCTGTGGCATGTCAAGTTGCCTCTCTTCAGGCCTCCCCACTGATAGGGGCATTTCCCTTTACTCATCAAACTTTAGTCCCCAAGGTTTCCACCGTACGTTCTTATCTTTCTTGAATTCCTCAATAGTCTATGGGGACATGTTGTTATGTCACTCATTATACAGGTCTGTTAAGGACAAGTCTCACTGTAGTGAGTTCCTAGGTGCAGCGGTCCTACCTTGAATGGGATGTCTTGTCCAAAAGTGAACCTTCCCATCTTTGGGTTCTTACAATCTCACCATCCTCTCTTCTGTGAGGTTCCCAGAGCCTTAGGATGAAGAGACTGAGTTAGTCTGATTATGAGTGAGCCTTGCTGAGATACTGGTGCATTATGGCTGGCCATTGCCATCTACTTCACTGTTCTTCTATTGTCCTAGGCTGCATTCTGTCAGGGCTTTGAGATCCTCTACCTCTGTTGTAGAAGAAGACTTCTAGGCTTAGTGTTGCATATTCCTCCAATCTTTGTGTATAATGACAGACATTTACAGAGCAGTTTGGTATACTGTCTTCCCACCTATATACCTATAAGTTTATTGGCTGTTTTTTTCCTATTGATCTATTTCCTTCCATTTTTTAGGTTCTTGTTTTAGTTAACAGTAATGGGAATGTGTTCCATCCTGACAAGCAAGTCTTGAGTTCAATCAAAAAGCTGTTGGTCGTCTGCTTGAAATTCATGCCACTGTTACATTGGTGGTTACCTGTTTCCATGGTGATTTTTAGTGCAACTTAAAAATCCCATGCATTGATGGGGCCTATGCTTATTTATCCCCCAAGCAGCTTCTACAGTATTCCTTGGGAATGTGTAAGCTATTTAGCAAAGTGGACGTTCTCAGACCAATTCTAATTGATGCATTTTGCCCATGGTCCATGATCCATTTGTGTTGCATCTTCAGTAATAGGGTCTTGCTGAAGGTTTTTTGTAGAGCATTCAAAAGCAATGGCAAAAGCCTATAATGTTTGAGGGTCTTTGAGACCCTGCTGACCAACATTTTATTAGGAAGTGTCATATTCCTGTTACTTTTAGTATAATTTTGTCACTGGGTTCTAAGTGGATCAACTCAGGGCTCTTTTTTTTTTCTTATTTTTCTTACTCTAGGCTCTTCTTCATAGGGACTGTCATTCTTATTCTTTTCTTTAAAAGAAAATTTGTTTGGACATACTACTTGCATAGGAGTTTCCCTTGGGGTTCCTTCCCATAATCTTAAGGTTTTGCTTTAAGTCCCTTTGTCCCTACCTGTTACGTACTTTTCCCAGTTATTCCCTCCCTCACCCTACTTGTCATGGTATCCTACTTCTCCTCTTTAAAAGGCTTCACTTTAACCATTCCTTTCTTTCTTCCCACTCATTGGTCTCTCTCAAACATTCTGGCTCTTACAATAATTTCAATCCAACTGCATTGACAAGGCCATCAGTGCTAGTATCTGCATGTAAGAGAAAATACGGGATGCTTAACTTTCTGTGTCTGAGATACCTCAGTCAATATTAAATTTTCCAGTTTCATCCATTTACTAGCAAATTCCATAATCTCATCCTTTCTCATGGCTGAGCAATATTCTATTGTGTAGTTGTACCATATTTTCATTACCTATTCCTTTGTTGATGGGCATGTCAGCTGATTGAATATTTTTGCTGTTGTGGAAACAGCTGCAATGAACATAGATGAATAAGTGTCTTTGGTTTTTTTCTTTTTTTTATTTCTTCCATTCATACAAAGTTGATAACTACCCCATTCCCCTCCCTCCCGCCACTCTTCCCTGGATCCCCTTGCTCCCTTCCCTTGTTCCCTTCCTCCCCCCCCACTTTCTCTCAAACCCCCCTCCCATTTGCATGTCAAAACTTCCCTTTGGGTCCTCCTCTCCGATGAGGTGTAAGGACTCAGTAGCATTGCCTAGAGCTCCTTTTTGTGTTCCCCTTTAGTACAGGAACACAATTGTGGCTGTTAATCCCTTGCCTCTAAGGATCCTAGTGCCTGTGATCCATGCTAGACTTTGGGGTTCAATGATATGTTGGTCATTGGGCATGTCATGCAAAGTCCTATTATGATTATTTCAGCCTTAACTTGTATGTAGTATCTTACATATTGTTCCTCCTCCCCATCTTTAGGCTCTTACAATCTTACTGCCCTCTCTTCTGCAAATTTCCCTGAGCTTTAGGATGGGGAGAGATTAGGCTGGCCTGCTTCCAGGTGGTTGATGCAGAGTCTCTGATGTTCTGAATTATGGTTTGTTGATTTTTTTTTTTTCAGTTTTGCTGTTCCTGCACCGCCCTTAGCTCCATCCTGATGGGTATTGGATGTCACCCCCCTGGCCAGAAATAAGAGGCTGTTAAAATAGAGTCTTATTATAAGAATAAGTGTCTTTGTAATAAGAGGTATAGTCTTTGGGGAAATATTCCTAGGAGTGATATAGCTGGGTCATATAACAGTTTCATTTTTAACTCCCACCAGCAATGAATAGTGTCCCTTTTTCTCCACAACTTCACCAGCATTCTCTGATTTTTATATTCTTGATCTTAGCTATTCTGAATGGGATAAGATAGTATGGGAGGGTATTTTAATTTGCATTTCTCTGATAATCATCTTTTAAGATACTTGTTTGCATAAATCTTTGGCAGATGAAGCTGTGGTGTGATTTGGCACAGCCTTACAGCATTGCAATTGTTTTGTATGCCTGGTGTCTTCTTGAATGTGTGATGTCAGCAGAATGGATGCTGGTTTGAGTTTACTTGTTCTGGACTCTCACACAAGCCAGATTTCACTGGGGTCAATACCATGTGACATAATATGATACTATGAGCTGGTTTCCCAGGAATCTTAGAAAGTCACCAGTTTAGAATGGCAGCTGCTATCCTCAGCCACAGAACCTTGCATATTGTGTGGTTTGCCCTCTGAGAGTTTGGAAGCATATTGTTTTGTTTGTATGTCATAAGGATTCATTTACCACTCATTAGAGAAAAGGATTAAGTACATTTAAATATTTTAAAGCCATAATGAATATATGGTATAACAGAAGCTACAACATCTCCTGCTCAATCACATATTCATTTATTTATTTAAATGCACTTAATTATAGTAAACCAAATAATTCTGAAACAAGAATATTTGTTAAATGATCATCTAAGCATCTCCTTTTCCTTGCTAGTAAAAACTGAATTTGCTAATCTGTATATATCAATACAGTAAATGTCACAGACTCAATATCCTTCGATTTATGTTCCATGAAGATTTCTCCATAACACAGATTTACATGCATCGTGAGCCCAGTACATCAGGCTCCTACACATTTGGACCTGGACCTAATTAATCTTATTGACCATTTTGTTTAGGCTATATTTGACTCTGCCTTAGGTGTGGTTATGCTTTTTCAGTATTTAAGGGAACACTAATTAATTTTGCTTATTATCTCTCAAAAACCAATCCTTGACTAACTCACATAGATAATAAATGGAGCTTATATCAAAATAGGACATACTTTCCCAGTCCAAAGGGGCTATTTATTTTATCTCTGAAGGTTTTGGAGTTTGCCTTGTGAACTGTTCATGCCTGTGGGAAGAAACAAGACCTTATTCACTTGCAACGGTTATGGGGAAATGGTTGGAAAATTTACTGAGTTTTTGGATGTGCCAAGATTATAAAAACCCTTTATATTAAAGTCGTTGGACATGTAACTTAATAGCTTATCTGGAAATGGTGCTGCTGGTAGAGTAATATTTCTGTAGTTGAACTTCATAATTCTCATAATTTTGTAAGTGAATTTAATACAGCCTATACAAGACACTTGTTTATATTTGATGTTTGACACCTGGACCTTTTCAATTATTATTCCTTTTATTTTTTTTGGCACATGTGTGTGTTTACATAAGTGTGTGAATGTATCAAAGGGCACTGTGGAGGCACAAGGTTGATGTTGGGGATCACCCTGGATTGCTCTATTTCCTTTTTGCTGTGCTCTGGGGTTTCCCAGGTTAAGAAATGGTGGGCCACTGCCATTTTGGGCAGACATTTTTGTATGGGCTTTGGGATCTGAATTCAGGTTCCTCTACTTGTGAGGCAGTGGCTGAACCCCTGATTCATCTTTCCAGTCCCTAGTTACTATTCTTATGCAACATTTCCAGATTTGCTTTTTAGGGGGGGGGTGTCCTTGGAATTTGATGCAAGTCAGCCACACTAAGATGTAATTGGTCACCCAACTTCTTACAGTGTTTGCATTTTAATCTACAACTTTAGATTCAAGTGAGTCAGTTACAGCTATTTTTTGAATTCTGGGCATCTGCAGGCCAGGAAGTCTGGTGGGCAGCAAGAAGCTTTCTTGGAAGTTTTGAAATCCTTTCCTTTTTAGCTTAGATTTTGATAAAAATTTCCAGTTTACATTTCAAAATATCCATTTGGGAAGAACAAATGTCCAGGCAAGACCCTTTGAGGTAAAGGGTGTCTGCTGTAAAGTTAATATACATAAATTTGTCTATTCAAATAGCAATTTCTTCAATTGAAGACAGTTATATTTTTACAAAATAATAACCTGCAGAACAGATTTGTGCACTTAAGAGGAGGGAGAGAAAAACCCACGCATGAGTGGCTTGAGTTGCACAATCCTTCTAGCATTATCCTTCTGTTCTACTCTAGTTTCAAGCCTGCACATTCCTAGATTCCTTTCATCTGAAAGTCATCTCCTTTCTTCCAGAGTCCATCCAAGAAATTGACACGTCCAGTGACTGACTCCATTGCTTGCTTCTTCAGTGCCTTGAAGGGTATTTACTGGATCTTTGGGACTTTTTGCCATGATACCATGTCTCTCCTACCTAAACCACTCCTCTAAGCTCAGACTTTGTTCTTTCATACTATTCCCAGTGTCCAATACCTGCCTGGTTGAAAAAATAAGCACTTAGTTGCTAGAAATTGTAGCTACAGACCAATTTGAAATGTGAGTTACCTTTATGTTTCACTCAGGCCACTAAGCAATGATTAATGCATCACAGATCAACAGCCTAGATATGTAAACTAATCTCCCCTTCCCGGGTGTGCACACTTCCTCTACTCTAGGTATATGTCAAATTTAATAGACAGTTCTTGAAGGATACCTTTAAAAAAAATCTCAGAGTGATTTCTAAACATAATTAAGAACTTCCAGACAATGTCAACATGTGATACCCACAAAACTTAGCAATTATTCAGGTTGTTTAAGACTTTGGGGGAAAAGCGAGCTTATCTTGTGGTATACTGTGCACATGGATTTGATTTCTTTATACTTATCATGTCACATTTGGTTTCATTGGTGCAACATAGCTTAATAGCAACATTTCTAAATCCCAGTGGAGAATTCTTTTCTTCCTTATTTGGCTATTTCTTTGATGTCAGACTGGCATTTCTATCTGAAAGCATTTAACCCTAAATGTCAGGTTTTATTTGCATTTATCTCTTCATTCCAAAGCTGTATCATGATTCCTGTTTTCAGTATCTTGCCAGTTTATATTTCATCTTCTTTTCCTCTTATAAATCTAAAATTCCCAAGAAATAAAAAGTAGGATAACAATGTTTTGCTTTAGTTCATCCATATTGGTATAACGAAATACCAGAGACTGGATATTTTACAAACAATGGAAAAGTATTCCTTACAGTTCTGAATACTAGGAAGTTCACGATCACATTACCAACAGCTTTGGTCTCTGGTGACCTCTGCTTTCAAGGTGGTGATCTGTAGAGAACAAACACAGAATATTCTTGTAGGAGAAGAAAAAGAAGGGCAAAAGAAAAAGACTAAATGTCTATTAAGACATTTAAATAACCCTTTTCTGTTCGGTGCTGGGGACTGAATCTAGAACCTCATGCTTGCTGGCCAAGTGTTCTATCCCTAAGCTCCATTCCAATACCAATCCTTTTCTTAAATGTCTTGCACTTTAGTTTGTTTTTTTTTTAATTCAACTGTGCGTGTGTGCGTATGTATGCACGTGCGCGCGCGCGCGTGTGTGTCTGTATGTGTGTGTGTCTGTGTAGAACCACGGACGAACTCGGGAACCACCATGGACGCCTCCACCTCCTTCTGCCCCGGGATTCACAGGCTCCGCCCTACCAGGACCAGAAGCGCAGGCCGCCCCCGCTTCCGCCTGGCGTCTATACGTGGGATCTGGGATATGAACTAAGGACCTTCCGCCTGCAAGGCGGAGGCTTAACCCCTGAGCCACCTCTCCAGCCCCAAGGTCTTGCACTTTAGAACAACTACTTTCTAATGGTCCCACCTTGCATAATATTATATTTGTGACTGATACAGGAATGTGGAAGGACATGCTCAACTATTACATGCCCTGTGAGAAAATTTGACTTCTTAGCAAAATATCACGTCTATTCAGCACACTGCTTCCCATGAAACTCTGTTCATTTCCATTTCATTTTGCATCACACCCTGTATCCTCCTCTTGCTAGTGGCAGAGATGGCTGACAATACAATTTTCCCCATTCTGTTCTTGTCCTTTGTGGTCTGTTCTGAACACTGAAAATAGGGTGTACCTTTTAAAACTTAAGTCAGGCCAGCCATTTCCTATGTTGAGACCTTCATGAATTTTCACTGAAACATCATGAACACTTTAAATAGTAACTTAAGCTACTGTGTGCTGTTTGTCTACTCTGCAGTGGAGCACATGCTGAAACCATGCAAGCCTGTTCTCATTTATCCACATCACAATCTCTTATTGTTTCTTTCTCATGTATGAGAAAAGCAGAGATTGAGATTAATCAGATAGTGAAGCTGCATGGACGTGCTTTCTCTCTTTGTCTCCATTTAATCTCTTGACATCATATTCTTATGAACTATGTTTGTCTGACAATCCATCCTGTAGATGGAAAACCAAGCACACTCTGTACCAGATGTGCTTTGAATTTTTAAAAATTGACAAATAATAATTGTGCATTTTTCAGCAGACAGCATGAGAATTTATATACTTGTACAATGTGTGATGATCAAATCAGGATGATAATTAATATTTCTTTTTCTTAAACATTATTTCCATTGGGAACTTTCAAACTCCCTTCTTCTAGGTTTTTAAAGATATATGTTATTTTGTTATAAATTGTATTCATAAACCTGTGCTTTATAATGGTCGAATATATTCCTTCTTACTAGTTACATTCTAGTGTCTGGTATCTGGTTTCCCTGTAGAATTCTGTGCACCACTTTTACAGCTCCTAGTGATAAATATTTTACATTCCACTTCTGTTGGGCAGGCAAGGAAGGGACTTGAACTCAGTGTCTTTCAGTGCAAAGCAAATGCTGTACCTTTGATGTATAACCAAAATCTTACTGTATGAAATCAACTTTTTCAGTTTCTACAAATGAGAATGTGGTATTTTCCCTTTTTTTATTGACTTATTTAGTTAAAAGAGTGTGTTGGTTTCCATTTTCATCCATGTTTCTATAGATGACAAAGCTGTAGGAAGGCATTACATTTTTGTTATTCATTCATCTGTTTATGTTTACTGGGATGGATTCATTACCTTGGCTATCATGGCTAGTGCTTGAATAAATACAAGAGTGAGGCTATCTCTTTGGCATACCGATTCACTTGGTGTGTCATTTCAACATTACACTTAATTTGAATATATATATGCATATATATATATATAGGGAGATTCAATTATACATTAGTTCTATTTTTTGTTTTCTTTAGGAACCTCTATACTTACACTATTTTCCATAATGTCTATAATTATTCATGTTCTCACAATGCATAAGAGTTCTCCTTCTTCATTCTTATAATATTTGGTATTCATTACAGATGTGGCTAAAACTATTCTGGTGGTTTTAAGATAATAGTTCATTGTAGTTTTTCTTAATAATGTTGAGCATTTCTTATAAATGTACTGCTTATTTGGGTATTTCTAAAATATTTTACTTATATTAAGATATTTTACTTTGTTAGAGAGTCAAGATAGAGGGAGTGAGAGAAAGAGGGAGAGAGAAAGAGAAAGTGAGTGAGAGAGAAAGAGAGAACATGTGTGTCACAGCACATGTGAGGACAACTTTCAGAAGTCAGTTCTCTCTTTCCACCATGTCAGATCATGAATCAAACTCAAGTATCAGGTTTGTGTGCAGGCATGTTTAGCCCCTGAGCCATCTTTTAGTTACATTCATATCTATCTATCTATCTATCTATCTGTCTGTCTGTCTATCAAGAAAGAGAGAAAAAGAGAAAGTGAGAGATAGAGAAATTTCTGCAGAAGTCAGTCCTTTTTGGAACTTTTTGTTTGCTATTGAAACCTTAAAAATTTTCTGTGTAGGCTAAATATTAATTTGTTTTCAAATGAATAGTTTTCAAATATGTTCTGAAGATTTGAATACTTCATTTGCTATTCATGTTTCTTAGTGTGATTCTCATTTATCTGAATAGTAATACCAATGTCATGAAGTGTTCCATATGTTTTTGTCTAGGAGGTTCATAGTCTTGGATTATATCTTTAGATCTTTGATCAATTTTGAGATGAACTTTTCTTTGGGTGTGTCCATGTGCATGTGTATGCGTATGTATCTGTGATTGTCAAAGGGCATTGTAGGTTCCTGTGGAAGTCCAAGGGTGACCTTGGGAATCATCCTGGTTTGTTCTACCTTCTTTTTTCTTTTCTCCAGAATTTCATATGCTTCATCTTCCAGGCCTGTAATGCAAACCACTGCCATCTCCACCTTGCATTTTTATATTGGCCTGGCGTTGGAACTCAGATCATTCTGTATGTGTATGTGAGGCAGAGACTTAAACAACGAGCCATCTCTCCAGCCCAGTGTTTTAGTTTTCTGAAACTATCAGGGCTTTGGGAAATGTTTATCTCAGATATTGTTTTTCAATAAAATGAGCCATTGCAGTCTTATTTTTGACATTTTCACCATTATGGTGTATGTAAAATTCTTGTTCATTGAGGTGAGAAGTGCATATTAGTGACAAAGTTTGGTTTCAAAATTTTACTCAAATTATTGTTTTCAATATTTATCAAAGGTTAAAATTAATGTAATTGGAGATAAAATTATTTTGCTCAAATGAGAACTGCTATTTTATACTAGTACAATATCCAGCTAATGCTGATGATAGGAATCATAAGCTGGATGGTGACATGGAATGAAATGTGCTTTGTAGTAGACTCCTGTGGCCGACAAGATTTTTAAATTTATGTTAACTATTTTCACAAGTTTTTAAGAGTATAAATTACATCTGCTAACCAGATCTTTGTGTGTGTGTGTGTGTGTGTGTGTGTGTGTGTGTGTGTGTGTGAGTATGTGTGTGTGGTGGGGCATATGTGTCTGTGTGTACCAGAGGATATTGTGTGTACTTGTGGAGGTCAAAGGGTGACTTCTGGAATCATCTTGTATTTCCTTCTACTTCCTTTGTGCTTCTCTCTGGGGTTTCCCAGGGTTCGCCTTCCAGAGCCTGAAGTACAGACCACTACCACTTCTGCCTGTGTTTTTATGTAGTATCCAAGTTCTAAACTCAGGTCCTTCAGTTTACAAGGCGAGTATTAACCCCTGAGCCAACTTCCCAGTCTCTCTTGGTAACCAGTTCTAAGAAGCCATTTTTCTTTGCTAGCATTTCTTGATCTCTGTGTTTAAATTATTATCCAGAGGAAATTCATTGTCCATAGTGAGATTTTTGTAATATTCTGAATAATGGATAATTATTTATATTTAAATAATAGTAATCATGCTGTCAGTTTACTAAATAGAGCACATTGGCAAAAAAAAGACATAACTTTACCTTTTAAAATATTTCTAAAAGTTGCTTAATTTTTTTGTCTCAGTGTGCAAGCCAATTGGATGAGTCACCTAATCCCTGATACAGATTTATATAGTCCAAATAATAAAATAGAATGCCTGCCTGGAGGTACTGTTGTTGAATGGTACAGTAGAAGTATACTAGTTAATTCCATATCCATAATATTATCAAATTAGCTCAACATAGTTAAAACTATATAAAAGCTTCCTCCCCCTAGAAAGGCTGGTCTCTTTACATATATCTCTTATTTGTTCAGCTTCACTTTTTTTTGTATTGACTTACACAAGGAAATGCTTTCTTCTTGTTGATCTATATTTTAAATGATACACAAGATTATGGGACACTAAAAGGGTAATGACTAGATGATTTTTGGAGACAGAACGTTGAGTTCAGAAGCAGTGAATGATTTAATAGGGATTGTTAGCTTAGGGCAAATTACTTAACATATTTCCTGTGATCTTTGTAGATTCATGCATGTAGCTAACATAGTACCTGGCACATAATGAATTATTTTCTTAATATTGTTAGAAATGATCTCCTTGACTGCTTTAAAAATTGCTTTTGTCCATGAAAGCTGCTGATAGAGAAGACGGAGTCACAGTCAAAGTGAAACCATGTGCTAGAGTGTCCACCAGGCTCCTTGTTCTCATCTTTTATTTTAATTCAATTGTTGTCATTTCTTTCTTCTCTCGTACAGATTTCTATTTGGCATGATTACGCTCTCTCTCCCTCGCTTTCTCTTTTATGTATGCATGTGTGTATGAGGTGAGTGAGTCTATGCATGTGAGTGCAGGCAGGTGTCAATGTCTGCACATGGAGATTCTATTCCTTACTGTGGTGTAAATCAGGCTGCTTACTCAGAGCTTCCAAAGTCTTCTATTGCTCTTAGGCTCACAGGCATTGCAGACACTTGGGCCTTCATGTCTTGCGTTTACATGGGGTCTGGAGATTTGAACTCTGGTTCTCACACTGCTGGGGTGGTGCTTTCACGGCTGAGTCCTCTCCCTCTCCTGTAATCCTTCTTATTTCCCTCCTTACCTGATGCATATTTGACTATTCCCTCCAGTGTATTTACATAGTGCACCTTACCTTTTGGTACAGCTGAGGGGGATGAGTTCTCACATCCAATGAATACTTAATTACCTAAATCATTGCTAATGATTAATTGTGATTAAAATAGTAAGCATAAGCTAGATACTGATAAGCTGAATAAGAGGAAAGGTTTTTGACATTTCATGCACAGTAAAATAGCAATAGAGTTTTCTCTTTCATTCACTTGTCAGTTGCATGGTAAGTGATGTAATGATGTAAACGATATCCCTGGAATATTTTCATTGACTGAAATACAGGTGTGGAGTAGTTATTCAGTATAAATTCTACTATGCTCATGAAGACAAAATTGAAATAAAAAATTGTATTGTGTTCACCAATAATCAGTTGAGTGATAAAGCACTTGAGTAACCTGCTGGAATGAACATGCTGCACATACCTAAAGAAATATTTTTCTTTTACCTTTAAATCAATCTCTTGATTCCATGAAGTTCACACATCTTGCACAACTTTAGTCATCAATTCAGTCCTCATCTCTCTAGGAAATTTCTCTGTTGTTACTGCCATAGTTCGGGTTGCTTACATCACACTGATTATTGGTAGAGTAAAAATGAGCCCAGTTATTTTAGACAGCTAAAACATTAAAAAAGATGATATACAGTAATTGCCAAACTATTTCTGGGTGTATGAAGGCATAGAGAGGTTTGTGTTGCTCTTTTAAAAGTCTTCCAAGATGAAATATTTTAAAGGTCTCAGGAAACTTCAAGCACGGTACAATAGAATTTGCCTGATCATTAAAATGTTCATGTTTCTAAGAAGGCTTGAAGTTTTCATATCATTAAGCTTCGTCAAGGATGTAAGGCATTGCATACTGCAATTATAATCACAGTTGATATTTAGCATAATTCACTTCTTAAGGGATGTTCTTTTGGGTCAGTATTTTAAAAATATTTATCTTCTGAATACAAATGGTAATTCTGCTGTGCGATGAAGCCTTTTTGGTTCTCTCTGCATTCTTTTATTCACCATACAGAGTTCCACTCTACCTCCCTATGGCTAAGTCCCCTGCCCACGGTAATGGCTACTCCAAGCACAAGACTGCCATTGATCCTTCCACAGTTAAAAGGCAGAAGAGTCCACAGTTAAAAGGCAGAAGAGAGTGACAGTCACAAGGTAGTCAGCCCTTGGTACCTTGAGAACCAGACAATTGTGTTGTATTAATTTTCAGTCCCACTGTCCCACACTATTCTTATTAAGATTGCTCTGGTTTCTCTTAGAAATATTGTATTCCCTTTTTAATCAAAGGGCCCATCAACAATAATTTTAACATGGCACTACTTTCAAAGAATCTTGTATCTAAAGTCGGCTCTCATGCCACCTCCTATGGTTCACAAAACTAAGAGCTAGTTCAGAAGACATTTGCTTTGTATTATCTCATCACATTATAATATCAGAACAGAAAACAAGCCTTACAAGTTATCATCATCCTTACATACTGTAAGAAGGCCACTCGAGGTCCTGATAGAAAGTAATGCTTGAGGTAGCATATCGCTGCATGTTACAATAAGCAGTGATATTGCTCTAAGGTAGCCATCTTGATTGAGTACATAGCATGAAGCCTGGAAGAAGCAGCCTTAGAAACATGTAGCAATTAATTTTAAACTTGCCTTCATATTGCACTGAAGGTAGTTAGCATAAATCAACCAAACATATGTTGATCTGACACTCAACACGTTAGAATTTACAAAAGTCTATTTCTGTGGTGGAAGAAATAACAGAATGTGCATATTTTTCAAGGGCATGTAAAAAAGACAAATTTGCCATAAAACAAATGAATCTTAAATTTAAAGATTCCTTATGTGCATAGTTTCTGTTTTCGTAAGACATTACTGTCATGTTTACTATGAAATGTATTTGTCATTAATCTCATAAGTATCCTCTACAAAATTGGTTAAAACATGAAGTTTTGGCAATACAGGTATCTTATCAAACAGGTGCCAACTTATGGTTTACCAATTATGAGCAATGTACTTCAGGTTAAAAGCATCATTATTTAGAACACAATATAGTCTTTTAAAGTATAAAACCAAATCTCACTTATAAAGGAAAATGATTCTTTTCACTGGATAGTAGTTATATGTTGTTTGTTGTAACAGTGAAAAATAATTGGTTTTAAGACTATGATTAGCTAAAATCCATTTATAGGGACTATCTAACTCTAAGTCTTTTCTAAATCTCACATTGTCAACAATAAGTAAACAAAACTACTTTCCAAATCGGTGCATCCAAGAAATCATTAGAAGCAAGTTAACTTTGTTCCAAACAACCAGTCTGCTTCTTTACTTTTAGTGAAATTATGTTTTTCATGGACAGCTCACACTTCTAAATTTCTTGTTTGCATTCGTTGAAATGAATCGTTAGAAACTGCCTGTCGTGAATGGTTGTAGTGTGCTGGAAGTTATGTAACACATGTCCTGTTGTCCTTATGGTATCCTCAGGTAGCTGTGTACTATATCATAGGGAGACTGCTTCAGAACCTTGTTGGAATTACCCTCAGAGTCATTCCATTACCGCATAAGAGTTTCAATCAGCAGGCTTTAAGTTTTGAATGAAATGGCACCAAACCTGTGGCCCATTTTATGAATGACTCCTAGTATTTGATTGTTTCCTTTTTGTTCATAATTAAAATAGGAATAAATGATTCTAAACTAGAGGTTCTATAAATGGGAGCATCTATGGAAGTCCAATAAAAGTAATTTCATAGCTTTCCCATACATTGACACCTTATGTATGAGTGGAGAAGTCATCAGTCTTCAAGGATATGGCAAGGTATTTCTTTACTTTTAAACATAAAATTAAATATTCACTTTTAGGAGTTAGTGATAACTTTTCTTTATGATAAAAATATGTATTCATATATGTAAGAATATATAATTCATCATATAATTATATCATATGTATATATATATAATAGAAATATTTATTATATATATAAAATTTTCTTTTCCCATATTGCTGAATACCTAGGTTGATTGCATACCCTGGCTATTGTGCATGGTACTTGCATAAATATTGATGTGCAAACTATTTTTGTTTTGTGTTAACATGGAGTCCTTTGGTTAGATGTCTAGGGGTATAAGAGCTGTATCATATGGGAGACTTATTTTTAGTTTTTTAGACTCCTCTATGCTTATTTCCATAGTAGCTGCACTTGTATTTCTAAGCCATATAAAATGAATTTGTTTTATTTGTAGGAAAATAAATGTAACTGGAGATGGTCATATTAGATGAATTAAGTCACATCAATAAAGGCAAATATTACATTTTCTGTGGTTCCTAGATTTCACATAGATGCATATTCATGCAAATAGAAGCGAGTCTGTCTTAGAAGAACAAAGGAGGGGAAAGAATGTGAGGGGAGATGCTCAAAGTACATTATATATTTGCATGTACAAGTACAATGAGTATGCACAAGTTTGAAAAATAGATGAAAAAATGAGGCAACTCTAAATTAAAAAGTATAGAGCATATATGATGACATTAAAAAGGATCTTAATGTCATGTAAAAATTCTAACTCTAAACTTATATTCATTTCAGCAGTATGTTCAAAGGAAATAACAAATGGAATACATTTACATATTGATGCATGGGGAGCTATACCTTATCCTAATGTTGTTATATTATCAGCTCATCACTATCCATTCCATAAAGCAAAATACTTTAAAGATCTTGGGATTTAATATTTTATTTACCAAATGGAAAGTAATGAGTGATATTTAGAATCAATTTAAATGTGTGAATTTCAATCACATCAATGTTTTAAAAATTTCTTAAATATCCTTTTGGATAACTTGAAGCACTGAAATTATACATGATAACCAGTGTATAAGCTAATGATGTGTAGACCAATTAATTATATATTAGAAAGCAATATGTGAGATATTGATTTATTGAGTGTTCATATAAAACAGGAAAAATATGCTACATACAACACATTATAGTAAAACAATTAACTTTAGTGAATAATCCAATAAGAATATTAATAAATGCATTCATTATATAATGGAGAATTGAATACTGAAATCTCAAATAAATTTACAACTATTAATATTTTGCTTTTACATTCAAGTTATATTCCTTTGTTTATAAATGAAGTACAATAAACATTCTTAAAAAATTGCTGTGGTAGGCTACCATGCCAATCAATCAAATAATTTTAAGAAATGTGTGCTTTTATAACATTAGCACATATTCATGAAAATTAATGAGATATATTTTTTGACAAAGGAGATTTCAGATCAGTTTCTGATAAGCAGTGCCTAGTGCTTTCAATTACGCACCCCATTCTGCCCCACATCTGTTTTCAATTTCCTTTATGGCCAACCTTTAGATTAACTTAGCTAAAAAATTGAACTTCATCAGGCAAGAAAGTGCGGGGAGGTTTGAGCTATCAAATTAAAGCAGCAACTAAAACAGACTGAAGTCTGACATCTCTCAGCTGCACATGGGCAACAGAAAGCCCCCTCACGTATTTGTATTTATCTATTTATTTATTATTTAGCTTTACATGTTTTGTGAGTACTGGCACATGCATATCATGGTGTGAACATGAAGGTCAAAGAAAACTTTGAAGTGTTGGATCTTTCCTTGCACTTTTGGATAGCTGGGATTGAGCTCAAATCAATAGGCTTGCGCATAAAGTACTTTGCCTGCTGAGCAATCTTGCTAGATCCCTTGAGATTGTTATCTCCCGTTCATTCTTCATCTCAACGACTTTGAGAACTCAGGACTTTGCCTTTTGATGTTCAAAACAGGATTCTCCATAATCCATTTTTTTTAAGTTGACAGTTCAAAGAATAAGAAACATTGAAATTTCTGTCAATAGTTGATAATTAAGTATATATTACAAAACTAATCATTGATAGCAAGCTGTCTAGTGTCTATTAAAATAAGTGCATAAAAGTTGGAGGAGAAACAGGATATTCACATAGTCTCACAAATCTCCCCCAAGAGACTTATTAGTTACAAAGAAAGAGATAGTTACTTTACAGTAAAGTAACACAGAAGGAGTCATTTGTGGATTTTGACAATGTCATTAGTAAATAGGTAAACTTAAAATATTTATAGTTAATGCCAACAAAACTAAGATGTATCAGTGTCAATATCTTATGATGTGGTAATTGGACATACAAAGATCATGCATCCATCTTTGTATAGTGGAAATGTTAATGATATGTAACGTGATCAACAACTGTAAGAAAAACAAAATGAGAAACATTAGACAAAAATAATAAAAAAATCTTCAAAATATTTCAAAAGGTGTTTCCTTTTTCTCTGATTCATTTTAGATTATTTTTAAGAAGGAAAATTGACAGTTCAAGTCAGTATAATTCAGTTGTATTAACTAAACATAATCATAGAGCATGAAATAAGTGATCAGTACTGCAGAGGCTATGGAAATGGTGAGTAAAGACATTTTCTTACTCATGAAATTTACAGTTTTGTGAGAAAAGTTGTGATAGTTAAGCCTGAGTGTCAACTTGACATACTTGGTATTAACTAAGATTGGCTGATACCACACCTGGAAAGATCAACCAAGACCACCTGAAAGGATTATACCTGCCCTAGATCCCATCAGAACCTCCGTAGATCTCATAGGATCCTCCCAGTAAGTTAAGCTCACAAAGAATCAGCAGAAAAGTAGGTATGCTCTCATCCATGCCCACAAGGGATTTTGTGCACATGTGCATACACAAACACATGTTTCTGGTTTGGATAGGGTTACAGATTTAAAAAAAACATTTTATAAGCATGATTTGCACTAGAAATTGAATAGTAGATAGAACTCCTGTGGAAAACAGAGCAAGCATTCCAAGTAGTGAGACCGACATAAGGAAAATAAGATTGAGATTGTTTGGAAATGAAAGGTGATCCAGTTTTCCAAAGCATGTGAATATTACTATGTGTTTCAATAATGAATAAGTAATCATCTCAGCCTACCATATGAAATAACACAGGAAGAAGAGTTAAAACATATAATTTTCATTTCTTACTGTCTGGGAACTAGAAGTTCCACATCAATGTGCTATCCAATATGGTTCCTAGTATCATCCTTATACGGTGGGAAAAGAGTTCATAAACTTTCTTGTATCTTCTTTTATGAGGGCACTAATCCTATTAATTAGGAGCCCCATCATCATGAGGTAAGTTAAAGTTAATTAGTCCTTATCCAGCCAGTTGATTTCTGGCTCTCTTCCTGGTTCACAGCCTGTTCCATGTGTATTAACAAGTGTATGAGAAGTTTCATGATCCCTTTGACAAGAAAGTGAATCCTGTGGCAGTAGAGCTCCACAATTGTCTTCAAATACAGTTGTCTTCAGATACAGTCATAGGGGGTTAGTGATGCGGTGTGAGTTCTAGAGGAGCACAAATATGAAGCCCATAAGAGTAGGAGGCTCTTATGTTGGAAAAACTTGAGTGAGTCATTTGCTGAGAAAAGGAACATGGATTTTTGCAGTTACATAAAGTGTTCACATTAAGGCTTTCTATTAGAGTCACAGAATGGTTTCTCATAGTTACATTACTAGTATTCATACCAAGTATCAGTAGCTAACTATACTTGGTTTTCTTTAGCCTAAAACCATGTCTTTTTGTGATTCTGCACTTGGGTCTTATTTTCAAGAAAGAAGATTCTGATAGAATTTTGATTGACCACTTTAAAATTAGGGTGCTTTTTAGGCTTATTTTTTCCCAATATTCAAATAATGGCATAAGTTTTATATATGTAATAACCTCACCTTTTGTAACTTCACCTTTATACATAAAGTATATGAAGATCATCATAAAGGTAGCTATGAAAACAGATATCACTGAAATCTAGTTTAGACAAAATATATGAGTATGAAGATACTCAGAACACATCACCAGAAATTATATAAACTTATATATATGTATATATATTCACATATTATTTTAATTGAAATCAGGAAGTCCAAAGAGGTCCACTAAGATTGGATCATAGACATGAGCAAGCAGTCTAATTTTGACAAAGAAATGTCAAAGTTTTGAAGTCAAAAATCCAATGTTATAGTCCTGTCTTCAAGATTTTCTGATTGAACATTCTTTGAAAGATGTCAAACCCTAGAGGAGGCTCCTATCCCCATCTGAGAAGAATGGGAAGTTTATCCCCTGTCAAACCTACCTTCTAGATCAACCAGAATCAGCTATCATGTCAAAAACAGGGTTTTGTAAAATACTGCATTCATTTCACTCATTATTCCATTGTCATAGTAGTGATTATTTCCTAATATTTTCTGTTTCCAAGTGTCCTAATTGAAGGTAGTAAGTATGGATATAAGTATCAAAGTAAAAAAATTTATAAGCATGATATAAAGAGTCCTTCTGAAAGGTTAACATATCTGTAGCAATTATGTATGAGGAAGAGCTTGCCAACAGGTAATCCAGTAATAGTCTTGGAGCATTTGAGAGAGTTAATGATGAGCAGAAAGGGAAAGGTCAGCCTGAGTAATCTGGGCTAATTAGATGAAATAACTTTACCATAGTTAAATTCACTTCAAAGAGAATTGGCTCATGAGGAAGTGGTAGAATCACCTTCTATGGCAGACATCATAGCAGCTGGGACTAAATGCTACCCTTGCTGGGGTCAAGACTTTGGACTTTGGGAAGCTTAACTTGCAGTTGATGCTATGTGGATTGAGAATGCTGTGTGGGTGCAGAGTGCTATGATAGTATGAATTAGTAGGGAATTTCTTGCTTTTGTCAGAATGGTTGCTTAGAAAGATGCCAAGAGTGAGAAACCACACCCAAAATGTGCACTGCCACGAGTTCAGTTCAGTTTGGTTCTTGAAAATAAGATGTCCAGTTATTACTTCGAAGTATTGAAAATAGAGCTTATTTAGTGAGGGATAACAGTATCTTGCTTCTTATCAAGGTTATGCTTATTTGACAGAGTTTAGATAGATAAAATGACAAAGGAAAGGGTTTATGGTAGCTAGTGAGGGAAGGAAGAGTCTATGAGAGGGATCCAAAAGCCAGGGAATAACCTGTGTAGGGGAGGAGAGCAAGGGGGGAGGAAGGAGGAAGAGAAAGGTGTGAGAGCACCTCGAATTTGGGGAAGGGTATATATGGCTATGTAGCTTCAACCAATTGGAGATGAGGCCTCCCAACTGGAGCCTGGAAAGTATTTGACAGACTGCAACCATACTGACAAAGCCATTTAATCTAGATTAAATCTAACCAAGAACTTCCACTAAGAGGTTCTTCAAAACAGTTGTATGAGGTTAGTGGGAATGAGCATTTCAGTTGTGAAGTTGCAGTCAGCCTTAAAACAATTACCTTTAAATCATTGAGATCACATTTCATTCTATGGTATTGAGATTTTTATGAGCACATTTCTGACCTAAACACTTATTTACTAAAGAATATATTACTACTAATCCTTTTGGTCAATAAAGGATGGAAAACTGTTTATCATCCATACCACTATCACCTGTCTATTCTATATCTGTCTGTCTGTCTGTCTGTCTGTCTGTCTGTCTGTCTGTCTGTCTGTCTATCTATCTATCTATCTATCTATCTATCTATCTATCTATCTATCTATCTATCTATCTATCTATCTATCTATCTAAAGTTTATTTATTTTTTATATTATCAATGTGGGCGCCTGCATGATATATGTGGGAGTCTGCGCACCACAGTGCACATGTGGAATTCAGAGGACAACTGTGAGAGGTAAAAGGTCTCCCTTTCCACCTTTACATGGGATCTGGGGCCTTGAATTCAGACCATCAGACTTGTGCAGCAAGTGTTGACTTAATTAGTTGAATAAGAGAATGGACTCAAAGAATGCTTCATAGAGAGTTTTAAGAAAATTGGGGGGCTGGAGAGGTGGCTCAGGGGCTAAGCCTCAGCCTTGCAGGCGGAAGGTCCTGAGTTCGGATCCCAGATCCCATGTATAGATACTGGGCGGAAGTGGGGGCGGCCTGCGCTTCTGGTCCTGGTAGGGCGGAGCCTGTGAATCCGGGGGCAGAAGGAGGTGGAGGCGGCCATGGTGCTTCCCGAATTCGTCCGTGGTTCCACACACACACACACACAGACACACATGCGCGCACATACATACGCACACGCACACAGTTGAATAAATAATAATAATAATAATAATAAAAGAAAATTGGGGGTAGGCATGTCTTTTGAAAGGCTAAGAAAGATTTTGTTGTCAGTTCATTCTAATTCTGCTGCTTGTTATTATAAAATAAGTGAATTCATGTGTGAGCAAAACAGCATGTGTAAAACTGGTTTCTTAGTTAATTTAGGTAATGTGATCATTATGTAGAACATTCTGTAAAAACTTTGCCAAATCACACCTTAGATTCTTTATAACTGCAGGAAAAATCTTTGAAAGTTTGTTTTACTTTTTAAAAATTAAAATG